>CM053573.1:111633607-112016146 GCA_028646485.1 Cryptoprocta ferox
TCTTTATCTGAGTTGCATAACAGGGTATTGCTGGCCTCATAGAACAAATGTGGAAATTTCCCTTCCTCTTCTATTTTCTGGAATAGTTTGAGAAGAATAGATATTAACTCTCCTTTAAATGTTTGGAAGAATTTGCCTGTGAAGCCATCTGGTCCTGGAATGTTGTTTGTTGGGAGTTTTTTCATTACTGATTCAATTTCATTGTTGGCAATTGGTCTGATCAAATTTTCCATTTCTTCCTAATTTAGTTGTGGGAGGTTAAATGTCTCTAGAAATTTATCCATTTATTCTAGATGTCCAGCTTGTTGGTATAAAAGCTTTCATAATAGGGGGTACCTGGCTGACTCAGCCAGTGGAACATATGACTCTTGATCATGGGTTTGTGGGTTTGATCCCCATGTTGGGTGTAGAGATTACTTAAAAATAAAATCTTTTTAAAAAGTTTTTGTAATACTTTCTTACAATTGTTTGTATTTCTGTGGTATCATTTGTTATTTATCCTCTTTAATTTCTAATTTAGTTTGAGTTTCTCTCTCTCTCTCTCTCTCTCTCTCACTGAGTCTGGCTAAAGTTCAATTAATTTTGTTGATCCTATCAAAGAACTAGTTCCTGGTTTTATCAATCTATTCTATTGTTATTTTAGTTTCTATTTTATTTCTGCTCTAATATTTATTATTTTCATCCTTCTAGTGGTTTCGGGTTTTGTTTGTTCTTTTTTAGTTCCTGTAGGTGGAAGTTTAGGTTAGTTTATTTGAGATTTCTTGCTTCTTGAAGTAGGCCTATTTTGCTATTAACTTCCCTCTTAGAACAGCTTTTGCTGCATCCCAAAGATTTTGGACTATTGTGTTTTCATGTTCATATGTCTCCATATATATTTTAATTTCCTCTTTGATTTCTTGGTTGACCTGTTCATTGTATATTAGCATGTTATATGCCCTCCTTGTATTTATTTTCTTTCCAGATTTTTTTCTTGCAGCTGATTTCTAGTTTCATAGCATTTGGTCAGACAAAATACATGGTATTATTTTAGTCTTGAATTTTCTGAGATTTATTTTGTGGTCTAACGTGATATATTCTGGAGAATGTTTCATGTGCACTTGAAAGGAATGTGCATTTAACTGTTTTAAGATGGAGTGTTCTGAATATATCTTTTAGATCCATCTGGTCCAATGTGTCATTCAAAACCACTGGTTTTTGTTTTTGTTTCTACTTAGATGATGTACATATTAATGTAAGCAGAGTGGTAACGTCCCCCACTATTATTGTATTACTATCAATTACTGCCTTTGTGTTTGTTATTAGCTGCTTTATGTATTTAGGTGCTCCCATGTCATGTGCACAAACATTTACTATTGTTATATCTTTTTGTTGGATCATTTCCTTTATGATTATGTAGTTTCTTTTTTGTCTCTTCTTATAGTCTTTGTTTTCAAGTCCATTTTTTCCAATAGAAATATTCCTATCTTGGCTTCTTTTTCACTTCCATTTTCAAGAGAATTGCTTTTCCATCCCTTACCTTTTAATCGTCATGTGTCCTTAGGTCTGAAATGAGTCCTTTCTAAGAGCATATAGATGGATCTTACTTTTTAAATCTATTTAGTTACCCTATCTTTTGATTGGAGAGTTGAGTCCATTTACCTTCAAAGTAATTATTGACACACATGTGTGTATTGTCATTTTGTTACTTAACTTATGGTTGTTTTTATAGTTCTTCCTGTTCCCTTCTTTTCTTGCTCTCTTTTCTCAGTTTGCTGAATTTCTTTAGTTGATATATTTGGATTTCTTTCCCTTTATGTTTTGCTGGCTTTTGATTTGTCATTGCCATTAGGTTTATATAAATATCTTCTGTATATACCAGTATATATTAACTTGATTGTTGCTTAAGTGTTTTTTTTTAAATTTCTTAATGTTTATTTTTGAAAGAGAGAGAGAGAGAGAGAGAGAGACAGATCATGAGCAGGGGAGGGGTAGAGAGAGAGGGAGACACAGAATCTGAAGGAGGCTCCAGGCTCTGAGCTGACAGCACAGAGCCATGTGGGGCTCCAACTCATGAGCTGTGAGATCATTACCTGAGCTGAAGTTGGAAGCGTAACTGACTGAGCCACTCAGGTGCCCCAATGGTTGCTTAAGTTTGAACTCATTCTGAAAGCACTAAATTATTGCTTCTTCCTCCTACCACAGACATTCTAGGTATATGGTGTCATAGTTTGCTTTTCCCTTTATTTTCTGAATATCTTGACTGATTTTTATGGTTATCTTTTATTTTACTGCTTTTGTGCTTTCTACATTTCTTATTCCTGCTTATGGCCTTCCCTACATTCAGAGTCCCCTTTTACATTTTTGTAAGGCTGGGTTAGGGGTGATGATTTCCTTTAAATTTGTTGTACTGGGAAACTCTTTATCATTCCTTCTCTTCTGAATGATACCTTTGCTGAATAGAATATTCTTGTTTGCAGGGGTTTTTTTTTTCTTCTTTCATCACTTGGAATATATCATTCCACTTCTTTTTGGCCAGCAAAGTTTCTGCTAAAAAAATCAGCTAACAGCATTGGGGGGTTTCCCTTGTATGAAACTGTTATCTTTTCTCTTTCTGCTTTTCTAATTTTGTCTTTATCACTATTTTTTGTCATTTTAATTACTGTGTGTCTTGGTGTGGACCTTCTTGGGTTGACCTTCTGGATCTGGATTTCTGGTTTCTTCCTCAGTTTTAGGAAGTTTTCAGCTATTAATTTTTCAAATAAATTTTCTGACTTCTTTGACATCTCCTTCTGGTATTATGCTTGATGGTGTCACTGATTTCTCTTAACCTATCCTCATATTTCTCTTAACCTATTCTCTTTTTTTCCCCCTGTTCATCTTGATTGTTTTCCATTACTCTGTGTTCTTGCTTGCTGATTGTTGCTCTGCTTCCTCTAACACTATTTATTCTCTCTAGTGTATTTTCAACTTTAGTTGTTGAGTTCTTCATCTCTGATTTCTTCTTTTTATGTTTCTCTTTGTTGATGGCCTCACTGAGGTCTTACACTCTTTTCTCAACTCCAGTGAGTATCTTTATGAAGATTACTTTAAATTTTCTATCAGGCATATTTCTTATCTCTGCTTTGTTTAGCTCTCTTGCTATGATTTTGTTGTGATCTTTCATGTGGGACATTGTCCTCCTCATTTTGTCTTACATTTTGTGGCTGTTTCTATGTATCAAGAAAGTCAGCTATACATTTTGCTCTTGAAAGTAGTGGCCTTAAGAAGGAGAGGTTCTGTAGCACCCTATAGTGAATTGTTCCCTGTTCACCAGAAACTGACACTTCATGAGTGTCCTGTATCTGTATTGTGTGTGCTCTATTATTATGGCTGAGCCCTGTTTGCCTGCAGGTCCATTTGTCTGAAATGACTCTTTTAGACTTTGGTGGGCAGAGTTTGGTCCCTGTATTGTTAATGGGCTAGTCTGGGGTCACCATGGGCTTGAGTTGGGTCAGGCCAGGTATTTGCCAAAGCTATGGTGGCACTTAACTATAGGGGGTTCTCCCTGTGTTGGCCCGTGAGAGGCTTTCATTGGTGGGCTGGGCCTGCAGTCACACCAGATGTCTGCCCTCAGCCCACTGCTGGGGCCATAGTTAGTCTGGTGTGGGTGGTTTTTTTCCCCTTTCCCTGGGGCAGGAGTTACTTTGGGGAGGTGCTGGCTCCTGTCAGGGCTTCTTGTACACTGCTGCACTTGCAGCACTGCTTTGGATGGACTACTGCTCAGGCTGGGTGGTTTCACATGAGAATGGGGGGCAGGGATAGGGAGGATGAGGTTAGAAGTTTGATGGACAGTGTTTGTGCTACAGTAGTTCCCGAATGTGTCTGTGTATTTAAACTGGGGGGCAGGGTGGGAAATAGTGCCTGCCTGCTTTTTGTTCTTGGATAAATCTCCCAAAGATGCCCCTCCACCACTAGCTCTGAGATTGGTAAGCAAATCTTCATCTAGTATACCCCAGGCATTTTTCAAACTGCTTCTTTTATGCTGTATCTCAGCAGGATGGTTTTTATGACTCAATTTCCTATTGCCCTCTGGCTCTCCCAGAGTGGAGTCTGCTGATATTTAAAGTTCCAGGTGTTAAGCCTGAGTGATTGTATAGCTCATCAAAGTAACCCCCTCTGATATTCAAACCAAAATGTTATGGGGATTCAACTTCCCAGTGTGAGTGCCCTGTGCCTGGGGTGCCCATTGTGGTGTCTGCTTCTTACAACCTCCCTCCCATGGACAGTCCCACTGGTCAGTTTTGCCCCCAGCTGTGTTTCCATCCTTCCTACTCTTTTTGATATGGTCTCCTTGACATTTATCTGTGGAGAGTTTGTTCTGACAGTTTTTGGGTCATTTTCTGGTCTATTTACACTGATGTGGGTGTTTTCTAGGTTTATAGGTGAGCCTATTATCCTTCTACTCTGCCATCTTCCCTGACAGTTCTGAAATTGACAGAAATTAATAAAATTTACAGTGAAATTTTCCAAAACCAAAAGCCTCATTTCCAGATGGCTTTCCTGATAAATGCTAACAAACATTTGAGGATGAAATTGTTCCCATCCTCTACAATCTTTTCCAGTAATAAAAGCACAGAAAATATTTTGTAACTTCTCTTATGTGGACAGAATTACACTAATACCAAAACAAAAACATTATAAGAGAGGGGCACCTGGGTGGCTCAGTTGGTTAAGCATCCCACTCTTGATTTTGGCTCAGGTCATGATCTTGCGATTCATGAGATTGAGCCCTGCATCAGACTCTGTGCTTACAGTGCAGAGCCTGATTGGGATTCTCTGTTTTTTCATTTCTCTCTGCCCATTCCCCATTCATGCTGTCTCTTTATAAAAATAAATAAATAAGCAAAGAATAAAAAATAAACAACATTTAAAAAGCATTTCAAGAGAGAAAAACTACAGATAAATATATCTCTTAAACATAAATGTAAAAATCCTTAATAAAATATCAGGAAATCAAACATAAAAATGTATAAAAAGTATTAAATATCACAACCAACTGGGATTGTATGCATGTATGCAAGGCTGATTCAACATAGGAAATTCAATTAATATAATTCACTAGATGAACAGGTTAAAGAAGAAACAACATATGATCACATCAATAAATTTAGGGAAAATAAAATTGATCAAACCCCAACATTCATTCATCATAAAACTCTCAGCAAATTAGGAATAGAGAATGTCTTCCTCAACTTGATAGAATCTACAAATAATCTGTATTTACTCTTATAGGTAATGGGTTGAAACTAGATACTTTCTCTGCAACATTAGAAATAAGGCAAGCTGCCTCTTCACACTATTGTATTCAACATTGTCCTGGAAATCTTAGCTAATGTAATAGAGAAAGAAAAGGTACTCAGATTGAGAAGAAAAAGAAAGTGTTTTTTGTTTTAAAATGAGGTAATTGTCTATGTAAAAACTCAACAAACCAACAACAGCAAAAACTCCTGTAAGCAATAAATAATTATAATAGGGTTACAGGAAATAAGGTTCATATATAAAAGTCAATTTCTGTCTTATATATTAGTAATAAACAGGACTTGAAATTCAAAACACTGAGAGTGAAATACTTAGGCATGAATCTAACACATGTACTATAAATTTATGCAGAAAACTATAACACACCAATGAAAAAAAATAGGTGGGCAAAATGGAATGAGATTAAGAGTGTCAATATTGTAACAATGTCTGTTCTTCCCAGCTTGATCTATAATTCAGCACAGTCCTGACCAAAGTCCCAGAAAGTTATTTTGCTGATGTTGACATATTTTTAAATGAAAGAAACCAGTCTGAAAAGGCCACATACTCTCTGATTCCAATTATGCAATGTTTTGGAAAAGGTAAAAATATAGAGATAGTATAAAATCAGTGGTTGTTATAGGCTCAGGGAAAGGAGAAAGCACTGGATTGGTGAAGTATTGGGGATCTTTACAATGCTTAACTATTCTGCATGATACTATAATATTGCATCTGTTGAAACATAACTGTGCAACACAAAAATTGAATGTTAGTGTAAACTATGGACCTCAGTTAATGCTAATGTATCAATATTGAGTCATTAATTATAACAAATTATAACAAATACTAATGAAAGATGATAATAGAAACTGTGCTGGGGGTGGGGAGTGTATAACAAACTCTGTGCTATCCAATTATTTTGTAAATCTAAAACTATACTAAAAAATAAACTCTATTATCTTTTTCTTAAAATGTGTTTGTTTATTTTGAGAGACAGCAAGAGTGGGGAAGGGGCAGAGAGAGAGGGAGAAATTGACATTTCCAAGCAGGCTCTGTACTAAGCATCCATCTCATGACTGCGTGATCATGACCTGAGCTGAAATCAAGAGTCTTACACTTAACCAACTGAGCCACCCAGGTGCTCCAAGTCTATTATCTTTAAAATAAGATTCGAATAACACAATTTTGGGAATCATATTTTGTCAGCTTTGAACAGTTCAAAGAGAAAAAGTGCAACACATTGCTACTAAGAGTAAAATCTATTTAAAGGATGAAAGAAATCACTGACTTGAACACCTGACAAGCAGTTAAAGAAATTAAAAGTAGGTAGAGATGTCAGACACTCTTTTGTTTATTCTGCACTCTCATCTTAGAAATGAGGAAACAAATTGTATTTTTTTGTCATAAAAGAGGCCCTATTTCAGGAAGAAATATGAGGCTGACTTCACCACAAAAGAGATCCTACTTTGGCAATTTTAAGATGGCTACAAAACTGGTTCTGAATTTTATTAAAAACCATGATGTATAGTCACCTTCTCTGAGATGTTTTCAACATTCAGGAAGCCTCCCAAGTCTTCTCAAGGCCAAAAGTTAAGTACTGGCCTTTTGGTAAGGGCTGCCATCTTGTGATCCACACTCATATATGGCCTTTTACCAACTTAGAATTGAACAGGACTTCTACACCTATGCTAACTCTTAGAGTAAAAGACTTCTTTCTTAAATTATCCTAGAGAACACGCTGGGGTTAACATAGAGGATTGCAAAAATATTTTCCACCTCTAAATTAGAATTATACATATGACATAATTGCTTTTAAGATCAATTAAGATAATGCATGTAAACTGCCAAACTAAGAGGTGTGTCACATTCTAGTATCATTATTGAGCACATAATTTGTACTTGAACTGTATATTTAACCTTAAAATCACCCTTTGGTATAAGTATTATTTTTATAACTATTTGTTACATGAGGAAATTGAGGCTGAGGTTACTCAAAATTATTTGGCTGGTAAAGTTCCAAAATGAGTTATAGAAGATTTCTAAGACTTTGGTCTTTTTACTATGTGTGTCATCAATACATATTTTTACTTCTCAAGTTCTGTACTATTTGAAGCCTTAATATCATCAACAAAAATGAAAATAATAATATCTGATATTTATCATTATCTCTTCCCATATGATAGTTGGAACTTTGAAAAATCCATACAATCATAATTTCAGAATTAAACTCAGCAGCACACTTTTTTTTGTTTTTGTTTTTGTTTTTTGTTTTTTAGGAGCATATTATTAATGGTTAAGGACATCTCTGTATTATACTTTATTATCATGTAATAAGTAATCAAACAATGTTACTGTGTAGGAGTTTTTATTCAAAAGTTGTAAAACCTCCATTTTGGATCTTAGTTAACCATCATTCCAAATCAGATAGAAGTAGAGATTTGGTTTTGATAACACTAAAAACATATTTTCCAAACTGAAGTGTATACTATCTAAAAATAGCAATCATATCTTTTTTGTCTTCAAAAAAATATATTCCAACACCTTGACTAATACATGATATTTAACATATTTTTTATTGATCTGCTCTTGTGGACATTTTGAGACACATTTTTATTTGCTTTAATAGGCTAAACAACAATAACAACAACAGCATTTAATGTAGGCATGGAAAAACTAGGTAGCATTATCTATTTATTTTATAGCTCTCAGAATCCTAAATGTTATTTTTTGCTCCATGACCCACTATGTAAGTGCAGTGTTAGTTCCTTTCTCCTTTCAATTTTAATCCTATTTGTTTTATATCATTGTCTTATTCCATTTGGCTGCTATAACAGAAATATCATAGATAGCTTATACACAACAACAAATTGTTTTTTTAATAATGATTCAACAATTCTGTACATTTCTCAGTGCTCACCAAGATAAGTATAGTCCCACCCACTTCCCCTCTAGCAACCAGTTTGTTTTCTTTCTTTAAGAGTCTTTTTTTTTCTTTTTTTTTTTTGGTTTGTCTTTTTTGTTGTTTGTTTTTGCTTTATTCCTTTATTTTGTTTCTTAAATTCTACCTGAGTAAAATAATACAGAATTTGTCTTTCTCTGAGTTATTTCACTTAGCATTATACTATGTCCATCCATGTTGTTGCCAATGGCAAACTTTTTTTTAAAGGCTGAATAATAACCCGCAGTGTCTCTCTCTCTCTCTCTCTCTCTCTCTCTCTCTCTCTCTCTCTCTCTCTCTCTGTGTGTGTGTGTGTGTGTGTGTTTGTATGCTGCATCTTTTTTATCCATTCATCTATTAATGGACATTTGGGTTGCTTCCATATGTTAGCTATTGTAAATAATACTGCAATAAACATTAAGGTGTATATGTCTTTTCAAATTGGTGTTCATTTTCTTTGGGTAAATACCCAGTAATGGAATTACTGGATCATATAGTAATTCTATTTTTAATTTTTGAGAAAACTCCATACTGTTTTCCATAATGACCACACCAGTTTGCATTCCCACCAACAGTGCATGAGGGTTGCTTTTTCTCTACATCTTTGTCAACACCTGTTGTTTCTTGTGTTTTTGATTTTAGCAATTCTAACATGTATAAGGTGATAAACTTCATTGTGATTTTAATTTGCATTTCCCTAATGATAAGTGATTTGAGCACCTTTTTATATGTCTGTTGGGCATCTTTATGTCTTCTTTGAAAAAATGTCTGTTGAGGTCCTCTGCCCCTTTTAACTGTTTTGTTTTTGTTTTTGTTTGGTGATGGTGGTTAGTTGTAGAAGTTCTTTGTGTATTTTGGACATTACCCTTCATTGGATATGCTATTTGCAAATATTTTCTCCCATTTAGTAGGTTGTCTTCTTGTTTGTCGCAGGTTTCCTTCATTGTGCAGGAAATTTTTCTTCTAGTATAGTCTTGATAGTTTACTTTTAGTTTCATTTATTTCTCACACCTTCAGTTCAAGATCATGACTTTGGCTGATTAGGTGTCTTGTAAGAATCTGTTTTCTAGAGCCATCTGCCTAAAGTGGCTGAAGAGAGAAGGAACTTCTCTCGGGCTCTTTTGATAGGGGCACTAATCCTATTCATGAGGGTTCCCCTATCATGACCTCATCATTTCCCCAAGGCCTCACCTAGAAACACTGTCACATTGGGGATTAGGTCTCCACATGAATTTTGGGAGGACACAAACAGACCATAGGAATCCTGTAACTTACTTGCTATAAGATCCTTTGGGAATTAATAAGTGAAATAATTTTATAAACAGTATTTATATAATATTATGGAATATTCCTCTATTGTACATCTATTCTCTCTTACTCATTTGGACAAATTTCCTCAGTGATCCATATACTGCAACTTTTAGCCATAGAAGGTGCAATTCTAGCCATATTATTAAAGAAATTAGGATTGATTGTTTCTGT
Organism: Cryptoprocta ferox; assembly: GCA_028646485.1. Lineage (NCBI taxonomy): Eukaryota > Metazoa > Chordata > Mammalia > Carnivora > Eupleridae > Cryptoprocta > Cryptoprocta ferox. Next base: position 111,643,284 of record CM053573.1, read on the forward strand.
GTTTGGAAGATTAAGAAAATAACAAAGTTCTATTATCATATTTATATATAGTCCTCTAAAAATGAACTTTTAATCTGTAAGAGTAATAATAATTCTGTATATTTGAAACAGCTGCTTATGAGACTTCAGGTGGAAAATCTCAATCAATGATATAGATAATGATTTCTTAGATTCTCCCAAAAGTTATTTATGGAAGAGAGTCAATCATTAGCATTTTTGATTAAAGCTATCACTAAAACATCCATTCTGAAGAATATTTTTTTAAATATTAAAGTGATAGAGTTTTTGTTTCTGTCAATGAAGGCATAGATTTTTGAGAGAATTACCAAGAATTATCAGAGAATATCACTAAGTTTCTTTTAATGTATTAGTTGTATTAGTTTCCTATTAGTGGTGTAACAAATTACCACAAACTTAGTAGGTTAAAACAACACAAGTTTATCATCTTATACTTCTGAGAGTCAGAACTCTTAATTGGGTTTCACTAAGCTATTATCAAGGGGTCACTTTCCCCAGGAAGAAATGTGTTTCCTTTCCATTTCTCACTTTTGGATGATGCCTACATTCCTTGGCTGATAGACCCATCCTGAATCTTCAAAACCAGAGGCATGTCATCTTTTCTCTATTTCTCCCTCTCACCCTCTTGTCCCCTTCTTATAAGGACCTTTGTGATTACATCAGAGGACTCATCCAGATTATCCAGGCTAAATTCTCTATTTCATGGTTCTTAATTTAATTATATCTTGAAGGTCCCTTTTACCACTTAAAATAATCTAGTCACAGGTTCTTGGGATTAGGAGATCTTGTTGAGCAAGACTTTGCTTAAGAGCCAAATTAAAAAAAAAGAAATAAAAACAATTTAAACACTTCAAGAAGAATTAGTACTACAAAAAACTTTTTACCCAACCTAAAGCTCTTAAGGAGCTTGAAATTATACATATAAAATTGAAGCATCATAAACACAATGGTAACAAAATATTTATTGCGTGTTAGTTTTTTAGAAATTTCTATTTTAAAAAACGACAAAAATTCACTTTAAAACGCATCTTATTATTGAGAATAAGTATGTAGAATACCTAGAAAAGCATGAAGATAAAGTCTCATATATGTTAGAACTTAAAAATAACATATAAAAATGAGAAGGTTAAAAAGAAAAAGTTATATATGTCACAAATTGAAGTGTGATAACAAAACTAATTTTGAAAAAAGTATTAATCATCAAAGTTTCTTGTTTTTTAATTTGAAAAGTAGAACATAAAAGGACAGGAATACTTTGGAGGCAGTGAAAGTCATGGAATTCCTAGAGCCCAGGTCTCTGGGCTGACAACATAAATGTAGCCAAGTGATTTGTGATTCTTTGAACCACAGTTGGATTCTGATGAAGCACTGAAATCAAGGATGGGTCTAGAATTAAATCCTAATTCACTCTTGTGGTCTGTTGTGATGGTCAAGATGAGAAAGAAGTTAGATTGTGCAAAGTACAAACTGAAGAATTTTATATTCATTCTGAGCAAGATTATAGAACCTAAAACTAAACTCATTATTTTACGGCACCTAGTAGAAGGAAAAACAAGAACTTAAACCCAGGAGAGAAACTAAAACTAATGCTTTGGGAAAGGAACACTAGACTAGATCTATGTTAACCTGGAAGAAATTTTATTATTGTACATTGTAGCATACTGTTCCTAAACTATCCATCAGCTAACGAATCCTGATCTTTATTAAAATCACTTGGTAAGCTACTTAAAAATGTAATTTCATTTACATAAAATATTCAGAATTTAAAAATCCATAGAGGCAGAAAGTAGATCATAGTTTCCAGAGGCTAGGGGTGAGGAGGATGGGGAGTGACTGCTAATAGGGTATGGGATTTCCCTTGGGCTGATGAATTGCTGGACCTAGGTAGTGGTTGTACAACATTGTCAATGTCTTTATTGCCTCTGTATGCTTCAAAATGGTTAAAAATGGTACATTTTATGTTATGTGTATTTTACCACAATAAAAATATTAAACAGTTCTCTGGCCATATCTGAAAAGAGGGTAAAAATAAATGCTCAGGAATCTATATTCGAACTTGTATATCAGGAGATTTTCAAATGCAGCTACTTTTGTAAGCTCTATAAATTTGTCTACAGTTGAGATAAAGTAATAGAGGTTGTTCCCATTATCTATTGCTGTATAACAAATCACCCCCAAACTGACTACAAAACTATAGCAAACTCGGGTTTTGATCGTGGTTTCTGGTAGATGGGCTCATTTGGCGTTCTTGCTTTGAGTCTCTTGGGTTTTTGCAGTCAGAAGGTGGTTGAGGCATAGTTTTCTTGGAGCGCATAGTCTCATTTCCCTTATACTATTCTACTAGTTGTGGCTGCCATGAAAGCACCCCAGTGATCAAGAGAAGATATAATAAATTGTACCTCTTGATAAGCGAGCTGGTAGGTTGGGAAATATTGTTGTAGTCATATTTAGAAAGTGAAACCCGCTAGAGGGCATGCCCTTTAAATTTAGAGTGAATACTTGCTCAAGATTGCAGAATATCTAAAAACTTGAGTTCTGCCTAACAGGACGAAATTTTACATACATTTATATGCCTTTGCTTATATAACCTAAGCACTTACGTATGGAGAAGGAGGCGCAGCAGCATGGCACACAGTGACTTGAAGCCAAAGCAAGATCATCCAAAGTATAAGTTGATATATTTATTTATTCTGTGCTCTATTACTACAAAGCATAGATAAAAGGGAATTTTTACTTTTTTCCTTTTCTTTGTATAGGGATCATTTTGCAATCTGTTTAGTCTGTAAATTTGTCACAGGTGTATTGAATTGAATGCTCCCCAAATTACTAAAGTATATCCTTATTCTTGAACAATTAAATTTTTTCCTGTTCTTTCAAATAATAGTGTGATAAATATTACATGCTTTCAGCCTTCCTTGTCCCATCCTGACCAATATTTATTTCTTAAAGATGGAGTCATAAAATTAGAATTACTTTGTCAAAGGGTAAATACCTTTTATACTTAGTTCCCCATCTTTCTATAAATAATTGTTTTGAGTTTCTGTAGCCAAAATTACAGCCCAGAAAGCTTAAACTGAATGACAAAAGTCACAAAGCACCTAAGTTTCATGCCTAGACCTCAGTTTGCTTGACATTTTTCTCTAGTTTTATATATGCTTTCCTTAGCACTAAAGTATAAATTTCTTTTTGTCTTTTAAAGTTTTAAAAAAATTTTTATTAATTTATTTTGAGAGTGAGAGAAAGAGACAGCATGAACTGGGGAGGGGCAGAGAGAGAGGAGAGAGAGAATCAGTGGTACTGACCCTGACACGGGGCCTGAACTCACAACCAGAGCCGAAATCAATAGTTGGAAGCCACCTGGGTACCCTAACATACAAATTTCTATATAGTTGTTATAATAGAGGATGGAAATGGCAAGAGACCTATAAATTGTAAAGGAAACTCAGTTACATCTACTTTATTAAATGGTCTCTGAGGAATTATTTTTATCAAAAAATTTTCCATATTAGTAAAACTTAAAGACCAGAAGATAACAAATTCAGTGTAGTCCTTTTTTGAAACCCTTTAATTTAGAGAGTTTAGATCATAACATTAACTGCTATAAACTACTTAGTAATCCTAACAGATTTGCTCTTATTTTAAAGCAAAACTTGCTTTGTTTTAACTGAATGAAACATCCTGAGAATCACTCCCAAGTTCTCTTAGACAGCAAAGAGTTAATTATTTAAAAGTATACTTCATGTACAATTTGTGAACCATAGAAACTATTGTATCATTTAAATTACAGAAAGTGCTGAGCTATTTTGATTTTATTTTGCTTGTTTGCTTGATGTTTGCCTCTTTGTTATCCCTCCAAACCAGAAGAAAAAAAATTGAGTATGTGTTCTCTTTACATACATCATATTTCTCTTGCAATCTTTGAGCACACTGGATAAAAAGCATTTTCAGAAACCAGTTTCCAGGCATTCTCTATATGGATTTTTTTTTAAGTCCAACACTGATAGATAAAATCTGACTCAATGTCTTACAATTTGCTAAAAATAGAGGCATAAGACTTTTTGAAATTGAAGTACAATTTAAGAAGAGAACACAGCATATAGTACAAATTGTTCTTGTTTTACCATTGCATTGAAACTTTTTTTTTTTTTTGGCTTTGGTTATATCCTTAAGTGAAAGTCAGTGTAGCGGAGAAAATCTTGAGAGTCAGTATAATGTCAGAAGAAAATCTTGAAAGTCAGTATAATGTCAGAGGACAGGAAGTTGGGAATCCTATTCCACACCAGAGTAGAATAAATTGTGACATATTCTTGAGTCTTTGGTGATTTTCTTCATCATTCCTTTCTTTACCTGGCATCATACCCAGGAAAAGATCTGATCCCAGGATCATCTAAGCTCAGACAGGCTGGCTCAATGTCTTCAGTTAGTCTTGTGTTATGGATACTTGGCCTCAAAATAAAATTTGCCACCCTTTCCAGCCAAAGCCATTTCTTCTATAGATAAAGGCAGTAATAACTGAGTTGCTAAAGTTACCATTTCCATATTATTTATAGTCCCTAGTGTGGAAGTCTAAGCTCTAATCTTAGTTTAGACTCAGGAGACAGGGAATCTATAACAAGAGGAATGAAAGTTCAAGATTCAAGTCAAGTTGGTATCAACATGGTATCCACAATAGCACATCCAAAGAAATAACTCAGTATCATAAAGCAAAATGAGGAAAGAGTTGATATTTAGAAAACCAGATTTTAATCCAGTTCTGGTCTTGGGCTATTTATTTAATCTTTGAAGTCTCAGTTCTTCCTTTATGAAGCAGGTGTAGTACAAAACTTTTAGGTCTGCAATAGACTATCATATTCATAACACTTTTCCATTGTTCTCCTCTGTGTAAGTACTCATGTGTTTTTATTTATGCTGTTATTGATACCTAAAGTACCTAACGTTTAGTGATAACCTCAAATGACAATGCTTCTTCAAACAGACCTAAATTCAATTTACACTTGTCTCTAAAAATTGTGAAAGTCTAATCTCTATTATAGTAGGTTTTTCATAAGCATTACATTAATAGTATTGTTTTACATCAAATGTAGACCTCGGGAAAAATTTGCCAATTATGTTATATAAAACAGATGTCCACCTATAGTTTCCTAAGATTTAATGGGAGTCTGAGTTTAGATGTCTTAGATACAAGGAAAAGACATTTTGTAAACAAACGAATATATTTGTAAAGTACCCTCATAATAACAAAGCATTTTTTTATTATCCCAAACATTTCAAAAGAAAAACGATGTAGGATTATTCTAGTAATATCTACAAGTGTTACCCTAGTTTATCATAAATGGAGCTAGATATGTTTAGTGTCAATAGTTATAATGCTAACTAATATGAAACCCATCCTTTTCATTGTTCATGCTTTGATACAGATGATAGCGAAGCCATCTAAATCTTATAAATTCCCGTTTTGAAATCCATTAATATCAATATTTTATTTTATTCTTATTTTTAAAAATATTTATTTATTTGAGAGAGGGAGAGAGAGCATGAGCAGGGGAGGAGCAGAGAGACAGAAAGAGAGAATCCCAAGCAGGCTCCCCACTGTCAGGACAGAGTCCAATGCAGGGCTCGAACTCATGATTGTGAGATCACAACCTGAGTCGATATCAAGAGTCAGTAACTTAACCGACTGAGCCACCCAGGTGCCCCTAATATCAATATTTAAAAATCATGTTTTATATTATTATAACAACAATAATTTGAAAGAATATCCCATGTCTTTCACATGTATTGCCATTCACTATGTGTTTTAAAACATAAACACATTTTTACAATAGTGTTCTAAATAAAGACCAAATCATAGCTATATACCTTGTAAAGAAAAGACGCATTAACAGTCATTAATTAGGATCCTTTTTAACCCACATATCTATTATGAATTACTTTTCATGAGATTTCTTACCTTGATTAGAAGCATCAACAAACCAAATTAGTTGTTGATTTTGAGTTTCTTCTGTTTCCCTATATTTTACCCAATAACAATTTTTACGAAGACAGAATCTTTTTTATTAGTACTTAGCATTGTGAGCAAAAACCATCAGAGGTTAATTAATGAGGATAGGAATATTGTGCTGTTTTCTTATTTTGGAGCCTTTAATAATGTTTAAACATAGTATGTGTTCTTTCTCTCTCTCTCTCTTTCTCTCTCTCCATATATTCACTGATTCTCTACCACTGGCTTATGGGAAGAACAGGTGTTCTCTTTGTACCTCATTGCTACTTTCTGGCTATTCTCCATTTTATATTTGAAATTCATGCCATCAGACAATACTGTACATCATCTCTCCTTATGGAAGTTACCTTATGTAACTGAAATCCCTGTTCCTAGTATTTTGAGGACTTCAACTTGACACTCAAGTAGAAGTGGCAATAACATGCTTTTGAAAGGACTCAAAATGCCCATTAAATCAATAGGATCAATATTTTGAGAGAATGTGATGTTCCTTTTATACTTACTGGCATGTGCACTAGATATTCATGTAAGTTCTCTGAGTGGTCTTTAAGTTGTACTACTGTACAAAAGGAAATCATAATTTTGATGTGTTAAATGACTGAGATATTGGGTCATAGACATTTATTATTCATTGATTATCATTGGACTCTTCTGCATTTTTCCCTTACAGTTAGCCAGAAACATGTGATTACTTTTAGCCTATGTATTATGAGTAAAATGCCACATGTCACTTCCAGGACAAAACATTTAAGAACTAAGTATGTCATTTTGCAGTCTGTATCTTTCTTTGATGCAACAAAATAAGGATACATGTGTTCTATTGTAAAAACATCTGTCAGCTGAATCTTGAATACATGGAACCAGACCTTTTATGTAATGTTTTTGATTAGGTTAATTAGATATAAACTGTTGTTTTATTAAATAATTAAAATGGAAGGGATATCTTATTACAGTGCTGTTAATTCTTTCCTAATTAAGATGGTATGATGATCTTAAGCTCTGATGGTGTTAATGCCTCTTCTTCCTTCTTGTGATGGCAAAGTAAATGACCATTTACTCTATATTTAGAATCTATGGTCTTTTTTAGACAATGTTTTCAAGCGACTCTATTGCATTTCCTTAGAATACTCATGCTCTCACTTTCCCAAAAGAACTTGTGTCTAGCTTTCTTTTTCCCCCCTCTCACAGGTATCTCCTTCCCTTTCTTCATTTTCAGTAATGACTTTACTTTCTATGTTGCTGAGAAAATAGAAGTTGTCAGAAGATAATGTAATCCTAATACTTCTTTGTCAAACTGCATTTGTGGCATCCTAATTGGCCTTCTCTCCTGTTACTATACATGACCTCTCCATAGTGCTCTTAGAGAGGAATTCCTGTTATGTGCTGGATCACATGTTCTCTACTCAGAAACATCACTTCAAAATTTCTCCCAGAAAAGAAAACAAACTTTTGATTTCCTGCATCATCCACTTTTTCTCTATCAAATCATTTTCATGAGCATAAAAATATGCAGTTGTTTCTTCTATCTAAAAAAGAATCTCTTTTAACTCCAAATTCCCCCATCATAATGATCCATTGGTCTGTTCTATTTTCCAGGAAAAATTCTTCTAAAGTTGTTGTCTTTAGTCTTTGAACATAATTTCTCTCTTCCCATTCTTTTTAAAATCCCCTACAATTAGTTTTTTTAATATACTTATACTTATTACTCTCCCAAATTTATGTCTCAGAGTCATATTCCTAAAGGCAATACTCAATACAAATCTAAATTTTACTTGACAGATGAGCAATACAGTTTTTTGGTTTCTCCTCAAAGTATTTTCTATGTGTAGCTTTCAGAATCCTACTCTCTTGGTTTTTATCTTACCTCAAGTACTATTCTTTCTCAGGCTCTTTGCTGGAACCCATTTCTGAAGTAAGGCAAGTTTGCAAGGCGGGGGGGGGGGGGGGCGCTGTCAAATTGCAACCGACTTTTGCTTGAGCACCGACCCCCAAGGTGCCTGGCTGACTGGTATCAGACCTTGTGAAGGAAATGATAGGAGTTTCTTCATTTGTGATTATAGGAGCAAATATTACATTTCCCGAGAAACCTCTTTTTCTTCCCCTCAAGAAAACAGGCTATTGAACCCTGCTCACAAAAGAACTAACTCTTGTCTTTGCTATGCTAAAAACATTGCCTTGTATTTGAATGCTAAAAATACCTTCCTTCCCCATGTGATAAGCATCTAGTCACCTACATCAATCACTATTGATAAAGATTATGCATGAGTCTCTACCAATCTATGTTCTGGGAAATTTTTACATACCAAAGAATTTGTCATCAGAAATCATTGTGTAAGGCAATTGCCACTTCTGTTTTGTACCCCGTACATTTTTTTTCAATAAATAAAGCTGACTCTCTGGTCAGTGCAGAGATGCCTGCCTAGTGATCAGAAAGAATCCAAGGCTCTCTCTCCCTTTTGCCGGCACAGTCCATCCTTCAGGGAGCCCTGGACTCCGGCAGCTCTTTTACTTGTCCATCTCCTTTGTCTTGGCTCTTTCCAATGCTTCTGGGCTCTTTACTTACCTTTATTCACTTCCTCATCTGATTCATTCTGGATACTGTTACAGAAAAAAGTATTCAATATGATTTGTTAAAGATGGTAAGATAGACTTTATTCAGGACCGTTGTGATAGATAATAGGCACCACTGCAATGAGATTTTACTCTAGAGGAGAGAGATTGGACTCAACTCTGAATAGAGCATGAGCAGGTAGAAATTTATAGCCCCCAAGGAGCAGGGTGGGGGTTGGTGGATAGGAAATTACTAAGAGGAAATATCCGGGATAAGGGTGGAGGGGGCGGGGGGTGCGCAGTACTGGCTAAACTGACCTAACAGGATTCAGGATTCTTGCTGAAGACAAACCAGGGTGATTAGATTTCATCTGGCTGATGGTGAAGGATGAAGAACGTAGGAAGATACAGAGGATGATGAGATATCAAGAGTGGGGGATTCTAGTTAAACTGACTTAGCAGGGTTTTTACTAAAACTAGATTTGCAAAGTACATAGATGGGCCCAGAAAATGTAAGAGATTGATTCAAGTTTGTTCAAGCAAAGAATCTGTCAACACTTAAAAACATTTATATGTTCATGATTCCCAAAGGTATATCTTTAGAATGCACCTCTCTTTTGAACTCTAGACTTATATATTCAGGTACTCTCTTGATGTTTTCATTTTGATTCTGATAGACATATAAAACCTAATAGTCATGGAGGAAAGTAGACTGGTGAACATTTTACCATATTTTAATGCGTCATATAAAAACTTGGCCATCTAAGTCAGCAGGGCAAAGGAGGAGATAAATGGTTACATGGTTCTGAAGTGATTTGGCCTAAAAATGATGTATATGATTTTATCACAGCCCTTCAGCATAACTAATCACCCTGGCCCTGCCTAAATCCAAGAGGGCTGGTAAGCTGGCAGGGCACATAGATTTTTGGTGAGCAGTACATGTCTCAGCTTCATCATCAATGTTGTAGTTATCTCTTATATCTCTATATCAAACTCAACTCTCTGAGGGCTGCTCTGGTACTTCCAACTACATTGTGATATTTTCACATGGATGTGTTTTAGCCATCTTAAATTTAACAAAGAAAAATGGAAATCGTGAGATCCTGTCCCATCAAACACACCCTTCTTCCAGTGTTTACCATTCTACTCAACTGCACATTTACTTGAGCCACAGATCTATGAATAGCTTTATTGATTTTATTTTCCTCACTTTTCATATGCCATTCAACATTCAGTATGTTCTCCTCTACTTCTAAAACATATATTTCATCAATTTGTAGTAATGGTATGTACACCCTAGACTAAACCACCTTAGCTTGTAACCGGATATCTGCAATAGCCTTCTAACATGTCTTCTTCTTTTCATTTCCTTTAATTAATTTATTTAAAATCAACTTAGTTAACATAAAGTTTAGCACTAGATTCAGGAGTAGAACCCAATGATTCATCGCTTTCATATAATACCCAGTGCTCATCCCAACAAGTAACCTCATTAATATTCATCACCCATTTAGCCCAATACCCATTTCCCTGCCTGGAACAATGAGCAACCCTCATTTAACCTCTGTATTTAAGAGTCTCTTATGTTTTGCCTCCCCCTCTGTTTTTATTTTATTGTACCTTCCCTTCCCCTATGTTCATCTTTTTTTTTTCTTAAATTCCACATATAATTGAAATCATATATTTATCTTTCTCTGACTTATCTCCCTTAGGATAATAAACTCTTAATCCACACACATTGTTGCAAACGGCAAGATTTCATCCTTTTCATTTGCAGAGTAGTATTCCATTGTGTGTGTGTGTGTGTGTGTGTGTGTGGGCGCGTGCGCGCATGTGTGTGTACCACTTATTTATCCACTTATCAGTCTGTGGACATTTCCATAATCTGGCTAGTGTTGATATCACTGCTATAAACATTGAGGTGCATGTGCTCCTTCAAAATGGCACACCCGTGTATCCTTTGGATAAATACCTAGTAGTGCAATTGCTGGGTCCTAGGGTAGTTCTATTTTTAATTTTGTGGGGAACCTCCCTACTGTTTTCCAGAGTGGCTGCACAAGTTTGCATTTCCACCAGAAGTGGAAAGGGTTCCTCTTTCCTGCATTCTCAGCAACATCTGTTATTGACTGAATTGTTAATTTTAGCCATTCTGACAGGTGGGAGGTGGGAGGTATCTGATTGTGGTTTTGATTTGTATCTCCCCAATGATGAGTGATATTGAGCATCTTTTTATGCTGTTAGCCATATGGATGTGTCTGTTAGCCATATGGATGTTTTCTTTGGAAGAATGTCTGTTCACGTCTTTTGCCCATTTTTTTCACTGGATTGTTTTTGGGTATTGAGTTTGATAAGTTCTTTATAGATTTTGGATACTAACCCTTTAGCCAATGTCATTTGCAAACATCTTCTCTCATATCTTTGGTTGCTTTTAGTTTTAATTGTGTCCTTCTCTGTGAATAAGTTTTTCTTTTTGTCTGTTTTTTGTTTGTTTGTTTGTTTCTTTGTTTTTAATCTTGATGAGGTCCCAGTAGTTAATTTTTGCTTTTGTTTCCCTTGCCTCTGGAGACACATCTGGTAAGAAGTTGCTGCTTGTGTTCTCCTCTAGGATTTTGATGGTTTCCTGTCTCACATGTAGGTCTTTTATCCATTTTGAGTTTATTTTTCTGTATGATGTAAGAAAGTGGTCCAGTTTCATTCTTCTGCATGTTGCTCTCCAGTTCTCCCAGCACCATTTGCTGAATAGATTTTTCCATTGGATATTCTTTCCTGCTTTGTCAAAGATTAGTTGGCCATACATTTGTGGGTCCATTTCTGAGTTCCCCATTCTGTTCCACTGATCTATGTGTTTGTGTCTGTTTTGTCCCAGTACCATACTGTCTTGAAGTCCAGAACTGTGATGTGTCCAGCTTTGGGTTTTTGTTTTGTTTGTTTTTTTCAACATTACTTTGGATATTTGGGGTACATTTTGGCCCCATACAAATTTAGAAATGTTTTTCTAGCTCTGTGAAGAATGCCGTTGATATTTTGATAGGGATTGCATTGCATGTGTATATTGTTTTGGGTAGTAGATACATTTTAAAAATATTTGTTTTTCCAATCAATGAGTATAGAATGTTTCTCCATTTCTTTCTGTCTTCTATTTCTTTCATAAACTTTCTATAGTTTTTAGCATACAGATCTTTTACTTCTTTGGTTAGGTTTATTCCTATGTATTTTATGGTTTTTAGTGCAATTGTAAATGGGATCAATTCCTTGATTTCTCTTTTTGCTGCTTCATTATTGTTGTATAGACGTGAAACCAATTTCTGTATGTTTATTTTATATCCTGTAACTTTGTTGAATTCACATATCAGTTCTAGTAGTTTTTTTGTGGAGTCTTTAGGGTTTTCCATGTAAATTATCATGTGATATTGTCTGCAAAGAGTAAAGTTTTACTTCTTCCTTGGTGATTTGGATGCCTTTTATTTCTTTTGTTGTCTGATTGCTGGGGTTAGGATTTACAACACTATTTTGAGAGTGGACATCCCTGTCATGTTCCTGAACTTAGGGGGAAAGCTCTCAGTTTTCTGCATTGAGGATGATATTAGCTGTAGGTCGTTCATATGTGGTCTTTATGATCTTGAGGTATGTTTCTTCTATCCCTACTTTCTTGAGGGTTTTTATCAAGAAAGGATGCTGTATTTTGTCAAATACTTTCTCTACATCTATTGAAAGGACCATGTGGTTCTTATCCTTTTATTAGTGTGCTGTATCATGTTGATTGATGTATGAATATTGAACCAGCCCTGCAGCCCAGGAATAAATCCCACTTGATTGTGGTGAATAGTCCTTTTAATGTATTGTTGGATTCGATTTGCAAGTATCTTATTGAGAATTTTTGCATCCGTGTTCATCAGGGAGATTGGTCTGTAATCTTCCTTTGTAGTGGGGTCTTTGGTTAGAATCAAGGTAATGCTGGTCTTGTAGAATGAGTTTGGAAGTTTTCCTTCCATTTATGATTTTTGGATCAGCCTCAAAAGAATAGGTGTTAACTCTTCTTTAAATGTCTGGTAGAATTCCCCTGGAAAGCCATCCGGCTCTGGACTCTTGTTTTTTGGGAAATTTTTGATTACTGATTACATTTCTTTACTGATTATGGGTCTGTTCAAATTTTCTATTTCCTCCTGTTTCCGTTTTGGTAGTTTATATATTTATATGTTTAAATTTGTACATTTCTTCTAGATCGCCCAATTTGTTGGCATATAATTGCTCAGATATTCTCTTATTATTGTTTGTATTTCTGTGGTATTGGTTGTGATCTCCTCTTTCATTCATGATCTTTTTTATTTGGGCCCTTTCCTTTTTCTTTTTGATCAATCTGCCAATTTTGTTAATTCTTTCAAAGAACCAATTCCTGGTTTCATTGATTTGAACTACTGTTTTATTTTGTTTTTTCAATATCACTGATTTCTGCACGAACCTTTATTATTTCCCTTGTTCTGCTGCCTTTGAGCTTCATTTGCTATTCTTTTTCCAGTTCCTTTAGGTATAAGGTTAGATTGTGTATTTGAGACCTTTCTTCCTTCTTTAGGAAGGCATGGATTGCTATATACTTCCCTCTTTTGACCACATTTGCTGCATTCCAGAGGTTTTGGACTGTTGTGTTTTTATTTTCATTGGCTTCCATGTTCTTTGTAATTTCCTCTTTAATTTCTGGTTAACCCATCAATTCTTTAGTAGAATATTCCTTAATCTTCAAGTATTTGTGGTCTTTGCAATTTTTTTCTTGTGGTTGATTTCAAATTTCATAGCATTGTGGTCTGAAAATATGCATGGTATAATCTCAATCTTTTTGTACTCATTGAGGGCTGATTGTGACGAGTATGTGATCTATTCTGGAGAATGTTCCATATGCACTCGAGAAGAATGTGTATTCTGCTACTTTAGAATGTACAGACCATATATTCAATGTTCTGAATATATCTGTTAAGTCCATTTGGTCCCTTGTGTCTGTCAAAGTCATTGTTTCCTCGTTGATTTTTCTGCTTAGGTCATCTATTGCTGTAAGTGGAGTTAAAAAAAATCTCTTCTGGTATTATTATCAATGAGTTTCTTTATGTTTGTGATTATTGATTTATATATTTGGGTTCTTTGAAGTTGGGGACATAAATATTTACAATTGTTAGAGGCGGATAGACTCCTTAATTATGATATAGTGGTCTTCTTCATTTCTCGTTACAGTCTTTGCTTTAAAGTCCAGTTTGTCTGATATAAGTATGACCACTCTGGCTTTCCTTTGACATCCAATAGGATGAAAGATGGTTCTCCGTCCCCTCACTTTCAATCTGCAGGTGTCTTTAAGTCTAAAATGAGTCTCTTGTAGGCAGTCTATAGATGGGTCTTGTTTTTTTATGGATGGGTCTTATGTTTTTGTCCATTCTGATGCACTATGTTGTTTCATTGGAGCATATAGTCCATTTACATTTATAGTGATCATTGAAAGATATGAATTTAGTGTCGTTGTGTTGTCTATAGAGTTGGTGTTTTTGGTGATGTTCTCTGGTCCTTTCTAGTCTTTGTCCCCCCCCCCCCCACGAGTCCTTAAAATTTGTTGCAGGGCTGGTTTAGTTGTCATGAACACCTTTTTTATTTTTCTGGGAAACTCTTTATGTCTCCTTCTATGTTGAATGACAACCTTACTGGATAAAGTATTCTAGGCTGCACAATTTTCTGATTCAGCATGTTAAATATACCCTGACATTCCTTTCTGGCCTACCATGTGTCTGTGGACAGATCTGCTGTAAACCTGACCTGTCTTCTCTTGTAGGTTAAGGACTTTTGTTTTTACTGCTTTCATAATTCTTCCCTTGTCTGTGTATTTTGTGAATTTGACTATGATATGCCTTGGCGATGGTCATTTTTTATTGAATCTAATGAGAGTTTGCTGTGCTTCTTTGATTTTGATGTCTGGGTCCTTCCCCAGATTCAGAAAATTTTCAGCTATAATTTGTTCATATAAACCTTCTGCCTCTTTTTCTCTCTCTTCCTCTTCTGGAGTGCTTATGATTTGAATGTTATTCCTTTATAATAAGTCACTGAGTTCTCTAAAAGTCTTGAGTCATGATATTTTGCCTTTGTTTCCCTCTTTTTTTTTCTGCTTCATGATTTTCCATAATTTTATCTTCTAACTCACTGATTCATTGCTCCTCAACATCCACCTCTTCTGTCATGGCAGCCATTCGAGATGATCTTGGTTATAGCATTTTAAATTTCAGCCTGACTAGATTTTATTTAATTTATCTCTGCATAGATGGATTCCCTGGTATCTTCTATGCCTTTTACAACTCCAGATAGCATTCTTATAATTGTGGTTTTAAATTCTACTTCAGACATCTCACTTATATCTGTGTTGATTAAATCCCTGGCCTAATTTCTTCCTTTTCTTTCTTTTGGGGTCAACTACTTTGTCTTGTCATTTTGGAGGAAGAAAAAGATTAATAAAATAGACAATTAAAATTAAAGAATTAAAAAAAACAAAAAATCAAAATCAAATGAAGGAAGCTAGATCCTATGTGTGTTTTGGTCTGCTTGTTGAGAGACACTTGATAGAATAGAGAAAAAAGAGAAAGGAAAAATAGTTAAAATATTTAAAAATTTCAAAAAGTTTAAATAGAATTAATAAATAATAGAGTTTGCTCTTTCTGTATTCAAGAAGAAAAAAAAAACCTAAGCAAAAACAGAAACAAAGAAAAACAAACAATAAATGAACCAGCAAACAGAATGAAATCTGAATGAAGTTACATCCAGTTTACCCTAGAACTGAAACTTTACAGCATGCTATAGTCTGTAGACCATATGCAGGTGGAAGAGATTTGTGCTGGTTTTCTGGGGGATGTGCCTGGAGGGTAGGTGGGTGGTGCTTGGTGTAGCGGCTCTGCCCTCAACTTGGTGGCACTGGTTAGCTTACTGGAATGGATCAATGTGCATGTGCATGCCTGTGTGCAGGAGAGGTGGACATTGCTTCACCCATCTCCTTAGTCTCTGGTGCAGAAACACCACTCCCCCACCAACCCATGATCAGACACCTCTCATTTGTCTCAGGCCTCCTTCTGCTCCCCACCTCTACTCTGTCAGTGTCCAATCCATCCACCTGCCAGGCAGCACTTCCCTCCAGAGTTTTATCTCAGATGAGGCTGTGTTCCAAACCCCACACTTCAGAGACCCCTGTGGCTTGGGCCCATGTGGACTCTCTTGGGGAGAGTCCCACCAAGCAATAGCCAGGTGCTGGCTTGTCCCAGAAAAAGTTCAGGTGATTTGGGAGCAGCAGAGGCCCAGAGTTTATGCCAATCACAACACAAAGCTTGTGCCAGGTTTTGCTGCCCTTGGTATCTTTGTTTCAATATCAGTAAACATGGATGCTCTCCAGGGTCCACTGGGATTTTGCCCACAAGGAGGCCACATGGCCTCTACCAAATTCACTCTAATCGGGGGAACTGCTTCTCCCTGTGTGGCACATGGACCCCTTAGATCACACTGCCTGTTCCTGCAGATTTGCCCTGCTTCCTCATCAGAGCACTGCCAAGCACTGAGCTCTGAAACTTCAGACTCCATGCTCCACTGTTTATAGAATCCTGGCAGTATTGAAACCCTCCCATTTCTCTCTGTCAATGGTTTTGGTGAACAGATTGGTGAACAGATTTTTTTGTCCAGTCTCCTGTGAGCATTTCACTCTTTCTCTCCAGGTACTTTCAGGTGGGGGTGCTTTTCTTGTGCAATCCTGATGTGCGGCACTTCCCCATTGTCTTTCTTCTCTCGCTGTGAAAATGGTTCCCTACCCTCCCTGTCTCCACAGCTTTTCTCTCCCCTAGTTCACCTCTCTTCACTGCATACCTGTCAATTTCTCTGGCTCCAATTATGCAGATAGTTGCATTATTCCTCAGGTCAATTTCCTAGGTGTTCAAATGGTTTGATGCTGATCTACCTGTGTTTCAGGGATGAGACAAGCTCAGAGTCCTCATACTACTCTGCCAGCTTAACTCCTCAATCCGAAGACTTCCTAATGTCAAATTGTTCATTTATCTATTCAATAGGGAAGTATACTTTGAATGTCAAATAATATGGCTCATTGATTAAATTCTACCAGGTACAAAAAAAGGTAGGATGTAAAGATAGAAGCATGTACTGAGGAATCAAGTGCTGGAAAAATCTAGTCTGTAGAAATCTAGTGCAAGATAAATCACATGTGCATAGGAGATGGTACTTGGAGAAAGGGTACTTCCTACGATCCTGGTAAGTAAGAAAGAAGACTTTTCAGGAGCCTAGTGAACAAACAAGATACATAAGAACCAGGAAGAAAACACTACTTCTTCCTTCATGTTTGTCATCTATTGTCCAGGATTAAAAATATACCAGGTGACAAAGTAGTTTTTTTACAAGTCATATCTTTATTATCATAGAGGAGGCAAAAAAAAAAAAAAAAAGGTGAATTAGGAGTCAAGAGGTAATAAATTGCTAATTTGGGTGCTCATTTTCCATAAACATCTTTTTATCTCCAGTGGAACTTTCATATCACAACAAACAATGTTGTATTTATACCCAATGAAATATAGCTATTCTTATTATAACTGAAGCATTTCTCATCTTTCCACCACATATGTGCTTTAACATGTGAATAAACTGTGATATATGCATGTATAATGGAATACTACTCAGCAACAAAAAGAAACTATATGAGCCAATATGGCCAGATCTCCAAATAATGCTGAGTGAAAGAAGCCAGACAAAGAAAAATATATATGACATGACTCTACTTTAAAAAATTATAGGAAATGAAAATACATAGTCATAGAAGGTAGATTTGTGTTTTCCTGGAGAGAAGAGTTGGGGTAAAGAAGAGGGACCAAAAGAGAGAATTAAAAAAGGACACAAGGAGGGGCACCTGGGTGCCTCAGTCGGTTGAGCATCAGACTTCAGCTCAGGTCATAATCTCATGATTTAGGAGTTTGAGCCCTGTGTTGGGTTCTCTGCTGTCAGCACAGAGCCTGCTTTAGGTCCTCTGTCCCTCTCTCTCTCTCTCTGCTCTTTCTCCACTCATTCTCTCACTCTCTCTCTCTCTCTCTCCAAATAAATAAATAAACATAAAAAAAAAAGACATGAGGAAAACTTTTGGAAGTAATAGAGAAGTTCATTATTTTGATTATAGTGATGGTTCTCTAAATATACATGTCTATTAAGACAAAATTGTACAAATATTGTAGGTCCATTGTACTTCAATAATACTGTTAAAACATGATTCATAAGTAGTATAAGAAGTCAAAGTCTAATTCCATGGTTTTACAAAAATTTTTTATGTAAGAAGAAAACAGTAGCATGGGAAAGTCATCAAAGGAGAAAAAACAGAATACTATTTGTTAGAGTCAGATCAACTAAAATTCCGCATGAATATTATTTTCTCCTAAGAGCAATAGAGCATAAATAAGTTTAATGGAAAGCCAGCATAACAAAGAGCATGAAATATGTGTGTTCTAACAGGAAAATGTTGAACCTCAAATAGTTCTCCCTTCCCTTTGACAAACATGAAGCTAAAACATTCTTTACCAAAACTGTATTATAATAGTCCTTGATGAACTAAAGTCTGCTTCTATATACCAATACATTTTTCCAATAATATCACTATGATTGTGTTTTGTGTAATATTGTTATTGACAAAATATTTCTGACATAAGACTTTACTGTAAGAGCAAAATCTACATTGACCATAAATCATGGCAATAGACCTGCCAGCATAAGTATTTCAGATTTTGTTTTCCTGGGTCTTTATTTATTGCCTGAGGAAGCCACAGTGAAAAACAAATAGTTCACCTCCTGAGTTAATTGGTGTTGACAAGGAGCACAGTGATACTAAACAGAAACCAGAGTAGGTTGTGCTTTGGGGTGGATAAGGAGCAAAAGTGGTAATAAAACTTTTGTCAATAAGAGGCCTTTAAAAATTATTTTTTTATACTTTATAGTGGTTAATATTTAAACCTTTTTTTCCACAATAAATACAAAGATTAGATGAAATCACATTTATGAAAATACTTTGAAAGTATTTCATGCTATTACATGTAAGTATTATATGGCACCAAATAAAGTAAGAATTTGGATTGGTATCTGCATTTTTCCTTAAATAAAACCCAACTTAATTAAAATATATATAATGATACAAGATAAAATATACGTTAACATCTATTAATTGGCAGAAAAAGGTTATCATGAGATGTTGAACAAGAGCCTAAATAATGCAATGTATAAAGTATACTTATGCATTATATATATGATTTATATGATTAAATTAACATTAAAGTTCCTTCTAATGTTTATGTGACATTTCTTCACTGAGCAGGCAAATAAGTTTGTAAAATAATCTATATTTTCTATATAAAAGGCAAAATAAAGTGTCAGTGTCTTTTTTTTTTTCAAGGTACTATGAGGAATTCTGTGGGTAAAGGAAGGGCACTTTATCTGTCCTCAAGCAGTGTTCAATACAGGTCCATACATTACCCAGTAGGGCAAAGCAATTGATAGCCATAGAACTAACCTGGTATTTGCAATGCATACATAGTTTGCATACTTTCAACTCTTATATTTTCAATTCCTTTTGAATATTTCTGGTAGATTCTTAAAACTAGGGATTTCTAGTATGTATACTGTGAGTAGGGGAAGCCCCCCAAATTAAACTGTTACATTGGGTCATGAAGAGCTCTTTCAAGTGAGTTTCCATGTCGTTTGACATGCCCCCAATTTTATTTTTAAGTATTCCTTACTTTCTGATGATATAAGATGCTCCAGGCTTATCTTGTATTTCCTTTGCTCCAGCCCTAAAACTAGACATCTGTCTCCAGAGCTTTGGGTCCTTCTGGTGCGTAGTGACATTGAGAAACTAAGATCTGGGCTGTAGGTGTGCCTGTTACTGCTAAGGTGTCATTGCTTCTAGTCTGTCTTGAGATAGAACTAGGAAATACACTGTGTACACAGTCTTGCAAACAAAACACTCTAATTCTGTGTCTATCCAGCTGCAGATATTTTGTGATAAATATGAGTTGATACAGGTATCTTCTACTCTGATCTGGTACCACAGGGTTTATTCTAGCATTCTTTCTTCCCTATAAGCTCATTTTTTAAATTCTTTTTTAGACAGTGAAATACCTGGCTCATAATATTTACTTTTTTTTTTAAGTATTAATGTCTTTGACCCCAGTATACATGTAAGATTGTTTGTTGTTAACCAGTACTGCTTTGAAAAAAATAATAAAAAGATAAAAAACCTAGAATACAGTATTTATGTAAACTTATTTTCTGTCTTCTACCTCATAGTGTCCAGTTAAAACAGTTCTTCAGAGTTACTTGTAAGTAAGTAACCATCAAAGGATATTGCTTTAATAAGGTCAGCTACTTTGTTTATACCTTTTGTTGGAGTTTGTCATATATGTGTAATACATGTTAATAGAGCCAGTCCTCCTAAATTGATCTGCAGATTACAGTCAAAATCAAAATTCCAACATACTCTTTATAAATTTTCAAGTACATTTTAAATATTACAATATATATTTGTAATATAGATTCATTTGTCATAGTATGCATTCCTTCTTGTAATACTCCCAAATGATTTGGTTTTAATTTTTATGTAGCAAAGTTTATTATTTGTGGCAGTTACATGATTTTTGACAAATACAGAGTCAAATCTAGAGCTAGGGTTATGTACCTACCACCGCTATCTAAAACAATTACATCACTCTGAAAATTTCCTGTGTGACACCTTTGTGGTTAATTCTCATCCCCCATTGCCTGTTCTATGCCAGTAAAGTTAACTTTCCAGTATATCATGTAAGTGAAATCACATAATACTGTGTCTAATTCTAGGCGATGATGAAAAAAGCTTACATAAATATTGCCATACAGGCTTTTGTGTGAAGATAATTTTCATTTCCCTTGGGTATATACATGGGAGCAGGATTATAGTGCCATATAGTGTTTGTAAAAAACTAATAACCTTTTTTTTTCCAAGTGGTTCTACCACTTGTGTTCCCACCAGTAATGTATAATTTCTAGTTTATTGACATCATTGTCAATACTTGGAATTGTCAGGGTGTTGTTTTTGTATGTTCTTGCTTGTTTTTTTTTTGTTATTTTGTTTTAACCCTTCTAATAAATATGTAGTGATATATTATTAGCAATTTATTTTGCTTTTCACTAATGACCACAATTTTTGAAAATCTTTTTTGTACTGATTGGCCATTCATATATCTTCTTTGGTGACGTGAAGTTCAAACCTTTTCTTCCCTGGGTTGTTTTCTTTGTTTTACTTAAAGTTTCCTTATGAATACCAGCTTTTTACAGAAATGAGTTTTGAAAAAATGTCTTCTTCCAACTGCCGTTTCTCTTTTTAAAACCTTAATGGTATCTTTTGAAGGACAGACATTTTTTAATTTTCCTATTGGTAATTTTGTCCTTTTTTCTCTATATGTCTTCCAAATTTGTGTTCAATCTAAGAAACTTTGGCCTAATTAATGGTCACAAATATTTTCTGCTATATATCCTCCAGAAATATTATAATCTTAACTCTTACATTTAGGTCTAGGATACATTTTGAGTTAATTTTTTTTTTATTATAGTGGGGGTAAAGGACCAAGGTTCAGTCTTTTACATAAAGCTATCTAATTTCCCAGCACTATGTTAAAAAAAAGATAAAACAACAACAACTCTGCTTTCTGTTTAGATTGCTTTGGCGCTATGTCAAATATCAATTGACTAGATATGTTTGAAATTAATTCTGGACTGTATAGT
Source organism: Cryptoprocta ferox (assembly GCA_028646485.1). Taxonomy (NCBI): domain Eukaryota; kingdom Metazoa; phylum Chordata; class Mammalia; order Carnivora; family Eupleridae; genus Cryptoprocta; species Cryptoprocta ferox. The sequence continues at coordinate 111,664,657 of CM053573.1, forward strand.
CTATCGATCTACCTGTGTAACAATATGCCAATAACACTCTCTTGATTGTATTTTTAAAGTAATTCTTAAAATTAGGTAATGTGAACGTTCCAATTTCATTAATCTTCTTAAAATTTGTTTTGACTGTTTTAGGTCCTGGCAATTTTTATGTACATTTTAAAATATACTTGAAAATTTATATTTAAAAAGAGGATGTTGGAATTTTGATTTTGATTGTAATAAATCTACAGATCAATTGAGGATTGACCTCAACAGTATTGACCTTTCCAAACGGTAAATGTGACATATCTGTATTTATTTAGGTCTTATTTAATTTCTCTCAGTAATATGTCACAGTTTTTGAAGTATAGTTCCTGGATATGTTTTTAAAAATGTGTCCTTAAGTTCATGCTTTTGATGATATTTTAAATCCTATTTTATTAAATTTCTAGTTCCAAGTCTGTTGTCAGCATAGAAAAATATGATTAATTTTTATGACCTTATGTACTTTTGCTAGACTCAATTAGTTTAGTATTTTAGTAGACAATTTGGTATCTTTACATAAGAAAGGTTTTACATTTTCCTCTTCTCTTAGTACACATTTTTCCCCTTTTTCTTATGGACACAAAATAGTAGAAAGTTCTGAGGATTATCATTGTTAATTTACTTAGTGTCAAAAATATTTTGTAATTCTTCCTTTCATATATTTTTTAAATTTCTTTTTGAATTGAACAGATATTAGAAGTCAAGTCTCTGTCAAAATTTGGCAACAAGGCCAGTGACTGTAACTAACCATGTTACATTCACTCTATTAGTTTAAATGCAATAAGTAGAAAATGGCCACAGGAATCCTTCCACTTTATATTATTATAGAAATATATCCAACAAGACAAATATATACAATAGGAAATTTTTCAACTATGTATATTGATCCTATTAATACACTCATTCCTAGGTAGATTTCTTTGATAGACCATTGGTTGCCTTAAAAGTACAGATGAGCTTTTTCTTACTTTGAAAACTGCTACTCTCCCACTGTGGACAGTATTTCAACAAAGGATATTACTCAGCCTTAGGCTGAGACTCAGGTTCCAAGCTGAGAGACCAGGAGGCCCCTCATACACATCTGCAGTGACAGCAAGTGACACTGTACCAGGAAAACTAGGAGTCCTCTTAAAATCTATAGTGGAGAGCTCATTTTTAACGGTTGATCCTCCAAAAAGTATTGTTTTTCACACCTTTACTGTGACTGGTTATAAAAATGTTCCTAAATATGCCTAAGACACATATAATGATTCTTCTACACTTACAAATCAGGAAGTTTTTATGGTTATGCAATCAGACAACTTCTCCATTGATGCTGTTAACATTCTATGACCTCTAGATGTAGAGACACCATTTACACTTCCACATTTTACAATACCAGACAATTTAGTTTTGTTACATTTATTAAATTTATTTTAAATGTTTATTTATTTGTTTTGAGAGAGAGAGAAGGAGAGAGCGCGAGCGAGTGAGAGCAGGAACAGGGAAGGGACAGAGAGGGAGAGAGTATCCTAAGCAGGCTCCATGCTGTCAGGATAGAGTCCAATGTGGAGGTCAATCCCTGAACTGTGAGATCATGACCTGAGCCAAAATCAAGAGTCTGACACTTAACTAACTGACCCACCCAGGTACCTCAAATTTATGAAATTTTATTAAAATTAAATTAGCAACTATATATTTGTTGTTTACATCCAGATACATTTATATATTTTGCAAAACAATGTCCAAACACATTGTTTATAGCCAATATAATCATTATTAAAAACTTCATGACATTGTCATTCATCTGATTTTACACTGAAACTTTTCTAACTTTTTAAAAGTCAATCAAAGGGGCGCCTGGGTGGCTCAGTCGGTTGAGCGTCCGGCTTCGGCTCAGGTCATGATCTCATGGTTTGTGGGTTCGAGCCCCGCGTTGGGCTCTGTGCTGACAGCTCAGAGCCTGGAGCCTGTCTTCAGATTCTGTGTCTCCCTCTCTCTCTGACCCTCCCCTGCTCATGCTGTCTCAAAAAATAAATAAAACATTAAAAAAATTTTTTTAAAAAGTCAATCAAAATAATAAGCTCTTCTAGGTATTAGTCTATTCTGTCAAAGTTGTTATTTTATCTTGAATTGTATATTTGCAGGTAGTAGTGAAAAGAAAACTTGAATTTTTTTTATATATTGTTAATTTAGTTGGCATTTTCCTCCTTTAACTTACTCATCCAAGATTACCAACAATTTATCTCATGAAGTCCTTTATGAACATGATGCTTTCAAACTCCCTGCTTTAGCTCCTCCACTTAATTAAAAAGCAGCTTGGTACTTGCTTTCAGGCTATTTCTAAATATTAGTTCTTCACAAAGTACTCAAAGCCAGCAATATTTGCTTTATATTAAAATGATGTCTAATTAAATCCTTGATTTTAAATTTACATATGAATGTTAAGAAATAGATTTTTATTATCATAGCTAATTTTAGCATGATTTATGTAGGTAACAAAGGGAAACTCTGTCTCTATCTCTGTGTAAGTTAATTATAATGGGTGCCTATATGTTCACAATCAAAACTGCAGTCTGGTTTGTTTTCTTGTTTAAAACTACAAAATCAAATCTCGGGACCTAAAAGATGTGTGTCTTCATGCTTGTGTACATGCATATGTGTGATCTATCTATGATATATATGTATACGTATATATCTATACACATGTTGAAATCAAAGTTCTGCTTGAGTATCCTGATAGCTGACAAATAGTAATAACAGATAACAAAGGGTAATTCCATGAATTACCATCCACATCACAATTTTATAGGCTATTTAAAGAAATAGCATGGAAGGATTAGCATACATGAGCTTTGACTAAACTTAATTCTCTGGTGTGAATGCCCTAGTACAGTTTCCACTAGGAATCTATCATTCTTGAAGGTTGCCCATAAGATTATTTCTGCACATTTAAACAGAAATATATGTGCTTTCCTCATACTATGCATTTCTTGTTTTATCTCCCATTCAGTTAAATTGTAATAATTCTTGTCCGTTTTGTTTCACTACTACATTTAAAGTAGTTCTAGATTCTTCCAGGTTAGGGTTATATTTTATCACTTCTGTGTTCTCAGCTCCTAGCCTGTGTCTGACAAATACTAGGCTTTTCAGTAAGTATTTATTGAATTACTCATAAAACTGTATTAAGCAGAAATTATCTTTGAAAATTATATAGATGAAAATAATAGATGGTTTTAATTATTGATTTCAACTGAGGAATTCTAGACAAATAATAAAATTTACTAAATAAACAATTTTATTGCTTGTTTACTTAAATATCACTTTTAAGGATTAGGTCATGATTTATATTTATAATAAGTTATTTGAGAAAAAGTAAATATAAGGTTTGTCATTAACTTGCCTAATAATTGCCTCAGGATTTAAAATGAACAGTGCATACTTCTGTAAGTATGAACAGAAGTAGAAATAATTCCCAAGTAGCTTTGACAGTTGACTTGAAACTTGGAAGTATCAAAATATCAAAGTACACTGACTTTTGAGGAATATAACAGAAGTTTGTTACTTTCTTCTAATGGAGATTTAAAGAGTCCAAATTTATCAGTTAAAAAGATAAGCTCCCAGGGTACCTGGGTGGCTCAGTCAGTTGAGGGTCCAACTTTGGCTCTGGTCATGATCTTGTGGTTTGTTAGTTAAAGCCCCACATCTCGCTCATGCTGTCAGCACACAGCTCACTTCAGATCCTCTGTCCTTCTCTTTCTGCCTCTCCCCTGCTTGTGTTCTCTCAAAAATAAATAAAAAACATTAAAGAATATATAAGCTCCCTCAGCAAATTGTCATATAAAATATTCTAATAATCAATGCATATAATAAACAAGTTAAAAGCTAATGATAAAAATTTTTAAAAATGAGAAAAAATGTATTTTGCTTAACGTGGATATATGTGCATTGTATAAACATGTGTAATTCAAACAGTATAATTAGTAAATCAATTGATTAGCTAGAAACAGCTAAAGCCACAAGGATGTATTGATTGATTTTAAGTAAAGGTTTGGGTCATTTAAAAATAATACATAAATTATTGATTTAACAATTATTAAATTATTCAGTATCTGGATTATTAATTTAATCAATGTTAATAAAATAATATTTTAAAAAAAATTTTTAAACTTATTTTTGAGAGCAAGATAGAGACAGAGTATGAGTGGGGGTGGGACAGAGAGAGGGAGAGGGAGACATAGAATATGAAGCAGGCTCCAGGCTCCGAGCTGTCAGCACAGAGCCCAATGAGGGGCTCGAACTCATGAACTGAGAGACCATGACCTGAGCTGAAGTCAGACACTCAACTGACTGAGCCACCCAGGCACTCTTAAATGAATATTATTTTTAAGAAGCTGAACATTTTCATATCTGTAACTGTCAGTAGAACTGATAGCATAGAACAGGCTCTGGAAGCCCAACTCTCTGTGTTGCAATCCTGTTGTCATTATTCACTAACTTTAACTTTGGTTAGTTCACACAACTTCTCAGGTCTTCTCATCTGTAAAATGGAATGAAATAGTACCTGCATTATAACATCATATTAAATGTAGTAATAAATATATAGATAGATAATATACAAAAACCAGCATTATATACACTTATAATAAATCATTAATAAATATTCACCTTCTTATTTTTGTTGTATCTACTTGGATCTGAAGTCCCATTTGTATCACTCCTATGATTGCATTTAGATATAATGTTTGCCCTTTTAATAAAATTAAATATTATGTTAATTTAAGCAATATTCATATTTTATTCAAAATTATGAGTAACCAATTTAACATTAACCAAAAACTTTCTCTTGAATTGCTTTGAATTGCTTAAGTGAAGTCCACATTTTAGCTCTTTATGATCTATTCTGAAAGTGTTAGTCATGTTTTATATACATTAATAAGCCATGGAATCTATTACTCAGGAAACATAGGAAAGTAAAATGCCATATTAAATAATGATTTTTATATTGTGTAATTCTCAAATTTTTGATGCCATGATTTAGTGGTTGACAGTATTTGACAACTAAGACTGTTAATAATCATGAAGGATTTTTTAGGGAACAAGTCTGTAAAGAATTAATTTCTAACTAATCATCAGTCACACAGAATACTTTGACCAGGTTAATATTTAAAACCCTCCACATTCAAAATGAGTGATGAAACACTGAAATAATAAGAAAGAAAATTAACAGATTCTGAGGGAAAAGGAAGAAATGGAAAGATGTGGAAAGACAATAGTGTAATTTAAAAATCATTAAATATATTAAATTTTAAATTATACTTAGCCCCATTTTGAAAGCCAATAACAAGAGATTTCCAGATAGTACAAAAGACTTACAATATAGATGTGTTGACAGTATGCATTTTCTGATATACACATTTTATGCCTGATTCCTACTAATTTGAAGTGGGTATCCTTATTCCTATTCTTTTGCAGTAGGGAGACAAGTCATTCATTGGAATGTCAATTGTAGGAGATATTCCATTCTTAATGTAGTCATCGGGGAAGGATAGGAATTAATGAAGAGAGGTGTCTTCCTTAGGCAAAAAGTCATTGAACAGGTGTTTCTATTTTAAAATCCATTTCAAGTTAAGATATATTTAGTTCCATTGGGTCTAATATGCACACCCCAAGGGTATCTGTTGATAGAGGCCTATATTTTACACAACAGGGTTTTTTTTTTTTAAGGTTATTTATTTATTTTGAAAAAGAGAGAGCACATGAGCAGGGGAAGGGGAAAGAGAGAATCCCAAGCAGGCTCCATGCTGTCAGGCCAGAGCCTGATGCAGGGCTCTTTATCAGAAATTGAACTGTGAGATCATGACCTGAACCAAATCAAGAGTCAGACATTCAACTGACTGAGCCACCCAGGCCCCCACACAAGAAGGTTTTTTTAATCATTGTATTACATATACCCTTCTTAGTTGTGCTCTAAGTTTTGATGAATGTATATATGACCTAATTTTCTAGAACTGAACGTGCTTCTGATATATGTCAGATACTAAATTGAACAGATTCTCAAAATTACAGTGATTTACCACTTGCCAAAAGGAGTTGCTTAATTTCAAGGGCCATAAAAAAGTTCATATACAGAACATGCAAGAATTCGGTTTTATACATTTTGCATAAACAAAAAAGCTGAAGAGTCAAGTTTTGATAGGAAATGAATAAGAAAACATTTGTTTTTCAGCAAATTTACTCGTTTATTTGTCATGTTATTTTTTGAGCACCTGTGGGGAAAATGTTATAGTACATGTGAAGGCAATATATAATATATAAAATATATAATATATAAAATTCTGGTGCCATCTCATAGTGATATGCTTCCCTTAGAGATGGAACAAGTATAAGCTACAGACATAAATTCAGATGCAATTCAACAAGTACATATTTTACTCAATTGCTTATCACAGCCCTTTATGATTAGTGCCAGTGTGAGTCCCATGTTGAAGAAAACAGTGGGCCCAGCTAGATACCTGAGTGGAGAGGCAAAGATGCCAAACCAACTGAGAATGACAGTGCGGCAGGCCTTTCTTTACTTCTTGGGCAGCTCTTTCGGCCCCAGGATCTGGACCAATGATAATATCTTACTGCCATGGGGCAAATCTTGTCTCAAAAAGTATAAGCGTTATTTCCACATCAGACCAACCAGATACTTTCCCTGAAATGTAAACCTAATGAAGTGGCAAGAGGGAAGTTCTCTTTCTTCTGTGTCACTAACCCCTCTTGCCATTTGATAGAGAATCATCTTTATTAGAAGGGAGAGATCATGACCTAGATCAAACAAAAGCAGAGAGAAAGAGGGATCATTCTTGGAACAAAGTTTACCTCTACTAAGGAGCCATTGAGGTTCTTTTTTTACTTAAGTTGATTTGAGTAGCCTTTCTGTCACTAACAACTTAAAAAGTCAGCTTTAATAATTTTAAGAAGCAAACGTGGGTAGTATCTCAAGGATCTCAAGGTAGGATCTCAAGGTTAATGTTGGCAGGAACTACCATTATTAGGCTTAGAGGAAGCTCTTATTCAGTCCTAATAAACTTGTGAGGACAGCTGACTATAGTGGACTGCCTCTTTTAAAATGCCACAGGGGTGCCTGGGTGGCCCAGTGGGTTAAGCCTCCAACTCGTGATATTGGCTTAGGTCATGATCTCATGGTTCATGGGATCAAGCCCTCCATCAGGCTTTGTGCTGACAACAAGGAACCTGCTTGGAATTCTTTTTCTGTCTCTCTCAAAATAAATAAATGAACTTAAAAAAATTGCCACAGTTCCCTTTCCAATGATCACACCGCTGTGGTTTGAAAACACAATTCTCCAATTCTCTCTCCTGATTCTACTAGCCCAAATAATTCTGTGTATTCTTCATATGCAAAGTATAGATAAATATAAAGATATTCACATTTTGTCTGTATGTAATATGCACGTACACACACATATATATATTGCTATAAATCTGTGTATTTCTCTGCCATGTTTATCATTCTAAAATATGATCAGATATCTGCCCGCATATGTATCTATCATCTACCTACATACATTCCTTCCTTCCTTCCTTCCTTCTCTCACTACCTCCTTCCCTCCTTCACTCCATCTCTCTCTCTCTCTTTTCTTCTGTTTATGGTTATACTGTTCACCGACCACTATTTGTTAAAAAGCTATCATTCCTACCCTGGATTGCTTTCTCACCTTTGTCAAAAATCAGTTTGGCCTGTTTGTGTTAGTTTCTAGCTGCGTTCTCTATAAGTTTTCATTGCTATTCCAAAGTAGAACATTCCTATGAAATTTTTCATAAGCTGAAATGACAAAGCAAAGAAGCAAATACCATTATAAGAAAACATTTTTTTGAGTGTTCCTTGACACCAAAAAGAACTCCTCTTAAGCTCTTCTGATAATTTAGGACACATCTTATCAACAGGTACTCAAAATAAATTTAGATAAAGTACAGATGCTCACAGACATAGTGCAAAGCTTTGGTGATTTGATGCTGAGATGCTGAGTTCCCATGGAAGGAGCTGGGCAGGGCCACTCTTCACTGCTCTGAGTACCTGCTGCCTCTAGACCAGCTCACTGCAAAACAAATGCTGAATACTTTTTTGCTTTTTTGTCTTCATAAAAATACTTTTCAGATTTCCTTTGGTGGGGGAAAACAGAGAGTAATGTGGGTCTTTGGTAAAAGTGAAGTGGCATAATTCAAACTTCTGAAAAGCAAGGGATACCTATATATTGTTCCATTTTATCTATATGTCTATATTTTTCAAAGTTGTTTTAGCTATTATTATACTTCTGACTTTACATATAGATGTTAGTAAAAGTTTATCCATATCTGAAAAAAAAACTACCTGGGCATTTAAAAATTACTTTAAATCTATATATCCATTTGGAAAAAATTGGCATCTTTATTATGTTGAGTCTTCCAATCCATGAAAGATTATTTATGTCCACTTATTTGGAAAACTTAAAATTTATTTCTTCAGTGTTCTGTAGTTTACAGCATAAACATCCTATACATGTTTTGTTAGATTTATATCTATATACTTCTCTTCTTTTGAGCAATTGTAAATGGTACTGCATTTTTAATTTTGGTGCCTATACTGTCATTAACATATAGAAGTACAATTAATTTTTTGAATGCTTATCTTACATTTTGTGACCTTGTTGAATTCACTTATTAGTTCTAGAAGTTCTTTGTTACGTTTTTTTAGATTCCTTGGGAATCCATAGTGTGGCATATCATTAGAAGTCTATTAGGCTTGCAATATGGGTTTAAGTTGAGGCACATTTTGCACAAATATTGAGCCTTCCAACCCAAGAATCCTCAAGCTAAGCAGTTCTTAGGTAAATGTAACTTTGCATCAACGAGTTTCAAAATTCTTTTTCTAAAGTAATCTCCACATTTCACTCGTTTTAATCTAGAAAACAACATAAAAATTATTAACCTAATGACTAAATAATTGCATTTTAACCAGATAGATTAATAACAGTATATATGGAGATAAATACTTTGGACTTTTGTATAAATAAGATTTCTAATTCATTTAAAAAACAATATAAACCCCCAGAATATTTTACAAACTTATGGCCCAGTGTGAATGTATTTATGGCATTAAAACTAAATGCATATAGGCATATACTTTTATATAGTTTTCTCTCATTTCAAATATTAATAACCTAAAGAAAATGATCTTTTTTGAACATTCAACTCCTTGACCACAATTTTATTTTCAAACAAGTTTCTTTTGTCCATAGCCTCACTGTGGTGATGTACTTTTTTTCCCCTGGAAAATACATGGGGAGTTTTAAATAATAGACATAAACCGTGTATTATAATCAGGGAGAATAATTCCCTCTGACTTTACTAAGTAGCTACTTCACAATTTCTTCTTTCCTGCAAAAGACCTACCCCACCTCATGTGTGTTTAGAATGCCCATATCCTCAGTGTCCATTCACCTGTATGAGGTCGGTATAGCAGGTAATTGTTGGTACGTTATTTCTTGGAATCACCTATGGATTAATGATGCTTAAGTTCAGAACCTAAAAATTGCAAAGGGAATCAAAGCCTTGAAAGAATCCATGAACGTCAGCGCCACAAAGGAAATGCCTCGCAAAGCATTTTTTTCCATAAATGTCCTTCTTCATTCAGTTATAGATACCCTTGACTAGTTTTCTGTAAAAAGTTAGGTGTTTCTTAAGGGAGGCATTTTTAGATGATGCAGATTGTAATACTTTACTCCAATTACTGGATAAACTTGGTGTTTCATTTTCATTTAGCAAATTATGATATGGCTTTCCAAAATGCCAAATGGTGATATAAGATTAGAATCCATATGCTTGAAAGTGATCTCTTATTTAGTTAGAAAACATCAAGGGAATGAAGGGATATTATGCAAGAAAATGTGCTATCCATAGCAACTAATAGTGGCATTTTAAATACGGACAGATGATATACAACATTTAAATACAACATATTACATAAGAGGAAAACATCCCAAACATTTCAAAATATAAAGGTTATATCTCTTTGTCCTTTATATGGAATTATGAAAGTTTCAGCGCCTTACTTCCTATAGTATTCAGCAAGAAGCACGGTGCTCCACCTCGGTGGTGTATTTGGGCCATGGTAACTAAAAAAGCTCACCATCTGGAACATATCATGTGGGCTGTATTTATGTTCTCCAGAATAGAGAGACAGATGTCCAAAAAAAAAAAAAAAAAAAAGAAAAAAGAAAAAAAGAAAAAATCCTGGCCATACTGTCTTGCTTGGTTCCTACATACAGAAAACATGATTTCTGTTCAAAGGGAGGCTCACAAATGAATTTGCCCGTTGGATAATGTCCTTTCATTCAATTTAGAAACAACTAAATAGATGTTAAGAGATTTTATGCCAGGTTCAATTTAACTAAATAACTTTTGTGGTGGCACTGCTATTATTTTTTACTTCTTTTTTTAACTATTATTTTAACGTTTATCATTTTTGATAGACAAAGTGTGCATGGGGGGAGGGGCAGAGAGAGAGAGAGGGAGACACAGAATCTGAAACAGGCTCCAGGCTCTGAGCTGTCAGCACAGAGCCCGATGCGGAGCTCGAACTCACGAACTGTGAGATCATGACCTGAGCTGAAGTCTGATGCTTAACCGACTTAGCCACCCAGGTGCCCCTATTATTTTTTACTTCTTAACAAATAGTTTAAAAATTGATTATTGATGCTTGTGTTCAGTAGGTAAAACTTGCTTCTCAGCAGCATTAAAAAGTCAAATTATTGGCTGATTTTAGATTTTTTTTCATTATTCTTATTCATTGGATAAGCTTGATTTCAATAATATGATCTCTAGGTTTCTATTGTATATTTTATATATAGTAGACCCATGCTCTGTGTTTTATGAATTCTATACTTCAGATAATAAACATGTACTATTAACTTTTATTCATTTCCATAAAGAAACAGAAGGAAAAGAGAGGGACAGGGATGGAAACAAAGGGTAATAGGAAACTCTCTAAGGGCATATGGTTTCTAGTTTTAGACCTATATCTGAATAACGTTAGACAAAACACATTCATTTTTGTTTTATTTGTACAAAGACCAGTTTACTTGATATTTTTCCTACTAGGTATTTTTCCAACTCTAAATACATTTGTGTATATTTTGACTTATGTTTAGAGTATTATGTTATTATTTAACCATTTTTCTTTAAGGTAAACCTCTTGGTTCCCTTATTAAATATTTTATTTAAATATTCTTATTTAAATATTTCTCAAAAATATATTTAGAGTTATGGCTGGTCAAAACAGTTTTGAAAATAGACCTCTCTCTTTGTGTGTTTGTGTTTATGTACACTTTGAAATTTTGCTCAATATAGAATTTATTCATTGAAGAATATTATTTCTAAGGTTGCTTTACATTTATTTATAAAATAGTTTTAAAATTATAAATTATAGCTAAAAGAAACATGAATAAAACTATTTAGACTATAACACATCAAACAGTTCTACCTCTACCATCCTATTAAAACCCTGGTTATAATCATGGATTTTCCTTTCTGCTATATGTACTCTAAGACTGAAATGTATATAAAATGATTACTAGAACAGTTCTTGTGGGCTAATTAAGAAATTTCTTAAGTGGCATATTTGGAGACTGTATTTCAAAACAGTCCTGTTATACTTTCATGAGGCATATGAAGAAAAGAATATGCCACCCTAAAATATGCCACTTTGGCGTATTGATTATTTTGAACTATAGGCACTTAAAAAGCAGCAAATGCAGGGAGAACCTTTCTTTGAACTCCTCTTATCTGCTAAAGACAGATCTTGCAAAAGGAACTCAATTGTAGTAGCTTCCCTCTCTGGGAGTTTCATCAACCCGGCAAGATTGACTCTAAACACAAAAAAGGAGGCTAAAAATCAACAACCAACCAGACAAGCTTTGTCACAAACGACCATACCTCCTTCTTCTAAGGGCTCATTCATGCTTCCTAAAGCATTTTCTCGTGTGGCCTTCATTTCCCTACCCTTTCCCTAATTAAAATGGTATTTAAGTTTGAATTCTACGCCACCTCTTTGAGTTACTCATTTTTCTCTGGATATCTCTCATGTGTACATGAAATACACGTTAATAAACTTCCATTTATGTTTTCTGTTACTCTCTCTTTTATTACAATAGTCTCAGCTAAGAACTCAGTAGAGCGAAAATTATTTTTCCCCTACATGTGTTGTGTTGTTAACGTCCATAAGAGCTTATGAGATACACAGGGAGACCACATTTTGCATAAATCATGATTCATTGTGTCTAAGGATGAAATGTATTTGTGAAGATAAAAATGGACATAAAAAGTTTTTAAATACTGCAGCAACATGCACTAAATGTTTTAAATAATGGTTTAAGACTTCTGAGATGGGAAAGCCATATGAACAAAGAGGATTATTGTTTTAGGACAGGACTGTTATTATAGAACTTTAGAGAAGAACTCAAACTGATAAGAAAGGAATGAAAGAGTCAGAAAAGCATAGTCCTAGATTAAATAAATTTAAGAAAGATGCTATACAGCAGTAAGCAAAGAAATAGGCACTTGGTAACCCATGAAAATAAATAAGAATTGTCAGCAATTTTAAGACAAGCCTTCTGCACTAAGTTGATTGAAAATCACATTCTACTGTATGTCAAGGTACAAAATGACATGTCACTTGTAAAGACTTTCAGTAGTTGAGCTCCTAAGCAGTCACCTGGAAGACGCCATGGGGAAGAGTTAACGGCATTGTAAGTGCAATTCAGTGCAGTTTAAAATTAATGAAATGGAAACAGGAAATGCTATTTGACCATCAATCACTGTCCATCTTTCTCCTCCCCTTTGCCTCCCTGTCAAAGTAAATTTTTTTCCATAATCTTGGGTGAGTTTAGATAAAACTTACGTTATATTGGAAAACTTACAGAGAGAGGAAAATACCCCACAAATCTGAAAACTACCTGTGCATTGAAATCTGCACATAACAGTGAAATAAATTAATAGGATAATGATATCATAGAACTTCTTGGCCAGTTAGTATATATTAAAAAATTGTAAGTACTTTTAGGAAAAAAAGTTAAGGATCATTAGCTGTATTTTCTATATTGCTATGATGAACATAATCTTAGTGATTCAAAATTTTAAGTTATTATTTTACATTTATTTATTTATTTTGAGAGAGAGAAAGAGTACAAGCAGGGGAGGAGCAGAGAGAGAATCCCAAGCAAACTCTACACTGTCAGCAGAGAGCCTGATGTGGGGCTTGAATCCATAGAGCATGAACTCATGACTTGAGCTGAAATCAAGGGTCGGATGCTTAACCAACTGAGCCACTGAGGTGTGCCTCAAAATTTTAAGTTATTAATAAGAGTTTAGAGTGTCTCACTTTATAAAGCTGAAACATTGCTTGGCTAGCATTCCCAAACATAAATTGTGTGTGTTTCAAGGTATATAATAAGTAAAATTATTTTAGATTAAGAAAGTCAACAATAGAATATCATACATAGTTGAAATAATAAAACAGAAATTATATATAAAATAAAATACATACTTACGTTTGAAATTATAATTATATATTTAAAAGAAAAGTTATATATGTGTACATATATTTATATAACATATAAATATAAATTACACATACATTTATGTACTATTTATATGATACTTATATATGTGTATATTATATATGATATACACAAAAAGAAATATTCCACATTATGTATTAATATATATTAAGAGATAATATATAATTATAACTATAAATTATGTATATTATATATAAAGCATGACACAAATTCTATATATAGTAAAAATATATATATTAGTTTATAAATTGCAATAGATATTTAAAAACTTCAAAACAGGAATTTTTATTAAACATAACTTTATTCTCTTAGGCATGGAACAGTAATTTATTTCACAACAGGCTGGGTCACAAAGAGAGGATTTGGGAAGGATATAATGCTTTCTCACAGCATCAGAGTAGAAATTACAGCTAATATTGACGCAAAGATCTAGACACAGGATTTGGGGGCTCCTGTGAGTGGGTTTGAATCTGTTTACTCAGCTCCATATTCCAATGTCAGCACTGTGCTTTCTAATGAGTAACTGAGTGAGGACATTAGAAATTAATGAGCCCAAAGGGTAATGGAACTAATGTGACTTCAATCCTTGGTGAGGTACAGGTAGAAACTATACCAGGTAGGGTTGTCATACAAAGGAAACTTTATTTGTAGCAAATAAGGAAAGCTTGGGGAATGACTTTCAAACATGTGACTCCCAGAGGAAGGGTAAATGGGTTCCTTTTATTTAGGGTTATGATGCATCAGAACGCAGAGTTTTTTCACCACATGTAGAGGTAGGTGTAAGGTCCCACATGGGCCTAGGCATGCATTGTAGGTTATGTAAATGAGGTTTGTGCTCTTCGTTGGGCAGAGATTTCAGCATTATAATGAGGTAAAGGTAACTTGGTTATTCCACAGGTCACTGCGTGGTTCATTCTGTGAAGGTGTCAATCAGGGGTTGAAACTCAAACTGGTTTGGGTGGTCTGGGCTGGCTGGAGCTCTTTGTCAGGGCAATTGTTACCACATGAAGGGATAGTTTTGGTATGATCCTGGGATGCTATGCCTGTTGGGTCTTTTCCCTAAACTAAGAGATAGGCTGGAAAGAAGGGGTTAAGAAAAAATGTGGGGCCAAGGTGGGTAGGTACAAGCCCTATGGGCAGTAGAGATAAGGTTTTGGGGTCAGCTGGTAACAAAAGTACTTTCTCTGCATGAGACTCTCCTACCTGCTTTTCTCTGCATACTTGCTCCACTCATCATCATTCTCTCTAGAAATAATTCACTCCTACAGCACATGGTTAAATATTTTAAAAATTGATCACCTAGTTTGTTTCCAACATTATATTTTTGCCAGGAGAAATACTTAAAAATTATATAGCACCTGGGCCTGAAACTGTGCAAGGCAGGGCAGATGGAATAGATTGAATACCTGATGGACATCAATAAATTAGGGCATAATTATGATGAAGTATTATTCACCCGGAATCACTGATATTTGAGAGAAGAGCCAACATTATAGACCAGTGAGAAATTTAAGAATAAAAAAAAATAGAAGAGTAGCAAACTGTTTCTTAAATGGCCAGATAGCAAATATTTTCAATTTTATAAGAGTTAGGGAAGAAAAATTTCCCTCTACTCTTCAAGTTTTTTTTCTGACTAGCCTAAGAATTAAGTTGACATGAGACAGATTAAAAGAAGAAAATCAAATTTAACTACATATGCGTGCATTCACATAAACACGAGAGATTCCAAAGACAGACAAGATGAGGTATAAATGTCATTCTGAACTAAGGAGAAGGAGGTAGGGGTCTGGGGCTTCCAAGGGAAGGATAGCAATTCACAGGAAGAACAGAATGAATAAATGTTTGGTAAACAAATTTTTGCTGGGCTATCCAGAAATGAAGGGACATAGAGAGGATTTTGATCAAACAGGCCTTGCTGGTTCCTCCCTACCATATCAAATTCACACTATACTATAGTCATCTATGGTGACAGCTCCCGTTTGGAATGGGCCCTCTAATTCTTTTAGGAAGGAGGCAAAAAGAAAAACATTTGAAGTCTTTTGTTTCTTAAAAATGATCAGCCTAAAATAATCCACATGCCGAAGACACATATTTTTGGGTGGCAAATTTTGCTCCCCTATGTGTGCTACATATGGTCCCTGACACCTGTGATTCTTCATTTTACAACCCTTTTGAAATGTAAAAAAAAAATCCATTCTTAGTTCCAAGGCAATGTAAAAACAGGCTGCAGGTCAGAAGGAGGCATGATTTGCTTACCTCCGATTAAGGGAGAGTCTCAGGTGTTGAAACCGCCTGAGTCAAATGCAGGGAAGGAGACTGGTGCTCACAAACAACCTGACACTATGCTCTGCTGGTGCATAGTATGTAACAATTGCCTTCAAAAAAATCAAAATAATAATAAGGAGGAGCAGCAGTAGCAGCAGCAATAACAGTGATGATAATAATAATAAAAACCACAGAAAACAATAAAAACCCAATTTGCTAACGTTTGCCAATTTTATTATCTCTGACACTGAAAATTCAGTGCCAATTTGGAGTAAACACCAAGTTAAATGGAGGAAACTGCCAAACTTCCAGGAGTTTTACAAACCAGTTAGCTGTTGTGGGAATATTTATACCACAGCAACTGGCAATCAGTACAAATCAAGTCTTTTTTCTTCTGAAGAACTGGTTGTTAACCATTTGCCAGCACATCATGCTCTCATCATGGATGATTCTGAGTTATCAATCTGACATCACTGAATGTGGGGCTGGGAAGCTATGTGCATAGCATGTCATTATATAGTATTTCTAACACATAGATGCAAAAGCTACAAATAACTTCAGCAGGATGGATAGTGATAAAGTATAGTAAAATTATTAGGAAGTAGTAATATTGATTATTCAGTGCCCTTGTTTTCAATATAGCTTGTTTTACTATAGTTCATATGATTAAATTTCCATTAATGTCCATGTTTAACAATTAGCTCCCAAAAGTCCTGAGAATTGAATAATTAGTTCTGGAGAATTGATATGAGTTACTCCAGAACCACCCCCAAATGTTTGATGTCTCAAGAGAGGAAAAAGGGGCTCTTTTATTTTTAAAAATTTTTACAATATTTTTTATTTATTTTTGAGAGAGAGAGAGAGAGACAGACAGACACAGCATGAGAAGGGAAGGGTCAGAGAGAGAGGGAGACACAGAATCCGAAGACAGGCTCCAGGCTCTGAGCTAGCTGTCAGCACAGGGCCCGATGCGGGGCTTGAACCCACGAACTGTGAGATCATGACCTGAGCCGAAGTCAGACGCTCAACTGACTGAGCCACCCAGGCACCCCAAAAGGGGGCTCTTTTTACCAAAGGTTTTGTGAGGAATGTGGGCAACATTGGACTATGGGAACTGGAATATAGGGCAAAGTTGTTTGGGACCTTGGGTTCAAATTTCTGCCGAAAAAAAAATAGTTTTAGCAGCAAAAAAATGTCTGAGGGAATACATAAGAGTCGCCACAGAAAAGAGGAAAGAAAAAAAAAAAGGAGACTTTTCTTGAGAATAATTGGAAAGGAGGTGTTTGGGGAAAGAAAAGGGTTTGGTGGGGGCTTCTAACCATCCACAACTTTTACCTGTATAGATGGGAGAAGAAATCAGCAAGATTAGGATTTAAGAGCTAATATAAATTCATGGCTGTTACACACTGTAGAGGCCTACAGATATTTAGATTCTATCTGAAAAACACTTTACAGCTTATGTAGATCTTTTCCTTACATATTTTTGATTCCTATTTGTTAGGTGGAAATATAGTTCAGAAAGGCTAAGTGACTTGCACATGCCAAGAAAGTTCTATTTTGTGGAAAAAACTTCCTGGCAACTTTTCATTTACTAGTCTTTCTGAAATGTACTTTGAGATATGACAAATTTACACTGATGTTATTGAAGTCTCTTGGGACAATTTTGGTATTTTGCTTTCTATTCTCCCCCACCCCTTGTAGTCTGCATAAAGCCTTTTTGCAAAGTTCCTTAATGAAACTAGATGCAATCTAAAAAAGATGAACACAGCAGAGCAATTCAGAAAGCAAAGATGTTTCTACAGACACCATGCCGACTGCAATCAGATTATTGCCACTGTATGATTCAATTTGATAAGGGGAAATGCTATGGCCATGACCTGTAGCAAGTAGCCGAAAAGGTGACATCTAAAGTCTTCTAATGCTTGATAATTTTTCCTATTAAAAACTGGCACAAATGCCTATTAAATCTGAAGTGACAACAGACAGGATTTCCTGGAAAATTGGGCATTAGACAGTGGTTGGGACACTGAAACGGATATTAGGTAATGAATGAAGTATATCAGGAATGCATGATACTACAAGATATAATAAGTGAAACAAAACCCTCCAGAGAAAGAGATTCACTAGTTTTTTTTAATAGCCAGTTTTAGTATTTAGCCCTTCTGTTAGCAGAAAGTCCTCTCTTGAGTTAACTTAGTTGTCTGCACAAAGATGCTTCATTCAGCCCTGTTGAGAATGGTGAGAACATTTGTCGGTTAATTTGTATTCTTCCCTTGGAAGACCATTATTAGCTGTTGTAGAGGGAAGCAGATTTTGCCATCTCAAAATATGTCCCTTTGGTATAAGGATTATTTTAGGTGATTTTTTTCAAATGGGATTTTTCCTGAAGTACAATTAATATGCAATGTTATATTAGTTACAGGTGTACAGTGTCTTGATTCAACAATTCCATATTTACTCAGTGCTCATCACAATAAGTATAATTAACTGTCACCATACATTATCACAATATTATTACAATATACAATTATAATATTTTTTAATATAATTTATTGTCAAATTTGCCAACATACAGTGTGTAAAATGTGCTTTTCATTTTTGGAGTAGATTCTCATAGTTCATTGCTTGCGTACAACACCCCATGCTCATTGCAAAAAGTGCCCTCCTTTATGCCCATCACCCATTTTCCCCTCTCCCCCAACCCCTAACCACCCTCAGTTTGTTCTCTTTATTTAAGAGTCTCTTATGGTTTGCCTCCCTCCCTCTGTGTTTGTAACTATTTTTTCCCCTTCCCTTCCCCTATGGTCTTTTGTTAAGATCTTTTCTTAAGATCCACATATGAGTGAAAACGTATATCTGTCCTTCTCTGACTTATTTCGCTCAGCATAATACATTCCAGTTCCATCCACGTTGCTGAAAATGGCCAGATATCATTCTTTCTCATTGCCAAGTAGTATTCCATTATATATATAAACCACCTCTTCTTTGTCCATTCATCAGTTGATAGGCATTTAGGCTCTTTCCATAATTTGGCTATTGTTGAAAGTGCTGCTATAAACACATGAGGTACATGTGCTCCTATGAATCAGCACTCCTATATCCCTTGGATAAATTCCTCTTGGTGCTACTGCTGGGTCATAGGGCAGTTCTATTTTTAATTTTTTGAAGAACCTCCACACTGTTTTCCAGAATGGCTGCACCAGTTTGCATTCCCACCAACAGCGCAACAGAGTTCCTATTTCTCCACATCTTCACCAGGATCTGCAGTTTCCTGAGTTGTTCATTTTAGCCACTCTGGCCCGTGTGAGGTGGTATCTCAGTGTGGTTTTGATTTGTATTTCTCTGATGATGAGTGATGTTGAGCATCTTCTCATGTGTCTGTTGGCCATCTGGCTGTCTTCTTTGGAAAAGTGTCTCTTCATGTCTTCTGCCCATTTCTTCACTGGATTATTTGTTTTTGGGGTACAATTATTATAAGATTATTGACTATATTCACTATGCAGTAAATTTCATCTCTGTGACTTATTTTATAACTGGAAGTTTGTAGGCTGATTTATTTTTTTTAATATGAACATAGCTGATACCCATTGTTACATTAGTTTTATGTGTACCACTTAGTGATTTGACAAGTTTATGCATTATGCTTCTGTTAATCACAAATGAAACTACCATCTATCCCATTATAATAACATTGATAATATTCCTTAGTTTGTACTCTTTTACTCCCATGATTTATTCATTCCATAACTGAAGACCTATATCTTTCTCCCCTCTTCACCGATTTTGCTCAATCCCCACCGGCCTCCCCTCCAGCACAAAAGAGTTTTTGTATTTATAGATCTCATTCTGCATTTAAAAAAAATTTTCATTATGGGGCACCTGGGTAGCTCAGTTGGTTAAGCATCTGACCAGCTCAGGTCATGATTTCTATGTATAGTGTCATGTTATTTGCAGATACTAAACGTTTTACTTCTTTACCAATATAGATACCTTTATTTTTTTTTTCTCTAACTGGAGTGGCTAGGACTTAAAGTACTGTGTTGAATAAAAGTGGTGAGAGTAGACATTCTTGTCTTGTTCCTGATCTCAGAAAAAAAGCTCTCAGTGTTTCACTGAGTATGGTGTTATCTATGGGATTTCATATACGGCCTTTATTATGTTGAGGTATGTTTCCTCTCAACCTACTTTGTTGAGGGTTTTTTTTTTTTTTAATCAGGAATAGATGTTATACTCTGTGAAACAGTTTTTCTGAATCTATTGAAATTATATGGGTTTTATCCGTTCTCTTGTTGATGTAATGTATCACATTGATTGATTTGTGAATATTAAACCACCCCTCCAGGAATAAATCTCTCTCGATCGTGGTGAATTTTTAAAAATATATTGTTGGATTAGATTGGCTAATATTTTATGGAGGATTTTTGCACCTATGTTCATCAGAGATACTGGCCTGTAGTTCTCTTTTTTTTTTTTTTTTATGTCTTTATCTGATTTTGCTATCAGGGTAATGCTGGCCATATAAATGAATTTGGAAACTTTCCTCCCCCTTTTATTATTATTAATTTTACTTTTTAAATTTTTCTTTAAATTCCAGTTAGCATACGATGTTGTATTAGTTTCAGGTGTATGATATAATGATACAATTCCATGTTTCACCTGGGGCTCATCAGGACAAGTGCACGCCTTAATCCTCATCAAATATTTAATCCATCATCCTGCCCACCTCCTCTTCTATTTGCGCGGGCGGAGGGGGATACTTTGAGAAAAATAGTTATTAGCTCTTCTTTAAATGTTTGGTAGAAATCAACTATGAAGCTATTTGGTCCTGGACTTTCATTTGTTGGTAGTTTTTTTGTTTCTTTTTTGGGTTGGGTGTTTTTGTTTTTTGATAACTAATTCAATTTCATTGATGGTTATCATCTGTTTAAATTATCTGTTTCTTCCTGATTCAGTTTTGGGAGGTTAGATGTTTCTAGGAATTTAACCATTTCTTCTTGGTTGTCCAATTTGTTAACATATAATTTTTCATAATACTCATAATCCTTTGTATTTCTGTGGTGTCAGTTTTATTTCTGATTTTATTCATTGGAATCTTTACTTTTTTGGTAAGCCTGGCTTAAAGGTTTATGAAGTTTGTTGATATTTTCAAAGAACCAGCTCTTGGTTTCATCAGTTTCTTTTCTTTCTTTTTTTAGGTTCTATTTTATTTCTTCTCTAATCTTTATTATTTCCTTCCTTCAACTGCTTTTGGATTTTGTTTTTTCTTTTTCTAGGTCCTTTAGGGGTCAGGGCAGGTTGTTTATTTGAGAATTTTCTTGCTTCTGGAGGTAGGCTTGTACCACTATAATCTTCCCTTTTAGAACAGCTTTTGCTGCATCCCAAGGGTTTTGGACCATTATGTTTTCATTTTTGATATCTTGGTTCACCCATTTGTTGTTTCACAGATATACTAAATTTTACTTCTTTTGTGCTTCCTAATTTTCTTACTCCTGCTTATTTTGGTCTTCCCTTTCAATTCAGAGAATCCACTTTAACAATTCTTGAAGGCTGGTTTAGTGGTGATGAATTCCTTTCACTTTTGTTTCCTTGGAAACTCTTTATCTGGATATCTTTATGATATCCTTGCTGGATAGAGTATTCTTGGCTGCAGATTTTTTCCTTTCAGCATTTTGAATATATGGTGCCGGTCCTTTCTGGCCTGCAAAGTGTTTTTCTGAAAAATCATCTGGTAGCCTAATGAGGCCTCCTTTGTATGTAACTGATTTCTTTTATCTTTCTTTTAAAATTCTCTTTTCATCAATACTTTTTTGGCATTTTAATTACTATATATCTTGGTGTAGATCTACTTGGATTGATTTTGTTGGGGACTCTTTTGTGGCTCCCAGATCTACATTTCTGTTTCCTTCCCCAGCTTAGGGAAATTTTCAGCTATTATTTCTTCAAATAAAATTTCTGCCATCTTTTCTCTCTCTTTTCCTTCTGTGATCTCTATAATCCAAATGTTATTATGCCTGATGGTGTTACTGAGTACTCTTAACCTATTCTCATTTTTTTTGTTTTTGTTTTTTCTCTCTCCTGTTCAGCTTGATTACTTTTCATTACCCAGTCCTCCGGATTGCCAATCTATTATGCTTGTTCTAGCCTACTATTTATTTCCTATAGTGTATTTTTAATTTCAGTTATTGAGTTCTGCATCTTTGATTGGCTTTTTTTAATGTCTCCTTTCTCTTTTTTGAGGGTCTCACTGAGGTCTTCCACTCTTTTCTCAAGTCCAGTGAGTATGTCTATGACCATTACTTTAAATTCTCTATCAGGTATATTACTTATCTTCATTTCATTTAGCCATCTTGCTGTGATTCTGTCCTATTATTCATTTGGGACATATTCCTCTAACTCTCTGTGTCTGTTTCAAAGTGTTAGGAAAGTCAGTTATATCTTCTGATCTTGAAAGTGGTGGCCTTACGAAGAGATGCTGTTGTCTCCTGCTGTTCAGTGTCCCCTGTTCACCAGAATCTGGCACTCCCAGGGTGTCTCCCATATATGTTGTATGTGTACTACTGTTGTGATGGAGCCATACTTTCTTGTTGTCTGCAATGGCTCTCTTTTCTGATTGGGTACAGTGTTGTGACCCTATTTTGTTAGTGGGCATTCTGGGGACACTTTGGGCTTGAGTCAGACCAGGAATTTGCCAGAGATGCAGGAGCACCAAACTGCAAGGCACTTTCCCTGTGTCGTTCCCTGAGAAGCTTCACTGCTGGTTAGGGTCTGCAGCCAGACCAGCTATCTCCCCCAACACCACTGTTGGGTTTACAGTCAAATGTGTGTGTGTGTGTGTATGTGTGTGTGTGTGTGTGTGTGTGTGTGTGTGTGTGTGTGGTTGTCTTCCCCTCTACCTGGGGTAGGAGCCCCTTTCAGAGCTGCTAGCACACTGCCATATCTGTGGTGCATCTTTGAATGGACTTCTTCTGAGGCCAGGATAGAGGCAATGGATCCGCAGGAGAACAGGGCTGGGGTACATTGTTAGCTAGCTAGGACAGTGTTCATGGTGCACTGGTCCCTCTTGTGTCCCTATAAATAGGTTGGTTTAGGAGAGGGAGATGGTGCCCACCCACTCTTTTGTTCTTGGACACCTCTCCTAAAGTTCTCTGCCACTCCAGGTCACGTTCTGACAGGCAGAAGTCAGAATCTCTTCTTTACTCCAGGCATTTTTCAAACTTCTGCTTCTATGCTGTATCTCAGTGGAACTGTTTGTTATGGTGTGTCTTAAAGGGTGGAGACTCAGTTTCCTATTGCCCTCCAGCTCTACCAGAGCACAGCCTGCTGAATTCTGAAGTTACAAATGTTAAGCCCCGCTGACTGCAAGATTTTGCAAAACTAAGCCCCTCTGTTTTTTAAAACAAATGTTATAGATATTCGTCTTCCCAGTGCAGGGTCCACATACATGGGTGCCTGGTGTAGAGTCTGCTCCTTTCCATCCTTCCTGTGAATGGACCTGTGGGTCAACTTGATTCTTGACCATGTGTCCACCCTTCCTAGCCTTATTTCTTTTAAGTTTATTTATTTAATTTGAGAGAGTGTGTGAGTGGGAGAGGGGTGGAGAGAGAATCCCAAGCAGGCTCCATGCTCTCAGTGCAGAGCCTGATGTGAGGCTCAAACTCAAGAAGAGTGAGATCATGTCCTGAACTGAAATCAAGAAACAGTTAACCGACTGAGCCACCCAGGCACCCCCTTCCTAGCCTTTTCAGTGTGTCCTCTTCTCTACACTTAGCTATAGAGAGTATGTTCTGCTAGTCTTTGGATTATTTTCTGGATTATTTACAGAAAATAATCTGGGTAGACCCATGGGACAGGTTGCTCTTATGACGTTCTTACTCTGCCATCTTCCCCAGAAGTTTTGATTCAGCTGTTTATTTACTCTTATGCATAGAATCATACAATATTTGTCTTTTCCTGACTTACTGCACTTAGCATAATACCCTCTAGGTCTATCCATGTTGTCTCAAGTGGCACAATCCCATCCACTTTTATGACTGTGTAATACATTTTGTTTATGTATACACACCACATTGCTTTATGTATTTATCTATTGATGGATATTAGGTTACTTACCTATCTTGGCTACTGTAAATAATGTTGCAATAAACATAAAATTATATAAGTTTTTGAATTAGTGTTTCATTTTCATTTAAATATCCAGTAGAAAAATTACTGGGCCATATGGTATCCCTATTTTTCATTTTTTGATGAAACTCAGTACTGTTTTCCACATTAGCTGTACCAATTTACATTTCCACCAGCAGTACACAAGGGTTCCTTTTTCTCTACCTCCATGTCAGCACTTATTATTTCTTATCATTTTGATATTAGCCATTCTAAATGATATAAGGTGACATCTCATTTTGGTCTCAATTTGCATTTGCCTAATGATTAGTGATGTTGAAGACCTTTTCGTGTGTGTGTTGGCCATCTGTATGTCTTTTTGGAAAAATGTCTATTTAGGTGTTTTGCCCATTTTTTTCAGATATTATTTTTAGTGCTGAGCTGTATAGTTCCTTTCTATAATTTGGATATTAACCCCTTATTGGATATATCATTTTCAAATATTCTCTCCCATTCAGTAGGTTGTCTCTTTGTTTTTTTTTTTATGGATTCCTTGCTGCACAAAAGCTTTTTATTTTGAGGTAGTCCAAATGGTATAATTTTGCTTTTCTTTCCTTTAACAGAGGATAAATATCTAGAAAAAAAATGATGCTATGGCCTATTTCAGAGAAACACTCCTTATGCTCCCTTCAAGGATTTTTGTGCTGTCACGTCTCACAGTTAAGTCTTTAATCCATTTTGAGTTTATTTTGGGGTATGGTATTAAAAGATGGTCCAGTTTTATTATTTTTCTTGTAGCTATACAGTTTTCCCAACACCTTATTGGAAAGATTATCTTTTCCTCATTGTATTTTCCTACCTACTTTGTCAGAGATTAACTGACCATATATTCATTTATTTATTTCTTGGCTCTCTATCCTGCTCTGTTGATCTGTGTGTCTATTTTGGTGCTAGTACAATATTGTTTTGATTTCTACAGATGTGTAATATATCACGAAATCTGGTATTGTGTCATCGACAGCTTTATTCTGTTTTCTCAGGATTGCTTTGGCCATTCTGGGTCTTTTGTGATTGCACACAAATTTTAAGATTATTTGTTGTATTTTTGTAAAAAAAAAATGCTGTCAGTATTTGATAGGAATTGCATTCAGTCTATAGATTGCTTTGGGTAATATGTACATTTTAACAATATTAATTCTTCTCATCCATTACCTGGAATGAGTATCTTTCCATTTGTTTGTATCATCTTCAATTTCTTTCATCAATGTTTTATAGTTTTCAGAGTATAGGTCTTTAACATCCCTGATTAAGTTTATTCCTACTATTTTTGATGCAATCATAAATGATGTTTTTTAAGTTTCTCTTTCTATCATTTTGATATTGTTCTGAATAATAGTAATTCTTGAAAGTTGCACTTTCACTTTCATGGAGGAAAGCTTTATTAATTGTAAAGGAAAGGGAATATATGGAACTAACAATAAACAGAGAGAAGTATGGAGAAGAACAAAGAATGGTTAATACATCAAATCAGGTGCTCACAACATCCAACCTTCTGGCTGAGGAAGCACAGTTGGAGTCCTGATTGAGAGTCCTGGGTGGAGTGTCCTCCCCTCAGGTGAGACTTTGAGCAAACTATTTCTTCCAGGGCAATATATATATATATATATTATCCATGTGCGATTTTGGCTAGCCATTAGCTTTGCCTAAGTGCAGACCTGGGCAAGCTGGTTTTTTCTCTGTTTCACTTATCATGCCTCACAATCTTAGGAGCCTTGGTATCTGCATATTTCTCTTCCTCCCTGATCCATTCCAGGGGGTCACCCTGGTCTGGCTCAAGGAAGTGAGGCACATTAATCTTTCTTGGCATCATGAACAGAAGAACCAGTTCTAATCCCACAGCTGGATACACAGTACAAGCCAACTAAGTCACCCATGATTGTGTGTGCAGCTCTGGGCAGAAATGCATGACATGTCACTCAAACGAGTTCTATTCAGAATAGACATTAGGATATAGAAAGTCTACCAATTTCTGAGCATTAATTTTGTATCCTGTCACTTTACTCAATTTGCTTACTACTTTTAGTAGTTTTGGTGGTTTCTTTAGGATTTTCTGTGTATAACATCATGTCACTGCAAATTGGGACAGTATAACTTCTTCTTTACCAATATGGATGCCTCATTTCTTTTTCTTGTCTCATTGCCATGGCTACAACTTTCAGTACTCTGTTGAATAAAAGTGCTAAGAGTGGACATCCTTGTCTTGTTCCTGACCGTAGAGGGAAAACTCTGTTTTCCATCATTGAGTATGAAATTAGTGGTGGGTTTTTCATATATGGACTTTACTACGTTGATGTAAGTTCCCTGTAACCCCACTTTGTTGAGACTTTTTATCATGAATGGATTTGAATCTTGTCAAATGCTTTTTCTGAATGTATTGAGATGACCATATTATTTTTATGTTTATCATTGATTTGCATATGTTGAATCATCCTTGCATCATTCGAATAAATGTCACTTGATTGTGGTGAATGATCTTTTTCATGTATTGTTTGATTCAGTTTGCTAATATTTTGATGAGAGTTTTCCATCCATGTTCTTTGAGGATATGGGCCTATAGATTTTTTTGTGTGATGTCTTCATCTGGTTTTCGTATCAGGGTAAGGCGTTATGGAATGTATGCAGAAGCTTTTCTTTTTCTTCTATTTTTTTGGAAGAGTAAGAAAAGAATAGGTATTAACTCTCCTTTAAATGTGTGATAGAATTCCACTGTGAATTCACCTTGTCCTAGGCTTTTATTTTTTGGTATTTATTTGATTACCAATTCAATTTTAGTACTTGAAATTGGTCTGTTCAGTTTTTGTGTTTCCTTCTGGTTGAGTATTGGAAGATTGTATGCTTTTAGAAATGGATCCATTTATTTTAGGTTGGCCAGCTTATTGGCATATAATTTTTAATAATATTCTCTTATAATCTTGTATTTCTGTGTCATTTGTTACATACATACAATCAGAAATGACAAAGAATTATGTTTGTCCTTCTCTTTTTTTCTTGATGAGTCTGGCTAAGAGTTTGTCAATTTTGTTTATCTTTTCAAAGACTCCATCATTTATATCTGCTCTGATCTTTATTATTTCCTTTCTTATACTCATCTTGGACTTTTTCTTCTAGTTCCTTTATGTATAAGGTTATATTGTTTATTTGAGCTTTTTCTTGAAGGTAAGAGACTTCCCTTTTAAAACTTCTTTCATTGTGTCCCACAGATTTTGGACAATTGTGTTTTCCTTTTCATTTGTCTCCATGTACTTTTTTTTTCTTCTTTGATTGCTTTATTGGCCCATTTTTTTTAATCATGTTGTTTAATATTTGTGTATTTTCCAGCTTTCTTCTTGTGATTTATTTTTTAGTTTCATAGTATTGTGATCAGAAAAGATGCATGGTATGATTTCAGTTTTCTTAAATTTATTGACCCTTGTTTTATGGCCTAATATGTGATATATTCTGGAGAATGTTCGATGTACGCGTGAGATAGATATGTACTTATTTCCATTTTTAAGTTGTTTTCTTTTAGTTTTTAAGTACTCTTTTTCTTGTTCCCTTTCTTTGTGATTGATGACTTTCTATACTGTTATGTCTGGCTTTCTTCCTCTTTATTTTTATGTATCTACATAGGTTTTGCATTTGTGCTTACCATGAGATTTGTATATAACATCTTCATAGCAGTCTATATTAACTTGATGGTCATGTAAGTTCAAACATTTTACTAATAAATAAGAAAAAGACCCTTTTCCCCCTTATATTTTTACCCCCTTCACATTTCATGTATATGTTGTTATATTTTACATCTTTTCATTTTTAATCTTCTTATGTCTGGTTTTTGCCACTTCATTTCCACTTGAGGAAGTCTCTTTAACATTTCTCATAGGGATGTTTTAGTCATGAAAAACTCCTTTATCTTTTGTCTGGGAAACTATCTTACCTTCAAACCTGAATGATAACCTTGCTGGGTAGATTATTCCTGGTTGTAGGTTTTTTCCTTTCAGCACTTTGAATATGTTCACTTACTCTTTTATGGCTGGCACAGTTTCTGCTGAAAAATTAGCTGATAGCCTTATAAGTTTTTCCTTGAAAGAAACTTTGTTTTTCTCTTACTGCTTTTGAGAGTCTCTTTTTATCTTTAACCTTTGACATTTTAACTATTATGTGTTGTATTGTGGCCTTCTGGGTACATCTTGTTTAAAACTCTGTGCTTCTTGGATTTGGATATCTGTTTCTCTCCGTAGGTTACAAAGGTTTTTAGTTATTTGAAGAAAAAATATGTTTTCTATACCATTATTACTCTTCTTCTTCTGGGAACACTATAATGTGAATGCTTTTTTCAGTTGATGCTGTCCAAAAGATCTCTTAATCTATCCTCATTAAAAAAAAATCTTTTCTCTTTTTGCTGTTGAGCTTGTGTGCTTTCTATTACCCTGTCTTCCAGATACATTCTTCTGCATCTAATCTAATATTGATTTCCTCTAGTGTATTATTTCGGTTATTGTATTTTTCAGCTCTGATTGGCTCCTTCTTTTTAATATATTGATGGTCTCACTAAAATTTTCTACTCTTTTCTCCAGACTGGTGTGTATCTTTATGATCATTACTTTAAATTATGAGACATATTACTCATCTGTGTCATTTAGTTCTTTTTTTTCCTTTGAGGTTTTAACTTCTACATTCTTTAGAACATATTCCTCTGTCTCCCCATTTTGCTTGATTTTCTGTGTGCATGTATTTGGATTAGGCAGAACAGTGACTTCTAAACTTGAAGGAGTGTTCTTGGTCATGCTGTTATATAGACTGGATGTGCTTGATGACTTTTGCTGGATGGCTGGAGGTATGACTATGTATGCTAGTTACTCTTTTGAATTGCAGATTTTGAGAGAAATAAGAAAATAATAAGTAAAAGATAAAGAGAAAAAAAGAGAAACATCAATGAAAAAAGTGGCGAAATAAAAACAAAAAAAATTCGTTCTTTTGAAAGTTTCTGCCCAGTTTTCCCAAAACCATTTGTTGACTTTTTCCCATTGAAAATTCTTTCCTGCTTTGTGAAGAATAATTGACCATATAGTTGTGGGTTCATTTCTGAGTTTTCTCTTCTACTCTATTAATGTATGTGTCAATTTTTGTGCCAGTACCATACTGTTTTGATCACAACAGCTTTGTAATAGGACTTGAGTTTGGAAATGTGATGCCTGCAACTTGGTTTTTTTTTTTTTTTCTTTTCTTTTTTTCTTCAAGGCTTTCTTTTTCAATAGCTTTGGCTATCCAGGCCTTTTGTGGTTCTATAAAAATTTTAGGAGTTCTACCTATGTGAAAAATGCTGTTGGTTGGTTGGTTGATTTATTTATTTAATGTTTATTTATATTTGAAAGACAGGGTATGAGTGGAGGAGGGGCAGAGAGAGAGAGAGAGGGAGACAGAATCTGAAGCAGGCTCTAGGCTCGGAGGTGTCAGCACAGAGCCCGACATGGAGCTTGAACTCAAAAGCCATGATATCATGACCTGAACCGAGTCACATGCTTAACTGACTGAGCCACCCAGGTGCCCCTGCTATTGGTATTTTGATAGGGATTGCATTAAATGTATAGATTACTTTGGGTAGTATAGACATTTTAACAATATTTGTCCTTCCAATCCATGAATATGGAATGTCTTTCCATTTCTTTGTGTCTTCTTCAATTTCTCTCATCAGTGTTTTATAGTTTCCAGAGTACAGAGATTTCACCTCTTCGGATAGATTTATCCCTATCTTCTTATTTTTGGTGCAATTATAAATGGGATTGATTGCTTAATTTCTCTCTTTGCTGCTTCATTATTGGCATATAGAAATGTAACAGATTTATGTACACTGATTTTATATCCTATAATATTACTGAAATTGTGTATCATAACAGTTTTTTGGTAGAGTCTTTTAGGTTTTCTATAGAGAGTATCCTGTCATCTGCAAACAGTGATTTCAAGTTTTGAATCCCATGTGCACACCAGAGATAAAACACAGGAGAGCTGTGGTGCAGTCTATGCCAATGGCCCAGGCACAGATACGCTGGTGGTTGGGATCTGACAGAAGACTGGGACATAGGAGGGGATATTGTTCACTTTTCTGTGAGAGTTTCCTAAACAGCAGTAGGCATGAGCTCCCCTCCCCAGGGATGAGACAGTGGGGTGACCCTCCCACTGCCCACCAACATGGTTGGACTTCAGTGAACAACATAGTGCCCCAGTGGAGGCTGGAGCTACTTACACTAAAACCTGACTCTTGTGCCCTGCAGGGGCTTCTTTACTAGGGCAAGTCTGTGAGCTAGTACAATGGGCCTCTCCCCCAGTGGACCAGCACAGGCCTCCAGCAGGTACCAAGTCTACAGATCATAGAGTGCTCTGAAGCATCAGCTGTAGTTTTGGTGGAAATAAGACCAGGATATTTTTTTGTCCTTTTCTTTAGAATCAGGTTTAAAGTTTGTTTTTTTCATTTCCTTATTTTTTAGATCAGGCTTCTTTCTTTTTCTTTGCAATCAGGCTTTTTAAATTTTTAATCGAGCTTATTTTAAGAAACAATCAAAGCACACCTATTTAGAGGTCCAAACATTCCCCACTATAAGTAAGGAGGAATTCTGCAGAGGAATGACCTAGGGGGAAGAGCAGCCAAAACACAACAGTAGAGTGCATACACCATACACCAGAAACACTTCTAGAAGCACCACACCCTGGACAGTGTATGACCCCTTCTTAATATAGCATAACTCTCAGGAGCAAGAAACCTAGATGAAATAAGATAAAGGAATTCTCCCCAAAAGAAAGATCAAGAAGAAGTAACAGTCAGGGATTTACTCAAAACATATATAAACAATATATCTGAACAAGAATTTAGAACAACAGTCATAAGAATACTAGTTGGCCTTGAAAAAAGCATAGGAAATACCAGAGAAACCCTTGCTGCAGAGATTAAATACCTAAAAACTGGTCAGGAAAAAATAAAAAATGCTGTAACTGATATGTAAACCACAACAAGGATGTAATCACAACAAGGATGGAAGAACAGCGGGATGAACAGGTGATATAGAAGATAAAATTATGGAAAACAATGAAGTTGAAAAGAAGAGGGAAAGAAAACTATTAGATCACAAATGTAGACTTCAGGAACTCAGCAATTCCATAAAGTGCAGTAATAGCCATATCATAAGAGTTTCAGAAGAAGTGCAAGAAAAAGGCAGAAGGTTTGTTTGAACAAACTATTGCTGAGAACTTCCCTAACCTGGGGGGAAAAGACATTCAAGTCCAAAAGGCACAGAGAACTCCTCTCACAGGTCAACACCAAGACATATCACTGTAAACTTGCACGAAGATGTGGTATATGTATATAGTGGAATATTAGTCATAAAAAGAATGAAATTTTGCCACTAGCAACAACATCAATGCAGCTAGAGAGTATAGTATTAAGTGAAATAAAGCAGAGAAAGACAAATACTGTACGATTTCACTCATATGTGGAAATTAAGAAACAAAACAAACGAGCAAAGAGAAAGAAAAGAATGGTATACCAAGAAACAGACCCTTAACTATAGAGAACTGATGGTTACCAGAGAGGAGGTGGGGGGGGATGGGTTAAATTGGTGATGGGGGTTAAGGCATGTACTTTTAATGAGCACTGGATGTTATAAGGAAGGGTTGGATGACTATATTGTACATCTGAAACTAATATTACACTGTAGGCTACCTAACTGGAATTTAAAAACTAAAAAAAAAAAACTAAAAAAAAAATCTGAAAAAGACCCTGTGGCTAATTTTCTGTGCCTCAGCATCACAGTGGTTGGGGTGGATTGAGGACCATGGGCTCATTAAGGTTGAGAGCTCACTACCATCCCTAAAATTCTTTGGTGCTTTTAAACCCTGGCTTTTTTCTCTGTGTTCTAGCATGATCAAGGCTGGTATGGGCTTGCAGACACTAGACTAGATCTTGCTAAGGTCTCAAACTCATAGTGACAATCAGACCCACCCATAACCATGTCCTGATCTAGGCTTTTAAAGTGGTTTAGGAATGTAAACTGTTTTTTCCAGTCTTTCTGACCTGGAGACTGTTCGCACAGATCCTCTGCTCCTTGGCCAGAGTTCTAGTGTTTCTCTGTTATATGCTAGTTACTCTTTTAAAAC
This sequence comes from Cryptoprocta ferox, assembly GCA_028646485.1. Lineage (NCBI taxonomy): Eukaryota > Metazoa > Chordata > Mammalia > Carnivora > Eupleridae > Cryptoprocta > Cryptoprocta ferox. The sequence goes on from CM053573.1 coordinate 111,696,834, forward strand.
ATGTCTTATTTTCTGTGCCCAAGGACAGCAGAATCTATTTCTGGTCCCTGAATACTAATCACCCCTACCACTGTTCACAGCATTGCAGGTACAGTTCCCTTTGTTGCCAGGTCTCCACCTCTTTTGCCATTTTGTGTTTGGTTGTTCAGTAGCTGTTCAGTCAGCCCTGTTCTTTCTCAGGAGGAATTGTTCTATTAATAGGTGTAATTTGATGTGTTCCACAGAGGAGATGAGTTCAGGGTCTTCCTAAGTCACAATCTTGGAACAGAACACCCTGGAGGCTGATTATCTTTTAAGAAACTGCAAAAACAAAAGAAGCTCTAAAAGCAAGTGAAAATTTCCTGTAATAAGGGATAATCTATTTGTAAGATTCTATTTGTATAAATCTCTGTACAGGGTCTCCCTCACTGTACTAAAAAAAGAGAGGACTCTAAATCTCTGGAAACTGGTCAATAGGGGAGACAATTGACTTCAAATCTGCATAACGACCTTTTCCTTTGCTGTGCTTTTCCTGTGTTACCTCCATTTATTGACTCCCCATCCCCAACATCTTTTGTCTTTAGTTGAAGATGATATTTAAAGTGTTTGCTTTAGCCATTTGGGGGAATTATTTAGTTTCCCTGGATCTAATTTACAAAGTTGGTATATATAATATTAAACATTTATTCATTTATCTCCTATTAATATATCTTAAATCAAATGAATTATTAGACCAAAGGACATAGAAAGGAAGAAAACTTTTCTGCCCTGGCACTGTCAAACATGACATTATTTGTCAATAAATCAGGTCTAACTGGCTTTATTCAAAGATTCATGACTCATGCATCCCATCTAGCAAATAGAAAGGAGCTGAGGAGAGCTATACAAAATGAAAGAATTCTATAGGCAGAAGGGAGTCCTCTAGCAAAGACTGGGTTGTTTTAGACAAGGTCAACTTCTTCTGGGGGACACCCGGGGTCCATCAGGCAGAATACTGCACTAGTGCTGATCAGGTAATTCTAGATGAACTTGTTTAAGATCCCACTCCTGAGTGAGGTTGAAAGTGTAACTAAGTTAGGTATTTAGTCCTGGTTTGGTGACATGGGTTTAGCACAAACGACTCCATTTTATGCCTGTTGTCTCCTTTTAACAATAAACACATATTATACAGTAATATTTTATCAAAAATTCTCTTATTTCTTGTCCTGGTTCCTTAGAGAATTGAATTACTTGTGTCACTGGTTTTTAAGTTAAACAATTTTTTGAAAAGAAAAGGACTGTGGTATGGGTAATAGTTGATACTTAAAAAATGTTAATCTGCAGTATTTTTAGGTACTTATAAGCATATAAAGAAACACAGAATATTCAGTTCTTACAAAGCAGTTTTCCGTAGAATCCCTGAAAAATTGTATCCGTATTTGCATTTTAATTTCTAATGACAAAATATTGGGTGCTTCATGTGAAATTATTTTAAATCGATATGAAATGTGTTTAGCCAATGTGGGAAGCACACAGCAGTTTCCATTATATTAAAATCCTATATATTTTAATCTTCTTGTACATAGTTGGAAAATTGTGGTAGAAAATAATGTATTTGTAAACAACTGGGGCATATTTTAAGTAAACTGAGGGAGTGACTATGTAAATCTTATATGCAATCTTTCTATACAAGGAGTACATTTGATATAATCATATAGATTAACCTTGGAGACCGGGTATTTTGCAATGGCTGGAGCTTAGAAACTGATAGTCGAGAAAGCCTTAGGTATTTTGATCTGTTTATCAGATAGAACATATTTCAACTAAATTCTTATTTTTTTATTTTTGAGAGAGATGGAGCATGAGAAGGAGAAGGGAGAGAGAAAGAATCTGGGAGATTCTGAGGAATCTGAAGAAGGCTCCAGGCTCTGAGCTGTCAGCACAAAGCCCAATGTGGGGTTCAAACTCACGAACCATGAGATCATGACCTGAGCCGAGGTTGGACGCTTAACCAACTGAGCCACCCAGGAGCCCCTCACCTAAATTCTAACTAAACTTGAGTTCAAAATCACTCCAGCCTTAAGAAATGCTGTTATTTTGGGCATCTATTTGGCTCAGCCAATTAAGTGTCCGACTTCAGGTCAGGTCATGATTTCACAGTTCATGAGCTTGAGCCCTGTGTCAGGCTCTATGCTGACAGTTTCGAGCCTGCGTCTCCCTCTCTCTCAAAAAATAAACCAAAAAAAAAAAAAAAACCATAAACAAAGGAATGTTGTTATTTAAAGGTTTTCATTTTTTCCATTCACTTTCAGATAACCCACAGAGCTTAAACATCTATGGTTTTACAGATTTTCAAAAACAATTTCCAGTGCTTGTTATAGTGTTAGTTCTAATGAAAGCCAGATGCCAAGTAGACAGTTAATTCCCTGGCAAAGTTTGTTTTTGCATTTTTAGAACCAAAGGCATAGCTGTAATAAAGTATAGAACATGGAGAGCATCAAAACTAATAAAACTGCATGTTTTGATTGTGTTTAATTTCATTTATATAAGTATGTTTCCTAATACTTATATAATTTAGAGTACTACATTTTTTTCCTATAAGGACATATCTCCCCAAAATTACATCCAGGTAAAAATATCCTATTTTCAATTTGTAGCTCTTATTAATAGTAAGTAGTTTGATTACATTTTGATAAGACCCATAGGAATCCAAATCAAATGCTGTCACACATAGTCACTAAAAATGAATTAATTTTTTTTTTTTTTTTTTTTTTTTGCATTTTAGTAACCATGGATGAAGTACCTTTTTGAGGATCTCTAATTAGGAACATTTCCTATACCAGAAAGAGTGAGAAGGTAATATTTTTTTTCTAAAATCATTTTATTTCTTCCAATAGCCTTAGTAATTTTGAATTATGTAATGAATACGTCTACTATTGTGGTTATGTTTTTAAAAGGCCCTAAGCATGGGACTCATATTAAAACCCTCCATCCTGTTCATGGTAGACAATGGCTAGAAGAAGGCATACCAGCATGCATAAGGCATGCTCAGCAATAGATCTGGTGATAGTATTGATGTAAGTAAAAGTCTCAAAGCTTGCTGTGATCAAAGAGAAACAATGTAATAGAATAGGACTAAATTTTATTAAACACCAGTGGATTCAGGCTTTCAGAGTTATATTGGAATTGTGATACTGGCTGATAGAGATTAGGGCAGTTAATAAAAGCTTATAGGAATAGGTGTGATTAAGCGTGATTCTCACAAGATAGGACAAAGTTGTACAGAGGTAGAAAATTGTGAGAATTTTCTGTGAATAAGATCACCAATTACTTAATAAGCATAAATAGTTAAGTAATTTGACCCAGCTAAGATGCTGCTGACCTTGTAAGATTTGTTTTCTTACAGTTTTGGAAATCAGAAGTCTAAAAGCAAGGTTCTGTTAAGGTTGTATCTGTATTGGATGCTTCAGGAGAATTATTTCAGCATTTTGGTTCTAAAACAAACCAATAAAACATATATTCTTAAATATTTTAATTGATATTCTAGTCAATTGCTTGCAAGAACATTTTTCTATCACGTGCTTTGGAATGAAATTCAATAAGTATAACTGCATAAATATTGACTATATTATAGATTTTGGTTTAATGTGAAACTGCATTTGATAGCAAATATTTATTGAGTGCTTAACATATGCCAAATGCAGTACAAATCACTTATGTACATTAACTAAACAGAAGTTTAATAAGATTATATTTTTGAAAAGAATCCTTTGAGGTATAGAAGATTATGTAAATTGCCTAAGTGATAGGGAAAAATTTTGTTATAAGATGGCCAACAGGACTGATAGGGGAATTCCAGTTCCTGCCCAAAGACTCCCCATCTGGGTTCTTCTTCCTGCCCCACTTGTCACGCACACCAAATTACTAAGGCAGAAGTGACAGACTATAAATTGTCCCCCATGCTCTCCAGACCTCTGGCGAGTGATCTCCTCTGAGCCCACCAGTGTGAAATAAACTTCCCGCCTTCCAATTTCTCTGAGTGCCACTTGGTTCTTTCACCAGGTGATCCAAACCAGATTCCCTGACCAGGAAACCAATCTCACTGGCCCATTGTTGCCACTGGTTTGGGAAAACAGTGAGGCAGTGACAGAAGGAGGAATTGCAATGGAGAAGGTGCGCTCTGCCTGATATTTGGCAGTCTCCCACTTGGTTGCCTGACTCCCGTCCCACTCCACCATTCCTGCCAGGCTCAAGGAGACTTGGTATGTGAGGGTCTGTACCTGACATCGAATACCGGTAAGGCCTGGGGCCCTTGACCCAGTCAGACCCACCTGTCAAGGTGGAAGGGGAGCCTGATCACATCCCAGAAACCCTTTAGAGTTCTCACAGGTAGTGATTCCCAGAGAATGAATGTATTAACCTCTAGTCTGAGTGTGTGAGTGAATGTGCAGCCCGACCTGGTCCTCCAGTTGGGACTGAATCTGTGCCTCCACAGGCGGGCACCCTTAAGGTCCCCAAAAGCCCATGGAGTTTGAGTGGGCCCATCTGCGATTCTGTGGTGAATGGCATACCATCTATGGTGGCATCAGAATAGTTTCCAGTCATAAATCACAAAGCTGAGACCACACAGGTAAGCGTCACCTAAGTGCCTTTGGGACACAGCCAGATGGGCATCTGACTGGTCTCCTCATTAGAAGGTTACCCCTATCCCTCTGTCTTTGTGACTCTGTCTCTGGGGGCAGGACAGAGAAAACCCACAGTTCTCGAAACTATGATCAAGAACTTCAAAAAGGGGTTTTTAGGAAACTACGGAATTAAGATGACCCCTGGCAAGTTAAGAACCCTATGTGAGTTGGAATAGCCCACTTTTGGTGTAGAATGACCCACAGAGGGAACCTTAGATGTACCAACAGTCAGCTGAGTCTGGCGTGTTGTCACCAGAGACCTAGGTCATCCTGATCAGTTCCTGTATGTTGACTCCTGGCTAGAGATTGCCCAAACCCTTCCCCCTTGGGTGCGATTTACCTGCAACAAACAGGGACAGGCTAGGGTCTTGGTTGCCTCGACAAAGCAGCCTAAGGAAGGTCAACAGAAGTCCCGACCTCCACAAATTTTCTCTGGAGATCCAGAGGAAGAATCAGTCTTGCCCCTGCCATATGCTCTTCTGAGACTGTCAGCACCTAACCCCCTGGTTCTACCACCTTTGGTCTCCCCACTACCTCTGGACCTGGCAGATCCTCTCTCTCCCAGACCAATGGCCAGATTGTGCCCTCAGCCAAAGCTCTCCAGATGCCGGTCCACATCCACTGGTACCAAGAGGCTCTCCTCCAGGGGATCTGAGCAGGGGCTAAGAAGCCCATGGATATGGCCAACAGCAAGGGGAATCCCCCATGGATTATTATGAGAGGCTTACCACATTTATACCTCATTTGATCCCAAGGCATGAGAGAGCCAAGACAAAAGGACTGGGAAGGTTCAGCCACCAAAACAGGGGACACCCAGAACCTCCTTAGCCAAGGGATCAATGCGCCTCCTGCAAGGAGAAATAACATTGGAAGAATGAATGTTCCATCCTGGGAAAGTCCCAAAAACCCAGGCGATACACAGAAGACCCCTGCAGAAAAGGCCTTTTAGGCCTAGTAGGAATAGATTCAGCTTGAGGGCGACCAGGCTCACTTCTTGGCCCCCATGAGCCCATGGTCCAAATGAAAGTAGGGGGTGAAACCATGATTTTTATGGTCGACACTGGGGCTGAACATTCTGTGGTCACCTCCCCCATGGGCCCTTTAGGGAGAAGACCACAACCATCCTCGGGGCCATGGAGAAATGGGCAATGCAATAGCCCTTCTGCCAAGCCCATCAGTGTGAACTTGGAGGCCAAAAGGTAAGGCATGAGTTCCTCTACATACCTGAGTGCCCTATTCCTCTCCTAGGCTGGGAGGCCCCTCAAAATTGGGGGCCTAAATAAGCTTTGAGCCAATGGGACACACCAGCCTCTGATCAGATCCAAGACAAGAAGAATCAGACCCCCTTATAATGGCAATCACTACACTGAAGAAAGGAAGAATGGAGGCTCTTCTGCACCCAGGCCCAACTGAGTAGCCTGCCCGAATTCAGGACTGCCTTCCCCACTGTATGGGCCGAGGACAATCCCCCCGGACTTGCCCACAACCTGACCCCTGTCATTGTAGAGTTAATCCCAGGGGCTAAACCACAGAGACAGTGGCAATATCCCCTCCCACAAAAGGCAAGAGGAGGCATCCAAGAACACCTGACCGGACTCAAAGAAGCAGGCATTCTGGTTGAATGCCAATCACCCTGAAACATCCCGCTCTTGCCAGTCAAGAAGCTGGGTGGAGAGTACCAACAGTTCAAGACCTACAAGCTATCAACAAAGTGACTGTCTTCTTGTACCTGGTGATCCCAAACCTGTACACCCTCTTCTGCCAGATCCCAGGCTCTGCCAGCTGGTTTACCTGCCTAGACTTAAAGGATGCTTTCTTCTGCCTCCACTTGGTCCCCCAAAGCCAACCCTTGTTTACCTTCGAATGGACTGAACCAGATACAGGGCATCAGATCCAACTGACTTGGACGTGCCTCCCACAGGGGTTTAAAAACTTGCCTACTGTCTTTGGGGAGGCACTGTGGAGACCTCACCAGATTTCCAAGAAAGGCCACACGCTACACCCTTCTCCAGTATGTAGAGGACCTCCTCCTTGCCAGCATTACCCGAGAGAATTGTACAGAGGGCACAAGGGCCCTCCTCCAACTCCTGTCAGACTCACGGTATTGGGTTTCATGGAGAAAGGCACTGATCTGCCAACAGCAAGTGCGATACTTAGGCTTCTTCCTCACCCAAGAAAAAGAGCACCAGGGCTGGAGAGAAAGAAGGTCATCATCTCCCTACCCCAAACTAACAGGGGGCTATGAGAATTCCTGGGGGCTGTGGGATTCTGCCAAAACTGGACTTCTGGATTCTCTGCAACAGCAAGACTCCTCTATCATCTCTTGGTAGGGTCAGATTGAGAACCACCTGTCTGGACAGGAAAGGCAAAGGCCAGCTTCCTAGCAATAATGGATATCCTAGGGTAGGCACCAGTCTTTGGGGTTTTCACAGAGACAGATGGCCCCTGGGAGCAGCCAGTGTCATACCTGTCAAAAAAGCTGGACCCAGTTGCGGCAGGATGGCCGCCATATCTTAGGGGATTAGCAGCAACAAGTCTACTCATTAAAGAGGCAGATAAGCTCACTCTGGGACAAGAACTGCATGTTAAAGTCCCCCTTTTATCTCTCATGAACACTCGGGGACACCGCTTCCTTTCCAACTCTGTTTTAGCCCAATGCTAGGGGCTCCTCTGTGAAAATCCATTAGTCACTCTCGAAACAGTATGGACACTGAATCCAGCAACTTCCCTACCTTCTGAAGAAGGGGAACCAGATCATGACTGTTCCGAGGTGACCGACAAAGTATTTGTGAGCTGTCCATATCTATGTGACCAAGCCTTACAAAACCCAGACTTCACCCTGTTCAGTAATGGCAGCAGTTTCATTACAGGGACCACTCAAAAAGTGGGTTATGTGGTGACGACCACAGATGAGATCCTAGAAGCTGGTGCCCTACCCATAGGATGGTCACCACAATGGTCTGAATTACATGCCCTCATCCCGACCCTCACCATTGGTGAGGGCAAACGAGTCAATACTTTGCTACTGTACACATACATTGAGTAATCCACAAAGAGAGGGGCCTCCTCACTGCAGCAGGGAAGACCATCAAAAACAAAGAGGAAACACTAAAGCTCCTCAAGTCTGGCTGGCTTCCAAAAGAACTTGCAGTTCTACACTGCAAAGGACACCAGAAGGGAGACAACCATACAGCAAGAGGGAATCATCTAGCAGACAAAGTGGCCAAGATAGCAGCTAATAAGGAAGTAGAAATAACTCCCTCTCTTACTATGGCCCTAACACCCCTGGCAGAAACCCCTCCACCCAGATACACTAAAAAAGAAAATAAATGGGCTGAGGTCAAAGGGGCCATCCAGACCAAGAAAAGATGGTGGAACTGCCAGATGGATGCATCTTTGTCCCAGAAACAATGGGAGGGCATCTAGTTAGTGAATGCCATCAACTCATCCATCTAGGAAAAACTGCATTAGAGGCCCTCCTCAAAAAACAATATTACATCAGTCTACTGCCCACATTGTGTTGGACAATAAGCAAATGATGTGTGACTTTTGCCAAGAAAAATGCTGGATCCTCACAGTGACCCATACCAGGAGTCCAAAGAATAGGAGCTACCTCCTTTGAAGATCTTGAAACAGACCTCACAGATGTCTAGCCAAGCCAAGGATTTACATACCTCCTAGTGATAGTCTCTACATACTTTGGATTGGTCAAAGCCTTTCCAACCAGGATGGAACGGAGCCAGGAAGTAGCTAAAGTCCACTTGAAAGAAATTCTTCCCCAGTTTGGCTTATGGCCACAATCCACACTGATAAATGGGCCTGCGTTCATGGTGGACATTACACAAACTTTAACCAACTCCCTCAACATCACTTGGAAGCTTCACACTGCTTATCAGCCTCAAATCTCAGGGAAAGTAGAGTGGATGAATTGTACCACCTCAAGGGAACCTTAGCCAAGTTCTGTCAGGAAACAGACCTCCCATGGCCAGACCAGTTGCCCCTGGCCCTCCAGTGTGTCTATTGCACACCAGGAACTCAAGGTTTCTCCCCTTTTGAACTAATATATGGGAGGCCCTCTCCATGTCTAGGGAGCCTCCCAGGGAACCTGCACTAAATAGGGGATTAGGGAATAAGAGAACAACTTCAAGCTTTAGGGGCCACCCTAAATGAGCTACAATCATATATCCTAGAGAGGGCCCCAATCTCTTTAGGATCCCCTGTACACCCCTTCTCATGAGGGGACTCAGTCTGGGTCAAAGATTGTAAAAACCCTCTCAATCCACAGTGGACTGAGCCTCATACCATTATTCTGACCACCCCTAATGTCCTCAAGGTCACAGGTATCACTCCATGGGTCTACTACTCCAGAGTCAAGAAGATCAATCCTAAGGAGCCCCAGACCTAGAAGACTGACCCAAGTCTGATGAACCCAACCTTCTGGAGAGTTCTAGATTCTTAAGATCTTCAGCCCTGCTCCAGCCATACTCCAGAAGCTGGCTGTTCTACACATGGCAGAACCTCGAGGAATTCCCAATCGGATAAAATAGACTGTCCTTATCTTCTATACCCGTGTTCTTGCTATGATACAATGCAACCCCTTGTCTCACTGTCATTGCAATTTTTGCCCTACTCCTTGCCATCAGACTGTCAGAGGTTGCCCCAGAAAGCTGGGGAAACAGTGAGAGGTTCCTGTTTGCACTCATCTTCCTCTTAAGGGTAGGATGTTTTGTTGGTATTGGTTGCCTCTAGTCTGGGCCCCATTTTAAACCTTCAGCCCTAAGGCCCAAGCTAAATGAGTGTTGTTACTCCCCTTCCTCCCAGGGATAGGAATAGGGACTGGCATAGAAGGCATAGGCTCTTCTGTGGGACAATATCATAAACTGTCCCCAGAACTCAATAGAGACATGGAACAAGTGGCCGACTCCCTAGTGTCCTTGCAGAGCCAAATAAGTTCCCTGGCAGGAGTTGTCCCCCAGAACAGATGGGCACTTGACCGCCTCACTGCCAAGAAAGGGGACACCTGAATCTTTCTCAGAGAACCAGTCAGAAATAATCACAACCAAAGTCAGGGAACTAAGAAAATTGATACAATGCAAAACTGGGCTATGGCCCAAGTGCCAGCCCTGCAAGGCTGCCAGCCCATAATAAATTAACATGAGGCCCTCTAATAGAGCCTAGATCTGTTTAAAGGGGCATCAAAGGGGAGAATGATAGGGAAAAATAATGTTATAAGATGGCGGGCAGGACTGACAGGGGAATTCCAGTCCCTACCCAAAGATTACCTTTCTGGGTTCTTCTTCCTGCCCCGCTTGCTGCTTATGCCAAATTACTACTAATAAGGAAGTGACACACTATAAATTGTCCCCCATGCTTAAGCTCAGGACTCAGACTTGTGAAGAGGTGGTCTCCTCTGAGCCAGCCGGTGTGAAATAAAACTCCTACCTTCCAAGATCTCTGAGTGCTGCTTGGTTCTTCCCCCGGGGTGATCCAGACCAGGTTCCAGAACACAAGGACAGGCTGTTAGGGGAAAGGTCAGAATTTACTATAAGATAATGACTGTGAATTCAACCTATTAATAACTCCATTTACATTTTAACACAGTTTAATAAAGATTTTAATAACAATGATCAGTGATATTCTTTACTGGAAAAGTTTGTCATTGCTAAATGCAAATTTGAAAAAAAACAAATTTAAAGTTTTAAAAAATTTTTTTAGGAGTCTCTGAATTGAGAATCTCAAAGATGGATTTTCAAGAGAATATGAAAATACCTTGAGTCACTAGCTAAAATAACATTCCAAGAGAAAGCCTGGTAACTGGTATGAGAAATTCATTTCCACCACTTTGCAAGAGATTTTTTGCCTCCTATAAAGGAAAATTCTTTCTATGGGATAGGCAGCTCATTTGAGTCTTAAGTAACTAAGACTTTAGCTTTAAATTCTGTGGTAGTTTCTACTGTCTCTGCTCAAATGGGAATAGGACATGAATCCACGATATGCATAAGAAAACATTTATACATTTCATGTATTTGGTATGCCAATAAAAAAATAAAAGTTTAAAATTCAGGGGTCCCTGGGTGGCTCAATTGGTTAAGCATCCAACTTTGGCTCAGGTCATAATCTCACAGTTCATGGGGTTGAACCCCGCGTTGGGCTCTGTGCTGACACATCAGAGCCTGGAGCTGGCTTTCAATTCTGTGTCTCTCTCCCTCTCTGTTCATCCCCTGCTTGTGCTCTGTCCCTCTCTCAAAAATAGATAAAACAATTGTTTAAAAAGTTTAAAATTCAAATTAAAGCAACAATGAGGCAAACATATTAGCTTATTAAATAAGCCTATTACTGGCCAATAACAAATTTTGGAAAGAGAATACACAAGAGAGGAAAAGTTAGAGCACATTTCTAGTAGCAGTAAACATTATTAAAATTTTTCTGGAAATCATTTTAATAATTTATGTCAGCAATCAGTAAAGTACTTATAATATTTAAACTGATATTCTAATTTTGAGAATTTATATACAGGAAAATATAAAAGAAGGAAATGAAAATATACAGAATTGTTAATTCCAGCAGTTCTATAATCTGAATATTAGCAACTATTTATTGGTAACTTACGAGCCAGACACTGTACTAATATGGTCTATGTATTTTTTAAAATTTTATTTATTTTGAGAGAGAGAGAGAGAGAGAGAGAGAGAGAGAAAGTGAGTGGAGGAGGGGGAGAGAGAGAGAATCCCAACTAGGCTCCACACTGGCAGCATGGAACCTGACATGGGGCTCAAATTCATGAAACATGAGATTACGCCCTGAGCTGAAACCAAGAGTCAGACGCTTAATCTACTGGGCAACCAGGTGCCCCTGGTGTTTGTATTACTTTATCTAATTCTACATAAAATTGTCAAAGCTAGACATTATTATAATCATTTTTTTAATTACCAAAAGGAGAATCCACATAATTTTCACAAGTCAGAGTCAATAAGCAGAAAAACCAAAAATTCAATCTTAGATAATATCTGTTACCAAAACACATGCCTCTGATAACTTTCTTTTTCTAACATTTATTCATTTTTGAGAGACAGTGAGTGGAGAAAGAGAGGGAGACACAGAATACAAAGTAGGCTCCAGGTTCTGAGCTGTCAGTACAGAGACCCACGCAGGACCTGAGCTGAAGTTGGACACTTTATCAACTGAGCCACCCAGGCGCCCCACCTCTGATAACTTTTTAACAACTATTTTATTTTCTCCTTTGCAACGACCAAAAATAGGGAAATAATATGACATTTGAGTTTTATGTATACACACAAAGACCAAAAAAAGACATATAAATAATGGTATTCAGGTAAACATTATGTGATTTTGTTCTACAAAATATCTTTTAATATTTCAACATCATGCTTCTCCTGCCCTTATTACAAATGTGCAGTGCAGTACATCATGAGGCATTAGATGATAGTCTGCATGCTGAGGCGCTTTCACACACATGCCAAGACACTCTCAGTGCAATGCACAGATTATTCCAAACCATGATAGTGCTCTTTCTCTCTTTCAACAAGGAAAGGGGGTAGATGACTTTAATACTTTGTAAAATACTTCTGAAAGCTTTTTTTTTTTTTTTGAGGAACAAAAATAAAACAAACATACATACAAAATCTTTGAGGGTCTCAAATTGAGGGCAAAAGGGAGAGTACTAATTAAATTTTATTGCAGTTTTTTTCATCTTTTTCCAAAAGGAAAACAAATAGACCAGAGATATCATTACACTATTCTGCCAGGTAGCTCTTACCAGGATGCACCCAGGGAATTTTACCCCAACCTGCTCCTTCAAAGACCATGTTCTAGAGCTCTTTGGCTAGATAGAAAGCAAGCAGAATCAAGCAGAATCTTCATCACTCCAATAAGGACATAGTTGTGAGTGTAGTATCTGCTTATTGCATAATACACTGGGAAAATAATAGGGATGGTAGTAAAACCATTTGGACAGATCCCTCCCTGTAGAGTTTTGTCTCAATGTTTAAGAAGAATCAAATAACTCATTAGAGCAAGACTAAGGGAAGACAGTTGTGTTTTGTTTTTGAAAGGTCCTAAAACACCAACATTGTCAGAAGAGAACAATGTGACTTCAAATCAATGCCCATTACTGGCCAGTAACCATGAATATGATCCTCAATTCCCTTGTTATTTACATAAGTGAGATTGTTATGGTATTACTGTCAGGACAATAGAACATGCACTTAAAACATATAGCAGAATCTTAGTACATAAGGCTTCAGTGATGAGGAGGAGGAGAATGAAGAGTAAGAATAAAATCTTATGTGAACATTCATGACTCAGCAATTTTCATACTGAAGAAACACTACAATCTGTCAGTCTTCCCAACAAAACACTAACATCCAGAAATTAGCAATTAAAAGGAAAGTAGTGTTTACTAAACACTATCATAGATTTTATCAAGAAAATGGTCATTCAAAACTACCTTATTTCTCCCATTTTTCCTAGAAAAGCTGACTCAGTCATGTCTAAAACAGTTTGTGGTCAACTGATATAAGCATATTTAAGATGGATGACATCCAAATAATATTGATTGATGGAGTTTATTTCCACTTGCCATTAACAAGTGTCATTTTTTTTACATTTTCTTAAACGCTATATAGATAAAACTTTAATTGACTATTAAAAGAAAACAAATAGAGATTCTGTTAATAAAATGAGTGATACAAAATCATAAAATGCAGTTAAAATGAAGAGATCAAAACTCTCTAACATCAATAAGTAAACTAAAATGGTAGCTAAAAGGTATATAAAAAAAATAAAGCCTACTGTTCTGAAATTTGACATACCCATAATTAGACAATAATAGATTGTTATTCCAAAGAGAGGTGGAAACTGAACTGACATATTTATATAAAAAAGAAAGAAAAGAATGCTACCTGAAAGCTTAAACTCAAGACAAAATAAATACAGATATAAGTTGTATTAACAAAAATGTAGGAAATGTCCTCATCAAGTTATATGTAGTCTCTGCATCATATTTAGACACTATTTCCCTTTAAAAAATTTTTTTAAACGTTTATTCTTTTTTGAGAGACAGAGAGAGTGTGTGAGTGGGGGAGGAACAGAGAAAGAGGGAGAAAGAGCATCTGAAGCAGGATCCAGGCTCTGAGCTGTCAGCAGAGAGCCTGATTCAGGGCTTGAACTCACTGACCGGGAGATCATGACCTGAGCTGAAGTCAGACGCCCAACCAACTGAGCCACCCAGGCGCCCCACTATTTCCCTTTTGAATGATACTTTTATAATTGATTAACCAGAGCATATACAAAGGAGATTGACCAGGAACATGAAGGGCTCTGAAATCACATTTGACTAATTTCTAATTGTCACATAATACTATTAACCTAGATATAGTTATCAACGAAGGAATATAATCTAACTATGTTACTTAAATATTTGAAGGTTTACATGTGGGGAAAGGATATACATATTCTTTATGTCTATATAGCAAAAGATTAGGAGGAAGTGGGAAAAATTACAAAATTTTTTTTCTAGCTTAGAAGAAAAAAAAGAAAATACGCAAGAATAAAATAACTTTGGATCATAGAATAATTTTTTATTTCCCCCAAAATGTTCTTTAACTTTATTGTAATAATAAAATAGGAGAATGACTGAATTTGTGCGCATCCATCTTGAAAACATAATCAGTGAAAATAAATGTGCTAAATATGTTTGATTAGCATTGATAAATATATTAATACTCCTTATAAAAGAAATTAGTATTACCTTATATTAAAGACTGCTTTAATAAAAGGGAAATTCTAATGATTAGAGTGACCCCAGTAAGGAAAATACTGGCATGGAAATATTAAGTTCCTACAATTGGGATGTTCAAGCAGAGGCTGAAGAACTATTTGTGAACAAGCTTTTGAAGAGATTTCCTTCTGAAATACCTCCAAGAAACCTTCAGTATTTGGGGTGCCTGGGTGACTCAGACAGTGCAGCATTTGACTCTTGGTTTTGGATCTGGTTGTGATCTCACAGTTTGTGAGTTTGGGCCCCACATCGGGTTCTGCGCTGACAGCCCTGAGGCTGCTTGGGATTTCTCTGTCTCTCTGCCCCTCCCCAACTTGCCCTCTCTCTCTCAAAAAATAAAACCTTCAGTATTAGGATTTTATGTTTATTTCTCACTGCCATCCCTTTTTATGCATCCTTGTACTGTCACCGAACTGTACGTCTCAATGCTTGACGTCCCCAGCTACACAGAGAAATACCTTCAATGAAAGGGGTAACAAATCAAACGTTGCTGTGCATACATGTTATTATTTCCTTATAGGAGATCACACTACATAAAATGCAAAGGATTACTTCTTGGACATAAGAATGCCATAAGAAAATATTTCAAATTGCTTACATTGTCCAAATACATAAAGAATAAAGGGAAGAGGGAACTGCACACGCACACACACACACACACACACAGACACAGGGCAGTAAGATAAACAATTACAAAAATCCAGCTATAATTTAGTAAAACAAACATATCTGAAGCTTATAGTGAATTAACTTTAGGAAGGAAAGCCTATTTCTTTTACTACTGCTAACATCAATGCTATTATCTTTTTATTTTAATACATTTCAAATGATATGAGACACAGAAGGACCTACTTATAGATAATGCTCCTTTTATTGTTTGACACTGAAGGTTAAATGGAAGCTTTCCACCCTTGCTTTACACTTACAAAAGCTCCAAATCACCTGTGGTGAAGTAAAAATGAAATTGTAAATAGGTAATCTTCATTTGACTTGCAAAGAATGTCCTTTTATCTTCAAACATGCTGGTATTCCATGACACTCTTCCCTCCCTCCCCCACTGCCTGCTTATCAACTTATAAAGAGCTCCTTGGGGCAATGCCAGACTCCACAATTAAAGGTAGATTTTTAGAAACTCTCTGAAAAATATTCTGCTCATATCAGACTTTGTAATTTTGCTTCAAACTGTCCCCGGGAAACAATAATGCAGAGGAATAACATGGTATTTAGAAAGTAGACACTGTATAAAATATTGCATGTTTTGAAGGTAAAAAAAATTATGTACAATAAAGAATAGATAAATTAAGTAGATAACAAGCTTCATGCTGTCAATGTTCTTTCATGCCCTTGACTAAAAAGGCCAAGACCAAACATTGTGATTTCATATCTAATTGTTTGTTAAAATCATCATAGGAAGTGATTATTAAAACTGTATTTCATTGATTTTTATATCATTATGATATGATGAAACACGAGAATACATTTCCTGACTGTTGGCATAAATATTATGTATTTTTTCTTTTAGGTATACACACTTGATAAAAAATGGTAAATGGATCTTTCTGTAATTTTACATGAACAAATGATTATGTGAATATCTATCTGTAATTTATACCTAAACATCTCTCCATCTGTATAGGAAGAGAAAGTTGGATGCAGGGAAATTTGAGTAAATTAGAAAGTTCTAGAAAAGTAGAATATGAATTAGGAATGGAAGAACTGATCGGTATTGGACTCACACACAGAAATATGGTAGGAAATCATATATGCCTCAAGAGTAGAGCTGCTACAATTCCATCTCCCTACTCCTACAAATAAAACCTCCCAATGATCCTTTATGTAATGAACTTGTAATAAAATGTAATGAACGAGATAATAAAATGGGTGCCACATCTCCCCTTAACAAAATATAACTGACATGGTGAGAGACACTTGGAAAGAACGTGTAGGTGGCAGGAGAGAAGTAGCTGAAGGTTGCTCTTGCACATTAGTGAGATACACAACTGTATCAATAAAAAATTGTCATATTACAACTGCTCCTGGCTTACAAAGAGGCAAGCATCCTCTTACTATGTGGACTTAGAATTATCCCTGTAAAAGATGTTAGATCTTGTGTTTGGTGGTTGTAAAGAGTATTCTGGAAAATTCTATCTGGTACTAATGATATGGTGCATTTTGGTGGTTCAGTACTAGTTTAATATTATTAGAAGAGATTTAAGACAGAGGAGGTTCAAAGCCTTATTAAGCAAAGGCATAGTTGCCCTTTCAAGTGAGGTAATATTGTAAAACATCTTAAACTGAAAGTACTCTGTACATTTTTGTAGGGTTTTTTTGTAGTGTATAACATGTATGTTAAGAGTATTTCGAAAATAGAATATACTTTGTATCATTATTATACAAGTTCAGAATTACAATTTTTTTCTATAACCAATGAAATGTAAGAATTTTTCTTTCTGTTATATTCTGTTGTATACTCATTTATTCATAAGTGCACAAGCACACACACAGATAGGCAGTCTATCTATTTGAGGATTGAAATAACTAATTAATTCATATATATTCCATACCCAACTTTTGAAAAATTACTTGTAATATTTTAATCATGAAATCTATTATCCTTTATTCAAATATAACAAGATAATGAGTGTAGTTTGACCAAAGTGTCAGTGTTGGACTTCTTTTCCCAGTATTTGTAAAAAAGTTCTCAAACTCTATTTCGCTTTGGTTTTGATAAGTTATTTTTCTGCTTGTATAGCAATTCAGTAAGAAATATTGGCATTGATATTAGTTATCCTTAAAATATACTGACATCAATTAAAAATCTAAATGATTCAAATCAAATGAGCTTACTTGAAAATTAGATTTTCAATTGTTTGAGTGGAATTGTATGATATTTAATGGCTAGATTTAGGAAAGTTTATTATGAATTCCTGTATCGAGGGAGAATTAACTACTTTTCCTCTACCATCACTATGCTACACTCACAACACCTTTGATACCAAATGTGTGGATTCCACCCCCTCCCCCCACATACACACACCACGTAATTATCTATGACACAACTGTTGTTGTACAGATCAGTTCAATTCTGATACTAACTGGTGTTAGTGCAGACCCCACAGATTAAGGGCTCACAAGCCTGTCTCCCTAACCCCACCTCAGTTACCACTTGCGCATCCAAGTTCCCATGGCCCCGTCCTCAGATTCCATCATTTGATAGAACATCTCACAGAACTCAGGGAAATATTTAGTTATATTTACAGGTTCATTATATAATAATGGATATAAGTGAATAGCCAGATTAAGAAATAGATACCTAAGGTAAGGTCTGGAAACTACCCAAGAGTAGGGGCTTATATTGTTATGGATTTGGGGTCCCACCCTCCTGTCCCATAAATGTGTTCGCCAATCTAGAAACACACCAAACCCCATACTTTTGGAATTTTTATAGAGACTTCATTATGTAGGCATAACTAATCATTAATTCAAGCTCCAGACCCACTCATTTCTCAGAGAACGGGGGTGGATCTGACCCATTCCAAGCTTCAAATCATGACTTGGACTTCCTGGTGACCAGCCGCCATCCTGAAACTCTCCAGGAACCCACTAAGACTCACCTCGTTAAAACAAAAGACACTACTCACACCCAGGAAATTCTAAGAGATTTAGGAGCTCTGTACTCAAAACCAGGGGCAAAGATGATGATAGATAGATAGACAGACAGATAGACAGATGTAACATTTCACAATTCCACCACCCTTTAAATGTTATCTGGATGACAGCTACTGGTTAAACACCAATTCATCTATAAAGATATAATTCCTGTTAATTTATGGTAACTAGGATATGGAAGAAATTTTGACCTGGGTTTCTAATAACAACAATAGAAATGGAGGCATACCCATACTTGATATAATAAAACAGAACAGATTCATCTAGTGAAAGAATATAAAAAGATAATATGCCTGTCACCCGTTCTCACTCTTCAGTGTCTCTCATTCTCCATCTCTAGAAAAACTCAAAAGTATTCATAAAATGTTGTACCCACTATACTCATGCTCACTAAGCTAATTTTCAAATATGTATTTTAACTTCATAACATCCAGAAATGTAGAAACAGAGAAGTAGAAACTGGTAGTGAGATGCTGTAACCTAAAAGGTATAGTTTTTTATGAATCATGAACTATTATTTAAGGATTAAACTATGATTATGTCTGCACAGTGCATGTTTGCACTCACACTCACACTTGGATACCAGTGGGAAAATACACTGTTGAATCAGAAAAAAAAAAGTAGCACTTTAAAGGTTAAAGGTGATACAAGAGAAGAAATATTCTGACAAGAAAAGAAATTTAGAAAACCATATGTATCCTTTTTGTCTACTGCAACTTAGCAAACTAGCCCAAAATCTAGCGGCTTAAGACAAAAAGTATTTATCATTTATGATTTTTAGGTTGACTTGAAACAGCTATATATTTTTCTGTTTCACATGGTTTTATCTGTGACTATATTGAACTGGAGGCTTGACTGGGGCTAAAACATTCAAGAGAGTAGAATGACATGGCTAAAATTTGGTGTTGGCTGTAGGCTCGGGCCTTAGCTGGGGCTAGACAGCATGACTTTCCTCCTCTCATATTACCTCTTCTTCAGCTTACTTGAGTTTTTCATAGCATAGTGGTTCTAAATGGAAATATTCTAAGTGGTAAAGGCAGAAGATGAAGATCTCTTAAAACTCTGCCTCAGAAATCACAAAGTATCTTGTCTGCTGTATTCTATTAGTAAAAACTTGTCACAAGGCCAACTAGATCCAAGGAGAAGTGAAATAGTCTGAATTTCTCAATGGAAGAAATGGCAAAGATTTTGTGGCCATTTATTTTTTTATCTACCACAGGTATCTTTAGTAGGATAGAAAAAGACATTCTCTATAAAATTCATGCAGAAGGTGATAAGGAAAAATAATTAGTCAAACAATAATAAAAAGAAAGAAAAATAAGGGAGTTGTGGTCCACAATGGCGGCATAGGAAGACCCGGAACTCACTTCTTTCACAGAGCACCTAATGACACCTATTAATACATCAGTTCCTCCTGAAGATAGAGTGAGGAGTGACTGACCAGCTACTGCACAACCAAAGACAGAATTACAAGAGAACAGCAAGAGAGATCAAGACATGGTAACAAAGGAAACCCCCATCTGCAGCACAGTGTAGAGTAGTGGGATGAGAGATAGCACTGGGGGACCAGGAACAGATTTTTCCTGTCACGGGGGGGAAAAAAAGCCATACTTTAAAAAAGCAATTAGCATATGACAGAGATCATACTAGAACTCTGCCAAGGGACGGAGAAGCTGCTGGAACATTGTCCAAGTCAGAGAGACTGGAGAAAGATATGTTTTATGTGTCCTCTCCATCTTAAAAGCCCAGACCAGAGCAGAGTCCAGACAAAATAATGGGCAGCTCTTGTTGTCACTGTTAGCTTGCAACCTTAGCAAGCACAGGGTCCACAAGCCCAGGCCAAACCTGGTCATGCTGGGATACAAAAAAAAAAGCTGGTGCTTAGAAGGACCAAGAAGTGGTGGCAACATTCTTTCTCCCTGTTTCTTAAAGCCAAGACTGGAGAAGAGTATGGATACCATAACAGGCAGGTCCCAACACCATAACTGGCAGGTCTGGCCCTCATAAGGAACTTGCATGCTCAGCTAGACCAGAATCCCCAAGCTCGCTTCAGCCTTGGTCACACTGGGACAGAGAAAAAGAAAACAACAAACATGGTTTAAAAGGACCAAAGAGCTGTGGGGACACTGTCTTCCTCTTTACCTTTAAAACCGAGACCAGAACAGGGTCCAGATCACAGTAAGCTATAACCTCAGTGAGCCCAGGGTTGGCAAGCCCACATCAGACTTGGGGTGCTGGGGCACAGAAAATAAGCCATGGAGTATTTTTTGGTTTTTATTTTTTTTTTAATAAAAATTATTTCTATGCATTTTGTTTTTCTATTTTTTAATGTTTATTTATTTTTGAGAGAGTGCAAGTGGGGAAGGGGCAGAGGAGGACAGAGGATCCGATCCCAAAGTAGGCTGTGTCCTGATAGCAGCAAGCCTGATGTGGGACTCAAACTCATGAACTGTGAGATCATGACCTGAGCCAAAGTTGGATGCTCAACCACCCAGGTGCCCCAGTCCATTTATTTTAAATAAATATTTTATAAACTTGTCCTATTATCTTTTAATTTTTGGTGGGTTTTTTTTTCTGTTTTTTTTCCCTACCCATTTTTCCTTATTTTTTCCTTTATTATTTTAATTTTTTAAATTTATTATTATTATTGTATAAAATCCTGTGACTTAAGAGTAACTAGCATATACAGCCACAGCTCCAGCACCCAGCAAGTCACTGAGCACACACAGTCTCCATGGAGGATGCAATGAGCAAGACCACTTTTTCAAATTTAGAAGTAGTTATTCTGCCTAATCCAAAGAAACTAAACATGGAAACTCACCAACATGGGGAGACAGGAATATTCTCCAAAAGAAGAACAAGAAAAATTGCTAGAAAAGAACTAAAAGAAACAGAGATAAGCAATATGTCTGATAAAGAATTTAAAGTAATGATTGTAAAGATATTTACTGGGCAGAGAAAAGAGTTAAGGATCTCAGTGAGACCTTGAAAAAAGAGATAGAAAATCTTAAAAAGAACTAATCAGAGTTGAAGAATACAATGACTGAAATAAAAAACAAACTATAGGGAGTCAACAGATGAGAGGATGCAGAAGAAAGTATCTGTGGTCCTGAAGACTGGGTAATGGAAAGTCCTCAAACTGAACAGCAAAAAGAGAAAAAATATATATATTTTAATGAGGATAGGAGATCTCTTGGGCAACATCAAGTGAACAAACATTGACATTATATGGTCCCAAAAGGAGAAGAAGAGAGAGAAAGGTGTAGAAAACTTGTTTGAAGAAATAACTGAAAACTTCCTTGTTGTAGGGAAGCAAATAGACATCCAAGTCCAAAAATCACAGAGAGTTCCGAACAAGTTGAACCCTAGGAGGGCCATACCATATTATATATAAATAAATATCAAAGATTAGAGATAAAGAGAGAATCTTAAAAGCAGCAAGAGAGAAACAAAAAGTTACTTACAAGTTACCTGATAGGATAAAGCTATAAGGCTATATCAGCTAATTTTTCAGCAAAAACGTTTTAGGCCAGAAAGGAGTGGCATGATATATTCAAAGTGCTGAAAGGAAAAAACCTGCAACCAGGAATACTCTACCCAACAAGGTTATCATTCAGGGCTGAAGATGAGATAAAAAGTTTCCCAGGTAAATGATTTTATTACCACTAAACTAGCTTTATTAGAAATGTTAAAGGACCTTCAAGTGGAATAAAAAAGGCTATAATTAGACATAGTCCCTATTATGAATAAGAAGATGTAAAATACGACATGTACATAAAATGTGGAAAAAGCAGTAGAAAGCTTAAAGAAGGTGAAAAACAAATCTCTTTGAACTGAAATGACCATCTAATAGACTGCTGTTTATATAGGATGTTATAAATGAACTTCATGGTAACCACAAACCCAAAACCCATGTTACATACACAAACAGTAAAAAGAAAGAAAATCAAGCATAACACTATAAAAGCTTATTAATGAAAAAGAGCAAGAGAAGAATAAAGGAGCAAAGAAGTACTATAAAAAAAACCCAGAAAACAAATATGTTTAATGGCAGTAAGTAAATACCCACCCCAAATTACTCTGAACGTAAAATGACTAAATCCTCCAATGAAAAGACACAGTATGGTGGAATGCATTATAAAATAAGACCCATCTATATGCTGCCTACAAGAGACTTAACTCATACTAAAGACTGAGTTAGTATGAGTTCAGTTCATATACAAACTGAAAGGGAAAGGATGGATAAATATTTCCATGCAAATAGAAGTGAAAAAAAACTGGGGTAGCAATACCTATATCAGACAAAATAGACTTTAAAACTAAGACTGTAACAAGAAACAAAGACATTACAAAATGATAAATGGACCAATCCAAACTGAAGATATAACCACTGTAAATATCTATGCACCCTACACTGAAACCCCTAAATACATAAAGCAAATATTATTATACACAAAGAGAAATTAATGGTAATACAATAATACCAGGGGACTTTCACGTCTGACTTACATCAAAGGATAGATGATCCAGACAGAAAATCAGGAAACAATGTATTTGAATGGCACATTGGATTTTATGGACATAAAAAATATATAAAGAACATTTCATTCAGAAAATAAAACCAGAATACACATTCAAGTACAAATGGAACATCCTCCAGTACAGATCACATATTAACATGACTCAATAAATTTAGGATTGAAATCTTACCATGCTTATTTTTCTGATCACAACAGTATCAAACTAGAAAGAAACCACCAAAAAAAAAAAAAAAAAAAAGGATAAAACACAAACATGTGGAGATTAAACAACATGATACTGAAAAAAGCATGGGCTAACAAAGCAACCAGAAATAAATTTTAAAATATATAAAGACAAATGAAGATGAAAATATAATGGTCCAAAATCTTTGAGACACAGCAAAAAAAAACGTTCTAAGAGGGAAGTGTATAGGGACACAGACCTACCTCAAGAAACAAAAAAAGTTCAAATAAACAACCTAACTTTACACCTAAAAGAACAAGAAAAAGATCAGGTCCAAGATTAGTAGAAGAAAAGAAATAATAAAGATCATAGTAGGATAAATGATATAAAGACTAAAAAAATAGAGAAAATCAATAAAAACAGAAATTTGTTTTTGAAAAAAAAATAAATGAAATTGACAAACCCTTAGCCAGACTCATCCATAAAAAAGAGAAAGGACCCAGATAAAGAAATCAGAAATGAGAGAGGAGAAACAACTGACACCACAGAAATACAAAGGTTTATAAGAGAATATTATGAAAAATTATATGCCAACAAGCTGGACAACCTAGAAGAAATGGATAAAATTTTAGAAACATACAATCATCCAACACTGAACTAAGAAGAAATAGAAAATCTGAACAGACCAATTTACAATTAATGGAATGAATTGGTAATCAAAAAACTACCTAAAAAATAAAAGTCTAGGATCAGATGGATTCAAAATTGAATACTTCCAGTCATTTAAAGAATAATTAATACCTACTCTACTCAAACGATTTCAAAAAATAGAAGATGATGGGAAGCTTCCAAATACATTCTATGAGGCCAGCATTATCTTATCTTAATGGTAAAACCAGACAAAGACATCAAACAACAGCAGCTGAAAAAAAGAAAACTATGGGCCAATAACTATGATGAACATCGATGCAAAAATTCTCAACAAAATATTAGCAAACTGTACACAATAATACATTAAAAACATCATTCAGCACCATTAGGTGAGGTTTATTTCAGAATGGGTCAGTATTCACAAATTAATCAACATCATATGCCACATCAAGAAAATGAAGAAAAATCATACAATCATCTCATTGTAGATGCAGAACAGGAAAAGCATTTAACGAAATACAACATCCATTCATGATAAAAACCATCAACAACATAGGTTTAGAGGGAACGTACTTCAACCTAATAAAGGCCATATATGAAAAATCCATACCTAACATTACACTTAAAGGCAGAAAACTGAGAGCTTTCCCTCTAAGGTCAGGAATAAGACAAGGATGTCCCCTCTTGCCAATTTTATTCAATATAGTACTGTAAGTCTTAGCAACAGTAATCAGACAAGAAAAAGAAATGAGGTATCAATATTGGTAAAGAAGAATTTAAACAGTCACTATTTGCAGATGACATTATACTATATACAGAAAATCGTAAAGCCTTCGCCAAAAAAGCTACTAAAAATAACAAACAAATTCAGTAATGTGGCGGGATACCAAATTAATACCCAGAAATTGGTAGTGTTTCTATATACTAATATTGAAGTAGCAGAAAAAGAAATTTTAAAAACAACACCATTTATGATTACACTGTAAAGAATAAAATACTTAGGAATAAACAGCCAAAGAGGTGTAAGACCTGTATTTCAGAAACTATAAAGCCCTGATGAAAAAAAAATTAAAGATGACACAAACAAATGGAAAAACATTCCATGCTCATGGATTGGGAAACAAATATTGTTTAAATATCCATACAACCCAAAGCAATCTAGATTCAATGCATTTGCTACTAACATAGCAAAAACATTTTTCACAAAACTAAAACAAATAATACTAATTTTTGTATGGAACCACGCAAGACTCTGAATAGCCAAAGCAATCTTGAGAAAGAAGAGCAAAGCTTGAGATAACACAATACTAGACTTCAAGATATACCACAAAGCAATAGAAATCAAAACAGTGTGGTACTGACATAAAAATAGACACCTAGATCAATAGAACAGAATAGAGACTCCAGAAGTAAACTCACAATTTTATGGTCAATTAATCTATGACAAAGGAGGCAAGAATATACAGTGAGGAAAAGATGGTTTCTTCAACAATTAGTGTTGGGAAAACCAGACAGCTACATGCAAAAGAATAAAACTAGACCAGTTTCTAACACCATACACAGAAATAAACTCAAAATGGATGAAAGACCTAAATGTGAGATTTTAAACCATAAAAGTCCTAGAAGGACTTTTTTAGGTCAGTAATTTCTCTAACAGGCAGTAATTTATCTGACACTATCTGTAGCAACCCTTTACTAGACACATCGCCTCTGTCAAGGGAAAGCAAAGCAAACATAAACCACTGGGAACTTATGAAATTAAAAAAGCTTCTGCACAGCAAAGGAAATAATCAACAAAACAAAAAGACAACCTACTGAGTGGAGAATAGATCTTAAAATGCTATATCCAATAAGGGGCTAATATCCAAAATATGTAAGGAAACTATACAACTCAGCACCAACAAAACAAACAATCTAATGAAAAAATGGGCAGAGGACCTGAATAGACATTTTTTTAAAAAAGATGTAACAAATGGCCAACAGACACATGAAAAGGAGTTCAATATCACTAATCATCAGGTAAACACAAATCTAAACCACAATGAAATATCACCTTACACCAGTTAGAATGGCTAAAATAAAAACGACAAGAAATAACACTTGTTGGTGAGGAAGTGGAGGAAAGGAACTTTTATGCACTGTTGGCGGGAATATAAATTTGTCTAGCCATTGTGGAAAAGAGTATGGAATTTCCTTATCAAATTAAAAATAAATATACCATTGCTGGGTACATACCCAAACAAACAAAAAAAAAACTAATTTGAAAAAAAAATGTATATCCCTATGTGTATTACAGCATTACTTACAATAGCCAAGATATGAAAGCATATCCATTGATATACAAATGTGTAATAAGTGGTGTACACACACACACACACACACACACACACAATGGAATATGACTCAGCCATAAAAAAGGATGAGATTCTGCCATGTGAGACTACATGTATAGACCTAGAGGGTATTATGCTAAGTGATATAAGTCGTAAGTGGAATCTTAAAAAAATGAATAAACTAACAAAAACAGAATCAGACCTATAAATACAGAGAATAAACTGAGGGTTGCCAGCGGAGAAAGGGAAAGAGAAAAATGAGATAGGAGAAGTGGGCAGTAACAGGCTTCCAGTTGTGGAATAAATACATCATGGGAGTAAGAAACATAGTATAAGAAATACAATGAAATTGTCATAGTGATGTCACAGGACAGATGGTAGCTATCTTGTGGTGAATATAGCATAATGGGTAAATTTGTCAAATCACTAAGTTGTACATCTGAAACTAATGTAACACTCTGTGTCAACTATACTTTAAAAAATGGCAACAAAAGTAAGAATGCATTTTTTAAATGTCATAAGTTTCTGTCCATTTCATATTTTAAAATTACCTGTGTATAGTATCTTTTTCAGATATTTACCTGTTTTTAGATATTAATGAAATCTAAAATGATTATTTTCCTGGAATGCTTGATTTACTTGTGTTTTTTTGTTTTCAGACAACTTTTTAGGTGTGGTTCTGTGTTGTACTGACTATAAGGTCAATGAAGCTCAATCAATGATGATGGAAGCAAAATTTAACTACATGACTTCACTTAAGTTCAAATTTATAGGAAACTTACATGGTTAACACACACACACACACACACACACACACACACACACACACACAAAGAGAATGCTTTACAGATCAAAGTTTTTTTGTTTTCAGATTCTGAAAGATCTATCTAGCCATGGCTGAACAGGCTTCATATTTATTTGATTAAACACAAAGATATCTATTCCTTTCCTCAAATGAACATATGATTTCAAATTTCTTACAGAACTTTCAGCACAATGTTAGAGATCCCTTTATACAATGGATTTCATCATGTTGTATTTTACTTATTTCTTAGATTCTTATGTCTCTCTTCCTGGACTGTGAGTTTTCGTTATTCTATGAAATGAACCTGAGGGTTAGAATAATCCTTGCCCTAGGGTTTGCTGAAAGGTGAATGAACAGGTCTAAGCATTAAGTAAAAGACCTTAAACTATTTTCTGTCTCTGAGTTTATGTATCTTATTTGGAATAAATATTGACCTTTTCAGACTATCTTTTATAGTTATAAATGGTAACAGAATAAACAGTCACAGAAAGGAAAATTCTACTGCTTGGCATATCTAATTTTAGTAATGACTTTTATGATAGCTGCATAACTATCATCAGCTCTATGTTAGCAGAAACTATGTTTAACTCAATATAAGTATTTCCCTACAGAACATGTTCAAAATATTAAAAACTAAAAAGACAAAACTACTGTTTACAGTTCATATGAACTAAATTAAATGTACTAATTATGTGTGACATCAGCTTTGAAAATCTGGTAACTATTTTAGTTCTATTTGTGTGCATTTTTTTATCCAACTGTTCACTTACTCAGTGCTCTCCCAAAACTCTGTTGGACATTGGATCTAAGAAGAGAAATAAAACATGGTTCTTTATATCAAAGAACTACTATCAATAAATCCACTAACCAATATGCCTACTATATAAAATATATTATTTTTGTTACGTGACATAGAATAATTATTACATAGCTTTAAAACAGTAGTAGAAATACAAATAATAACTAATGAGCTCTGCTTTTTCTTCTCATTGTATTAAGTACTTTGTTCAGATTAGAATAGTTTTATGAGGTAGATTCTATTATTATCCCCATTTTAAAGATCAAGACATAAGTATTAGAGGGGTAAAGTAACTAAGTAGGAGAGCTGCCAAGAAACTAATCCTGTATATTCAAGAAGGTATTCCATAGTCCAGGCTAATTACTCTGACTATATCAATCATTGGGAATATGTATATGGATTTTGAATTTATTACAAGGACATGACAGGAAGAAAAGAGAAATGAGAAAAAAAAATTGTCAATATAAATGGCTTTAAAAAATAGTGAAATGTACCACTACTCTTTAGAATGGTCAAAATGTAGGACAGGGACAACATCAAATGCTGGAGAGTCTGTGAAGCAACAGGAATGTTCATATATTGCTGTTTGGAATGCAAAATGGTACAGCCATTTTGGAACAGAGTTTGGTAGTTTCTTATAAACTAAACAGACTCATACCATAAGACCCAACAATCATACTCCTTATTATTTACCCAAATGAGATGAACACTTATGTCTACACAAAAATCTGCACGTGGATGTCTGTAGCAGTTTTTTGTTCATAATTGCCCAAACCTGGAAGCAACAAAGATGTCCTTCAGTAGGTGAATTGATAAATACACTGTGGTACATCCAGACAATGAAACATTATTCAACACTAAAATTAAATGAGCAATGAAGTCATGAAAAGACATGGAGGAACTTGGAACGCACATTATTAAGTGAAAGAATCAAATCCGAAAAGGCCACATACTGTATAATTCCAACTGACATGCTTGAAAAGGTAAAACTCGAGAATTAGATCAATGGTTATGATGGGTAGAAAAGGAGAGAGATGAATAGGCAGAGCCCAGATAATTTTTAGGGCAGTGAAAATACTCTGTATAATATTATGATGGATACAGGTCATTACACATTTTTCCAAACCTATAGAATGCACAATGCCAAGAGTGAGCTGTAATGTAAAGTATGGACTCTGGGTGATTGTGGTGTATCAACATAGGTTCATTCATGGTACAAAATTTACCATTCTGGTGAATGATGTCAATAGTGGAGGAGCCTATGCGCTGGTGCATCAGGGCAAATCTCTGTACCTTTCTTCCTCTCAATTTTAGTGTAAACTAAAACTTCTCTAAAAAATAAAGTCTTCTCTATAAAAAAATATTGAGATAGCTTTAATAATGTAACCCATTACAATGGGTTGAAATAAAGATTTAAAACTAAGTAGCATTTAAGGATTTTTATTACTCCGTATGTTTTGTCTTTCACACACAGACACATGCACACACAGTTACATATTCCTAATATAATTCAAATAAGGATATTGGAAACATTCTAAGCATGGGATAAAGAAAGGTTTTTTTTCCTCCCTCATCCTCCATGTAAGATTCCTATCTCCCAGTTAGCTTTCACCTTGATTTGAAAAAGTAGACAAGGTTGACTGCAATAAACAGACAATGAATGTTGAATCAAAACTAATTAGACAAAATGTGAGTGCCTGGATAAATGTAAAATATCTCATCATAATAACAATTTTAGGCCATTCAGTAGAAAGTAAGATAACTCAGTATCTCAGTGGTGCATTTTACTGTAGTAATATATATCAGCTAACCCCCCACCTTTTATTGGTAAAAAATCTAAAGTAGTATACATGGTGAGCCTACATTAATTCATATAGATGTCAGCTAAATAACTGTCCTTGTTTTCTTTTTCACAATAACTCAGCAACATAATTTTGAGAATAAAGTTTTACATTTTAACTAGTTTTTGAGTTTTACTAGTTTAATTCTTCCTATTCTGTGGGGTGTTGACATCCTTTAGTATTTTAGAGTAATATTTTACCAAGATTATATATTTTAGTTCATAAATTTCTTCCTGATTTCTTGCGTATCATGTTAGCAATGGAGTTCTAAAATAAGATACTGCACACTTTTCATGTTTTTAGCTTGGGGAATGGAATTTATACCCTTTTAAACTTCATACCTTAAATTCTATTGAAACTTGATTTTTATTTAACAAATAGTCCTCACTGCTTCTTATTCCTTAATCCCTGCAATAATCTTTGAAAATGAGAAAGATCAATATTAAAGGCTTGAAGATCTAGTTATGCATCTAGTTCCCACATTAATGAAGATCCAGAAAAAGACAGTGGGAACTGAGAATGAATATTGATTACCTGGTTGACAAACATGATTGTTTAGACAAGGCAACAAAAATGTTTCAGAATAATAATGATTTCAAAAGTCTCAAAATCATATGTCCATCCCTAGGGCTCAAACATACCAATTCTACTTTAGTATGTACCAGCACTTCACATAAGGTGCTTAATAAATATCTGTTAAAAAAAAAGATGATGAAACATGGATAGGCTTCACATAAAACATTAAGGTTTATTCTTGCTGAATAAATTTATGAGCTTACATTATAAATATTTTTGTAATATGAGACCTATAGCTATACTATATATTTTTTAGGTAACTAAAATTGTCCTCTTAAAGAATTGTTTAATGTTATCCCTCTTTTGTTTTAAACTTTTAATGCTATATGTTAATTATACAACATGAAATATATAAAAAATGTTATTAATATGTTCACCAATCAGAGATAATGACTGATAATTTGTATCAATAATTATGAATGTTTTTAATATTCTATTGCTAAGTTTATGCTTATATTTCGGTTATATAAAATATCTATAATATTCAACTATATTAATTGATAGTCTATGTCAATATCATCAATATACCAAGTTCATCAATATCACCAATCTCTTTTGTTCTTATCTTTATGCCTATTTGTTTAATGTTGATGCTGAATGGAATGCCAACCAAACAAACTGATAATGATAGGGTTCAAGTGGGAAGGAGGAGCTTTGTTTTACAAGATATACATCAAAATGGCTTTATTTCAAGTGGAAAAAAACACATAGAATCCCATAAGGTAAGTAAAGTTGACTTCTCATTAAATGCACCATTAAAATAAAGGCATTAGTGTTCTATAAAGTCTCTTTTTTATTTGGATATTGTTTCACTGTAGTGTTTTATCACAAATGATTTCAGCATTACTTAAATTTTGAGATTTTTGGAAAATGGAAAAATGATCACTTTCCTAATGAGATTTTGTCATAGAAACATAGACAATGTTAGTAGCATGTTTTGTTGTTTGTTTATTTACCTATCACTTCACTTATAACCTCTTTTTGTATTTAAGATGGATTTCACTTTTCAAAATACCTGTATTAAGGTATAATTTATACAACTATAAAATTTATCCATTTTAAGCACGCATTTCAATGAATTTTAGTATATTTACAGAATGGCATTACTGACACATTAATCTAATTCTAGTACATTTTCTTCACCTTCAAAGAAACCTCGTATTCACTTATGGACACTCCCCACCCCCATATCTAATAAATCGCATTTCTTGTAGACACCTTAACTTGGGAATTGCTTTGCAATCCATCCAAATATCTCTGTGTTGTAATTGCAGGGGTTAGTTCATTTATATGTAATGTGATTATTGATATGTTTGAGTTTAAACATTTTGCTATATTTTTTGACAAGTCCTAAATCTATTCAAGTAGAAGTCCAATGTTCTATCCAGTGAGCTACAGAGCCTGCACTAAATCTATTCAAGTATATGAATTCCAGGAAGATAATTTCTATGGCCAATTCTATCATTCTATGTATTAATTGAAACTATAAATACTTTATGAAAATAAATATTTCCAACTAGTTTTATGAGACTGGCATTGCCCTGGTATCAAATATGACTATGATATTAAAAAATATAGAGAGACCCATAATCCTCAACCATACTAATTATGCAAATGATCACAGATTTAAAAATTTTAAGCAAAATTTTGGGAAAATGAATCAAGCATTATATAAAACAGATAATGTACCATGGCACATGTTATTTTAGAAATTTTAAGTTCATTTAACATTATAAAATCAATCAATGAAAGTTACCACATTAACAGAAAAAACGAATAAAAGCATTTGGCATTCTCAGTATTGGGAAGAGCATTAAAGCATTTGGCATTCTCAATATTAGGAAGAGTATTAAGTAAAATTCAATACCCTCTCAAAATCTATTAGCTCACTAGAAAGAAGAGAAAATAGAAAGAATCAGTCTGATTAAGTGTATTCACGAATGAAAAGTCCTCCACCTGTCATAATACTTAATGGCAAATATTGAATGTTTTCCTTTAAGATATGATATAATTTAAGCTTATCTATGCACAGTTGTTTTATTCAGCACAACACTGGAGATCCTAGACATTATAATAAGTCAAAAAAGTGAAGGGCATAAAGATTAAAAATAAAAGAGTAAACTATTATTTCAAAGACAATAAGATTTTACACACAGAAAACTATTAAAAATCTGGAAATCACCCTTCAAAATAATACATTTAGCAACAGTCACATGATATATTAAAATATAAAATTTTATTTGTATATTATAGCTATAGAATAAAAATATATATAATTTCAGAAAAACAAAAATAAGTATTTAGGAAAAAAATTATTGCATGATGTCCCAAACCTCTGTATGGAACACTACAAGCAAAAAATTACAAAAGACATAAACAAATAAGATATACTATGATAGTATCTTGATAAAAACAGTTCATTTCTTTAAGTTTATTTGAGAGAGAGAGAGAGAGAGAGAGAATGAGAGGGTGAGGGGCAGAGAGAAAAAGAGAGCGAGAATCCATGCTATTAGTATGGAGCTCGATGCAGGGCTTGAACTCATGAACCTGTGGTATCATGACCTGAGCCAAAATCAAGCCTCAGATGCTTAACTGACTGAGCCACCCAAGCCTCAGATGCTTGACTGACTGGGCCCCAGAAAAATACAATATTTTTAAGACTTAATTCAACCCAAATTATTTTTTAGATCCAATATAACTCCAGTGAAAATTCTAATAGGTTTTTTAGAATTTAATAATTCTAAAAATTATATAGAAATGCAAGGTATCTCTTACAGCCAAATAAGCCTAACAATGTACAAAATCGGAATACTTAAAATACCTGTCTACCAGAATTACACTAAGGCTACAATAATCAAGGAATTGTGATATTTAATTTTATTATACATCAATTAATTTGGCAATGTGGGAAAAGGTACCTCTTTTTCAATAAATGGTGTTGGAAAAATTGTATATCACAACAGATAAAGTAAATTCCAACATTTAACTCCATACACAAAAATTAATCTGAGATTAATTACAGATCTAAATATTAACATTATTACATATCTTGAAGCAAAATTAAGAGAATGTCATCATGAACCTAGAGTACACACAATTTATTGGACAGGACACTCAAAGCGCAAACCATTAAATTAGTGATCAACAGGGGAATCTCATCAACACATTGTGATATATTCAAATCATGGAATATTATCCATTAATAAATGGAGTCAACTATGAAGCACATGATAACATGATGAACCTCATAGAAACTAATTTGGGTGAAAGAATGTGGACACAGTAAGTACATATTGTGTGATTAAATTTGTATAAAGTCAAAGAACAGACAAACTAATCTTTATTTATAGAATTCATAACATGGTTGCCTCTGCAAATGGGGGGGCAAATTGAGTACAAAAGTTTGAAAGGAGATTTTTATGGATGAGAAAAAATATATATTGAGGTGGTAAATACACTGATATATACAATTGTCAAACTGTATGGAACTGTGAACTTGGTGCATTTTATTATATGTACTTTAATTAAAAATAATTAGTCTGTTTTGAAACAAAAATCTGACCATTGACACTTTCCTTCTAAATTCCATTGTGGACACCCTGCTTTCAGGTACTCAAACCATCTTGCTTCAAGGTAATCTCACAGAGAAAAAAACCAAAAAAACACCACCACGACCAACAACAACAACAACAAAAAAAACTAGATAACACACATGTTTGTCATAATAGTCATGCATCATATTGGAAATGAAAGAAATATGGGAATAAAACTATATCATAACAAAAATAAAAGCAGAATTTTAGCCAAATTATAAATATGAAGGAAAACAAATGTATATGTGTATCTAGTTATTATTTCATCTGTATGTCATATACTTGATAATTATCTGTATGTTGGATAAACATATGAAAGTCTTCTACTTGAATTTAAAGTGGCTTTGCTTTGAATGCCATGGTAATACAATTTGATTCACAAAGTTCTATGACCCTTAAATATTCATTGTGAAGAGGAATTGTTAATGCTACAACATGATCCTTCCTGTCCTTTTGAGTGGCTTCTAAGGTACTCAAGAGACTAGGAAGTCAAAGAATGTCAGCTATCCTGTCAACTAAGACACTTGGCCCCTTTTTGACTAATTAGGTGTTTGACAAATATTGATTTAATACTAATAAGCCTTAAAACATTGGCTCTAATTTCTCCCCCTGGGGTATTTCAACTAAAGAGTTGACTTTTAAAGTCCTTCACTTAATTTGGATTAGGCAATCTGGAAGGCTCAGGAACATGAGAAGTTTGGACTCTTTAAAGCTGTCAATAATGTATAATATTCAGCCATAGGAGTGGCTGCCCTTCCACATTATAGAAAGTTTATGTGCGTATACTTAGGTCACATTGAGGGAAACAAGAATGGTTTCACTTGCTCCAGTGGTACATGCTGCTAAAAATAATCTACATTGGTGGGTAAAGGAATGAGAGTGGCAAAAAAGTTATGTGTGTGTGTGTATATATATATATACACACACATATATGTGTGTGTATATATCTATGTATGTGTGTATCCATATATACAATGTTCACACAGAGAAATAGGTAATTAACATATTAACAAAACAAAATATCCTCAATTAAATTGAAAATCAATTCTGAGACTCATTTCTTTAATCTAGACGTAATGTAACTTTTTTAAATGATATGTCTGAATATGACTTAATTTTGTCCCTGCTTTAAGTAAAACTTCATTTAATTATAGTCTAAATAAGATTTCCTCTCGGATTCTATCCTAAACTTTCTACAGCATGCAGTTTTCAACACAAATGAAGACTGTGAAAATACTATTACTCTTAATCCCTTCAAAGAGCACATATTCAGGGGGAATATTGAGATCATGTCATCATATCTACTGTCAGCTACAATCCTTTCTACACTTGCACAGATGGCACAATAATCATTGATATTTCATATATTAATATTAAAGCCAGCAAAAGAGAAAATAAGTTAAAAATATTATTACACTTATACAAATGAAAATTTATTTTATTCTGTATCTTTAGAATGTTTATATATTTTTATTATATAATTAATGTTCATTTCTTTAAAAGAATAATATGTGATGTAGCAGATAGAATTAGTCGGTAATCTGACAACTATCCTTTCTTATTGATGTCATTCACTGAGATGGTTAAGTCCGAGATATTGTAAAGGAAGGTGGGGCGTCGGCATCAAAGGACAAAGAGTGAAGGTTGCTAAAACTAGCAAATTTGACCTTCTGTGCTGACAGGTTTTGCTTTACTCTTTGAGTCAAGATGATTATAATAGCTGTAATTTTGACTCAAGTCCACACTGAAATTGGAAAAAGACTATGTAAGGCTATCCTGAAGGAATGTCTTCCTTATCGTCTATACTGCTGTTGGCATATGTACATTTTAGAGATTATATAAAGATTGGTATCTAGTTTTGTATTCCATATGTCAGGGACTATATTTGGCAAGTAAAAATACAATGAGAAAAGTCAGTTTCTGTCTTCACAGAGTTTATAGTATAGTGGAGAAATGAGAGAACTATTACTCAAATAATCACACAAGTAAATATTTGAGAACAACCAGAATAAATGTGATCAGGTAGAGGTACATGATAGTATCATCAACCTGTAATTGTGGGAACCAATCTTTCTAGTCAGAAGCAGTCCCAGAAAGGACTGATTTCCCAACACTCTGTTTTTTAACTAGCAATTTTCAAAACAATAACCAAAATGTCACATTTAGTAAGCATTTCTATGAATTATTATTCTCCTATTCATTCTAAAAAGCAGTATAAAACAATATGAATGTGTTTGTACACCAATATTCTTAGCAGAATTATTCACAAGGGCCAAAAGATGGAAACACCTAAGTGTCTATTGATGAATGGATAAACAAAATGTGATATATACATAAAATGGGATATTATTGAGTCTTAAAAACAAGTGAAATCCTGATACATGCTACTGCTGTAAAACATGCTAAGTTGGAGTTAAGTCAGGTATAGAAAACAACAAATGTTGTATGATTCCCCCTATGTGGGGTACCTACAGTAATCATATTCATAGTGACAGAAAGTGAAATGGTGTTTGTCAGGGACTTGCAGGAAAGGAGAATGAGGATTTTTAAAAAAAAATTTTTGGTAACGTTTATTCTTTTTTTGAGAGAGACACAGAACATGAGCAGGTGAAGGGCAGAGAGAGAGAGGGAGACACAGACTCTGAGGCAGGGTCCGGGCTCTGTACTCACAGCACAGAGCCCAGCACGGGGATTGAACCCACAAACTGAGATGATGACCTGCACTGAAGTCAGGCCCTTAACTGACTGAGCCACTCAGGCGCCCCAAATAGGGAATTATTTTTAATGAATATAGAGTTTCAGTATGGGATAATGATAAAGTTCTGAAGAAAGATGGAAAGGATGGTTGCACAACAATGAGAATGAATTTAATGTCACTGAGTTATACACAAAGATGGTTAAAATCTTAAATTTTATGTCATATATATTTTACCACAGAAAAGAAAATAGTATGAATCACATATATTGGGGCAGAACTGAAACTATACTGTGTATTTACAAACCATGTTCGAATTTTTCTATGGTGATTTCTTTAGAAGAAATCTAAGGAGTATTCATTTAAAAATAACCACAATGATAAGCATTCACAATCTAAATATCATCTTAGACATATAACTGGACCTGTCAGTTTACTAATGTTTGCAATTATAAAAATAATGCTTCAAATAAAAGACAATAACCCCTAAACCTGTTTCTAAGTAACATGAACACTCCTGACTACTTCTAAAATTAAAGATCAGCCTGTAAGGAGAAGGCAAATAAATATACAAACTATATGGACCCCAGTCCACTGGTATTATGGGTCTGGATTTGATCTATATAACATAATATTTTAAAGAGATTCTCTAGCCCAGACATCGAATGGAACAAAAATTTAAACTATAGTGTCACTATAAATTAATTTACAGCTTTAATATCAAAGAAACGTAGAGTTAAGGAACATTAATGATCTTATTTAATCATCTTTCCATTCCCTGTTATTTTCCTAGATACTGAAGATAATCACTTTTGCAAAGCATTGTCCTCATTCCATTTTTCATTGTTAAAAATTGTAGTTAACGCATATTTTAAAATCTCCATTTTAATTTTTTTGTGTGTGTGTTTGACTCTACTGTTTGATCTTTTGTCTTTAAATGCACATCACATTGTTTTAGCTAAGAGGTTCTTAACCATTTTTTTGTTTTCTAGTATTCTTAGAGTTTCAGTAATTATTTCATATTATCTGAAGACCCAAAGAAATCCCTAAGAATTTCATACTTTAAAGTAGTTACATCCAAACTAAGTACATCTGTCCAAAAACTCAGTAGCTGTATAAAACAAAGACACACATTAATTAAAGGTAAACATTTATTTTATTCCAAAATAATGACAATTTCATGCTTGTGGAATATGTGTGCGTGTTGGGCAATGCACATATTCTTAAACCTTGGAAGCAGATTAGAAAAGACTACTAATATCCTATTTTATGCTGCTGGTTCTATTTGCTTTATATTTGAAACTGCAAGAAACTGCAAAGATATGACTTCATCAAAACTTATGTAGCATGATCTTATGATAAAATTACGTTAGCTAGTAGCTCTGATGCATGATAATTGTCAAGAATTAGTGATATTCTTAAAAACTTAAAATATTCAGAGTATTTCTGAGAGTTCATTGTAGTATCTTGGGGCTTATATTTTTTAAAAAAAATTTAATGTTTATTTATTTTTGAGAGAGAGAGAGACAGAGTACTAGTGGGGAGGGGCAGAGAGAGAGGGAGACACAGAATCTGAAGCAGGCTCCAAGCTCCAAGCTGTCATCACAGAGCCCTAAGTGGGACTCAAACTCACAAATAGTGAGATCATGACCTGAGCTGAAGTCTGACGCTCCACCAGTGGAGCCACCCAGGTGCCCCTCTTGGGGCTTCTTATTAGACAGTTTGAGAACTGTGATTTTAACCACTGCTTTTGAAATTTTTATTTGTCAGGCTTTTTGAAATATTAAGGAAATACCCTCAGTTTCCAAGGCCACCAGGGGGTTATTACATAATTTCCATAAGTATCTGCTCTTTATTTAAAAAAGCAAAACAGAAAGCTATTTTTAAAAAGCATGTCTACTTGCACTCACTTCGGCAGCACATATAGTAACATTAGAATGATACAGAGAAGATTAGCATGGGCCTTGCACAAGGATGGCGCGCAAACTTGTGAAGCATTTCATATTTTCTTTTTTTAAAATATTTTTTAATGTTTATTTATTACTGAGAGACAGAGCATGAGCATGGGAGGGGCGGGGGGGGGGGGAGACCCAGAATCCAAAGCAGGCTCCAGGGTGTGAGCTGTCAGCACAGAGCCCAACACGGGGCTCTAACCCACGAACCATGAGATCATGACCTGAGCTGAAGTTGGATGCTTAACCGACTGAGCCACCCAGGTGCCTCGCATTCCATATTTTCTTAACCAATGTTGTAAAGCTTTGAGCTCAAAAAAGAAAAAAAAATAGTGAAAATAAAAAGCCTTTCTACCTGGCAATACAATCTTAACTGCTTTGTATCACAGCAAAGTCAAAGGATGCGGGGTTGGTCTTGCTTTTCTTGCTGTCATAGCGACATGATCACTACCTGTTAGTAAGCTTATTACCTGTCTATTCACAATCATCTGAATTAGAACAATAAATAGTTGTCACACAGTATTTATTTTCATGAATAAAAATATTCAGATGGGCACTGCTTTCAGAAAAAAATCATAATGATTAGCTTTAGTTTGGAAGTTGTGATTGCTGTTCTTACAACCACAAAGACCTGAACAAACTGAAAATCAACAATTTTCTTGAAGCTGCTGTGGCACTTGGATTGTGAAGCCAACCACAATCCCGCCAAAGAAATAGACACAACCAGAGGAGTCACAGCAAGATCTGGA
Organism: Cryptoprocta ferox; assembly: GCA_028646485.1. Taxonomy (NCBI): domain Eukaryota; kingdom Metazoa; phylum Chordata; class Mammalia; order Carnivora; family Eupleridae; genus Cryptoprocta; species Cryptoprocta ferox. Next base: position 111,735,643 of record CM053573.1, read on the forward strand.
GATGCAGAATGGAGCCATGGGCGAGAACACATAATTAATCATTTTGAATTTCTGGAAGTGCATGTAGGCTTGTGAAAGGAGCACATTTTTAAATTTTATTTTATTTTAGAGAGGGAGAGAGAGAGAATCTTAAGCAGACTCCAAGCCCCATGCAGGGCTTGATCCCACAACTCTACGACCATGACCAGAACTGAAATCAAGAGTAGTACACTCAACCAACTAAGCCACCCAGGCACCCTCAAAGGGGCACTTTTTTTTTGCGGGGGGTAGAGGGGGAAGCACAGTGTTAGAAAGGCCACCACAGTTTCCTGAGTTTTACCTCCAAAAACCCCACGAGGTTCTCCTAGGGAGATCTGAGAAAGATCATATAGTGGCTCTGACAGGGAAAGGTGAACTAAACTGATACTTCTCCATAACAAAGGCTTAGTTTCCATGAAAGACAGACACTTATCTGAATCTTATGCCACATGGAGAAAGGTCATTCCTCACTCTAGCCCACTCTAGTTTTGTCTCACCTAAGGGGGATGCATTTTCCAATGTCATAACTGGAATCACAGAGTATGTAGCCTTTCTAGACTGACTTCTTTCACTTAGCATTATGTAACTAAAGTTCATCTATGTCTTGTTGTGGCTTGTGAGCATACTTTGCTTACTGATGAATAATATTCTATTGCATGGATGACCCACTGTTTGCTTATCTGTTCTCTTATTTTTTTAAATATTTATAGTAGCAGTATTTATTTAATTTTTTTCAATAATTTATTGTCAAGTTGGCTAACATACAGTGTATACAGTGTGCTCTTGGTTTTGGAGGCAGATTCCGTGATTCATCGCTTACATACGACACCCAGTCCTCATCCCAACAAGTGCCCTCCTGGATGCCCATCACCCATTTTCCCCTCTCCCTCCCCCCAATCAACCCTCAGTTTGTTCTCTGTATTTAAGAGTCTCTTATGGTTTTCCTCCCTTCCTCTTTGTATGTAACTATTTTTCCCCTTCCCTTCCCCCATGGTCTTTTACGTTTCTGAAGTTCCACATATGAGTGAAAACATATGATATGTGTCTTTCTCTGACTTATTTCACTTAGCATAATACCCTCCAGTTCCATCCACGTGGCTGCAAATGGCAGGATTTCATTTTTCCTCATTGCCAAGTAGTATTCCATTGTATATATAAGCCACACCTTCTTTAACCATTCATCAGTTGATGGACATTTAGGCTCTTTCCATAAGGAAATTGAAGAAGTCATAAAGAAATGGAAATACATCCTTGCTCATGGATTGGAAGAATAAATATTGTTAAAATGTCAATACTGCCCAAAGCAATCTACACATTCAGTGTAATTGCAATCAAAATTGCACCAGCATTCTTCTCAAAGCTAGAACAAACAATCCTAAAATTTGTATGGAACCACAAAAGACCCCAAATAGCCAAAGTCATGTTGAAAAGGAAAACCAAAGCAGAAGGCATCACAATCCCAGACTCCAGCCTCTACTACAAAGCTGTAATTGTCAAGACAGTATGGTGTTGGCACAAAAACAGACACATAGACCAATGGAATCGAATAGAGAACCCAGAATTGAATCTATTCACTTATTAAGGGACATTTTGGTTGCTTCCAATTTTGGGTGATTATGAATAAAGCTTTTATAAAACATTCACATGCAGGTTTTTGTGTGAACATGTTCTTCAAATCGGTTCTGTAAATGCCTAGGGTCATGACTGCTCGATCATTATGTTTAGCTTTGTAAGAAATGGCCAAACTGTCTTCCAAAGCAGATACTCCATTTTGCATTTCCACAGGCAATGAGTGAGAGTTCCTTTTGCTCTGCATCTTCAATAGCATTTAGTGTTGTCAGTTTTTATTTTAGCCTTTCTAATAGATGTATAGTGGCATCCTATTAACATTTTAATTTGAAATGTGTTGATGGCAAATAATGTAGAGCACCTTTTAGAATGCTTATTTGCTATCTGTATATCTTTTTTGACAAGTTGTTTGTCTAGAACTTTCCCCCATTTTTTTTAAGTTGGGTTGTTTCTCACCTTCTTTCAAGATTTCCTTGCTCTTCTTCCTGCAATATTAATGTAATATGCCTCATTATGTATTTTTAGTATTTGTTCCATCTGGTGTTCTCAGAGCTTCTTAGATCTATGGTTTACTATTTGTCATTAATTTGGAAATTTCTTGATTTTGATTATAATTACTCCAAATATTGCCTCTGCTTCATTCTTTCTTTTTTCTCCTCTGGTATTCCAATGAGAAATATGTTACATGATTTGAAATTTCCCACCATTCTTGAAGGGTCTTTTCATTTTTTTCTTTATTCTTTTCGTTTCAATGGAAGTTCCAATTGATTTGTCTTGAAGTTCAATGATTCATTCTTTCATCAGCCATACCCAGTCTATTGATGAGATCATTGAAGGCATTCTTCATTTCTGTTGAGTGTTTTAGATAACAAGCATTTCCTTCTGATTCTTTCTTAGAATTTCTATCATTCTTCGGTATTTTTATGCAGTCTACCTTTTCCACCTGTTCTCTTATATTGCCTATTTTTCCTATTAGAGCTCTTAATTTTATTAATCATATTATTTTAAATTCTCTTTCTTATAAGTTTAATATCTTTGTCGTATCAGAGTGTGGCTCTGTGTTTGTCTCTTCAGACTGTTTCTTTGTTGTTCTTTTGTTTTGTTATTTATGTTTGCCTTTTGACATGCCTTTTAATTTTTTCTTTAAAGGAGGATGTGCTTAATCATGTAACAGAAACTGAGGTAAATGATTTTGTAGATCTATATCAATCTGGGTAGGAATTGGGCTGTGTTTAATGTTTGTGGTTGTTGTGCCAGAGGCTTAAAATTTCTCTTGTCCTTGTTTTTTGTTTTATTTTGGGGGGAGTTGGTTTTGTTTGTTTTTGCTTTCCCTCTTAACTTTCTTCCAAATGTTCTAGTACAAGAAGGAAGGGTAACTTTTAATGGAGAAACTTGACAAAACTACCTCAGTCGGGTGATCAAGATCTATATTAACAGTAATGTCATGTTAATATGCTATTACGAAAACATCATGTTACCTCTGTGGTCATCTTCCCAGTAATCCATAAACTCAGTTTAATCCTGAGAAAAAACTATAAGACAAATTCCTGTACAGGGACATTCTACCAAATATCTGACCTATATTTCACAAAACTGTCAAGATCATCAAAAACAAGAGAAGGTTAAGAAGCTGTCTCAGCCAACAAGTGCCTATGAAATGTCATGTAATAACCTGGATTAGTTCAAGGACAAGATAAAGTGTATCACATAAAAATTAAGGAAATATAAATCCAGTATGGACTTTTGTTAATAATAATTTATGAATACTGGCTCATTAATTATAATGTAGGTACCATGCTGCTACTATAAGGCTTTACCAGTATGATAAACTGGGTGTGGGTATACAGGGACTCTGTACATTCTTTGTAAAATTTTTAAAATCTAAAAGTGTTCTAAAATATTTATTTAAAAATAAAGATTTTCTATCTGAATTAAATGCATAATTAATATTTCCTTTGAATGAGGGGATTGAACAACTATTTGCACAACATAATACAAGTTTCTGGGATTTTCTTCTTCAGGTGAAGAGAAGTTAACATAGGGAGGTTGCACATTTTTAACAATATGTATAAACACTAAATATTGACAAGGAGGTGTTACTTAAATGATAGACATGTAGAACCAAATTATAGTTTCTAGTCCATTCTCTGCATAGAAGCCATAGCTTATGAATAAATGATTTTTCCTAATGACCAGAGGAGTTAATTCCAATGCAACAAATCTACAACTAGAAAAAAGACTTAGCCTCATTCACAATACCCTTCTATATGGAATTTTATGTTATGGTTCAGAGGATGAACAGAAACAACTGATATAATTGTCTCTTAAATGTCAGTAGGAAAAATAACAAAAATAAGTTCCAGTAATAGCATTCATTTTTCACAGCCCCTGAGAAGCTGAACATAAAAATAATAAGATATTCTCAAAGGGTTTAACCAGAGGGTCATTAAGATAAAGCTTCTCCAAAAAGGTGCCCTTAAACTTGAATTCTTCTGTAAATTAGAGAGCAGCCTCTGAAAATACACATTTTTAAAGCACTATCAATTTAGTGAATATATCAAGGTTATAATGACAAAAGTTTACTTGACAAGAGCATGAAATAAATTGGTATCTCCTCAGAGTTAAACATTTAACAATGGTGCATATGCCGTTATCCTCTCTAATCTGAGGAAATTACGGGAACTCCAGCAATGACATATATTTTTACTTTTACAATGAATTATTGAGTTGTTTTGTCATGTAGGCCTAGAGTCCAGGGGCTTTTTATTGGTTTTAGTTTGTAATAACTCAATCTGACTCTTCATTGATTTCGTTCCTTCCCAATATTGTTTGTTACCTTCAGAATCCTAGAGCCTCCCAGGACATTATGTACTTCAAATGAAGGTGTCCTGGTCTCCCCTTCAGTCACCTTCATAAACACAGTGACAGCAAACAATCAAGCAGCAAAAGTCTATTTCAAATTATTTTTCTGGTTCTCTGTTTTTAGATTTGATTCTAGTATGTTGGGACTGGGGAGTAGCCTACACAGGAAGATATAAGAGGTGCGATCTTTGAAAATCACCAATTTCAGGAATTATGGTCTGAGGGCAAATTGCAATTCAATTGACTTACTGATTCCACTTCTGTTTGATAACACAAAATTTATAAAATACTCTTTGAGGAGCACCTAGGTGGCTCAGTCGGTTGAGTGTTGGACTTCGGCTCAGGTCACGATCTCAGAGTTCATGAGTTTGAGCCCTGCTTCAGGCTCTGTGCGGACAGCTCGAAGCCTGGAGATTGCTTCAGATTCTGTGTCTCCCTCTTTCTCTGTCCCAACCCCACTTGCACTGTTTCTCAAAAATGAATAAACATTAAAAATTTTTAAAAAATTAAATATTCTTTGATTTTAAGCCCTGGTGGGAAGGATAACTAAAGGAGAAATAATAGAGATAAGGGTTAATTTTTGCCTTTTTTTCCCCTTACCACTGGAGTGACCCTTAGGAAAATTACTCAATTTCTATAAACTATATCTAGCCCATCTATAATATGGAACCTATCATCATGATTATCTCACAATGGTTTCTACGAATATTAAATAGGAAATAAGTGGAACAGTAACTCAGGGTGTCTAGCATAAAATATATCCTCTTCCATAGTGAGACTAGATTCAAATAAATCCACTGCCAAAACACAGTAGCATTCTTCAGTGTGGGAACTAATTTTGTGGGTGGTATTTTTTAACTGTTGACCTTCCCAAATTCACTCACGCTCCTACAGGTTTTGCTAGCACATAATGAAAACGCTACCGATTACCAAGTAAGCATCAGAGAGTATACTGGTTGGGTTGTCGTAAGTGTTTTTATTTAATCTTTATAAAACCATGGCAGTCATGTTTTTTTTTATGTTTATTTATTTTGAGAGAGAGAGCATGCACGAGAAGAAGAGGAAGAGAGAGGATCCTTAGCAGGACCTGCACTGTCAGTGCACAGCCTGTCACAGGGGTCAATCCCACGAAAAATAAGTTCATGACCTGAGCTGAAATCAAGAGTTGGACGCTCAGCCAATTGAGACATCCAGGCACCCCAGAAGTTATGTTTCTTGATTTCATTTTATGGATGAGAATTCCAACATTCAGAGAGAGTTACTAATGTTCTAAGCTCTTTCACCTAGTAGGTTGGGAAGGCAGGATGTGGACCTTGAGACCCTCTGACTCCAAGGTCCACCCACTTTCTGACAGAGCCCATTGTTGTCCCTTCCTTTCATATACTATAGAATGCACAGTGAGTTAGTAATTGTGACAGCATGACCTGGATTTACTAAAGTCATTTACAAGTGTAAAATACTTGGTAAATATTAGGAGTTAGCAGTGATTAGTCTGTGTAGAGACAAGAGCTTCAATGTGTCCTTTTGTACTTTAATGTGAAGGAAACACAGTAGTGCTGGATGCTAACTCAGCAGTTGGCCTGATGAGTGTAAGGTGACTAGAGTTAGCAGTTTCTGGACCCCTGTAGGAGTACTATATGTGCCAAACAAACCAGAAGAAAACAACCCAGAAAAACTGCTGTGCAATAGGACTACTATGAGGACCATGGTCAACTCATCCGTGTTTTCATTTCTCACAGTTACTAAGAGCTTAGTAGATTTTATATTTTTAAAGTTAAAGGACACTGTACTTCTGTAGTATGTTTTCTTTTATTTGGACTAGATTAGAGGAACACGGTATTAATAATATTCCCCTATAAACTTAGGGAGAGACATATAAAAGTTCCGTCATCTATGGATAAAACAGCTGTTATGTTTATATCAGACTAACATATTATAATGACTCTGAGCCACTCTCACTTCACCAACAGAAATTCCAGTCTACTAGCAGTTTTTTTTTTTTGTTTTTTTTTTGTTTTTTTTTTTTTACCCCAGAACACCCCAGAGCTCTTAGAATGAGTCAGTGCAATTCTGTTCAGACCTGCTGCTGCCTGCTGGAAGGACAAGTACCCTGAAACTACTTTTGAAATGAAGCCAGACAGTTTCTGTCTCCTGACAGCTTTAATAGGTTTTGTCCCTTCAAGGGCTCCTCTGATAAGTCTACTTGAAGAGCTGGGGGCATCTGACACTCTTTCCATTGTCCCCTTCTGGTGTGAAGTGAACCTAGAAGATGCGTGCACAGTGAATGTCACTGCATGACCAGTCTGTTGGCCTTAGTTCATCAGGTTCCTGATGCCATTAACAAAGTAGATCTCTGGGAAGGTGAGCGAGCTAGAAGTTAAAGGATGCTAATTTCTTATTCTCCTCAGGGAATGCTCAAAAAAAAAAAAAAAAAAAAAAACAAAGTCTCTGCACACTTAAACTTGTTTTTGTCAAATCTGTTTCCTTTCCAACATCTCTGGCTATTTTTTTCATTTCCTAACATTGACAAGCACCTAGATACAATAAAGTCATCGCTGCTCTCTGACGCACAGTCCTTGAAGCAGAGTATGTTTTATTTGGGAAAATAATTTCAACCTATTTGTTGAGGTGCTTCTCAGGGACCTCCTCCCTGGTGACCCCATGCAGCCTAATATATATCAGTGGATCAATGGGATGGTGGTAGTGGCTTAAATCCCTATTCATTTTGGTTATAAATAGAAGTACCCATGTGTCTGTGTGTGCACTTACATGTGAGTGACATGTGATGTGGACAAGGGGAGGAGTGTTTAACCCCTCCTCCCAGAATTCAAGCTCAAAATGTTGTGATGGAACAGAGAGAACTTAAATCAGCCTATTGTGAATCAAAGTTATGTAGCCCCCATGTATAAATGTACAGGCAGCCGATATAAAGAAAATATTAGTTTTTAAAGATTTATACATTTTAGAATAATTTATGAGAATTCATTATTTTTAAAACACTTTTTCAGATAAAATTTGAAATTTTAAGAATCCTCTGTTAATAGTAAAGAAAATATTATAGAAATGTCACTTGCTTTGACAACTTAGAAGGCAACTAAACGGCCCAGAAACCCCAATCAATATTCAACATTATTTGCTAATCTTGAGGAAATTCAATTCAATGAATAAACCAGAAGTGTTCTTGAGACATTTTTCAGGTTATAAAATCCTGGAGCCATATAATATCTATTCCAAAAAGGAATATTACCAGTATTATTGTTGCTATCTTTTAGTAAATTCGCCCAAGAGATATCAGAATTTAGATTAAATGCCTATGTAAATAATATCTTTTTATTATAACCTATAAACATGCTTGTTTACTATAATATGATATAAAGCCAACAACATCTAGGTTATTTTTCTGGTTTTCTAAATGAAAATTAGGAAAGTGCCATTTAAGATGGTCATATTTATTCACAGAATATCATTAGTCCAAGGACAACTTAATGCACTATTATAAATATTACGGGTTTTTTTAAAAATAAGACACTGGTTCTTGACAAAGTCAGAAAACATGACATCTCAGAACTCTAACATACTTACATGGTCTAGCAATGTCAGAACTCAAAATGTTGAACCTCAGTCACGTAGTGAATTCTGACTATTGAGAATCCAAGCCCATTCTTTTTCAGGTCTGTGAATTTTCTACTGGGCCAGGTTCTTGCAATAGTTGTGTTTCAGACATAAAAATGAAAAGAATAAGTGTAAACTATAGTACAGATATTATAGTACCAACGCTCTTTTCCAAAAGTCCCTAATGCCTCAAATTTTCATCAGTTAATAATTTTCATCGGGGGTGCTTTTAGCCATGGGGAAGAGTTTTGTAATGTCTGAAGACATTTTTAATTGTTACAGATTCAGGGTTGTGGAAGGAGAGGATAAGGATTGCAAATGGCAATTATTGGATGCTGAACATTTTACAATCAACATGAAAACCTGCACAACAAAGAATTTTCTGGACCCCCATGTCAATAGCCCTGAGACTAAGATGCTCTAAGTTTCCCTCCACTTTGAGTTTTCAAATGACAAATAGGTTCCATCTCCTATGCAAATTTCAGTGACTCAGCAGTAACTACCTGAAGTTCTGTGTTAGGAACAAAAATAGCAAGCATGTGTTCAGTCTGCGAGAGAGAGGTGGCTCCACTATGCATTCTCAGCTTATCTCATAATTTTTTTTTTAAATTTAATGTGATTGCTATTTCACATTATTGAAATTAATGTTTTTCATTTTTCAAGACTTTATCCTAGATTCACCCTTTAGATAAACCCCTTCTTGTGATATTTGATTTTAAATTAGCATTAACATAACTCTTCTGGCATATGGAGCTTTATGGAAATTAGGCATGGTGCATATAAATAATCTACATCATTTTTCACAAATTCTAGTCATGACGGATATTTTATTTTTTCAAATATATTTCTAATCGGCCATGAATTGATACTTTAAAAATATAATAAAAGTGAATAACCAGAGACATAATTTTAAAAAACGGTATATGTCATACAAAAATTTAAATTATTAGATTCAACAAACAAAAAATTGCCTGTCAATTAGTGATAAATATTCTAAAACACTCTAGATTATTATATTTATTCCAATGAGATTGGATAACATCTTTTATATACCAGCAAGTGTATGAGGAATACAGTTGGAGCATCATACACTTTTTTTAAATCTGCTTCTATTTTTCTCTCAACAGTTATTCCTGGCCCTATAGGGTCATGGACTGCACCAGGCTCCAGGAACTCAGAGATAAAAGACAGTCTCGATCCTCACAGGATTCTCAATCTAGTGGAGGAACCAGGTAAACGATTTTAATAGAAATGGCATTCAAAAGATGATATTAATCATCCTGGGTAACATAGGGGGTATCGAGGATGCTGAAAGTAGCCTGGAACTGAGAAGACTGTGTCATGAATATTTCCCTGGTGGAGGAACCACCTGTCAACTTAGAGACACTATCTTTACTAAAGAATACTTCTTTGCCATAACCTCACACTCTAGAAAAATTGGTTGAATATACATGTTACTAAACTGAGAGGTGAAAACTGTGTATTTACAATACAACAAAATAATAATTGTCCATGACTGCCAATGGGTCACTTATTCTCCTTTAACTACATTCCCAGCTATTTAAATGTATTCAAAGTCCAAGGATTGCATGAAATAATGAAATGACAACTGAACTTTTAGGGAAGGATGTATCTCCGATAGGTCTCTGCTACAGCCAGTAATAGTCCATATGATATTGAAAGCAGACTTAGTAACCACGACAAGCAAGATGTTTAAAATAGTGTTTTGCTGTAAGTATTGCAAAATGATGATTCAGGTATTTTATAAAGCTTATTATCTTCCTTAAAATGGAGACCATTTATCATTTCTCTACTGATTTAACACTGATAGCTATAAAGAAATGTATGTTTCTTTCTTGCTTCCAATTACCATTCCTTATCTTTAATAGCTACATTCTCAATTCGTCTTTTGATGATTTGTAATTTGAATGACTAAACAGTCCCACTCAGACTCACTTTCCTTATAAAATATGTTGGTTTTAAATTACACATGTCTGTTTGAGGCTGAGTAGACTCAAAATGTTTACTTGAGTTGGATACCACAGGATTATTGCAGTTACTGAGAAATGATATCCTGTAATTCTGAAGTAAGTATTGTTAATTATTGTACAGCATATTATTTGCATAATAATGAGATGTAACATTCCATTCAATATGCTTAGGAAATTGGGACAGTAAAATTATTTTAAAAAATGATGTTTGTCCTTGTTTCATTCTCATTACCTTTGACCACATTATACCAAAAGAGAAATAATATTACATGTAAGAGGAAGATGCCATGCAGATAAAACAGAATTATATGTGAAGAGATTATTATTAATGTTGGTTAAGTGATTAAATAAGCCTTGGTCCAGTTATTCTAATGCCAGATCAAATGTACAAAAAATGTAGACAATGGAAAATAAAAAAGCAGTCATCTGAATAACTGATTACTAAATTGCACATTGTATACTCATTGCTTGACATGAAAAGTTTGCTATGATTCTACAGAGTTATTTACATGTAAACTTAAAATATAGGGTATGTGTTTATTTTGTACTGTGGTGTGTTCTGAACTAACATACCATCTATGTGAATCTGGGTAAGTCACTCATTTCCTCCTCCAGGTTTGTGATCCAGGCTTTGGGGCTAGTCTTAGCCCTAGGTAAGAGGCAAAGACTAGCCCCAAAGGCAAATTAGCAGTAAGATAATAGTAAATCTGATTGCTAAGCATTGTCATATATAATGATTAAGACCTTAGCTGCAGAAAATGGAATGCTGTTGTTATCCGTCTTTTAGTATTTGTCCTGACATCCTACCAAGACACATTTTGCTTTATGTGGCTACTGGTGGGGATGGAATCCTGAGTGAACTTGCAGCTCCACACTACACCTCCGCCTCCTGTTCCCTGCTGCCAGATTACTCTAGGACCACTGTTTCTCAGTTACCACCATCATCCTGCTTAGCCCCTTCCTCTTTTGAACATTAGATCAACAGTTCTCTCGCACGTGTCTCCTCTTTCCAAGCACACATTATGAGTTGGAATGTGACTGTGGTACTGCCTGTGCACTGAAATAATGATGCCAGTCTATTCTCACAACTGACAGCACTGCTTCTAGGACAAAAAGTTGTTTTTCTCTGTATTCTAGCCTTTCATCTTAGTTTAAGTTACAAGAAGTTCGAAAAACAGTATGCAGCTCTCACGTGCCCTTCACCTAGCTTCCCCCAAAGCTCATATCTAACACAGCCACAGAACGTTGTCAAAACCAGGATATTGACTATTAACTACTAGGAACTTAAGTATAGATCGTATGCGTATTTCACCAATTTTTGCATGTACTTTTTAAATGTTTAGCTCTCTGAAAATTTTTCACATGTGCAGTTTTGAGTAACCACCACCATGATCAAAATAAGGTTCCATGACCACTAACAAGCTTTCTTAGGTAACTCCTTAATTGTAATAGCCTTTCCCAATGCAAAGCCCTGCAAGCAATAATCTATCTTCTATCACTGTTCTTTGCCCCTTTGAGAGCATTACATATGTGGAACTGTCCGATATAGAACCTTTTGGGATCAACATTATTTTCAACATACTGATGTCTGTGAGTTTCATCCAAATTGTTGCATACAGCTAATTCTGTGATAGTATTGAAAGATAGTATTTCATATTATAGATGTAACACAGTTTATCCATTCACCCACTGAAGCACATTTAGTTTGTTCCCAATGTGGGACTACTACAAATAAAACTGCTATAAAGATTCATATATGGTTTTTTATATGAACATAAGCTTACAAGTCTAGAAAAAGATCAGGGAGGGAAATTACTAGGTCTTATGGCAAGTATATTTAATGTTATAAGAAACTGACACACTATTTTCTTGAATGGTCATACCATCTGTTCTTCCCACCAGGAATACATGCATGAGTCACTTGTTTGACATCCTCACCAGCACTTGGTTGTCAGTAATTTTTATTTCAGCCATTCTAATAGGTGTTGTAATGGTATGTCATGGAAACCTTCATTTATATTTCCTTAATGGTTTATCTTTTAAACACTTTTTTTCCTGTGCTTATTTTCCATCTATATATTCTCTGCTGCAAAGAGGCTTTTCAAGTCCTTTGCTTATTTCCCTGCAGGATTTGTAGATTTAATTACTATTGAATTTAGAGTTCTTTATATATGTTAGATGAAGGTACTTTGTTGGCTATCTTGTTCTCAAATATATCTTCTTAGTCTGTGGCTTTTCATCTGTGTCACAGCCAGTTACAGAGAAACAGGTATTGATATTGATGAAGTCCAATTTATTCATTTTCTTATTCTATGGATCTTATCTTTGGTGGTATGTCTAAGAATGCTTCTTCTAATATTGAGTCACAAACATTGCCTCCTATGTTTTCTTGTAAAAGTTTCATTGTTTTATGTTTTACATTCAATAGATGCATACTATTCTGAGTATTGCCAGGTCTGCGGAATTTTTATTATTTCTAATTTGTTTTTCAAGTTATCACCAAGGAACAGAAATTTCATAAAAATTAAAATAAATGTAAATTTTATTATTTTTTTGTCAAAAATGCAAAATTTATATTCAAACCTGATAATCCTGTTTTTATCTTTGCAAACTGTGAGCCTAAAATTTATTTATTTTATTTTTTAAGTTTATTTATTTATTTTTGAGAGACACACAGAGGGAGTGAGTGGGGGAGGGGCAGAGAGTGAGAGAAAGAGGGAGAGAATTCCAAGCAGGCTCTGAACTGTCAGCATGGAGCCTGATGTGGGACTCAAACTCACAAACCATGAGATCATGACCTGAGCTGAAACCAAGAGTTGGATGCTTAACCAACTGAGCCATCCAGGCACCCCTAGAATTTATTTTTTTTGTTAAATCAACAGTCTTTAAGATTATAAACTACTTATATAATTAAGTATGAATGATTTAAAATTCATGGTTCAACATACTTAAGTGCATTTCAAAGTAAAATTATATGGTATTACTTTATGTAGGTAAATTCTATGGTAATATAATTACAGATTTTCTTCCACAGATTTGTTTACTAAGAAAAGTTCAAAATTCAAGGAACATGTATGGCTTGCTTAGTAAATGTGATTAGAATCTTAATTGACTTTGAATTTTCTTTGACCTCTAGTATCTTATATTATCATCAAATACTACTAATTGAAATGGCTGAGGGATTTACTATTTCTCATAGAAAAGTATGGATCATACATTCCTTTATTTTTTTTCATTTCTACCATTTAAAATGGGTTTATATTAGCCTTTATTATTTACCTTAGCCTTTCAATAGCAAGGGTTGAAGAAATGGAAACTAATCTTACTGAGTTCTTTGTACCAGAAATGAAGATCTCCCTTGCCCCTTTCCCTATACAGACCACAATCACATTTAAATCTTCAAAACAACCCCAGATTTAATGAGGTAATTAATTTCCAGAGAGATGAAATAAATTGCTAGAAAGTATCAGTAGGTAGCATCATCACGGTTTCAAACCAGTTTGAGTAATTTTTGAACCCTCTGTTACCCACTTAAGATTATTTAAATATATTATTAAATCATTAAAAAAATCTAATAAAAGTAAACAAACCTTTACTGTTGACTTAACTTGTTCTATTTTTTTAAGTTCATAAATGCTGACAAATACACTCAGTTGAGAACGAGTGTTTTATCATGCTAAAAATTACTCCTGCCAATAAATAACAGAAGTACAAGCACCATGATGAAACAAGTGAAACATTTGAACAGATACTTATAAAAAAAGATATACAAATATAAAACAAGCACATGGATGTGTTTAACATTGGTAGTCATTAGAGAAATGTCAAAATCACAATGAAATGGTCTAATACAATTTTTTAGAAAAGTTTAAATGTAAAAGATCACCAAAACCAAGTGTTGACGAGATGTGGAACTGGAACTTCATAAATTACTGAAGAGAGATATTAATTTGAGAGATACTAATTTTGACAAGCACTTTGGAAAATGGTTTGGCAAATTCTTATAGAAATAACTGTATATTGGGGCACCTGGGGGGCTCAGTAGGGTAAGGGTCCAACTTCGACTCAGGTCACAATCTCATGGTTCGCAAATTTGAGCCTGGCGTCGGGCTCTGTGCTGACAGGCTGGAGCCTGCTTCGGATTCTGTGTCTCACTCTCTCTCTGCCCTTCCCCAGTTTGCACTCAGTCTGTCCGTCTCTCTCTCAAAAACAGATAATCCTATATTCATCATATGAAACAGCAATTCTACTTCTAGATTTTTATTGAATAAAGATGAAAACATACATAAAGACTTACATGTGAGTTTATTTTTTAGTTTAGAGAGAGTGTGTACAAGGGAGTGAGGAGAGGGGTAGAGAGTAGAAGAGAAAGAGTGAGAGAAAGAGAGAGTGAGACGGAGAGACAATATCTTAATCAGGCTCCATACCCATCATGGAGCCAGAAGTGGGGCTAGATCCCATGACCCTGGGATCATGACCTGGGCTGAAAGCAAGAGTCAGAGAATCAACCAAATGAGCCGCCCAGGTACCCCAATAATATTATAACCAAAATTTGACAGTCATCCCTGTGTCTATCAACTAGAGTGGATAAACAAAGTGTGGCACACTCATATAATGGACCACTACTGAACAATGAACGGGAGGAAACTACTGCTACATTTGACATGGGTGAATTGCTAAAAACATTGCTGAGCAGGGGCACCTGGGTGGCTCAGTCAGTTAAGCATCTGACTTTGGCTCAGGTCATGATCTCGTGGTTCGTGGGTTCGAGCCCCATGTCAGGCTGTGTGCTGACAGTTTCAGATTCTGTGTCTCCTTCTCTCACTGCCCCTCCCCTGCTCGTATTCTGTCTCTGTCTCAAAAATAAACACTAAAAAATTCTTTAATTAAAAAAACAAAACAAAACAAACAAAAAAACCATTGCTGAGCACTGAAAGCCATTGTCAAAAGGGTGCATGTCCTATTGTTCAATTTATAAGAAATACCAGATAAGATAAAAATCAACTATAGTGTCAGAAAGCAGACCTAATTTGTTTAGAGCCCAGGTTGAAGAAGGGTTACTATATATGGAGTCATTTTGGAACTCACAGAAATTGTCGAAATACTCAATACCTTGATTGTTATGATGGTTATATCAGTGTATGTATCAGTCAGAGTGCATTAAACTATACGCTATAAATGGGTGCATTTTATTTTCTAAAAATTAATTCCTGATAAAGTTTATTTAAAAAATATCAGCCATATGAAATTTTATTTTTCAGACAGAGAGAGAGACAGAGAGAGAGACAGAGTATGAGCAGGGGAGGGACAGAGAGAGAGGGAGACAGAATCTGAAGTAGGCTTCAGGCTCTGAGCTGTCAGCACAGAGCCTGACATGGGGCTTGAACTCACAAACTATGAGATCATGACCTGAGCTGAAGTCAGACGCTTAACTGACTGAGCCACCTAGGCACCCAGCCATATGAAATTTTAAAACTGGAATAGTGAAAGTTTTCATAAGATGGAATGACAACAGGTAGTGATATATGCCTGAAGAGAAAAGATGACAATTAAGTACACACTCAAGGCAGTTAAAGTTGAACTAAATAAAGAGGAAAATGCAATGATTCCTGCAGAGGTTACCTTTGAGGTTTTCTCCAAGGATACAGATAGAAATAAGAATGGCATGAAAATAATAAGTGGGAAATTGACATATGAGGGGATGAGAGAATTGTGACCTTCACTGTAAATAGTAGGGCTTCACTGACAAGAAACTGAGAGAAAGTAACCTGAGCAGTATAAAAGGAAATCATATAGAGAACATTTCTGGGCACACTTGGACCTGAGCTTTAACATTTACTATATGTAGGTCTTTCAAGAAACATTTTAACTAAGTTCTCTGTGATTCAGTTTTTACAAATTTAAGTTAAAAAACAAAAAGAAAAAAAGGCTCTACAATCATGCTATAGGATTACTCTAATTATTAGATTAGATCTATGAATCTTCTGGCAAAGCAGCTGGAGCTCTTTGACCCTAAAGATATTGTAGAATCTCAGAATAACATCACTTCCCTAATGATTATTATAAATAAAGTTTTAATGAATATTCAACATCTTAGGTTATATTCACTATGAAAATAAAACCAAAATAATTTAGAAGATCATATCCTCTATAATAATATTTTCTCCTTTTTATTTTTTTAATGTTTATTTATTTTTGAGAGACAAAGAGAGAGACAGAGCATGAGCAGGGAAGGGGCAGAGACACACACACACACAGAATCCTAAGCAGACTCTAGGCTCTGAGCTGTCGGCGCAGAGCCTGATGGGGCTCGAACCCACACACTGTGAGATCATGACCTGAGCCAAAGTCAGAAGCTTAACCAACTGAGCCACTCAAGGGTCCCTATAATAATATTTTCTAAGCCATATACTGTTATTAGTTCACATGGAAAACATTCCATAAACTATGAAATATATTTTGCAGTAAATATAATAATTATATACACCAAATTATTTACTTAAATGCAACTAGGAATTCTTTATTAATCATATTATATATGTTTTTTAGGACATACAATGATGTGCATGTTGTTAGAAGCAGGGAAATTTTTTAAAAATGACAAATTTCTTAAAACAAAGATAAAGAGAACAAATTATTTTCCCAAATATGAATACATTCTGCTTTGGCCCTAGAATTACACAGATAAGAGGTACAAGCTAGAAAAAAATGATAAAAATAATTTATAATATAAAAATAGGGAGAGAAGATAAGAATGCTAAGAATAAATGAAAAGAACCACCTCCACCTCCAAGTAAGTGGAAAAATAAGAAAACCAACCACAAAACAAGAGATTGTTGAAATAAGTGACACTTGAAAACAAACTGAGTATTCCTCACATGCAAATAATGATTTATTGAACAATTCATCCCTCTGGTGAGAGACAGGGGAAAATGAGAGAGAAGGAGGGAGGGAGAGAGCAAGAGAGAAATGAGATGTACAGATGCAAGACTGACCAGAGAGGATTGAAGTGTCTGCTGTTCTACAACAAATACTACAAAAATAGAGACAGATTTACAAGTAAGAGGAAAAAATGAACACACTCATTGAAGGTGTTGGCCATTAGGCATGGGAAGGCGAGAGCAAGATGAAAAGATGTCTCAGGAGGGCTTGGGAGACAGATGGAACAGATAAAAGACTGGAAAAGCAGCTTGTTGAGGAAAAGTTTTCAAAAAATATTCTAAATTCAGACTTTTGAAGAACTTGGATGAAGACCTGCTGAGAAAAATATCTGTTAGGAAAAGGAGATGATGTGTATAATAAACAATTAATGGTTAAGAGCAGAAAGTGACAGGACTTCAATGCAAACCCTCCTCCTAGCTATCATCTAAAGTCATAAACATCCTTCAAAATTTTAATAAATCAACTTACACACAGTTATATATGGGCATGGGCCGACTGATTAAAATACTGTGCTGATCCAGTTCCCCTCTATTATATGTGTTACTACTGATTCCCACTGCAAAGGAACTGAAGGGTAGACTGGACTGTATGGTTGGCTTTAATACTCAAACTCATTTGGGTCTCAAAACAAAAAACAAAAACAAAAGCAAAAAAAAAACAAAAAACAAACTAATTTGAATCTCAAATTTCCTCCAATGCTTTGCTCCCTTGCTATTCTTTAAAGTAAAAAACTATCAGAGGAACTTGTAAACAAGTTCCCCATAAACATGGGGAGAACAGAAAAGGCTCTTAAAATGCAGCTCTACTTGCTCTATGCAATAAATGAACCCTTGAACATTCAATGATAAACTATATTTTTTAAACATTTATTGGTAAAGTTCAGTTTTGTTAAATAATATCTTCCTTGCACTTTGAAATCAGAGGTCTTTTATATTCATTTATGGCAAATACCACTGTTTCAAAATCTTCAAATATCTTTATACATCCGGATTTTCATATATTTTATTAGATTTCCTAGAGTGGAATATATCTGTTACTTGAGAAATATTCTGTTAAATCAATAATTGTAAAAGTTTCCTTGACTAAGAATCAGACAAACAGTAACTTAATTTGGTCAGTGTCTAAGGTAATAGGTTTCCCCCAGGTTTTACATCATGGGGTGACAGCTATTTTCTGGGATCCTCATTGCAAACCCTGTTTCCTGCATCATCCTGGCAAATGAGCAGCCAGAGAATCTGAAGAACTAAAGGACCATCCCAGTGGCCTATGTAGGTGGAGTCTGTTACCTTAGTGACACAACTAGGTAAAGAGGAACTCTGAGGTATTCATACCTTAAAACATAGAGAGCTTATCTCATTATTTTTAGTTCTGAAGACTTGTACCCATGTAACTAGATTAATTTAACCATTTCCTTACTGCTGTGCAATTTTATTCTCTTTCAATATTGCTTATTTCTTTCTTTCTTTTTTTTAGTTTATTTGTTTATTTTGTGAGAGAGAGCAAGTGTGAGCAGGGAAGGGGCAGAACAAAAGGGAAGGAGAGAATCCCAAGCAGGCTCTGCACTGTCAGTACAGAGCCTGATGTGGGGCTTCATCTCACAAACCACCAGATCGTGATCAGAGCTAAAAACAAGAGTTGAATGCTTAACTGACTGAGTCACTCAGGCGCCCCCCAATGTTGCTTATTTCAAATGATGTTTCAGAAACATGCATGTACATGATTCTTTTGTGCTCATTTATATGTCTCTAGAATATTTATTTAAATGTAGAAGTATTTTTAAACTCCAAAAGATACATTCCTTTCAAATGCTGTACACATTTTACTTCCACCTAGGGTGCATGAGTGAATTACATTACAGCCTCCCTAAGTACTAGATAACATGATATTTTTATATAAACTATTTATTTTAATGTATATCTCCCTGACCACTGTGGACATTGAACGCCATTAATTCTTATTGTTTCTAGGGATCTTTTTCGTATTCACGAAGGAAAAAAAATCTCTTCTACATTGTTTATTTTGTAAATATTTTCTCCAACATTGTAAGTTGTCTTTTAATGTTTTGTAGGGCATTTTATTATACCAAAAGTTATTTACAGGGAAAGGGCAAAAAGTCTTGGTTTGTTTTATTTATGAAGTTTATTTCTATGAATTTTTTTTTCTCCTTATGACTTTTTGGAGTTTTCATTTTGGCTTAAAAATATTCAAAACTTTAAGAAAATATGGAAGTACTACTCATAGATATTTCTTTATGTGCTGTGTCTTTAGCAATAAATGAGATGACAGTTCTTGAACTCAAGGATTCACATATTATGTTACATACTAAGGTAGGCAGATAAAAAAAATGGACCACCAAATATGTCCATGTCCTAATCCCTGGAAACTGAATATGATACCTAAATGGGAAAAGAAATTTTGTAGAATTTGTAGAAATCATTAAATTAAGAATCTTGAGCTAGAGAAATTATCCTGAATTGGCCCAAGATAACCACAAGTGCTCTTATAAGTGAAAGAGGTATGAAGAAAGAAGCAGAAAGAAAATAATATGTAGAGACATGACTATTTAAGTGGCAGTGAAAGTGATAAGACTGTGGGTTTTGGAGATGCTTTCCATAATCAAGGAATGAAGAAAGTTTTTAGTAGCTAGAAAAGGCATGAAGCAGAATTTTCCCTGAACCTCCAGAAAAAATACAGTCCATGCTGACAGCTTGAACTTAGCCCAATGATTCCTATTTCACATTTCTGACTTTGTTAATGGCTAATAAATTTGTGTTGTTTTAAGGCACTGATTTTTGGTGATTTGTTGTAGCGGCAATAGGAAAATAATACGCACACTAAATAGGCAAGCAAGCAGACATTTTATCTCAGTATGTGGTTGCTTGAGGAAGGAAAATAGATGAGGTTATCGAGTAGGACTCTTCAAAATAATGAACTTGAGCAGAAAAGGACTTTTGTAGACAGCTGGCCACTTCTACCACAGTAACACTAATATTCATAATTGTTCCAAATGGCAATATGACCAAAAACAGACCCAAAGCAAAAAGCATAGAGTGAGATAAAGAGTGATACAAAATTTCAATAAAATGTGTGTTCCTTTCAAGAGATTAAAATGATTCTAAATACTGGAGCACGTACCAACCTGATTACATTTGAAACAAAACCATAAAATAATATCTAAAAAGCCAACAAAGTCAATATACTTGTAAGATAAAAGATGTCACAAAAAAAAATAACAAGTGACAGAATGGGAGAAAATATTTACAACGTACATTACAGTTAAAAGATCCTATCTACAATATGTCAACCTTACTATAAATGGAAAATGAAACAAAAGGAAAGGAACCAAAAGCAGAGAAGCAAAGAAGAAAATTCCGGCAAGAAAATGGACATTTTTTTAGAGTAACAATTGACCAACAGATGTATGAAAGGTTGGTCAATGCTAACATTATTCCTAATTCTACTTCTAAAATTAATCCCTTAATATAATTTTATGATTATATTAATCTAGGTTGAAAGAGAGGGCAATTTGTACTGCCTAAGAGTAAATTACTAGTGTCTTGATTTAGACAGAATATAGGAGATAAAACAGGAGAAGCAGACATCGCTTTCTGAGAATTTTCATTACTTGGAATCTGTGAAGAGTTGGAAGATAAAATTAAGCTAAATTGCCACTTTATAGCTCTTATCTTTAGGGCTGACCAGAAAGATGAAGTTCAAATTTATCAAACTGCTAGGGGATAAGTCTAAGATCAGTAATATTTTCCTTACCTTCCCCCCCCTTTTTTTTATGGGAAGGAGATACAAGACATATTTTTAGAAGCTAGATCATAAGCCACATTTAAACTTTATGAATTCATATTTTCATTGTAGAATATTTCTGTTGACAATATAAACAATTTTTCTTGACAACACTGATTATTTTTACCTTGAATTGTATTTTTTCTTAACATCATATATAAGAATCTGAGAACACAAGAATATTATCCAATGATAAATTTTCCTAGCTGATATTTTAAGAGGTATGAAATGAGTATTCTTTTAAAAAAAAGTACATGTGACCTATTCTAAAGTTCTGGATATTAAGCTAAGCTGGTTCTGTTAGCAGTATCAAAATTCTCTGCCTTAATATTTTTAATACTATTTTGTTCATAATGTAGATGTGCATGTTACTTCAAGTATTTTATGTCGCTACACATTTTTCATAAACATATGTCATACTCTTTGCTATTGAAGTAGCGTAGTTAAGAATTAAAAATTGAAAATGTACCTAGGTTAAAAACTTAGTTCAGAAATTTGAAGAATCTTCATATACTGTGCCTAATTGCTAAACCTATGATAATATAGCCTTTTTAAAATGTTGAATTTACTTCTCCTTAGAGTCTTTAATTTGTATTTCTTAAGATCAGACATCTGCCTTAAATGTTGAGCCAACTGTGAAGTCATGGCATGACTGATTTTTATTCTTGTTTTTAACATCAGTCATCTCCTTTATTAGTAACTCCAAATCCATTTTACTTCTTGACGTCTCACCTGGTCTTTGGGGAGCGCTGTTATCTTGTTATCTGCCTAATTTTCAATGTCATTATGTCTGCAGTATGTCCAATCTCATCTTAAAAACATATTTGATCTCTTATCCTCAGTGGCTCCTTTACTTTATAACTTGTTTCCTTTTCTGAAGCTGTGTCCTGGGTCTGATGTTGACAAGTATTTTACTACAATCACTTCTGTATCATTTTTCCTCATCAGTGCTGCAGGACTGATCAATGTCTCAGTCCCCATATCCCAAGACTAATTATCTTACAGTCATCTAAATTGAATTAAATTTGCTATCTCTTAGCACAACCACAGAAAATGAAAATATTGTGAAAACTTCACTATTACTAGTGGAGGTAACATTAAAAGGGGGAGAAAAAAAGCAAATTTCTTAAAACTAAATTTGATATGTACCATGGCAACTAAATTTTAAATGTACCATGGCAAATACACAGACACATACCACTAAAATTGTAAAACAAAACAAACAAATAAAAAAACTACTTAATGATTCTGTTTAAGTAACAATTTTGTATCTCATGATTCTTTTAACCTGCAAAGGAACCTGTGATGCTAGATTTTATAAACTATCTCACTGCTTTACACAAAGCATTTTTGGGACTATTTATACTGCCTCTTTATAGTACCTCCCTATAGCCACCCCTTCAGAATAGCATGTTGTAAATATATATTGGGAAAACAACCTATTTCTGTTAGACCCTAAGCATTTCAGGTGAGTCATGTGTCCTCGGTCTCATATGCTCTACTACATTGATTTAACTTTCCATACTCGAAATCAACAGCTATTAGTATGCAATTTGTAGTGTATTTATAAAAAAAATTACCTGGGGAGTTTTCCAAATTTAGCTATCTGGTTTAAACACCACCTTCCAATGATTCTGATTCAGTAGGTCTAGATAGGACTTGCAAATATGCATTTTAAGGCATCCCCAGAGGGGTGTCTGGGTGGCTCAGCCAGTTAAGCCTCCCCCAGGTCATGATCTCATGGCTCCTGGGTGGCTCCTGGGTTCGAGCCCTGCTTAGGGCTCTGTGCTCACAGACAGCTCATGGCCTGAAGCCTTTTTCAGATTCTGTGTCTCCCTCTCTCTCTCTCTCTCTCTGCCCCTCCCTTGCTCACACTCTCTCTCTTTCTTAAAAAATAAACATTACAAAAATTTTTTAAAAATTAAAAAAAAATAAGCCACCCCCAGAGTATTTCTTAGGTACATTGACATTTGAGAGTCATTGAACTACCAATAAATTCATTTGCTTACATAAAATAGTTGTTTCCAAGGCACAAAACAAACCATTGTGGTCTAGGAGGTAAATATTAGGCCTTCTGTTATTCTGTATTTAACCTAAAAAATTGTATAGAACTTAGGCTTTAGTAGAACTAGTATCCCTAAGGTAGTCACATGACCTGTTGATATGTGGGATATCCTTAAGGAAGTGCTGGGTTTCCACAAGGCCAAGGAGTTGTAAGGGCCGTCTTCCCTCACTTTTCTGTAAGTTGCATTATAAGACAGTCTTTATGTATCCAGTTATTTTACAGATTATGTTCCCTAATCTTAACTGAACCAATATTTAGAAAATGGAAAATTGACTTGACAATCTTTCTACAAAAAACAGTAATAAAGAATGATAAATATTTCAGAACATGTTACCCATTAAAATAAATGGCAGGGCCAGTGTTTCTTATTGGACAACCACATTATGAAAGAAGACAAAAACCCAATGGGACTATCTCAGAAAAATAATGAATTTTTTCATGTTTCTTAACAATGGGAGGCAAAGGGCATATACCATTGCTGAAGCATTCTGCTAAAATTATCTAGAATAGTACACAAAAAACAAAATGGAAACAAATAAAAATGTTTTCTTTTGTCAGTATACACTGTTGATAGGTGCAAGAATATATTATTGATGAGTTAAAGAAACAAAACTGTAGGAAGATTATGCATTGTGGAAGGTTTACTGAAGAGTTACATGACAGTCCAATATATTTAATGTGTCTCATTTTATTTTCTAGATTTTTGTTCACAAACTCATATATCAAAAAGTGCTTTTTATAAGCTACTAAAGGAAAGGTGCACTGGAAAATCTATGTCTTCTAAAGTAAATAATACCTTAGAAACATTTTGAGAACAAGCTAAATGTTCTAATGTAAAGGTACAAAATCATACCATGCTTGGATTTCATTCACAGTTTTTTTCAGAGAAAGACTATTGTCCCTTTACATAGGTAGAAATCAGAGGTGCACAAATTATACAAGACAACATCCAGGTCATTAATTTCAAAAAATGAGATCTTTAGAATGTATAGTAGACTTATAAATATTTTACAAGTAATTGGAGAATAGCTGTGTGAATTTAAAAATGACTGTACCTTTGGTTTTTTTTTTTTACTTACAAATATTAAGAATTCCAAATGTGGTGATTCTTTTTTGAAAATAAATGTCTGTTAGTAGTATACTACTTGATAGCTATTTTTGAAAAGATAAACGTGATTCATCCCAAAAATGTCAAGGTCTTGATTGTAAAATGAGTGAGAAAACAATATTTTATGAAAGAAATTTCTGTTAGTAAGAAACACTTATGAAATACGAATATTTGAATATTTTCCACTACTTCATGGTTTTGTTACCTAAAATAATTTGTATGACTTAAAATAACATGTTTAATCTGTATGTTTAAAAAATCAAAGCATATTCTATGGGCACCTGGGTGGCTTAGTCAGTTGAGCATCTGACTTTCGCTCAAGTCAGGTCATGATCTCACGGTTCCTGCGTTTGAGCCCATGTCAGGCTTGCTACTGTCAGCATGGAGCCGGCTTCCAATCTTCTGTCCCCCTCTCTCCTACCCTCCCCCATGCATACTCTCTCTCAAAAATAAAACATTTAAAAAATTGAAGCATATTTGCATCTATTTAAAGTGTTTCAAAATCACTATCTTCGATAAACTTTGAGCCATTTATTCATATAAAACATACAAATTTTCAGATTAGTTCATAAGAGCACATAAATTTTTAGAAGATAGGATTTGAACCTCTCAATTTTAAGAAAAATTTTCACATACGGACTGAAAAAGTAATACTTTGAAGTTTAGCCATTACTATTATTCTATTTGTCTATATTTTGGTGTATTATGTATCTGTGGGATACCTCATTTTCAGATACCATAGCTAATACAACCAAGTATCAAAATAAACTAAAAACCAAAGCTTCAGGTTACTTTTCCAAAATGCTAAACATGAATATTCAGAAATAATAGAGCAAATACAAGTACATTGCTGTGTAAAATATCAAATTATCTCTAGCAACGGATAAAGGAAATTTTCAACTTTTAATGTTTGTGGGCCCTTCTCCTGGGCTCCCAAGGAAGCTGTACTTTACAAGGGTGAGAGTGACATCACCAAACTTCAAAAAGCATGGGCTCTATTTCCTGAGCCCTGAGCACACACTGTACATCTGTCTGCTTTGTTAGCAAATAACCTAAAAGAAATATTTCAAACTAAGAGTAAAAATCTCCCTAAGTTCTGTTTCCATACTTACAAAGCCTGCAATGTTGTACATACTAAAAACATAACATAAAGTCTGTAATTTTCTAGAATGTCCTTCTGCCCGATGATTTGTAACTCCTGATGTCACAAAAATCATGTATAATCCTAGTTAAACATTCCTTCTCCAGGCCACTCTCTTGTTTGTGAAGATTGTGTATCTAGGCAGCTGTCCTCCATTGGACTTGAATAATTTTTTTTTTCAGAAATTCTAAAAGGTTTGTTCATTTGCTTCAATAACTATAGTAGAGGCTCAGAGGTTTTTGTAAAGTTAACACATAAAAATAAAACTATTAATTCAAAATGTTCCTTGTTTTATTTTGACACATCCTTATACATCCTAATTTTTACTCTTTTGACTGCTATAAATAATTTATCAATAGAGTAGTGAATTCATATGTATTCACCAAATTATAATTATGTAAATATACATATATTAGGGAGAGTGCATGTTCAAAATTGGGAGATCACCAACACAGCTTACTGTGCTCAAAGAGAAACCCCTTGGCAGCCACAATGTGTAATCTTAAACTC
This sequence comes from Cryptoprocta ferox, assembly GCA_028646485.1. Classification (NCBI taxonomy): domain Eukaryota; kingdom Metazoa; phylum Chordata; class Mammalia; order Carnivora; family Eupleridae; genus Cryptoprocta; species Cryptoprocta ferox. Next base: position 111,761,259 of record CM053573.1, read on the forward strand.
ATTCATGAATCTTAGGGGAACTTGGATAAGAGGGCTGGTTGGATTACTGTTATTAAAACACATGGGGTGCCTGGGTGGCTCAGTCGGTTGAGCGTCCGACTTCGCTCAGGTCGTGATCTCACGGTTCGTGGGTTCAAGCCTCGCTTCGGGCTCTGTGCTGACGGCTCAGAGCCTGGAACCTGCTTCCAATTCTGTGTGTCCCTCTCTCTCTGCCCCTCCCCTGCTCATGATCTGTCTCTGTCTCTCAAAACTAGATAAATGTTAAAAATAAATAAATAAAACACAAAGAAAATCAGTGATGTGCTGGTAAAGATTTAAAACATGATGGGGGGGGGACAAAGTGCTGATGTACACTGTTTGCTGATTTCATTAATGAAAATACTTCACTGGGGCTGATTTCAGATGACTGAAAACACGTCATGCGGGGCTGGGAATTGATGGGCGCTATCAACTCTTGCAACTGGTACAAGCTGGTTTAAACACCACTGGATAAAGTTCATGTCCTGTTGGCAGGAGATTATTCTACTCTCATCAAGAATTATATGAAATCACAGAAAAAACCTCCTGACTCAAATTTTCTTCTCTTTTAAAAATGTTCCTTGCAATGTTGAATTAGTACTCTGTACATGCTTGCTCAGTAAATGGTACTAATTATAATCATTTTAACTTTCTTAGATTTAACAATGTAATCTGTAGATACACATGATCTCTAAGTATGTTTGATAGGAGAGAAGGACATGCAGAGTGAGAAAAGAGGGAAGGCATATTTCTGCAATAAAGAAAAGAGATATCATAATGCTATGTAATGATGTTTTTGAACAGAAGTAACTCAAATGGTTAACTAAGAATCACTAAGAAAATCAAGTATGACATACATAAAGTTTCTATCATGATAATTTTACAATACATGTAAAAATCTCTCTTGGACTCTTCTCTGTCTCTCTGTCTCTGTCTCTCTCACACACACACCCCACACATATTTAATTAGAGAATAGCTATTAAGTGTCTTGAATAAGTTCCCTCAGAACAAATCAAAGACAGAAAGCACTTTACTCTCATGTGAACTAATTTCTATTACAGTGTTTTTCCACTAAGCAAATTATGATTTTTCCTTTCTCATTAAGGTTAATTTAGAAAAGAACAGAGTGTTTGATTGCTGGTGGATTTCTCTTCAATACGCTGCTCACATACAAGAATCAATTACACTTGGCTCATCCAATTCTTAAAAATGGTTTTAGATTGCTTTATAACTCCAATCTATTTGTCAAATTACTCTGCTATTATCTTTATGTTCACTGAAGCTAGGACAAAACTGTGTTTAAACAACGGTTTACTTTAATATCCTAAAGTTCAAAAAAAGATAATTGAACAAACACTAAGCAAATATGAACTTTGAAATTAACATCCTTGCTTCCTTCATACTAGAATCTACTAGTATTCTAGAATTTTACCTATGTACAATAATACCCTTTAAATAATGGGGATAAGCCATAGATTATATTAATTTTTCTCAAGTATTTTATTTATTTATAAAATTTTTTAATGTTTATTTATTTTTGAGAGAGAGAGAGAGAGAGCATGCACAGAGTGAGAGAGAGGCGGAGAGAGAGGGAGAGACAGAATCTGAAGCAGGCTCCAGGCTCTGAGTTGTCAGCACAGAGCCTGACACAGGGCTTGAAACCACAGACCATGAGGTCATGACCTGAGCCAAAGTCGGACGCTTAACTGACTGAGCCACCCAGGAACTCCTGAAGTATTTTAAATGAAAAGTCATGGACTCTTCGTCTAATAGACTGCAACTATTGTCAGCAAAGATAACTAACTTATCATGCCAACCTAATTTATGTGGCAGTAGAAACACAATAATTAATAGATAATTGCAAAAATCTTGTAACTTGGACTCTCTGCTTCCAAGCTCACTCTCCTCTACTCCTTTGTCTATATTACTTTCAAGTTAATTTTCCTTTTTATAGTGATTAATTTGCTTTCTTATTTGCTTCCATGTATAGAATTTATGTCAAATAAACTCCATGAACAGACCATCAAGGTCTTTGATGACATAGCTGGAAGTGAATCATTCTTTTGTCATTCACTCATCTATTGATTCATTAATCCAAAAATATTGTTGACCTTTATTTATCAAATATTTCCTTAATTGGTGACTTAAAAAAAATTCTAGATAATTTTTAGGTTTCTTACAAAATTGCAAGGGAGGTACAGAGATATTTCATATACTCTCTGCCCCCATACATGCATAACCTACCCCACTGTCAACATGTCCCGCCAGAGGGGTACATTTGTTACAAAGGATGAATGTACACTGACACATCGTAATCACCCGAAGTCCATAGTTGACACTAGGATTCACTCCTGGTGTTATACATCTGTGGGTTGGGACAAATGTATAATCCATCATTATAATATTGTATAAGGTATTTTCTGAAATACCTTGTCCTTCACCTATTCACCCTTCTCCTCCTCCTACCCACTGGTAGCCAGTGATCTTTTCACTGTTTCCCGTTTTGCCTTTGTCACATACTTGGAATATGTCACATGCTTTCTTTTTTAGCTTGGCTTCTTTCTCTTAGTAAATGCATTTTCAAATCCTCCATTTCTTTCATAGCTTAAGCTCGGGTTTTTTTTTTTTTTTTTTTTTTTTTTTTTAGCACTGAGTGATATTCTATTGTCCGGATGGAATTATTTCCATAATTCAACACATATTTTTCATCTTCTGTTGTATATTTCAGATACATTGCTAAACATTAAGGGGAAAAAGATGTGTACCTGATAAACCTCTGAAGATCCATCCTCCTTATGTGTCTTTAACTTAGATCTAACTTAAAACCCATTGAGAGCACAGACTAGTTCAGACTTGTTTGCAGCTTTGAGGGAAAGCAAGATAATGAAAATATATAAATGCTTTAAAAATATATGTTGTGGGGCACCTGGGTGGCTCAGTTGGTTAAGTCTCTTGATTTAGGCGCAGGTCGTGATCTCATGGTTCATTGGATCAATCCTCGTGCTGGTCTCCATGCTGACAGTGTGGAGCCTGCTTGAGATTCTCTCTCTGTCTCTCTGCCCCTCCTGTATGCTCTGTCTCTCTCTGCCTCTCCCAAAATACATTATTAAACTTAAAAAAATGTGTGTTGCTGTTGCTAGGAATGGTGATGATTTTCATGAAAACAATGATGATAATAGATAAAACAATGGATCATAGAAAATAAAGAATAACTGCAATTTTACCATTAAAAATCATATAGTTAAAAGTTAGGAATACTATATATGCTAATTCTGATATCCTTACAAACTTAAATGACAAAACCTTTATTTTTAGATAAGCTAAAACAATCAATACTGCACTCCATATTGTCTTGCTTTACAGAATATAGAGACTTTCAAATACTTTGTAACACTGAAAAAATTACTATGAAAACTGTAGTATTCCTATCTGAAGTAGAATGTTGAATGTGTATTTATCTATCCTCTGTTCTGATTGGCTGGGACGATGTAATACTTCTTAAATATTTAAAATTCTACTATTTCAATGCAGGAAATTGTAGCCAAACTTACGATCTCTATAAAATGTCATCACCTCTATGTAATCTTTCCTGTCCCTATATAAGAACCAGGTTCGGATATCAGAACGCTTCGCATTATTTTAATGGCACACTTATGTTATTCTACTTAGTATTATTATGTACGTTCTATACTTTTTGACCTGTTACTTCCTTCCAAACTTCATTCTAATAGATTACATATACTTAGAGCTCAATCCAAATGTTCCATTAAGTTTGTGTCTCTCTTGACACCTGGGAGATCAAGAGTACTGTAAATATTAAGAATATTATAAATCAAAAGGTGAGCTACCTCTTTCTCCAAAGTTGTGTCCAAGTAGATAATGTGTTTCAAGGAAGATAATTATTTTTACCATCGGTCATGTATTACAAATACTTTTTTTTTTAAAAAGGAAAGAATTATAAATATTGGGAGGCACACTAGGATCTGCTTTCTTCTTTCTTTTGGATCCTCTTTGATTTCAGGTTTCTTTTTTCCCTCTTGTGGTTTCTTCTTTGTTTTGCCTACTAACTTTAACATGGAGCATTGGATTTAGAATTTTTAATTCAAGATCATGGTTATCTGATCTCTTTCTGTTTTGTATTGCTGGACACAGATGGAAAGACTTTCCTTTAACAAAGCTAAATATTATTCTCTTTCTAATTTAGTTACGCTTTCTTGAGAAGCAAATAATTTAGGATTATATTGTAACTCACAGAAAAAAAATCGCCTACATGTACCAACATTCGGACTCTCTGGCAAGAGTCCTAAAGTCATGGCTCTGTTAAATCTGTTTTGAGCTGTTTCAATAATAAATATCAAGATGTGTCAAATTATGAATCAGGAATAGCTATCAGGTGAGTCCTCATTACCATGACTATATTTGACCACCTCTCATTTCACATTTTAACATCTATCACTTGCAACGACTCACTTTAAAGAATGTATTCTTATCTTACTCATAAGCAAAGAAACTGTCTCATTCTAAATTAAACAACCAAAACCATATTAAACAAGAAGTAAATTTAAAATATGAGATAAATCACAGAATTAAGGAAACAACCAGGCCATTAGAAGTATAGGACACGGGACAGTTTTAGAATCTTATTATCAGGATTTTATGAGCTGTTCTCATAAAATGCTGCCATAATATTGCTCATCTCCAAACTGATTTTTCACTCATGTGACCAGTGGGCAGGGCTCTCTGACAAAACCACCTGAATCGTGCTGTGTGAGGGAAGGAATGTGCATAAAGATAAAAAAACAAAACAAGAAATGAATTGTTACTAGAATTTTAGTGGAATAATTTTTGGAGAATTACAAAAAGAGACATTTAGACAGCAACCCTAGCATAGAGAACAATTTCTCTAGTTTCTTAAAATTAAAAAATAGATGAGTACAATTCTACTTTTTCTTTTTTCAAATGAAATGGTCTATGAGTGCTACACAGGAGTCATAGGTTCACTCACTGTACCTATTCTCTTATCAACACCGATGTCGTCATTCTCGGCAAATGACACCACTTTTAATTTTCTCAGGGTGAGGAAGCCATGCATAATAAAATCTACAACCATTTACACGTACATTTTCTCTTTATCTTCTCTGCCCCTCCATGCAGTGTCCTTTTGTTACTTAAGGCTAATCCCTCCACTTGTGATTCAGACTTCTCTTCTGTTTTCATGTAGATCATACTCTCTCTTTGTTGTATCTACCTTCTATCCTGACTCTCATGTCTTCTTTCCATTGGTATATTAGATGATTTTGATCTCTCTCATCTAAATATGCTCACACACACATGCATGCATGTGCACTAGCCAGTGCATACCTTCTTCAAACCACTGCTTTCTCTCGTCTCTTCCATGTCACCATCAAGTGCTCTAAAAGGTTTTTATGCACCCACATCTTCCACGTCCCCAATTTGTTTTCTTTTTTTGTTTTTAAATTAGAGTGAGAAAGTGCATACAAGTGGTGGGGGGGGAGGGGGGGAGGGAGGGAGAGAGGGAGAGAATTCTAAGCAGGCTCCATGTTCATCACAGAGCACAGGGCTTAATCCCACATATCATTGACCTGAGCCAAAATCAAGAATTGGATGCTCAACTGGCTGAGTCTCCCAGGGGTCCCTGTTTTCATTTCTGTATTGACCTCAAACTATCTTCTGTTTGGGCATGAAAATGAAGTTTTTTTTTAAACTTATGCATTCTTATTTCTCTCTTCTTTTCCAAACTAGTACACCCTCCATCCCAAACATACTTATTCCACCATCTGTGTTCTCTGTGTGAATGAATGACTTTCACCTATCTAATCATTTGTTCAACATTGAAGCCTACATAACATTTTTAATCTCTATCTCCATTACCCTAACATGCGATTACCAATTTCTATACACTAGTCACAGAGTATCTAAAATATTTGTATACTGTAGATAATGTTTCCAAAACTTAAAAATGTACATAAGAGTAGCATGAACATTCAATGGGCATTTTTTGACAAGCCTAACCAAGGCATTTAATTATCTAGGAGAAAGTACCTGTATTTGAAGCCCAGAGACAATGAAACTGTGTAACTTGATGATACCTGTCTGGGGAAAAAAATGATGGCAAAAGTTGTGGTTTTTATCACCTTGTCAGACATTAACTGGTTTTGCATCTTACTTGAATCTGATTTTTGCATTCCTCTTTTAAGAATAAAATAGTCAATTCTTCAAAAGGTTTTCTTCTTTCTTTTTGGTGTGTGCTTGCTTTATCATCTTAATGCTTCCCCATATATTAAATGAATAAAAATCTGTCACATGTTCCTTCTTTATTAGTATAAAAGTCATGCTGTAACATTTTAAGAATTATACATTACTAGTATCTCTCTGCTACCAAAATTATTACCTAAAGTTAGGCCACCACTGTATCTCTTCTTAATTATTATTACAAGTGCTTCCTAACTGGTTTTGCTGCCCCAGGTTACCTGAATTCAATTCATTCTTCTCAGAATGGGTTTTCAAAAACACACATCTGAATGTGTTATCTTTCGTTCAAAGCATCAAATATTTTCATATGATTCATAAAATGGCTCACAAGCCCTTGTCACCAGTCTCCTGCCTCCTTCTGTAGGCTTTTCTCCACACTAGCTCCCCAAATATGTCTATTTTTATGCTTTTTATCATGTCTGTTTTCTGTGGGTGTTTCCTCATAGTGCGCCTTATAACTGGTATGCTTCCTAAACTCATCCCACTAGCATTTGGGACCATGATATTGGTTATTGCATAATATCAGGTTACTGATTCTCAGTGGTTCACCTTATATGCCCTTTCTTCTTGAAAATAATCTCAAGTATAGGTGAAGAGGCCCTATATCATGTGATTTCCTGTGCTTGCTCTCCATGGTACTTATGACAATATATTATATTTACTTATCTCTATTCCCTATCAGTGTCTAAAACCTTTAATGTCAGGAATTTGTCTATCTTATGTACCCACTTTGCCCCCAAAACCTAATAAGGTGACTATGTATATAGATACATAGTATATCCAATAAGTAGTTGATATTTAAGGTATTACATATTATTAATAATAGTAAAATTGGGACCTCAAAGGTTTAAGGTCATACTTATTGCTATAACTCTAACGTTGTTTTTGCATACTTGATAACACATAAAATGAAAACCCTATATGCTATTCTAGTGCTTTTACATATATATATATATATATATATATATATATATATATATATATATATAATGCTTCTATATTTTATTTGTCGGTATCAAATCACCTAAGATTTAGCAACTGATTACATATTAGCAGTGGTGATATATAACTTTAATTCTTTAATTAATCATCTACCACACACAATTGCATTTTAATATTCAATGTTCAGATAGGGAATGAGTTTGGTAATACCAGCTCTGCTTAGTAGGAAGAAACTGTGGCTTAGAATATTGTAACATTTCTGACAAGTATTAGAATCAAGATAGGAACTCAGGTTTAAACTCAGGTTTTCACATTATATTCCAAGTATAGCAGATTGTAGTGTCTGACTCAACATATTTTGAGTTATACTTAATTATTTAATTAATTATATTAATTACTTTTGATTAATGTACTTATGTAATGTACTTTGATTAATGTACTTATCATTGTACATTCTAACTTAATTGTTTCTTCAATAAACACACTCTATACATCAGTTTTATCCCAGGTATTATGCTAAGTATTAGACATATAATACTGGGAAATGTAGTCCCTGCCTTCAGGAAATTTACAGACTAGTCATAGATTAAAGCAAGCTATGAGACTAAGACAGAGGCACGCACTCCATACTATAATATTCCCTAAAGGCCATTTGGCCTAGATTTGTAAGGAGTCTGAGAACTTAAGGAAATGACATCCTGACTCCACCCTAAAGGCACTATGGAAATATACAAGATGGAGAGGGGTAATATATTCTGTTTACGGAAAAGGTTTTCAAGAGGCAAAAATTGAGATGGAAAAAGTAATCAGGGGCCAGATAGTAAAGAGTTTTATAGTATATGCTTGGGCATATGGAATTTATTTTTAGGGAAAATAAGAGCCTTGGTATAATTTAAGTAACACTAGTTAATGTAACAGATAGATGTTGAGTTCTCAGTGGCTAAACACAATACATTTTATATACATTTTATGTATACACACACACACACACACACACACACACACATATATATATATAATTTCTAGTTTATACCATAGCTCAATGTGACTATTTCTGGTTGAGGGACTTTATGTGAGGTCATTTAAATTTCAAGTTCAACTACCTACCTAGGTACTTTGTGGGTCCTCTTCAATCAACTAGGAGAAAAGTAAACAGAGAGAATAAAAGATTATTCACGGAGAGGGGTTTATGTGGGTGGTACAGATCATAGCTCCCATCGCCTTTAATAACATTTATTTAGTAATTGCACAGACATATGGTCACATCCAATGTGAAATATAATCTAGTTATGTGTCTGTGTCTGGAAAATAAAGAACACAGGCTTTGTATAGAACAAAGTAATGTAAGCCTCTGGGGAGAGGTAAGTTTTGCACGCCAAATTATTTGATTTCACTTTGGAAAATTTGGAAGTGCCCAAGTAATTTCTAAGCAGACATTACTAGCGGAACATTCTGTTGCAACTTTGGAGCTTATGAGATGAATTCGTCTAGGAAGATAACTAGTTATCTGCATGTTTTAGCTAATTGAGTTTACATTTTCCAAATAATTGAAATAAGAAGGGATCTTGTGTAGACTCCTATGGAACACTGTGCTGCCCATTAAGGTGCCATTCTAGTAAATGAGTCAAGCAGGAAATTGGGAAGGAACTGCCAGCTAATTATGAGGGGGAAATAAAACAGGAAATTTTTTGAATTAAAAAAAAAGAAGAGAGGATCTTGAATAGACCATGAACAACAATGTCATGGTTCATTCTTAGCTAGATATGAGGAGACAAGGCAGGGAAATAAAGAAAATCACTAAGGACAGGTCCGAAAAGATGTCACCAATTTCCTTTAGTTTACCATCATCACTGAATATTTCTCTTTGTATTTGGAGATACATGAAGAACAGAGCCCCCATGAATCAGAAAGGGAGTTACCACCTAATCTTACATTAGATTTATAAGATTCCACCTACATTCTATTCCTGAGGGACCTATGTAAGCCAGCTTTGTTAGGCTGTCCTGTGGGAGGGGAATAAGAGAATTATGGATTTTCACCAAGTACAGCAGCATCCATGACATGAATGATTGATTAGGCCAGAACAGGAGGGATTGAGAGAGTTTTCTGTACACCAGTAAGTAGTTTTGTGAGTACAATTATTTGAAGTGAATGTAGAATGATTAAAGGACACATATACATATATAATACCTGTATGTTATACTCCTATAGTTTTCTTGCTCTTTTTCATTAAATGCTGAAAGCAAAATAACTATGCTTTATACATACTATCCTCACATCATATTAATAGAAGCTAATTAAAATGATTTTGAACATTGCATCCTAAAAACTCCAAAGATTGAAAGAGGTCCCAAAATTTTATTTTTCATTATCATTGTTCAGATATAATAAAGTATGCTCTCAAAAAGTACATCTTTAATAGGTATCTAGTGTCAACTTGTTGAGCTAAATTGGGAATGCAATAAGAAAATTAACATCTTGATAGTCCCTGAATATGAATTTCTTACCTTTTAGCAAAATTTATTCTTCTCAGTTGTTTGCTTTAGGCAAAATTGCAATAATAAAATATTTTGCATGCTGGGTTAATTACAATATACAGTGAAGGTTTTTTTTTCCCCATGAACACTCCTTTAGGTGCCTTAGACTTACTGCTAAGTACGCATCCAGTTCTATAAGTTTTATAACTAGATAACTACATAAATATAGCTCATCAGAGAATGCATACAATGTGTATTTGGAAAGGCTAGTCAAAGTTTGCTTTCAGCTCCCCTTGCAAAAAACTATGTATCATGGAACCCAATAGAGCATAGGCAAATAACAAATACTTCTCAACTGCTTGTCTGTTTTTAATTCACTAGTAAATATGAGGATTATTTTCTAAAAGAGAAAAAATAGGCAGGTAACCTGCCTAAAATATTTCAGTTATTGAACTAAATTAAGTAAATTAGAATCATTATATTTTGCTTGAATGACTTTTGTGGGGAGATATATATATATATATGTATATATGTATATATATATATAGATATATATAGATATAGATATATATATATATGTATATTTCTGTTTCAGGATTCAGAACTAACTTCTTCTAAATGACATTTAACAAACTTCTTCTAATGGAAATGAACATAGCTAGCTGCCTCCTTCGGTGATTTCACCTGACAAGCCTATAGAAAATCTTTTTCCTTTAATTTTAATTTTTGTTCTTCTAGCTGCTTTGAAAAAAAATGAAAGAACAGAGAAAATGGGTGAAATGTCATCATTTTATTGTGGAAAGACCTGAGTAGTTCTTTGTATTAGAAGATAAGGCCCTATATCTTTTAAATAGCTTTCATTTTTTAAAAAGAATCAGTGAATTTATACAATGGCCCTACTAATCACACAAGTAAAAAAAAAATTTATGACAATTTCCTTTAATTTTGGAGTACCATTTATCATCTCTGTGATTTATTTCTAGCAAAGTTATTGGTCTTAGATTTGTCCTTTCATTTTCTTTTTATTAAAACTTTATCTAACATTTGCAGCTATTCACAAACCGTAAAGTAAAAGGGCATGTTACTCCAATTTTTCATCCCACTGCTCCAGACCATTCTTAAATGTTTCCCCTCCCAAAACTCTTGGACATCTAAAAAAAAAAAAAAAAAAAAAAAGGAATAAAGGAGAGAAGGAAGAAAGTAAGAGCTGAGAGCAGAAAATGAGAAAAGGCAAGCACACAGGGAACTTATGTTCAAATGAAGTAAAATGATAAGAAAAAGAAAAATCTCCTAACAAGCATCAATTTCATAGCATTTCATTTGAGAATAGAGCCTTCCACCTCAAACCATCGTATCTTTTACTCCTGCCTTCTTCTCTAAGAGAAATTCAAGAAGTAAAAATATGTATTATTGTTATTTTTCTGGGGAGTTATTAATGTTATGATCTTAGGATTTAATAACATTTGAGTAGCAGGAGGCAAAAGAGAATGAAAAGCACATTAACTTTTTGCTCTGTGACTCTTGTGTAGGAGCCTCACTAGACCTCTGCAGCATCTCATCTCTCCCCACACATGCTTTCCCTGGTTGCCGATAAAGTTCAGAGACATGCAAGTCCTAGATACAAAAGTTGGAACACAAAGAAATGTTTGTTAGCCGTTTAAAAGATAGAGACAGGTAATGAATCTGTGCAAAATTTATAAAACACTATTTTATAAAAGAAATGATAATCTAGTTATATTGTTTTCTATGCATACACTTTATATATATGTATGCACATCCATAAATATGCATATGTAAACATGTTATACATTCATCTTTTAGGTGTTTTAATGTTTATTTATTTTTGAGAGAGAGAAAGAGAGAGAGTGTATGAGAGGTGGAGAGGCAGAGAGAGAGGGAGACACAGAATCCAAAGCAGGCTCCAGGCTCCAAGCTGTCGGCACAGAGCCTGATATGGGGCTCAAACCCATGGACAGCAAGATCATGACCTGAGCCAAAGTTGGTCACTTAACTGCCTGAGCCACCCAGATGCCCCTGTTATAGGTGTTCTATAACATTTGTAAATGGTATCATGCTGATGTCATATTATAATATGTAATGTTCTGAAACTTCTTTTTGTTTTTTGATATCAAGAGTGTGTTCTTGTGGGGGTACCTGTGGGGCTCGGTCGGTTAAGTGTCCAACTTTGGCTCAGGTCATGATCTCACAGTTCATGGGCTCGAGCCCCGCATCGGACTCTGTGCCGACAGCTCGGAGCCTGGAGCCTGCTTTGGATTCTGTGTCTCCCTCTCTCTCTGCCCCTCCGTGTGTCTCTGTCTCTCTGTCTCTCTCTCTCAAAAAATAAATTAAATAAACATTAAAAAATTAAAAAAAAGAATGTGTTCTTGTGAACTATCCATATTGCCATATATGGAAATCATTCCATTTCTTCTTATTCTATTACATAACTGGCACAATCTTTTTCTTCATATCTATAAAACACACAGGTAAACCACTGAATGGAAAAATGCTAATGTATAGACAGTAGTTTCCTCAGGTAGCAAAGTTATTGGTCATTTTCTAATTCTTTATAATTTACTATAGTTTCTATCATTATAATAAATATTGCTTTCATAACAATAGAAATAGCTTTTGTTAGATTCATTACTACCAGAGGTTCAGGATACAAAATAATTTTAACATTTATATATGTTTTAGATAATTTTGAGCATATATAGTCAGATTTTCTCCATGTAGGGATTCTTGTTAGGGACCTTTCTCCTATACATTTATTTCTCCTCTGTCCTTAACTACTTAAAATAGAGCCAGATTTGGAATGAGAAACTTGCTGCAACAGCAGTTATCTTATGCACAACTTCTCTGGGATATAATCAGGATGTGGATCACTGAAATAATTACACACTTAAGCCCACAATATTACTTTTGCCTAATATCCTTACAATTGATATTAACCTTCCAGGCAGTGCTGGATTCGCCATTTATGCACTGTCAATGTTTGAAGCAGCACACTGAATTGGTTATATACCCTATTCTTCCATGGGTATCTAGACAGCTTTATGGCATTCCTAAAAATCAGTCTCACTCTGTCTAGTCTTTACATTTCGTGCCCCTCTTATAGGATCCTCTATTGAGCCAGACAGAGAAGACCAAATATAAACTTTTGTTTTTAAGTTGAGAAGTGTATCTCTCGTAAACATCCTTGAAGTAAACTCCAGCTGTCATTTCTATTAAGACGTTCATTTGGTCCCTCCCCCCAGTTCAGAGCTGGAGCAGAACTCAACTCTTAGTCCAACCCACTATACTCCAATTCCTAGCCAAAAACAGTATAACCATCACTCAAGCATTAGTCTTTTTGAAAATGACCTAGAGCCTCCTGCCTCTGCTGATATCTACTTGATATACTTAATGTGTTTCATATACAGTGTCATTATGTGATTAGTTAGGGCATTATGAAAAAAGAGGTCATGGCCATGCTGACAACTCCACTGTAGCATTTCAGAAACTTTGTGATTAATAATCCTAACCCAGGCTCGCTCCCTGTCAGTCTCTATTAACAGTGAGTACAAATAAAGAAATAGAGGTGGTGCCTATCCATCACATATATCAGAAAACAAAGTAAGCCATACGTCCCGTGGAAGGAGACTCCTTAGAATTGTGGTTTTCATGGCAAACATAGGGCATTTTATGCACTGTTGATTAACTTGCAAATGACCCATCAGAATTACAGTTACCAGAGAATTTCCCCCTCTCCACCCTGCCCCTACTCTTTCAGCAGCTGACCCTTCAAGGGGAAGAAACTTCTATTAGATGGAAAATGCTACCTTAGGAGATTTCATAGGGGAAGTTTGACTGAGAACTAAAATCATACAAACTTCATGGCTCTACTCAATACATAGGAGGTTTCTGGAAAGATGACGATGATCCTTCAGTTAAATGGATTTATTGCTTGTTCTATCAGCCCAAGTAACTGAGATGAAATAGAGATGATTTTACCCACAGAATTATTTTCAAATTTTTAAAAAGTTTTTTACTTATTTATTTTTAGGAAGAGAGAGAGAGGAAGAGAGAGGATCCCAAGCAGGTTACAAACTGCCAGCACAGAGCCAGATGCGGGGCTCCATCCCATGAACCCTGAGATCATGACCTGAGTCAATATAGTCAGAGGCTTAATGGACTGAGCGACCCAGGTGCCCCACAGAATGATTTCTGTTCTGAGATACCAGAAATAAAAACTCTCGAGAATAACAAAACATTTGCCAGCTAATTCTGCTGCTAGCTGTAGAAACTTCTCTAGAATTCATGATCTTCTCCTATGGCTTGACTCGGAGAAACATAAACCTTGAAATAGAACAACTTAGTTTGGAACTTTCCCTTCTATTAATTTCTAGTCATCTTCACTCCTTCAGTTCTCTCCATCTCTGGGTAGGATGGTTAGGAATCAGCAGGAGCTCCAATCTTCTGAACTTCACAAAAGTTATTTTCTCAAAATTCTAAGGGTATTCCAGAGTCAAGTAGAAATGTAGGCTCTTCATTTACAAGACAAATTAAAGTGAATTAAATTACATGTCCCCTATATAGAAAAAATAATTTGAAGGCAGGTATTGCCAGGAAGATAAAAATTAATAATTTAAGGGTTGATATCTAAAGAGGTGAAACTTTTCTCAATGTCTTTCATCACCCTCTAAGAAGTTTTACTGTTGATACTGATTCTAATTTTAAACTAATTTTAAACAGTGGTGGTTTCTCTTTTTTTTAGCTTTACTAGAAACAGGGGCTTTCAGTATGTTTTCTTCAGCATGGAATCATTGGCTTTGAAAAATGAAGAATTCTGGGCACCTGGAGGGCTCATTCGGTTAAGAGTCTGACTTTTGATCTCAGCTCAGGTTATGATCTCGCAGTTTGTGGGATCAAGCCCTGCGTTAGGCTCTGTGCTGACAGTGCAAAGCCTTCTTGGAAGTTTCTCTCTTCCTCTCTCTCTCTCTCTGCCCTTCCTCTGCTCACTTTCTCATTCTCCCTCTGTCTTGAAAAATAAAGTAAAAAAAAAGAAAAATGCAGGAATTCTAATAAATAGAAATTCTTATTTTCATTAGACCTATTACTGATTAGAAATGATTGCCTTGCACCATGTTTTTCCTTCCCCTGTGATGGGCTCTGTTTGTAGAATTGGCTAAGTTACGTTTTACTGTGTCAAAAATAATGGCACCCTAGAAGTGGATGCAGCATAGGAGTAAAGAGTGGAATTGACCTGTGTATCTTCCCTGTGTTGATATGCAACTTATTTGGAATACACATGAAAGTTCACATAAAAAGAACAAGTTAGAAAAGAATTTGAATAAAATTTAGTCATTTTTACTGTCCCACCTATTAGAACTAGGACTTCGCTCAGCATTCACTTTCTTATAAATATTAAAAGTCTTTCTTAAGTGAGTATTGTCGTTAGCTTATTTTTTTTTTCTATAATGATGAGAGTCCTGCTTATATTAAATTTACTGGCCATAAAATGGCATTGCCATTCTCATTTTGAATCCCTCCCTCCCATCCTCTACAAATAAGGTCAGTTGAATTTAAAATTAAATATTTAAAATTTGCTGCAAGGCATTAATAAAAAAACAGGCAAAACAAGAACAGAATGAATTTTTGGCTACTACTAGTCTTAGTCAATTTTAAAATTTAAGTACATTCAGTTATACATCTTAGATTCATTTAGAGAGCAGCTATGTTAGGTATATAAGATGTATTAAATTTCCTTTCCTCCTTTTCGCAGAAAATTGCATAGCCTTGGATCACAAAGAATGTGCAGATGTTAAATGTTAAATGGCTCCTCTATGATTTTTCCACAAGGCTTTCCCTTTGATGTTCCATTTAGCATCTCAGATGAAAAGGCTTTTATGGCAAACACTACTCTTTATCAGTTTTCACCATAATAAGAACTTTCCAAGAAAATAATGAACATTTTCACTCTCATAAATTGATATCGCCATTTATGAGGGCAGCATACACTCCAAGAAAGGCATTTTCCCTTGAAATTTTTATTTATTCTTATTGTATCATCATATACAAGGCAACGACAATGTGATACGCAAAGAATTAAAACTATTTAAAAAATTTGTTAATATTTATTTAGTTTTGAGACAGAGAGACAGAGTGCGAGCAGGGGAGGGGCAGAGAGAGAGGGAGACAAGAATCGAAAGTAGGCTCCAGGCTCTGAGCTGTCAGCACAGAGCTGGACACGGGGCTTAAACTCACGAACCATGAGATCATGAGCTGAGCCAAAGTCGGGCACTTAACCAACTGAGCCACGCAGGCCCCCCAAAACTATTATATTTTTAACTGTAAGCTACCTTGAAAAATATTTACTTTAAGTGGCTTGAATAGCTTATGGTTTTGCATGAATTCTTTACCTTATTTCAAACTAGATCCATGGATATAAATCCCTCGGGGCTTATGTTGATCATTTTTTTTGATGTAACAATTTTATTTTGTTACAAAGGTTGAAATTTTAAAAATAAAATAATTTTAGAGAAAAGGTCATGAAGGCACTATGGAATAAAAAAAAAAAAACAAAATCCGTGTTGTTGTGGGGGAGTAGATTGTGTGGACAGCAAATGTGCTAATTGTGCAACAGAATTATGGTGGATATTTTTTATAATTTTTTCTTTAACTAATCTAAATTGGATGACTTGGTTCTTCCTCAAAAATCTGATCCATATTTACATTTATCATTCAGTAAATGTTATCAGTAGGATAGTTCAAAATTTTCTTAAGGGAAAATTTTTCAGATGCAATATTTTAAAAATAGGTACAGATCAATAATGAATGTTACAATACTGCTGTTCATTTTGAACAGGGAGGAGATGCCCAACTGGTAAGATTTTATCTTTATAATTAAATATAAATTAGGTAGTTCTGAGACCTGCACAGCCAAAGAGCAGTCCTATACCTTACCTGGATTACTGAATTTACACTGAAGACTTTCTAGTTTTTATGAAACAGTTAAAGAACATTTGCTTCATTCATCCACCCTCTGTCTGAACAATTTTATGGGTACCTCTCACCTGCCAGATAACTTTTGTTGACTCCGTTACTTGTTTGGGTGCTTTCCACCCATTCTTTAGATATCTCTATCTCCTTTTGTGGATCCCATTTTCTCTCTCTCTTTTTTTTTTTCAATCTGTTGGGTACTTAAGCAATGATTCTTAATATCTCCTATGTACCAGACACAGCTAGAACTGTTTCTGACTACCTTAAACAAGCCCAAGCACAGCATTTGCTTTTTATCCCTCCACGTGCCTAGACAAATTCACTAAATCTATTTCCATTTCCTTGGAACTCTTTTGTGACAAAACTCCTCTTGAGATTGAGAGAACCAAATGCTACAAAATAGGGTGGAGATCAGGAAATGTGTGTGCACGGCTAATAATGTTAAGAATTAATGAATCTTCGTAACTCAATTGGTGTCACTCTGGAGGGAATTTGTTAGAGGTCTTATCTGTTGTTTTTTGCATTTTTATCAATGACTTTCATGCAAATTCAGAAAATAAAGGACAGATGATAATTGGAATGGTAACACATATTGCTAATAGAATCTCATAAATTCATGATCCAAAAAACTCCAATAAGAATAGGAAATTGCAGATCAAATCTAAAAATATAATATTTAATTTGAATATGAACCTTAGGACCAAATATAAAATTCCTAAGGATAAGGAGTAGGGGAAGTGAGGCTTAATAGAGGAATTAAAACAAAATATTAAGAATATTCAAAGACAGTTAGCACAATTAAAGTTAGCAATTTAAGATACCTTATTTTTTAAGTGTTTGCCAAAACAATTTATGAAAATTATGCTGTATTATTTAAAAATATGCTTTCAAGAAGCATAGTACTTCAAAATTTTTTTAATGTTTATTTATATTTGAAAGAGAGAGAGAGAGACAGAGTGCAAGTGGGGGAAGGGGAAAGAGAGAGAGGGAGACATAGAATCCAAAGCAGGCTCCATGCTCCAAGCTGTCAGCACAGAGACCAACACGGGGCTCGAATTCATGAACCGTGAGATCATGAGCTGAGCTGAAGTCGGGCACCCAAACACTGAGCCACCCAGGTGCCCCAAGAAGCATGGTACTTCAAAAAGAAGAACTCAAGAAGCATTCTAGTTAACATACATTTGAAAATGAGTAGAGAAAAATAGAATGTATTCAACAGTTAAAAAAAAAGTCATTTAAATTTATTTGGTTCTCTTCAAATACTTGACATTTGTAGTGCTTTATATAAGTAAGTAGGGTTGCATTTTCATAGCAAAAATAAATGAAATGAGGAAGTAAATAGAAACTTCCAGGAAGAAGTATGGGATTTATTAAATGAAACTATTTGATACCAGTGAAAGCTGTCTACACTGGAAGGAGTGGCATCAATGATGATAAGTTTCCTGATCTGTGAGGGAATTAAAATCATTCTGTATAATACCTGGATGTATTTAAAGGCCATTAAGACATTAAATGCACAATGTGACTAGAATGACTTTCATAGTTCCTACTCACTTTGTAAAAGTTCGAGATTTCATTCTGTGTGCTAGCTGAAAGTTAATACGTTTGATAAATCTTTCTCAGTGTACTTTTTGAGCTTACTTAACTGGAAAATATTTAAAATGACAATACAAAAATGACCCTAATAATTGTTTATTAGTTTCTATTACTTAGATTTGCTGACATCACAAACTCAAAATCTTAGTAGTTTGTAAGAAACAAAGAAGACATTTATGTCTCAGTCATTCTACATAGATATCCATCATTGACTGTTTAATTTCTCTGTTGACTCCTGTCTTCATTCTTAAGAGCCAGGCTGAGAGAGCAGACATCATCACTAATGTTGCTGTTTGCAAGAACAGAGAAAGAGAACACCCCAGATACTCCCCACACAAGCAATTAATGCACTTGCCTCAAGGCCCAACTCAACCACAGGGGAATCAAGAGGTGCAATGGTTCAATGAGTCCCAAGAAGAGAGAACAAGTATTTGATGAAATTCCATAATAACTACCACAAATAGCTATGGTAAACATAATAATGGCCTTGTGGGAGAATTATGATACAGCAACAGGAAGAAATCTGAACACTGACTTCTTTTCTGTAAGTCCTACTTTCCTAAATTTACACTTAACAGAAATGGGTTTCACTGCAAAGAGTCCCTTGATGTGATGCTACAGGATACCAAGGAAAGTTTATATGAAAACTATAGAACATTGATAACTTTTGAGGTGGGAAGATGTGAATTAAATGGATAGAGTGTTAAACTAAAAAAGACCATTTCAATTTGTTAATTGCTGATTTTAGTTCATATGTGAACACAACTGAAGACGATACACTTCACATTCTAAAATAGTCATTGTCCCTTTTTATATAATTAAGAGACTTTTTTGGGAAAAGAAAAGAAATGAGATGAACACGTAAATTATACCACACAGGCAACAGTGCTAAAAGACAGAAAATTTATGTTGTTTTTTAAAAACATGAACATGTAAGACTATACTTTCAGGGATCATTTCTATAGTTCGTTAAAAACATGAACATGCTAATAATTATGATAAACAAAATTACTATCTTATTTATCCTACTTTTATGAATTCCTTTCTAGATTTCAAAGTCATAAAACATTTTAAAGTATTAAATATTTCATAATGCTAAGAACACAGCCTGCCATCTAAAAGTTCCTAATAAATATTTATTTCTGTTTATTAGGCTATTTATTGAATTCAACATATTGTCTAGAATTATTTTCAACATGTTTTGCCTTCATAAACCTCTTACAAACTTTTATTTTTCTTTATATATATGATTATATAATCACCAATTCAGCTTTACTTAATCTTTCTATACGATTAGAACTTAATAATTTGCTTTCAAAAACTGCTGATCTCTCATACCATTACAAAACTCCAAAAAACATGTAGATGGAAACAAATTGTGCCATCTCAATTACATCAGCCCTCCAGGGCAGACTTTGTCTTCTGGTTGACTTATTTCTAAACTTGGACTAAATTAGCAAGAATGACGAACACAGTATAAAATACATATAGAAACAACAGACCATGCTTGACACTTAAGCTCAGAGTGAATAAAGGAAGAATAAATTAGAGTAATAATGAAAATGCAGCTGTTCTCAATTTTTTCCTGTTTTTTCTCCTCAAAACTGTTTTTAATGTAATGCTTCTCTATTTTGTAATGGAAGCACTCTTTTCAGTAGCTTGCTATTTTTCCCCTAGAAGGGAAGTATAATAGGTATAATCAAGACTATAGAGGGGTTATAATAGAAGGGGGGAAAAGTGATGAGATAAGAGATTGCAAAGTGGATGAAATTTTTCAATGCTGTGATTTCCTTTTAAATGGTACAGGGAAAAAAAAATAAGACCAATATTTTAAAATTGATTTGAAGGCTTAAAAATACCGGAACAGTACTAAAACTCGTGTTAGTGTCATTTTAAATACACACTCTACACCCAGCAGTGAGTTCCTGCTGGGAAAATCTATGCCTTAGAGATTTAATGGAGAAAGAAAGAAAGAATATGAACCATTTCAGAATTAATTGAAAATAATGGCTAAAGACAAAGGAATTGATTTAAAAGCAAGCTAGAAAAATCATATGATTTATGTATTTACTCAATTTGAAAGATTACATTAATATGTACATTATTATGCAATTAAAAGGGTGTGGCAACAAGAAAAAGGAGTCATTCATTTATATTCATTGTCCTCATCTTTAGCAGTGACTCAAGTTAATTCTAGGCAAAATTTGGATACATCTTGACATCTGTGAATAATTTATTCTAATTTACCTTAATGTATATAGTAAGCTGAAAAAAATGGTTCAGGATTCAAAAATTTTGTCTGCAAAAATATATTAATCTTATCTGATAATGTGAATTTTTCTTTGATCACAAAATATTTTACAAAAATGTAAAATATCAGATTGTGTTTAGAGTAACAGGTAGGAAGACGGTGGTTATCAAAAAGTTCATTTTTTAAAAATGTTTATTTATTTTTGAGACAGAGAGCATGATCTGGGGAGGGACAGAGAGAGTGACAGAGGATACAAAGCAGGCTCCACAAAGATAGCACAGAGACCGACATGTGGCTTGAACACACAAACCATGAGATCATGGCCTGAGCCAAAGTTAGACGCTCAACTGCCTGAGCCACCCATGTGCCCCCAAAAAGTTCATTAAAAATTTTTTTTAATGCATAGTCTCCTCTTTGGAAATATTTACTGTGACTATCATATTCATTTACACACTTCATTTTGTGTTCTAATTTTATGACATTAAGTTGTTTCAACCTCTTAAATTTATAGATTGGTATAAAAATAAATTCAGTTATATTTTACAAGGAATTTTTTGCTTATTTTTACACTGTCATTCAAAAATCTTTAGCTAAAATATTGATTACTTAAAATAGTATGTTAGAGCAATGAAAACACACAACTATTTATGTTTGGTAATTGTCTCAATATTAACAATCTTTCCTAAGAATTAAGTATTTGGCAGATGAAATCCCAATTTTTATACTTTTGTTTGATATTATAGTTTAATTTTGAAAAAGAGAAAAAATACAGTTAGAAATTTAAAAATATGCTTTCCCCATGCATTTTCTCTTTCTTTTCAAGCTCTATGTTTTATAATTTATCTCTTTTTAAAAGTCTTATTGATATATCATGCACATATCACAAAATTAACCCTTTCAAAATATACAATTCAATGCTTTTTTAGTATACTAACAGTTTGTGCAAACATCTCCATAATCTAATTTTGGAACATTTACATTCTCTACCAAAAAGGACACTGTATCCACTAACAATCAATCCCCATTCTTCCTTCCCTGAAGCATTAAGCAACCACTTACCTACTTTCTGTTACTATAAATGTGCTAATTCCATACGTTTCATATTTAATGGGATTATATAATACATGGACTTTTGTGACTGGTTACTTTCAATTAGCATATTGTTTTCAAACTGCATCCATGGTGTAGCATGTATCAGTCCTTCACTTCTTTTTCTTATTGAGTAATATTCCATTGAAGGGATAAGCCACATTTTTTTGGTTTTCATTGATTCATGAATATTTGAGTGTTTTTCACTTTTTGGCTATGGTAAAGAATGCTGCTATAAATATGTGTATACAAGTTTGTGTGTGGATGAATGTTTAATTTCTCTTGGCTATATACCTATGGGAAGGAATAACTAAGTAACATGGCAACCATTAAACATTTCAAGGAACTACCAAATACTTTTTCCAAAGCTGCTATACTATTACACATTGCCACCAGCAATGCATGAGGGCTCTGATTTTCCAACATTTTTACCAACACTGTTATTGTCTATTTTATTATAGTTATCCTAGGGTATATGAAGTCATATCTCATTGTGGTTTTAGTTTTATTTCCCTAATAACTAATGATATTGGGGGACCATTTTTTACCTGACTATTGTCCATTTATGTGATAATGTGAATATGAATAACTGAATTAAACAAAAAGAGTTTGATGAAAGCTTCCAGAGTAAGAAGCTAAGGAGCAGACTAATTCCACAATATTCTATAAGCTGACCTTTGGCAAGATACTTAACTGTCAGTACCTGAGTATCATAATTTTAAAATTGGGTTAATATTAGCATATGTCTTATGAGATTGTTTGGTGGATTGAGTAAGGTAACATGAACATTTTGGACATTGCCTGGTATCTAGTACATTTTCAATAAATGTTAATTTTTATAATCATCACTGTCATTACCAATATAAACTCATCAACATTATTCTTCTAAGAATATTCAAGTGAATTCATGAAAAACAATCTGATTTAGGCAAGATTTTTTGTAAGAAAATTTCAGGGAATCAGAACACTTTCTAAAACAGAAGACAAAATGATTTTATATTTAAAAGTATTACTAGTTAAATTACTAGTAAATATCTATGAGTACTTTTTAAAATCTGCACACCAAAATAATACTAAATACATACAAGCACACATATATTTCAGTACACTGATTTTTTTAAATTAATGTAAATTATATCAGTTCAAAGAGAATTCAAAGATATTTAAATTTTCTATTTACTAAGGCTTACTCCTTTTTTAGATTAAAAGAATAAAGAAATATTAGATTTTTTACTACAATTTTTAATTACTTCTCTTATAGTATGAAGTAAAATCTACAGAAATTAAACAAGACAGTTTGACATCACTTTACATGTATTGAATCAGCTGATATGAATGACATGCTGGTGACACGCCAAATGATTCTGTTACTTGAGCTCACACTTACAAGAAAATCTTATCTTACCTAATTTTTTGACAAAGCAAATGAAAACTTAGAGTAAAATGGTTCTAATTTTACATATGAATAAACTGCAGTCTTGAGAGGTGAAGGGAAGGGGTTGAATTAATACGGCATAACACATGCATACTACTTAACATAGACACAGTACACTTGTATTTGCAGTCTTCCCATTGTAGTACAGTTAAAAGACTTCACAGATAAAGTGAACCAAAAAACTGAAGCATCTTCCAAATATATAGACAATCTGAAATATATGATAAGATGATTTGCCAAAAAATTAGCTGGTTAAAGAATTTCTCAAAGGTATAAATGGTCTAGATTACATGGGGGAGATACGTTGCCAAAAATTAACTACTGATTAGAAGGAAAAACCATCAATGGGAATAAAAACTATAGTCTTTGTACATATCACTCATCAGATAGATTGTGTCTCTGGTAAAAACTCTGCAAGCACCGTGACTAAGTATAATTGTTAAATCTATGTTGTTGAGTCATTTAATGAAGGTGATTTTGCAAATCTGTACATGCAAGGGAAATAAAATTTAATATTTCTTCCCACAGGTGAGAGTCTGTGATACTTTAATAGCTTCATGTGTATAGTCAAGTCCAGAATATCTTAAAGGAAATAAATTATATCTCTACTGCTCAGCCAGAGGCATCATATGTCTGCAGACACTGAGTCGCTTTGCGGAATTTGCAACACACAAGCTCTACCAATAAAATTTACACTATTGAAATTTTGGTATAAAGCCCAATAAATATTTTAATCCTTAATTCTAACACTTTTTATTTTCATGAAACTAATGACCATCTGTTCCCCATCTGTCAAAAAAAGCATGAAAATTTGATAACTGCTATCAGTATAATTCATGATTCAAAGGAGAATTATTTATTATTGTGAACATAAATAATAACTGCTTCTTCTTGCTTGTTACTAGCATCCCCCAACACTATTTTCTGGTGCATATTAGAGAAAAACACCTCAGATTTCTTAGTATGAACAAAAGTGCACAGGGCGTTTAATTCAGAAAGCCAATATACCAGGAAATAGGAACACTTGACTCCCCAAACTCATCTTTCACTAAAAATATTAGTGCCTTTGAACAAGTCACTTTATCATTCAGAGAAAGATTGTATTAAACTGGAGAGTAGGTAACACAAAGAAGCGTATAGTTATCCCAGTAAAGTGTAAGTTAATCACTAGAAGGCATCATTAGGAAAATCTGCCTGAGGCTTCCTGTTGTATATCAAACAGGCCTGTTGGTGAAGAAAAGTCAGAAGAAGCAAATTATCCAAATAAAGAGCTGCTGCTCCCTGAAATGTTCCTTCACACTTGAAAAGGCAACCCAAAATAAGGACTTGGTTGCCTCATTGCCACTTCGCCCAATTGAATATAAGTCAATGATTCTATCCAGTGAGGGTATAAGACCTTATCTAAGATTTGGGCTTCCTGCATGCAAAGGGGACAAACACAAGCTCAGGACTTTCTAAAGTAACTATCTCCACAAAGCAAGATTTATTTTCTAGATACCTTTATGCAGACTAAAGTATATCACACTTAAACAGGAAACTGTGTGTGTGTGTGTGTGTGTGTTTGTGTGTGTGTGTGTGTGTGTGTGTAGCAGTGACTATATAGGGAGAAGCTAGACATACATCTTGTCGCGAGATAGGAAAGCCAATTTCTGTTGCCTGTCTGTTTAGACTGCAAGGCTAACGCTAAGGGCAGAGATTAGAAGGTAGATTATTATATGGACTGAAAGGTTAGAATGCAGTTTGAAACTACCTGTTAGGGAGATTTAGACACAAAAATGGCATGGTATAAATAATATTACATTGAAAATAAAATATATTTCTCTCCTATTAGGCATTCATATCAAGGTCTAAGCTACTTTATATATGTACAAAGAGCAATTGATTTTTCATTCTCTATCAAAGTTATCCATTTAATTAGAAAAACAAGCATTTTATTCATTCAAAAGTGTTGTTAAAGATAGAATATGATATATATGATGTATATTATATATGTTATCATATGATGTATATGACATATGATATATACCATATAGAGAGTACATGATATATCATGTACTCTAGCTAGCTAGCTAGCTAGCCATCCATCCATCCATCCATCAGTACAGAACACTACATCTTGTGAGATCAGGAAAGTTTTCTAAGGTAATACCCTTCTGTGCTGAATCTCTGAGTAGGCAATAGCCAGGTGGACAAGGACAGTTTGGACATTATATTTCAATAACATCTTTTAGGAGATCTATCAGTAGAGTTTGATTCAGAAATTCGAGTAATGATTGTTCAGTAGAGAATGCTCTTGGGATCCTAATGGAGAGTGATGTGGATGGTGTGGTCAAACATACCATGGATTTGAGTTTGCAATTAATCTTTTTAATTTAATCTTTTATTAAGGTGAGTTGCCATTTTGGTTTGGTGAGTTTAGTTCATTAACATGACCCATATTGTTTTTTGATCATGGGGGGGGGGCGCAGATTATAGAATATTTTATGTACCAAATGAAGGTACTTGAACTAGATGATCTAAAACTAGGTAGTTCATCAGTTCTACCCAGTGGAAAAGCAGAAGTGCAACAGGGAGTTAAGCTGCTCAGAGTGATTCAATATGTACAGGAAAAAAAATTGCTTCCCATCCCACAATAGCACCCTGTTGGTTTGCCATTAGATTTTCAGAAACACCACTCATGATGACAATATTTATGTGAAAGTTTACATATCAGCACACTTAACACCTTAGCACAATCTGGTAGTTCAGTTTCAAATCAGGGAAAGCTTATCTGACTCCAAATTCTGTACAGAGAGAGCACATGACTAATAAGAACGTTGAGAAATCAGGACATTTTAATTTCAAATTTTCTTTGATAAGTTAATTTTGACATATTTGGAAGATGAAAAGATATGGAAGATTTTTCATATTCTTTCTTTGAAATAAAGGTCACCAAAAAGAATACCAGTGGGCATATTCATTTTTCATTTCATGTAAAAAATGATAACCTTCACAATTATGAATATAACCAACTGAATATTTTTTCATAAAAGCATTCATATGGAGAAATGTGAGGACAGGATTAGATACAGGCTTCTCTTGACAAGAATAATACATTTTCTAATATGTAGAGAGAATGTGAAGAGAAGAAGAAATCTAGCAAAGTAGTACTTACAGCAATGTAAATGTTAATGAGAAAAAAATCCATGAGTATATTAAGGAAGAAAAATAAATGGTATTGATTTTACAAATAAAGAAGTCAAGCTATCACAATACTATTCATGTAAGTTAAATTAAATAGTTTTGTTAATGAGAATTGGATTTTTTGTTCTTTTTAAAAGGAAACCCCAGGAATTTAGCCTATTGGTGACTGTGGTTGTAATAACAAATTAATATTCATTTAAAAACATTTACTTTTAAATTATAGTCTGACACTTAATGAAAATCATAGTGCTTTCAATAGTATAGCAATGGTAAGCAAGTATAGAAACTGAATATGTTACTCATCAATTCTGGGAAAAAAAGTGTATCAAAATAGTGTATGATGTTTACATATGATAATTTTAGCTGCTGAGGGGATAAGAGTTATTTTACAAAATTGAACATGTCTGGAGACAACAACAGAAAGGAGAAACATATCTATATTGTTAGGATTTGAGAGGGAAAGGGCACGCAGAGCATTATAAAAATGAAAAGCTTCGGTGTAATAGACGACACTTATATTAATACAATTAATGAGAGACTTTAAATACTAAAATCAGTATTAAGAAACTGTGAAAGAAATATATAAGAAAAATTAGAGGCAATGTTACAACTTATCAGAGTGGCCAGAGTAAATATCGCTTTTAAAATGTATTAGTCACATTGATTCACGTAGTTCAAAATAACATGGTGAGAAAATGTGGGATTAATGACAAGTTTAAGTCATAGTATAAGGTCAGGTCATTGTTGGGGGAAAATTATGCTTATCAAACTTGTAGAATTTTTACTTCCCAGGGTATACTATAGGCTTACCCGCATATATAAAAATATTTGAAACTTTATCTTTGTGTCACAAGTCTTTTAAGGAAGAATAATGAATTTTACACTGCAACATCCAGAAGTCTGTAGAATCTCTAAAAGAGCTCACTAAACGTGAATAAGAATGGAAGGACAAGGCCTCATTTATTTAAATGTCTGTGTAAAGTGTTTATTTCAGGCCATAGATGTGGATTGACTGGGGAGATTAAAATAGACTGTATTGAAGTAATCTATCTGCTTCAGGAAAGATTTTGCAACTACCTCTGTACTGTATTTCCGCAATTAGATATTTAAATAGTATAATAAGCTAATGAAGCTTCTAAAATATATTCATGGTAACAGTCACTGAAGACCACGAGTATTGTTTTACTATTATATCAAAGGTGTATGTTTCTTTTTCAAACTTTGTGATGTTATAAGAAAGAGAAAGATTGCCTAATTGGGTTTGAATTGGTTTGCCAGTCCTTAAGAAACAAAGACAAATTTTATTTTACTGGATAAGAGAACTTTTATTTATTCATAAGTAGGAATTTAATGGATTCCCACTATGTTTCAGGCATTGTTAAAATCCAGTAGTCTTAATTCATCTTTACAGTGTTTTACAGTATGGTCTCTACAGAAAGACATGTCATTGCTCACGCTGAAGCTCAGAAAGGAGGCCAACAATATTGAACAGCTACCTCATTTCCCGTAGCCTCTCTGAAAGGATGGGCTTCCATCAGGATCACAATAAGGATATTTCCTTTGGGACCCCACATAAAAGATCCTACAATCTAAAAGGCTGAGAATGGCTCCTCTTCTCATCCTACCCTGTCCTGTTTTTTTTTTTTTTCCTTTTTAAATTGATTATGTCCTTGCTTTATTGCTCTGCTAAAACATGCAGTGCATGGTGGTATTTGAATATTTTAATTGTCAGGGATGCATTTAGTGGGTCATTCCAGAGCTTTCTTAAAACTAATTAATATGCAAGATTTTATTCTAGTGTTTTCTGAAAAAAAATTTTTTAAATAGCCACATAAAAATTAATCATCCACAAAAATACTAACTGTAGACATAGCCAAACATGAATTCTGAGCTTAGCTTGTTTTTATAGATGGCCGTTACAGCAAATGGACTTTTATTTCAAAAAATGTGAGTTATTAAATGTTTCTTGAATATCCCTGACATTTCAATTCAACCTCTTCTGTCAGCATGAAAATCACCACTACTTTTGAGTCTTAAATATTATTTTAACTCCAATGAGAAGTATGATGGTATCTAAATATATTTTATAGAAAAAGAGACAGCAAGCAATGTTGATAAAACACAGACTACATTTAGAGGGCTGTATGTTTTCACAAATCCTGTTACTCAGCAAGACTTAAATTCAGTGTTTAGCAACTATTTAAGCAGCCTGATTTGATAATAAGAAAGGCATTAATTCCATTAAATTTTCAATTGAAATCACATCATCGGAAAGGAAATTTATAACCAGGTTTATTTTATAAGAACAACAGTAGTGTTAGCAAAAGATATTCTCTGGATTTATAACCATGTAGAAAATGGAAAATATTGTTCAATATTGTGCTATTTTTATTTAAGTCACAGAGTCTCTGATATAGCATATGTGTCTGCAAAATGCCAGTATTTAATAAAAATGGAAATACTGGAAATATAATTTTATGCTAAGTAAACATTACCAGGATATTTTAGACTTATATTCAAACCTAATAAAGAAAAAAAAAAAAACTTCTTTCATGTGTATCACATCAAAATGCATTAAACATAAGAATTATAACCTTAATTTTCACACAAAATAATTGAATATATATGTACTTAGGGAGAAAGTCTTTTAAACTAGGAAATTTGGGGTGCCTAGGTGGCTCAGTTGGTTGGAAGTTTGACTCGATTTTGGCTCAGGTCATGATCTCACAGTTCATGGGATCGAACCCTGCATCAGGTTCTGTTCTGGCAGCATGGGAGCCTACTTGAAATTCTCTATCCCTCTCTCTCTCTCTCTGTCCCTTCCCTGCTCATACATGAGATCTCTCTCACAATAAATATTTTTAAGAAATGAAAAAAATGAAGACTTTTATGTTGAATTAATTTTTCCCCTATTTTCCTTGTTAAATGGACTTCAAGCTGTGATGGGTTTGGCCTATTTTCCTCTTTTTTCTACACTTTTTTCCTATTATTTTATTATTCATCTAAGTAAAAATAAAGGATGAAGTAAACTCTCAGTCATCTTTTAACATTTATATTCAGAATAAAAAATTTAAATGATTATGGAAAATATAAAAACGATTAAAGGTTAAACATTATCTCTAGTTCTAAGACAAGATATAACCACTGTTTTGGGGTTTTTTAAATGTTTATTTATTTTGAGAGAGAGAGAGGAAGCTAGTGGGAGAGAGGGGGAGAGAGAGAGGAGGGAAGAGAGAAGCCCAAGCGGGCTCCACTCATCACAGAGCCCAACATGGGGCTCGATCTCATTGAACCTTGAGCTCATGACTTAAGCCAAAATCAAGAGTCGGACGCTTACCCAACTGAGCCACACAAACACCCCTGTAACCATTGTTAAATATTCATTTTGTTTCAGAACCACATTGACCACTTTGTGTACAAATACTCGACAGCGCCTATGCAGATTACAAACACTGGATCCTTGCAGTGACACAAGGAAAATTCCTACTCTAAGATGCTATCCATCTTCCCAAATAACTTCCAGAGAGGTCGTACCAAGTTACCCAACCCACTGGCAGCATGAGAAAGTGCTCACTTCTGTCAACCTTATCCACCTAAGCTTGAATGTTATAGTTCTAAGAGTTTGACAAAAATAAATAAAATACAGTATCTCATTGATTCAAATGTCTATTTCTTTCACTGCTATTGAAGTTGAACCTTTCTTACTCATAACATGTTTTTCTTTTGTGTATGGCCTCTTTGCTTTTCTTTTGTGTAGGCTAGAGCTTATATTTTATAATTGTAATTATCCTTTTTAAATATACGTATATATTTTTTTATTTTTTCAACATTTTATTTAAATTCTAATTAACATATAGTGTAATATTGGTTTCAGGAATAGAATTTAGTGATTCATCACTTACATATAACACCCAGTGTTCAAAAGAACAAATGGTAATTATTTTTTATAAATTATGTATACAAGTCTTTTATCACATTTTTTCAGATCTTCATAAATAAATAGTTCAGATTTATAAATCATCTATCACTGAATCACTCTTTCGGCAAATATTTAATTATGGTCAGCTATGTTTATAGGTTGGAAGTAGAAAATTTGAGGTTAAAACAAAGAAGTATTTATCTCATAATCCTTTTTCCTTTTGACTATACCAAAATTCTTAACAAAATGGTTTGAGAGCAAGCAAAAATATTGATTTTATCTGTGTGTG
Organism: Cryptoprocta ferox; assembly: GCA_028646485.1. Classification (NCBI taxonomy): domain Eukaryota; kingdom Metazoa; phylum Chordata; class Mammalia; order Carnivora; family Eupleridae; genus Cryptoprocta; species Cryptoprocta ferox. The sequence goes on from CM053573.1 coordinate 111,791,713, forward strand.
TGTTGGGGGTGTCCTGTAGACATGTCACTTGAAATAGCTCAATGGAGAAAATGGCATTTTGAAAGGTAGAGAGATTGGAATGGAAGGGAATTTTAAATTGAAAGAAGAGAATAAACAAAACTAAAAGGGGTCAAAAGGAAATTACATATTTAGGAAACATACGGTCCAAATGTAAATGTAATAAGGGGCATGCAGAAGGATAAAGCAAATTATGTTCAGAAAGCTAGACTGTGAAAATATTTGGAATAATTTGAGTGACATTTAAATGGTGTCTGTGGCTTTATTAGGTAGACACCATTTTGTATCACCAGTGCTTTTAAGCAAATATGAAAGAGCTAGGAGTGACCTGTGCTTTAAAACTTTACGATCAGATTTGAAGCTGGAAGCTTCCATAGTTTTGGATACTACTGTGATAGGTCAGATGGAAAAATATATATATAGTAATAGACATCATGGAGGAGGAAATAACAGGATACATAGAGATAAGTGTTCCTGATTGGGTGGGAAGATGAAGGAGTGGGGAAAATCATTACTGTAACATCCAAGTTTCTGAACCCACTTGACTGAGAATGATTTCATTATTTGAAAGAGAATACAAGAAGGTGGAGAGGAGGAGGTGTTCTGCTTTGGCTATCAACTCTTCAGAAATCTCCCACTGGTAATCCATTTCACCAGTATCTATTCAAAAGTCACTAGAGTAGAAATGGCCTTTCTCAAAACAATATTCTCTTCAAAATTTGAGGGGAAAATGAAATAAACGTCTGTTGCAAATTTCTTAAATATTTTTAAAAATTAGTCTTTATTCTTAAGGTCATACAAATGACATATTTATAAGCAATGTAATCAACTGAAAATTATAATGACCAAATAAATACCTTTAACAAGGGCTCTTAGGGGAACCTTTAAAGTGACTTGATTGGATGATTCTGCTCATCACTGAAGCAGAAAAATGTGATCACTTTTTTTCATGAATGTGTAGATAAAGATTAAGTTGTTCTGCTTTTTTCTACCTAAATCTTATTTTTGTTATCCACTTTTCACCCTAAATCATAGTCAATTTTTGTAGTAACTGGGAATATTTAAGGATACATATATAGGAAACGTTGTTTTAAAAAACCATTATGTTTTCTTTTAAAAGAAAATTTCACATCTTTGTTAGGTGTGCTTCTCCAAACCAGGCACAAAATGAACACGTGACCCCTATTTACAAAGAGAATGCATAGGCATAAATTTTATGCATAAATAATTTAAAAGAGCTTTGAAAACTTAGTTCACTGTTCCATTTATTCACTTTTACAAAGTGAATGCATTTTGGAACACCATAAATGTAGCCTAGTGCTAGAGATACTTGCAGGAGAGAAAATCTATTTATGTTGCACCTGATTCTTATAAGACATGCCAGAAAAATTGGGGAGAAAGTTTTGAGGAGATGTTGCATAGCACAAACACCTTCTTTAACTTTGATTCCTTTGAGCATAAAATATTGACCTCAAAGTGTCTAGTGCAGGGTGTTAAAACACACACACACACACACACACACACACACACACACACACACACACACACACACACAAACAAAAACAAAAAAACAGACCAGCCTTGAAAATTCTCTGAGAAGACCAAACCAGTTTAGTCATTCAAAGCTTACTTTGGCTTATTTTGCAAGACTTGATCTAGGCCATTTCTTGCTTCTGTCATTGAAAATCATAGGCAAAACTCAAACTGTTTTTCAAGGCTGATATGAGGTTACCACTGAACAATCCCTATCATTTAAGAAAATTCTAATACTAGAGTGAATCACTGTGTAGAACAAACAGTTACTGCTTTACAATAGTAAATCCCTGAGCTCCATTCTATATTGGGTTTGAGTGCTCTCAGTGTGCAAACTGTCTTTTTGGTAGGTACACAATAAACTTTTTAATCACTACTTAGGTGATTCATTGGTTTTGCTTCTGTTATTTCCGAACTTTGACCAAGAGCTTGACTATAAATTTGTGTTAAAAACAGGCTAATTTGGGCACCTGGGTGGTTCAGTCAGTTAAGTTTCCGATTCGACTTGGGTCATAATCTCATGCTTTGTGAGTTCAAGCTCCATATCAGGCTTTGTGCTGACAGCTCAGAGCCTGGAACTTGCTTCAGTTTCTGTGTCTCCCTCTGTCTCTGCCCCTCTCCTGCTTGCACTCTGTCTCTGTCTCTCAAAAATAAACATTTAAAAAATTAAAAATTGGGTAATTTATTTTCACTTCCTTGCTATCGTGCAAGTGAATTTTAGTTATCTTTCTGTAAGTTTCATTATCCTTTAGGTTTATACATTTACTTTAAGTGTTTATCTTGAGAGAGGGAGAGAGAAGGAGAGAACAAACATGAGCAAGGGAGGGGCAGAGAGAGAGGGAGGGTCAGAAACAGGCTCCCTGCACTGTCAGCACGGAGCCCTATGTGGGGCTCCATCTCACAAACCGGAAGACCACGACCCAAACCGAAACTGAGTCTGAAGTTTAATCGACTGAGCCACCCAGACGCCCCTCCTTTGGGTTTATTTAAGCCATCATTTTTATGCAAGGCTGGAGTGGATTTTTAATAGTAATTTATTTACTTTTTTACTTGAAGACTCACTAGGTTTTCCTGTTCTTATAGCCCTAAGCATGAACAGACACAAATCTGGACTTGTCTAGCTGTTTTTCTTCTTTGTTGGTTCCAAGTCAGTTACAAGTGCTCAAAGCTTCCTAGGGCCCCATCTAGCAATAGTCTAGTTCTTACTTTAATCCAATTTCAATGACTTTTCCTGCATTTGACAGTAATATAGCCCTCATGATGACCAATTAGGTATTCCACATAAAAATCGCAGCTGCTTCAGTGGAGAAAATGATTACTGTAACATCTGGTAGTGTACTGATAAGGTTATCAAACAGGAAACTAAATCTTGAAAATCAGCTGCTCTTTATCCCAGCTTCTTTCAGCTCCCAGAGAACGATTAATTCTAGAACATGTACAGGATGAGTCAGCTCAAAGCAAAGAGAAAACTCAAGCCGTACTACAGTAGTTCATTTTTAATGTATCTACAAGTCAGGCAGGATTTAATGCAAACGTGAATTAAATTTTTCACACTTCCCAAAAAACATTGGATTAGTCAGAAATTTATAGTGTAATGATAGTAGACACTCTTCTTGGAATCCACTGTATAAGGAATTGATGTTTATTTAATATGTGCTTGAAGAATGGCAATAAAGATATAAAAAATAAATATAATTAGGAATATAAATATAAATATATAAATATATATATTCATGTTGTATCTCCAATGGAGGGAGGGAGTTTGTATTTCAAACAAAATGAAGAGGGATCCTGGGTGTCTCAGTCCGTTAAACATCTGACAACAACTCAGGTCATAATCTCCTGGTTCATGGGTTTGAGCCCCACATCAGGCTCTGTGCTGACAGCTCAGAGCCTGGAGCTTGCCTCAAATTCTCTGTCTCCCTCTCTCTCTGCCCGTTGCCCACTTGTGTTCTCTCTCTATTTTTATTTATTTTAATATTATTAATATTAAATTTATTTTTATTAAAAAATAAAAAAAAGAAACAAAATAAAGCACTTAAAAAGAGTAGTAGATTCCTTACATTTTACCATGCAGGATAGATGTAATAAATAGATATATTAATGTGCTAAAGTGAAAATGTGAAAAATTCTACATGAAAAAATATTATCAGAAAATACACAATAATATGTTTATGTGCATGGTGAACAGAAAATATTCCTGAACAAAAGAAATGAAGCATGTAACAAAAATTTTTGAAATACTGATCGTGTTAAACCACTTAAATGTCTGTAAGATGATAGAAAGTCAATGGATATTTGAAAATCGAAAGAATGTGCAATATATTTATATTACAGACTAATAAGTATCTTAAAGTTATTACAAGTTATACAAAATAACAATCTATAATGAAAGGATATGTATGATAACATACAAATAGTCAATGAAATATGAAAAGAAGCTCATTCCAACAGATGATCAAGATTCTAGTTTTCTAGGGGTGCCTGGGTGGCTCAGTTCGTTGAGCCTCCAACTTCGGCTCAGGTCATGATCTCACGTTCTGGGTTTGAGCCTCGCGTCGGGCTTTATGCTGACCGCTCAGAGCCTGGAGCCTGCTTCGGATTCTATATCTCCCTCTCTCTCTGCCCCTCTCTCTCTTGTGCTCTGTGTCTCTCTGTCGCAAAAATAGAAAAAAAAAGAAAGATTCTAGTTTTCTAGATTTCTAGATAGATAGGCTTTTTTTTTTTTAGACTGGAAAAATTTTTTAAATTAAACTCAAGGGTTCATGGGATTATGATAAAATGAGTATTTTCATATGAGCGGGTATGTGTATATGTATATAATTATGTATATAATTATATATGTATATATAATTTATAGTTATATAGATTTATGGAAAGACCCTGCACACTGTTGGACTTTTTAAAAAGTAACAGAATTTTATGTATGGTATGTCATTTATGTTTAAAAATACCCATATGATACTATTTTCCATTGCAGCATATATAAATGGGGAGATGGAATAAAAATCTGGAATAAAGCTGACTAGTCTCATAACTCCTAGACAATGTAACAAGGGAGAGGAAGTAGGGGAAGATAAGGGTTGGATGTTGGTTGACAGAGCCATCAGCTTTAGCTGTAATGATTTAGCTTATATAAGGAATACGTAGCTGCTTGTGCAACATGGCATCTTTTACCTAACATTTTACAACATAATAATGAGAAATCTGAACAAATTATGAGACCACTAATACTTGTCAAATTATAGGGTAGAGGAGAACAATATTAAGATATAAAGGAAGGAAGGAAAGGAGGAAGAAAAAGGGAGGGAGGCAAGAATGGAAGGATAAAGGGGAGACTAAGAATCACGTATAGGCAAGCAGCAGAGATTTCGTGATTTTAATATCTGTGATGCAAATTTGAGCTTCCTGTTATCTCTAGAGAAATTGAAAAATACATCAAGTTATTTGACTGATACAGAACACAAATTAATTAAATTATTTTGGGAAATATGTTCCACTCCCAAACAAAATTTATGATCCGGATCATGCTGTCTCTTATCAAAGGAATATCGGCAAACACAGAGTGTCTTCAAATGTAGTTTTAGAAGAAAAAGAAATGAGTGTTTCTTATATCTGTCCTCTATAAATTTAGACCACATTGTAATAGAGTAGGCTTTTTAAAAATATGATTGTGAAGGAAAAATACATGAAGTTTCTAAGCATGGCTAAATGCCATAGATGACATTTACGGCAGACTGTTCTGGGAGATGCCAGACTTTTTAGTTGAGCCTGGCCAAGAAATGCCTCTGAGGAAATGACTTTGAGTTGCTAATTAAAAGCCTTATACTGTAGATTTTTTTGGCTAAAATGAAAGCTTTTTGTTATAGACACTATACACATTAGAAACTTGCTATGCTGTCACTAAACTTTGGGAATCTGATAATAACTTCTATCAAGGATACAGCATCACTAAACTTCAGTAAAGATTAGCCTAGAGGAGTAGTTCTCGGTAAAACCCTCAGTCATACACTTAATTTCCTCAAACATTTGACCAATTGAGACCACATTTTCTGTATTAAATAACATAAAAGAAATAAGAACTATCTAAACTAGTATATAAACATCTTATACTAAAAAATTGTCACACAAAACTATATCCTTCATAAAGACTGATTGTAAGCATATTTTTATATTAAGTAGTATTGCCTTCCATAGACTTATATGCCAGAGTTAGTGGAAAAATAAAACCACACATAGCTAGGTAAGTTAATGTAATATTTCTGAATCCTGGATGTTCATTAACATCAAGTGACAAATTTTACAAATGAAATTCTATTGTCAGAGTTCCATCCATGAAGATTTAATCAGAACCTTTGTGGATGGATCATGGGGTCAGTGCATTTAACATGCTCCCTAGGTGACTTGAGTGCACAGACACGTTGACAAGCATTTCAAGTTAGCATGTTGAATGTGGTGCTAATGTTTGAATGTCAGTTAGTGTCCATTTAAATGATGAAAAAAATGGTTCCAAATAAAATATTTTAGTTTAAAATGAGAATGAGGCTAAGGATCTAGTTTTTCGCCAGTAACTAAATGATACATACAGGTTACAACAACCCTGTTAGTGACGTATTATTGTCCCTGTGAAATTGAGATTTAGAGAGGTTAAATTACATTGTCAAGACCATATATTAAAAAGCTACAAACCTAACAATGCTGCCTGTCATTAAGGTCTACCCCACTATTTCCACTATATGCTATCTTTCATATTAATAATATCCTATGTTTAATAAAGCATGGCACTGAAACTTCCAAAAACAAACCATTACTTTTTAAAATCCAAATGATTTTTAGACTTCCAAGGATTTCTACATTTTTTTAAGAATTAGGGGAAAATGTTTCCTTCCATCCCTGTCTTAAAATGTTGTTTATTTTTCAAACTCAGTGAATAATCTCTGCCCCATCTCCATTCCAGGAAAAAAAAATTCTTATTCCCTACATATGTGTCCCCCTAATAATTTTTTGTACAATTCTTGCAACACCAATCACATTTTATTACGAATTTAAATCCCTATAAGAGAAAAATATTTACCATGTCCTAAGCATGCATATATAAATGTACATGGTACATAGCCTGAATGCAACCAAAGCTTCCATAACCTAATTTCAGTTCCTGAAGACTCTTCTTGAATGCAAAATCTCTCTCATTTAGTGAGCAAATTTTCACTTTTGTTTAAACTTTTCATTTTGAAACTATTGTAGATTCATAGGAAGTTGTGAGAAGATATAAAGAGGTCTCATATACCCTTTATCCAGACTGCCCAATGGTAACATATCTATATCTATATGCCAAACTATAGTACAATATCATAACCAGAATACCGACAAATATTGATTAGTTCCATTATCACAGGATCCTTCTGTAACCCTTTTATAGTCACACCTACCTCTCTTCCACTACTCCTCATCCCCTTACCTCTGACCACCATTGAACGAGTCTCCATTTTTTAATTTTGACATTTGAAGAATGTTCCAAGGGTACTTCAAAAAACTATTGATTCTTATTGTTCAATGGAGAGTTTATATATGTCATTTAGAAACTGTTGGTTGTGGGGCACCTGGGTGGCTCAGTTAGTTGAGCATATGACTTGATTTCAGCTTAGGTCATGTTCTCACAATTTGTGAGACTGAGCCCCACCTATGGCTCTGCCCTGGGCATGGAGCCTGCTTGGGATTCTCTCTCTTTCTCTGTCCCTCTCCCCAACTAAGGCTCTATAAAAATGTTTAAAAAATAAAAATAAAAAAAATAAAAATAAAATACAGAAACTTTAAAAAAGGAAAAAAAAAGAAACTGTTGGTTGCTTGTCATATCCTCTATTCCTTGCCAATTTTCTATTAGTTGAAAGTGGGCTGGTGATGTCCCCAAATATAGTTTTAGACAGTTTTGTTTATTTTTGAGAGAGAGAGAGGGAGTGAGTGTGAGCAGGGAAACGGTGGAGAGAGAGGGAAACACAGAATCTAAAGCACGCTCCAGGCTCTGAGCTGTCAGCACAGAGCCTGAAGTGGGGCTCAAACTCGTGAACTGCGAGACCATGGCCTGAGACAAAGTCTGACGGTTAAACAACTGAGCCACCCAGGCTCCCCTAAATGGTTCATTTGTGCTTTCAGGTCTATCAATGTTTGCTTCATGTATTTTGAGTTCTGTTTAGTACATACAAACTTAAGATTTCTAGGACTTCTGGGTGGATTGATCATTTAATTTTTCTGTAATGTCACTGTGTCTAGTAAATTTATCTTATCTAAAGTCTATTTTTTCTGACAAAACATAGCCAGTCCTAGTTCTGTTTTTAACGTTTTCATGGAATATTTTTTCCATCCTTTTACTTTTAGCCTGTCTACATGATTGTTTTTGAAGTTACTTGTAAATGGCCAATAGTTGGGGTTTTTTTGTTTGTTTGTTTGTTTGTTTGATTTTACCTGGTTTTATTTTTTCATCTCTATTAATATGTCAATATCTGTCCTTAAAATGGTGTATTTAAAGTAAGTGATATGTTAAGGCTTGAATCTGCCACATTGTGTTCTTCTTGTTTCATAATTTCTCATTCTTCTGTTTCCCTTGTCTTACCTTCCTGTGGGTTTGGTCAAAGGTTGCTTTTAAGCCCCCTGTGCTAGTAAGGCAGCTGCCTTCAAATGAGGAGCCTGTGTGGCTTGGGAATGCTCTCAAGTCAGTCCCACGTTCTTCTCTGATTGCTCTTTTATTACTCTTAACTGCCTAGTAAGACACTTACACAGCCATTTAGACCCCACAGAATTGACTGTGATCTAGAAGACTTTTCTTAACTGACTGTCACTTTCCCTGGTTCTCTCCATTAACTTATGACTGCTCTTAGATTTTTCTTACATACCTAGAACTAACAGTTTCCTCTTGATTACTTCCTCCCAAGCTCTCCATTATTTTGAATGATACCCTTAGGCATAATGAGCTCTGGTTTGGCAGGTGTCAGCCTCTAGTCTTCTTGGCTTCATTCTACTGGAATGAAAACAACTCCCTATGAGTGAGCTGAAGTATGAAAATTGGGACCTGATTTCCTCTCCCATTTTACCTGGAGTACAGTTTCTAATCTATTGCTGGGGCTGGGTATGAGAAGATAAACCCAATTTTCTTGGTCCTACCTAAAACAGAGCCTTTCCAACATAGGGCTGGGGAGTAAGAAACACTAGCAGCCCACACTTCCTAGGGTGAAACTGTAGCCTCACTGAGAGCTATAAGGAGATGGAATCCCCTCTCTTCTTGGCTACACCTTCCAGGAGAAAAATATCTGGGCTAGAGCTCCTGTAATATGGATCTGGGTGAGGCAGCAGGTAAGGGAGCAGGTCGTTCTTATTACTCCTAGCAAAATTTAATAGATTTTTTTCTTAAAAGAGTACTTCTCCATTTGTTGTATGCCTCTAGGACAGTTTTCAAAGGATTTAATTATTTTAAAATTGTTTTCAGCAGTTAAATTATTGTTTTGGTAGAGAGAAGGTCCATATGGCTCATTATTCTGCCATTCTAGAATGCTAACTTTTAGCACTTATATTTTATAAAATCATTTTATTCAACCATACCAGCATTCCAGTATAAATACATAGACACACAAACAATATACATAGTACATATATTTATAAATTTTAAATTTATCAATAAAAATATTCTTATCCTGAGAAAATAATCTACATAATTATCTGTTTTAAGTTTTTCTAAAATAACACACAATTTTCTCAGCAGTTTTGCATTATATAGTGTTACACCCTGTTTCACTATAGGCTAGATATTTAATATTTCAATTAATAACCCTAAATATTTTACTTAATAGATGAAATAAAAGCACCTAAATCACTATAAAAATCCATGGCAATCAATCTACAGAAATCCATTTATTTCTATACATTAATAATGAAGCAACAGAAAGATAAATTAAGAAATCAGTCTCATTTACAGTGACACCAAAAATCATTAAAACACCTAGGAATAAACTTTAAAAAAGGAGGTGAAACACCTATTCTCTGAAAACTATGAAACATTGATGAAAGAAATTGAAGATGACACAAACAAATGGAAAGAACTTCCGTGGTCATAGATTGGAAGAAGAAATACTTTTAAACTGTCCATACTATCCAAAGTAATCCACAGATTTAATACAATCTTTATAAAAATACCAGTAGCAATTTCACAGAACTAAAACAAATAATCCTAAAATTCTTATGAAACTATAAGACACCTTGAAAAAGATGTCAAAGCAATCTTGAAAAAGAAAAACAAAGCTGGAGTATCAGAATTCCAGATTTCAAGTTATACTGCAAAGCTGTACTAATCAAAACAGTATGATACTGGCACAAAAATGGACACATGGATCAATGGAACAGAATAGATGGCCCAGAAACAAACCCACGTTATATGGTCCATTAATCTTCAAAAAGGGAGGCAATAATATGTGAAAAAGATGGTCTCTTCAATAAATGGTGCTGGGAAAACTGGAAAGCAACATGCAAAAGAATGATACTCGACCATTTTCTTACACAATACACAATAATACACTCAAAATGGATCAAAGACCTAAATGTGAGACAGGAAACCATCAAAATCCTAGAAGAGAGCACAGACAGTAATTTCTTTGGCATCCTCCATAGCAACATTTTTCTAGATATGTCTCTTGAAACATGGGAATTAAAAGCAAAAATAAACTACTGAGATGACATCAAAATAAAAAGCTTCTGCATAGGAAACAATCAACAAAACTAAAACACAAACTATGGAATGGGAGAAGATATTGGAAAATAATGGATCTGATAAATTTTTAGTATCCAAAATATATAAATAATGATACAACTCAACCCCTAAAAAAAAATAATCCAATTAAAAATGAGCATAAGACAGGAATAGACATTTCTCCAAAGACATACAGATGACCAAGACACATGAAAGGATGCTCGACATAACTCATCATGAGAGAAATACAAAAAACTACAGTGAGATATCACCTGTCAGAATGGCTAAAATAAAAAACATAAGAAAGAAGTGTTGGTGATGATGTGGAGAAAAAGGAACCCTCTTGGATTGTTGATGGGAATGCAAACTGGTGCAGCCACTGTGGAAAACAGTACAGAGTTTTCTCAAAAAATTAAAAATAGAGCTACCCTATGATCCATTAATCACACTGGGTATTTACCCAAAGAATATGAAAACACTAATTTAAAGGATATATGCACCCCTTTATGTACCACAGCATTATTTACAATAGCCAACTTATGGGAGCAGCCAAGTGTCCAACAATAGGTGAATGGATATAGAAGATGTATGTATCTATGTACATACATACACACATGCACACATATATATTATTCAGCCATAAAAAAGACTGAAATCTTGCCATTTGCAACAATATACATGGAGTTAGAGACAATAATACTAAGTGAAATAAGTCAGTCAGAGAAAGACCATATCATATGATTTTACTCATGTGCAGAATTTAAGAAACAAAAAAAAAATGAACAAAGGTAAAAAAAAATATATGGAGAAAAGCCAAGAAACAAACTCTTAATTATAGAGAACAAACTGATGGTTACTAGAGGGGAGGTGGGGGTGGGGATGGGTGAAATAGGTGATAGGGATTAAAGAGTACATTTATCATGATGAACACTGAATAACGCATAGAATTATTGAATCACTATATTATACACCTAAAACTAACACAACATTGTATGTTTATACTGTAACTAAAATAAAAAACTTAATAAAACTTTTTAAAAATCCATGACAAGGGCTTAAGTTTGGAAGGAAAAAAAGAAGTTTAAAAAATCTGACATAAAAAATACATGATCTAAAATTATTAAAAATATATGGGAAATACAAATTATTTCACCCTAGAAGATTTGGAAAATAACTATAATATGTATTTCATTTAAGAAGTATATCCTTCAAAATTTTAATAGATCTTGTTTCCTCTAAGCACAAACATAATAAATGGTGAATGCAGAAGTTCTGACAAGCTTAGAATAACATAGAAAAAAATTATAAATAAGAAAAAATTGTGTTAATAAATACAAATGATTTCCCTAGTGTTCCTTATTTCTTCCCTTTAAAACATTATTACGTACTATGCTCTTTGAAGCCTAGTTTTTCCTAATTTTGAATATCTTGTCTACCAATTGTAATTCTTCTAAGCATTGATTTTATTGGGTATTTCAACTTTTTACATGTTTTGCTTATGTTAAGAACATTACAGTGAACAGTCTTGAACACACACAAATGTGATCAGTAGTTAAGAGTGAAGAGCACAGACACTGAGTTCAACAGACTTGACTGAAATGTCTCTTTCAGATGTTAGCTGTGTAAACTTAGGCATGGTTTTTATCAACTAAATCTTCATTTCATCACTTATATAATGAAGATATGAGTCCTTCATAGGGCTCTTGTAAAGTAAAATTAGATAATTATATTAAGTATAACTATAGCATTATAATTATTTTATTTTCATTATTATGATTATTATGGTCAGAGTTACTAAATGATATCCTAGATATTGAAATTCAAAGGATATAAACCTATATAAGTCTCCTATAATTGTTATTCATAATGTTTGGACAATTTATCCTCCCATAAGGAGTAAGAAGAGAAGGAAGAAGGGAAAATTAACACTTTGTAGACTTGAACGACAATCACCACTATAAACTTGTTCAAAATATTAAGTCATTTACTACAATAATCCAATGAAATAAATACTAGTATTTCATGCACTTAACAGGTGAGAAAACCGAGGTTAATAGGTCGAAAAAAGGCTAACTGATTTCCCCAGTAGGTGATAGGACATACGTACATCTAGGGAGTATGTTAGAGAATCTAATACCCAACACACACACTGCCGTTCTTGACACCAGTCAACATGTATTTATTAATTTTATTTGAATCCAATGGAATAGAAATCCAATCCCATTAATTTTTATTTTTAAATTTGTAATGATATTTGATATACTTTCATATCATGTTATCTTTATTATTTGAAGATTATCTTTTCAAGATATTTACTCACTCTGGGGGAAACCTTCTATCATTTTATAATTGATTTTTTTTTTAGTTATTTCTGTATATTAAAGGTATGGGTTATTTAACTGCCACATATAAAACAGATGTATTTTTAAGTTTTCTTGCACTTTACTCTTTGTTAAGAGGGAATCAAGTGGCCACATGGGGATACCAGACATTTTTAAGTTCCAATTTAAAGAAATTTCACTGGCTTTAAATTGGAAAAGAGGGATATAGAAAGATGAGCACTATTATGGGAAAAGAAAAAAAGAAACTTCTTTTTTTCTAACATAGATCCTTGATTATGGCGAAACATCAGAGAACAACCACCATAACTGGATAGAAAACAGTCCCTCAGGCTTTTCTCCAACTCTAAGTTGCAACTATGTTTTGATATGTTTTGATTATACATAAAATGAGTAGTCACATGATTACTTATGACTTAGAACATAGCTAAGATTTGGAAAAAATTCATATTTGATGTACATAAAAATTTTGACTTCTGTAAATATATTTGCTAATGAACTTTCCAGTCATTGTAACTTCACTAAACAATATTAGTATTGGCCAACAGCTACTGAATGTCAACTCCAAGCTCAAACATTATCCTAGTGCTCAACATATATTTCATTAAATGAACCTAATCTTTACCATCTTATGGGACAGCTCTTATTTCATTTGTCTACCAGTAGAGGAGAAAATTGAAACCCAGAAAGAAAAATTAATTTCCATAATCTCATTCAGACTCAGAATTTAAGCCTGTGTAACTCCATAGCAAGCATTATGTCCAATGTTTGACACTGCTTCTCAAAAATAAGTATTAATGAGCATTTACTTAATTCCCACTTTTTATGAAAAATGTGGCTCTGTGACTTGAGTTCTACATACCAATCTTCTAAAAGTGGAACAAGTGCACACATTCTCAGAGGGGGAAAGAAAGAATAATAACCCTTTATATTCTCATGAAGAAATTCTCCTAATTCTATCCCTTCCAAAAAAAAGTACCTCTTAAACCTTCCAACCTCTAGTTTGAGAATCATATAACCAGACAGATATGTCCAAATGTCTAGTAACCATATAGATCAATTACTTTTATTACACTGTGATAAAAAGTTCTCTAAAGTGTTTTCAATAAAAAAATGACTATCTCCTAGAGTATAAACATATGGTATTATACATAGTTACAGCTCTAAAGTCTCATGTTCTATAAAACTCTAATGGTCATTGTATGAATTATTCATGCTGCACTTTTATTTGAGAATGAGTCAAGGTACTGGGTATTTAGTAGTAAATTTTAAAAAGTCTAATGAACATGCGCTGGGACTAGCACTAAAAATACCAGTCAATCATTTCCATTAAAGATTAGTATGCAATGGGTAAAATAACATAGATTTTTACTTGTTGCATCACACTTTCACTTTACAAAGTATTTTCATAAGCTCAGAGCAGTGTAATGAAAAGTAAATAGCTTTTGGAGTTGGGCAGCTCTGAATGTGAGTTTTAAATCTATTACTTATTAGCTCTGTGACACTGGGTGTATTACTTATACTTCTGAAGTTTAATTTTCCTCAACTGGAAAAAAAGAAAATTATAACACCTATCTGCAGCATTATTTAATGTTTCTAGAGGAAACATGCAAAAAAGCACCAAGTACAGAATAGCTTCATTTGAAAGCTCCCAAACTCCATATTTTTGGGGGTATAAGCGAATATAAATGAATCCACACCACCATTTATATCTACTCCTGTTTGGATGCTTCTAACTTCTACGTAGGACCTCTGCTAATTTTCCACAGTGTCCCAAGTTCTACTTGTGAGCCATTTGCAAACACATTATGCATGCTCAGGGAAGCTTGGCAATGCTGATACCACCTCATGTATGTTGGATATCTAATGAGCTCTTCCATGTTTGGTACACCGTCATGTGCCACAGGACACTCTGATGCTCTGGGGTTCTAAGTTGCTCCCTATCTAACCAGAAAGCACTATAATGTCCAGGGCACAGGCTCTGGGAATTCTTAAATGTTACACATTTAGAGTGATGATATGGCAATGCATTCCCTCCAGACTTTGGGTCATTTGTGTCTACATGAGTTATAGGAGAAAGAGAAAAATCTACTCCTTGGCTCCAATCTGGTGACCTAAAATATTGGCTGTTCTCTCCAGTTTTTTTTTTCTTTTACATTTCTACTCTGAATCCCATGGCATACTTTTAAACTTCTTTTTCCATGACCTTCAATCACTAGTATTCCCAACAATGTTGACCTAGTGACATTAGCAATACAATCTTCCATTTTAGAAGAAAGAATATGAGATTACACACTGACTTATGTAAGGTCACACATTAAAAATAACAACTGTTCATACTTGGATTTTAGGTTGTTATTGCTACACCATAGCTATAAGCTCCTCTAAATCTGGAATTTTGTCTTCCTACAGTAGAAAGCGTTTTCATCATCAATATTATACCCTTTTATCACTGAGGATGTACTAAAAAGACTGGCTAAGCATGGCTCTACTAAGTACCTTCTCTCTACTAAGTACCTTCTGTGTATTTTCTTGTTAATTCTATAACAAACCCACAAAGCAGGTTCGATGGTATATGTGTTTTATAAATAAGAGCATGAAAGTTTCCAGTGGTCAAGTGAGACCCAGGAGTAGGAAGTCAGAATAATTTGCATGGATGCAGGTCTTTCTCCACACCACGACTCCACTCTGCTAAAAAACAGCCATTGTATTGAACAAAGCTCTAGCAGGATACTGCACTGTAGCTGACTCCCATTAGTTGTGGTATATTGTGACAAAGTGGCTAACCCAGAGACTTTACAAAGAAGCTTCAAATATGTTTTAATTCTGCCTTTCTTTCCATTCAAACCCATATGCCTTCATAAAAGAATCTAGCAATCAGAGCATATTCAGAAGTAATTTCAGTGTGCACATGTGCTTTCTTCTTACTGAAAATAATATTTTGACTACCAAAAAGTACTCTTCTAAATTATTATAAACCATAAAATACAACATAAGAAACAGATAGTGAAGCAGATGGTGAAACTCAAGTTTTCATAAAATACAAAATACCTTTCATACAACCAAAAAAAAATCAGGATGAATAATTCTTCACAAATAACTTCTATTTTCTCTATACTCCCTAAGCTTAATATAATATTTACCTTAGTGAATTTGTACCTAAGAGATTTATAAAAAATGACAAATTGCCAAATATTTATAAAATAATTAACATCAGTTTTCCCAGATTAGCATGATTGCAAACACATGGTGAAACAATCTTGATTTTATTCCCAGAGAGAAAAAAATAATCATAAGAGCATATTTTAATTGCTCAAAAAGAAAGACATTAAAGTTTCATATTTATTAAAAATATAACCATCTTTGTTTCATGAATTTTGTACTTAAAGGTGGAAGAATGACATTTAGACACTGCAGAGACTCTATACTTTTTTTAAAAGCTAATTCCCCACAGGTACATTTGTAGAAATTCTGCAGTGCATGTAGTAAATAATAAATGAGCTTTGAGGGTCTGAGATTATAATATCAAAGATAAAGGAATATACAGATTAAATAAAATATCAGTAAAGCAAAAACCTCTAGTATTGATAATAATAAATAATATATGGCATTTTAATTTAACATGTACACCAGTGGATTTTCTTGAAAAATCAAGTCAAACCTGTTACCATGTTTCCCTTAGTTGAATGGAATTTTGCAACACTAGATTAGTTTTCAGCATTTTAAAGTACAATATATGTACCATTTGGGCATAAAATTCCTCCTCCTTGAAATTATTTCCATTTTATTTTATTTACATTTTGTTTTCATGGTTCTTAATCTGGTCAAAAATTTTTTAATTTTTGGGGCGCCTGGGTGGCTCAGTGGTTGAGCGTCAGGCTTCGGCTCAGGTCATCATGATCTCGCGGTTCGTTGGCTCGAGCCCCAGGTCGGGCTCTGTGCTGACAGCTCAGAGCCTGGAGCCTGTCTTCCGATTCTGTGTCTCGCTCTCTCTCTGACCCTCCCCTGCTCGCGCTCTCTCGGTCTCTCAACAAATAAATTAAAAAAAAAAAAAATACACACACACAAAAGAATCTTTTTTAATTTTTTTTTTTTTTGCCTTCTTCAGTGACTGAACTTTTCGTCTAATAGCCAATATGAGAAATATCTTAAATAAGGGTACTTCTTAAAGTTAAAAACACAATCTTCTTGGGGTGCCTGGGTGGCTCAGTCGGTTGGGTGTCTTGACAATCGCTCCGGTCATGATCTCACCATTCATGGGTTTGAGCCCCTCGTTGACGTCTGTGCTGACATCTCAGAGCCTGGAGCCCATTTAGGATTCTGTGTCTCCCTCTCTCTCTGCCCGTGCCAGGCTTGTGCCCTCGCGCGCTCTCTCTCTCTCAAAAATAAATAAACCTTAAAAATTTTTAATAAAAAAAAAGCCTACAATATTCTTATCCTTCCTTTCATGATCCTATCATCTTTTCTTGGCAATTGTCTCCACTCTCATCATAGGAGCTAACCATTGTTTGGATATAAGACCAAAGTCTAGTCTCTTTTACAGTCCAATTTTATCCCTAACAAATATTTTTATCTCTCTGCTAAAATGTGCTACTTGTTTTTTGATACTTCTCCCAGTCACTGATAACAACATACTTCCAACACAGAAGAAATAAAACTGCAATAATAATTTTCAATTTCCCCATATCACCAAACCTCATGGCATACCTTTAACCAAAACTCATAAATACTGTCTCTGAAGCTTTTAAATATCTTGAGTTTGATTACTCATTGTGAAACCGCTTACCATCATATTCAGTGCCCTCTAAAGTTCAATATGAATTTATAGCCTGAGTCCTAATGTCCAAAAAATTCCACTCTCTCATACTTGTTCCTATCACAGTGACAAGGGCCCTTAATTCTCCATGAATTTCCCCACTTTTGCCCTTCCTGATAATGATTTCATTTCTGAAATGACATTACTGTTCCACCACTTTAACTGTATGCATACTTAAGATTACAGAAAAAAATGTCCTCTCCCTTGTGAAGCATTATTTTACTACAGTTATAATTATTTTAGTCCTTATCCATGCTCTTAAAAAGCTTCTCTTTGGGACATATGGCTGGCTCAGTGGGTTGAAAGCATCTGACTTGAGCTTAGGTCACAATCTCAAGGTTCATGGGTTTGAGTCCTGGATCAGGGTCTGTGCTGACAGCTCAGAGCCTAGAGCCTGTTTCGGATTCTGTGTTTCCCTCTCTCTCTGCCCCTTCCCTGCTGGTGTGCTCTCTAACTCTCGCTCTCTTTCTCTCAAAAATTAACATTAAAAAAAACACTTCTCTTTAAGCACTCTTCATAAAGTCTAGATATAGGGTCTGTACCTTAAATTAAACCACTATTACATTACATACTTAACAAATCATCAATATATTTATTTTAGTTTTACTTTAAAAATAAAGGCTATGAACAGATTAGTTTTCCCTATAACTCAATAAAAAATAAGACTTTTTTCAACATAATAAATACTATTTTGAACAGAAGTATTTGCCCTTGAATATTTACATTAAGAAATTTCTTAGCTTTATTCTCTGTAACCAGTGATCAAATTTACACAGTTATAGGTTTATCATAAACTTGAGATGGAAATCCAGAGAATTCTCATATATCCCCTGTTCCCACACAGGTATAGCCTCCATTACCCACATTGTTCACCAACCTGGTATATTTTGTACCAAGATGAACCTATATTAACACGTCATAATCACTCAAACCCATAGTTTACGTAAGGGTTCATACTTTGGTGGTGTACATCCAATGGGTTTGGACAAATGTGTAATGACATATATTCATCATAATATCATGCAAAATATTTTTACTGCCCTAAAAATCCTCTGTGCTCTGCCTATTCGTTACTCTCCTATACCCTCACCATATCCCTGTCAACCACTGGTCTCTATTGTCTCCATAGTTTTGCCTTTTCCAGATTGGCATATAGTTGAACTATACAGTATATAGTCTTCTACATTGGCTTCTTTTACTAATATACATTTAAGTTCACTTCATGCCTTTTTATGCTTAATAGTTCCTTTTTTTAAGCACTGAATAATATTTCTTAAGGTACACGTAGCACAGTTTATGTATCCATTCAACTACCAAAGGACACCTTAGTTCCATCCGTGTTTGGATACCTATGAATAAAGTTGCTATAAACATCTGTGTGAAAGTTGCTATATGGATATAAGTTTTCCTTTAGATAAATATCAAGGGGCATGATTATTGGGTCATATGATAATAGTAGGCTTAGCACTGATTTATTGTTTTCTGATATATACATTCAATGCTATAAAGTTTTCTATAAGTACTGTTTTCACTGCACCCCAAAAATTTTGATAAGTTGTATTTTAATTTTGTTCAAAATATTTTCCAGTTTCTATTGAGATTTCTTTGTTGATACACATGTTATTCAGAAGTGCATTGTTTAAAGTTCATGCATTTTGGAACTTTCCAGTTATCTTTCTGATATCAATTTTTAAATTAATATTCTGTGGCTTGACAGCAGACATTGTACTTCTATTCTTTTAGAATGTTAAGGGTTGTTTTATGGCCAAGAATATGGTCTTTATCAGTGTTCCATGTGAGCTTTAGAAAAGTGTGAATTCTGCTGGTGATGGATGAAATCATCTATAGACGTAAATTATATGCAACTGAATGACGGTATTATTGGATTTGACTACGTTCTTACTAATTTTCTGTCTTCTGGATCTGTTCATTTCTGAGAGAGGTGCTGAAGTCTAACAGTTATAGTGAAAATACCAATTTCTCCTTGCAATTCTGTAATTTTGTCCCATGTAGTTTGATCCTCTGTTGTTAAGTGTGCACACATTAAGAACTTTTTTTTTTTTTGTAGAACTGACCCCTTTATTATTATGTAATGCCTTTTTTTATTCATGAAAACTTTCTTTGGTTTAATTTTGCTCTATCTGAAACTAATGGAGCTACTCCTGCTTTCTTCTGATTACTGTTAGCATGGCATATTTTTTCTCAATCCATTTACTTTTAATACATATATTTCTTTAAATTGGTCTTTTTATAGACAGTATAGAGTTGTGACCTACCCTGCCACTCTGGTGCTGATTTCTGCTCCTGCGTGTCTGTCCCAGTAAGCCCTCACTCTCCCTGTCTCTCCAGTCATAGAGGCACCAGTTTATCCAGTGTCCTACCTTCTTTTAAAGATCCAGGAAAAGTTGATTTTTTTAAAAATTTCTTTTATGTTTTATTTATTTTTGAGACACACAGAGACAGAGCATGAGCAGGTAAGGGGCAGAGAGAGAGGGAGACACAGAATCTGAAGCAGGCTCCAGGCTCTGTGCTGACAGCTCAGAGCCCGATGCGGAGCTCGAACCCACACACTGTGAGATCATGACCTGAGCCGAAGTCAGACGCTTAATCTACTGAGCCACCCATGTGCCCTGAAAAGTTTATTTTTCAATGTAGTCAGCTTTTCACTCATTGGTAGGAAGGAATGGTGGCCTCCAAGACCGTTACATGCAGAAATGGAAAACAATATATCCTTATTTTAATCAAGACTGTCAATTCCAAAAACTTTGCTTTTTTGTCAGAGTGTTTATCCTGATTTTAATGCAGAGAATATGGTCCTCAAAAATATAAATATTACTGAGAAATATGGTTAATCCTAAGTAATTACTTTATTACTGTTAGATTATGTTTTACACCAAATACTTAATCTCATGTTGTACGTAACTGGACCATTATGACAGTAGCAGTTTTAATCCAAAAAGGATTTTAAGA
The DNA here is from genome assembly GCA_028646485.1 of Cryptoprocta ferox. Classification (NCBI taxonomy): domain Eukaryota; kingdom Metazoa; phylum Chordata; class Mammalia; order Carnivora; family Eupleridae; genus Cryptoprocta; species Cryptoprocta ferox. Next base: position 111,812,120 of record CM053573.1, read on the forward strand.
AAAATGTCAAAATTTTATTTACTTAGTCAATAGATATTTGTTGACTACTAGAAATATCTATTTGGATTCAGTAACTAATCAATTAATTCATTAACTAATTCATTAATTAACTAATTATCTAATTCAATTTAATTGAATTTTCACTGTGAATTGGGTACTCCAATAGTAACTGTCAAGAACAGAAAGATTAAGAAAGATATTGGTCCTGTTTAATGAATACTGTGTTTTTGTATGGGATATTGTTATAGATAGTAAATAAATAAATATGAAGAGAGATCTGGGCTTCTGTGAGAAGTTGAACAGTTCAGAGCTCTGGGAAATTTCTGCATGAAGAGAGAAATGTATTCTAGGAAGGGAGAACAGCATAGTAGGAAGGCCAAGAGGTCAGAGAGGTAAGCAAGAGTCTGGTGCTTTAGAGGAACTGAATGAAATGTCATGTGGATAGAACATGGCCAATGGAGGCAGCATTGTGTACAACAGCTAGAAAAACAGATGAAGCAGCACACATGCCAGACTTTGGTGGAACTCAAGAGACAAGGTATGTATTTTGAGACCTATTCATCTCAAAGAGAAGACAGACTGTAAATAGTATAGTCACGTGTTGAGGTATGTGTTAAAGTAACACAGCCTGAGGTGTGTGTCATAGATTAGAGAAGGAGAGTTTGGGCACAAAGAGTGAGTTGGAAGGCTACCCAGGGTAAGCTGAGCGAAAGATGATGGTAGCTTCCAAGTAGAAAGGTGGCAATAGAGATTGAGTGGTATGGCAAGAGTTAAGAGACAGAAATAGTTATTACAAGTTTACAAATATATACTTAATATATATTATTTTGAATTTTTTTATGTTTTTAATTTATTTTTGAGAGACAGAGAGAGACAGCGGGAGCAGGGGAGGGTCAGAGAGAGAGGGAGACACAGAATCCGAAGCAGGCCCCAGGCTCTGAGCTAGCTGTCAGCACAGAGCCCAACGTGGGGCTCGAACCCATGAACCGTGAGATCATGACCTGAGCCAAAGTCAGACACTTAACCGACTGAGCCACCCAGGTGCCCCTACTTAATACATAGTATACATATATGTATTATACATAATTACATATTGTAGGGGAAGAGGAAAGAATAGTCAGAGATGATGACTCAGGATTTTAGCTTGAGTAACTGTACGCACTGAAATAATGTTTGATACTTATTGACCACATTGTGTTTTCCATGTGGTATTCTAGGTGACTTACATGTACTAATAGTCACAACAAACATTTGGCAGAGTATTATTATCCTTATTGGACAAAGAAGGAGTGTGAGACATAGAGATTGTCCAAGATTACACAGTATAAATAGTGGAGCTCAACACATGGCTCCCTCAGAGTCCAACCATTATTTTTTTGCTCTTTTGCCTAGTTTGCTGTGATACTTACTTAGTAGGAGATGTTCTGGAAGTATTCAATTTGGATTTCAGAAAGAAAGAGGAGTGCTGTTTTGGACTTGTGGATCTTGAAGAGCCTGTGATATAGGTGAATGGAGATTTCCAGTGTACACTTCGGTTATATAATCCTACAATTCAGGAGAGAACTGTGGCTGGGATATTTAGATAACAGAATTTTCAGGAAACAAGTAGATGCTGAAGTCATGGAAGTAAATGAAATTGTCAAAGTGAGAGGAGAGGATGGAAGTCTTGTGTCATGCTCCTATTTATGGGTTTCAAAGGGGGTATAAAGATGTAAAACATAATCCCTTCACAGACTTCCATCTCATGGGAGAAATATATGACTAAACAGAGAATTATAATATGGAGTGATAAGTGCTGAATCAGAAGGCTAAAGCACCGAGAATCATTTACCTGCTATAAGGGAAGGCCATGGTCCATGAAACTGCTTCCTGGAGGGTAAAATACGTGAGCTCAGTTTGGCATGATGATTTGGAGTAAATCAAATGAAGAGTAAGTATCAGACTGACAATAACCCAAGCAGGGATGCCACTTGAGCAGTGTAATTTCTGTAGCATGGTTGTATTGTGGATGTGTGGAAAGGAAGTGTTGGGGGGGTAAGCGGTGGGGAAAGTGCCAACCAACAGAAAACCTTAAAACCAAGTTTTAACTGGTTTAACTGTTCTCACGTTATCCAATTTGTGCCTTACAACACAGAATTTCCTATGTGAATGTGAATATCAGAACATTCCAAATAAGCCCTACATATTTCATTCCTGTATTCAGATGAACTAAGGAATAAGTCACTATCTCATGTTCAAGTAACCAAACAATATGAGCCTATTTTTCTTCTACATCTTCAAGAGTATTTTACTTTCTATCCTAAATTTTACCATTTAAAAATGTTGCTATGGCAGAAGGAGTTAAAAAAGCAATGTGTCAGGAAACAAGATGCCAGTTTCTTTTTCACTGAATAAATGCTAACATACTGCTTGCCCTCCCAAATTTTAAATTCTGTTGTCATAACATGCTCTACCTGGTGTCTGTCACCCCTGCCTAGTAATTGAAAATCATTGAAAGCAGAAAGTAATTTGTTCACATGCATAATTGTGTGAAGGAGTGTGACCAAAGCATTGCTGGCTACCTAACACTTTTTAAGTTAAATTCTAGATAGTGTCACAATAGCAATCTACATATGTAATTTCTTTAAAAAATTGATTTCTCAAAAAAAGTACTGTGACATATTCTTAAGGTTTATTGAAACAAATTTACCAAAATGGTTCAAGCTTACTTCCCAAATACCAGAAAAGATAAGTACATATATGTATTATTACTTTTTTAAAACACTAATATCTAAAATCATGGTTAAATAACATGCCCCCAATGCAACTGGCAACAGCATTTTAACAAGTCTATTTTCACAGCAGAAAAAAAAAAACCAATCTGGAAAGAGCATAAGAAAAAAAAAGAAACATCTGCATATTATATGATTTTGCAAAACTGTGAATGTCATTAGCAAGCATAATTTATGAGATTCTTTTTATTTATGCTAATGTATTACTCAAAGTGTTTTCTAACTTCTTATTTGGAATGTAATAGAGGATTTCAATATGATTGACAGGGACTTTATTCTTCCTGTCACAACTAGTTGTTTTTCTCATGTATGTGTGTGTTATGCGGTATTCCCACAGAGTTGTTAACGAGCCATCAATTATTTGTGCAAATTGGAAGCAGAAACTAAAAATCTCTCTATTCAAGGAATTCATACCTTTAAAACTGAATATGAGAACATCTGAATTTGAACACAAGTATATTAACCCTTGTACAGAGACACATGTGACTTTAAAAATATTATTTTGCGTTTTAATAAAGTTACATAATTTTGGGGTCAGAGAGTCCTTCACAGTGTGTGATTAGGCTGCATTTGATGGGGATGTAGAGAGCTGTGTATTACACATACATCACCTGAGGCAAAATGTTGAAGCATTATGCATGTTTTACTTACAATCCAATATATTATTTCGGAAAGTGATATAAAGTTTGACAAAAAATGAGATATTTGACATGTAAATGGTGATGAAGAGTTTGTTGTGGTGGTGGTTGTGGTTGTTGTCTGGAGAGAGAGAGCACACATGCAAGTGGGGGAGGGGGCAGAGGAAGAGAGAGAGAATCTTAAGCAGGCTCCTGACTCAGCACAGAGCCTGATGCAGGGCTTGATCCCCAACCCTGGAATCATGACCTGAGCTGAAATCAAGAATCACTCAACTGACTGAACTACCCAGACGTCCCAGCATTGAAGAGTTTTAAAATAATGTGTCTTAGTCAATAGTGACTAATCGCAGACCATAAATATCACTGAAGAGGGGGTTCTCTTTCTTTGTAGACTTCTCCCTTTTGAAATTCACCCATTTTTTCCCACATATGCTCCTATTCCATATTTTGTGAAGATATTAATAGGAATATGTTACATAGTTTCCCAATGTTAGTTCTTTTTAAATCTTGCTTCTCTCTCCATCTGCTTGCCAGAATTTGTTCACCAATCAGAAGGAAGGAAGGAAGAAAAGGTAGCTGATACTTCTTTAGTACTTTATGTTAAACTTTGTTTTAGACCTTTTTATTAATTATTACAAACAAACTCTTGTCATCGGCTATTATCACCGTGGTTTTAAAATGAGGAAACCAAAACTACCAAGGGACAGAATCAGGATTTTAAAATGGGCAATGTGTTTTGAGGCCATAGTTTTTTATTTATATTCTATATCCCCTTCCTTTAGACAGAAATCTTTTTGTAAACATTTATTATTGAGAAACAGAGAGAGATAGAGCATGAGCAGGGAAGGGGCAGAGGGAAGGGAAGACCCAGAATCTGAAGCAGGCTCCAGGCTCTGAGCTGTCAGCACAGAGCCTGACATGGGGCTCGAACCCACAAACTGAGAGGCATGACCCAAGCTGAAGTGGAACGCTTAACCGACTGAGCCACCCAGGTGCCCCAGGAATCTTTTTTTTTTTAAGTTTTTTAATTTATTTTGAGAGAGAGAGCACAGGTGCCAGTGGGGGAGGGGCAGAGAGAGAGAATCCCAAGTAGTCTCTGTGCCAACCAGCTGGACTTGGGGCTCAATCTCATGAACTGTGAGATCATCACCTAAACAGAAATCAAAAGTCAGACTCCCAAACAACTGAATCACCCAGACATCCTGAGACCAGAATCTTAATGAGCAATAATTGGTGGGGAAGGGATGAGTTTAAAGAGGAAGGATATTTTTGTGACCTTTTGAGTAAAGATGGTCAAAAGCCGTGTTTGACATTTAAAGGTACAGGATAAAAAATGCTACAGAGAGTTTAAGAGGTATTGTGATATATTGTGACTTCTCATAATATTCTAGACATGCAAATAAAGAAACTATAGTTATTTTGGAGACTTCTGGGGAAGAAGGCAGAGAAGGAAGACCCTAAGCTCACCTCATTTCAGGAATACATCTAGATAACACCATCAGTTTAACGAACCCAGAAAAACTGGCATAACCGACTTTTCAGTTATTCATTGAGAGGAGGCCTCATCAAAAAAGGTAGGGAGAGCAGAGGCAAAGTGGGGAACCAAACTAACCTTTAAGATTAACCACAAATAGGATAGACACCTCAAGCATGAAGGAAGAGGAACAGATCCCAGAGCAGAACCCTCGCATAGGGGACCTGCTTTGGAAGCTGAGTACCCATAATATTTGGCTTTGAAAGACATTGAGGTTTAAACTTCCTGAGTTTTGGGGTGCCTGAATGGCTGAGTCGGTTGAGCATCCGACTTTGGCTCAGGTCATGATCTCATGGTTTGTGAGTTCGAGCCCCACATCAGGCTCTGAGCTGACACCTGTAGCCTATTTCTGATTCTGGTTCTGCCTCTCTCTGCCCTTCCCCCGCTCATGATCTGTCTCTGTCTCAAAAATAAACAAACATTAAACAAATTAAACAAATAAGATTCATGAGTTTTTAAAATCATTGGGGCTTAAAAACAGGAACTATTATTTCTTTTAATCTTTAAATTATTTTAAAATATAATTTATTGTCAAGTTAGCTAACAAACGGTGTATACAGTGTGCTCTTGACTTCAGGAGTAGATTCCCATGATTCATCGCTTACATACAACACCCAGTGCTCATCCCAACAAATGCCATCCTCAATACCCTTAACCCTCAGTATGTTCTCTGTATTTAAGGGTCTCTTATGTTTTGCATCCCTCTCTGTTTGAAACTATTTTTTCCCCTTTCCTTCCCCCAGGGTCTTCTGTTTCTCAAATTCCACATGTGAGTGAAAACACATATCTTTCTTTCTCTGACTGACTTATTTCACTTAGCATAATACCCTCCAATTTCATCCACGTTGCTGCAAATGGCAAGATTTCATTCCTTCTCATTGCTGAGTAGTATTCCATTGTGTGTGTGTATGTGTGTATGTGTGTGTGTGTATGTACATATATATACATCATCTTTATCCATTCATCAGTTGATGTACATTTGGGGTCTTTCCATAATTTGACTATTGTTGATAGCACCGCTATAATCATTGGGGTACATGTGCCCCTATGAATCAGCACTCCTGTATCCTTTGGATAAATTCCTACTGCGACTATTGTTGGGCTGTAGGGTAATTCTATTTTTAATTTTTTGAGGAACCTCCACACTGTTTTCCAGAGTGGCTGCACCAGTTTGCATTCCCGCCAACAGTGCAAAAGAGTTCCCATTTCTCTACATCCTTGCCAATATTTGTTATTTCCTTGCTGTTAATTTTAGCCACTCTGGAAGATGTGAGGTGGTATCTCAATGTGCTTTTGATTTGTATTTACCTGATGATAAGTGATGACCATCTTTTCATGCGTTTGTTGGCCTTCAAGATGTAATTTTTGGAAAAGTGTCAATTAATGTCTTATGCCCATTTCTTCACTAGATTATTTGTTTTTTGGGTGTTAAGTTTGGTAAATTCTTTATAGATTTTGGATACTAACCCTTTATCCAAGATGTCATTTGCAAATATCTTCTCCCATTCTGTCTGTTGTATTTTAGTTTTGTTGATTGTTTCCCTTCCTGTGAAGAAGCTTTTATTCTTGATGAGTTCCTAATAGTTCCTTTTTGCATTCATTTCCCTTGCCTTCAGAAACGTGTCGAATAAAAAGTTGCTGTGGCTGAGGTCAAAGAGGTTGTTGCCTGTTTTCTCTTCTAGGGTTTTGATGGTTTCCTGCCTCACATTTAGGTCTTTCATTAATTTTGAGTTTATTTTTGTGTATGGTGTAAGAAAGTGGTCTAGTTTCATTCTTCTGCATGTGGCTGTCCAGTTCTCCCAGTACCATATGCTAAAGAGAATCTCTTTTTTCCACTGGATACTCTTTCCTGCTTTGTCAAAGATTAGTTGGCCATACATTTGTGGGTCCAATTCTGGGTTCTCTACTCTATTTCCTTGGTCTATAAGTCTAAAAACAAGAACTTTTAAAAATCAGTAGGTGTGGCTCTGGAAGAGCCAGAGGATGATAGGAAACAATCCTCACCCTTAAAGAGGCAGCATAACAAATAACCCTGCCCAGATACTGCAGAGTTGCAGTAGTATGAATAGCTCCTGGGGTATACTAATCTCAGAACATGTACTGGAAGGGCAGAAATCTTTGGAGACTTCTCCAGAAAAGGTCCGAAAGTCACCATTTCTCTCTGCCACAGCCAATCACAGATACCTAGATACCTGTAGGAAACAGCACAATCACCTTCCACCTAGTGTGCTAACACCATATGTCCCATCCCTACATTCTTCCGCTGATTGCCCCATCCAATCCACCCCACTCAGTAGTAGTTCATCCAAAGCTGTCCTAGACACCTCTCATTCTGCAAGCAGCCTCAACAGTGGCTAGCACTACTACAAAATGTCTTGTGCTCTGCAAAGAGGGGAAGAGAACCATACACATCAGTTGGAATGTAGCCTCAAAAGTAGGTTGGGGAAAGACATCTGAATTGACTGCCAGTCCTTCCATCAACAAAAAACCTCATACTAGGCAACACAATGGGAATATCTAGCAGTTAAGGGTCCCTTCAACCCCAACAGAGAGAATGGGGACAGAAACTGGTCTGATTGTAGGCTCAGCCCATCAACAAAAGCCTTCCCAGGGACAATGCAGGAAGAATGACCCACAGCAAGGTGCAACCACATCCCCAGTGAATGGGCTGATGGAAGGCATATGGTCTGATCCAACTCAGGCCCACGGCAGCCTCAAACTGACTCCTTAAACAGCACATGAACCAAACCTTGCCCTCAACAGGCAAAGAGAGCCACTATAGACAACTAGAAAGAAAGCAAACATGGCCCAACCACAACAGGAGGACACACACAACACACATAGGAGATACCTGTGAAGCACCAGGTCCTGGTGAAGAGGGGACACTGCACTGAAGGGCACTACAGGACTTATTCTTCATAAGGCCACTACTTTCAAGAGCAGGAGACATAGCTGACTTTTCTAACACACAGTAACAGACACAGAGTGTTAGACAAAATGAGGAGACAGAGGAATATGCCCCAAATGAAAGAGCTGGACAAAATCACAGCAAAAGAGCTAAATGAAATGGAGATAAGCAATATGCTGATACAGAACTCAAAAGAATAGTCATAAACATACTTACTGAACTTGAGAAAAAGTTGGGGATCTCAGGGAGACTTTCAACAGAAAAAAAATAATAACAAATTGTAGAGAAAAAACTCAATAGCAGAAATTAAAAATACACTAGATATAATGAATACTAGAGGAAACAGAAGAATAGATTAGTGAGCTGGAAGACAGAGGAATGAAAAGCATTCAAGCTGAGGAAGAACAAGAAAAACAATAATAAAAATGATTTAGTTAAAGGAACTCAGTGACACTATCAAGGGCATTAACATTCATATTACAGGAAACCTAGAAGAAGAAGAGAGGGAAAAGGGGGAAGAAAGTTTATTTGAAGAAATAATAGCTGAAAAATTCCTTATCTTGGGGAGAAAAATCCAAATCCAGGAGACACAGCCCAAACAAAATTAACCCAAGGAGGTCTACATCAAGAAATATTATAATTAAAATGTCACAAAATAGTGATGAAGAGAGATTTTAAAAGCAGATAAACAGTAACATACAAGGAAAACCCCATAATGTCATTAGCTGATTTTTCAGCAGAAACTTTTCAAACCAGAAAGGAGTGGCATGATATATTCAAAAAACTCAAAAAAAAATTGCAACCAAGACTACTCTATACAGCAAGAGCTATCTTTCAGAACAGAAGGAGAGATAAAGAGTTATCCAGACAAACAAAAGTTGAAGGAATTAATCACTACTAAATTAGCCTTACAAGACATGTTAAAGGAATTATTTTAGTGGTTAAAAAAAAAAAAAGAAGAAAGAAAGAAAAGAAAAAGCCATAATCAGGAGTAAGAAAATTAAGAAAGGAGAAAAATTCACATGGACATAATAAAGCCATATACAGGTTGAAGCACAACAACAATTATATCTAAAAAAATCAGTAAAGGGATTCACAAAATAAAATAATGTAAAATATGACATCATATACAAAATCTTGAAGGGGAGTAAAAATTTAGTGCTTTTATAGTGAGTTCAAAATTAAGCAATTATCAACCTAATATACACTGCTATATTATAAACCTAACCGCAAATCAAAACCCTATAGTTGATATGCAAAATAAAGAAAGGAACCCAAGCATAACACTAAAGAAGGCCATCAAACCACAAGGGAAGAAAACAAGAGAAGAAATGAACTGAGAAGAATTACAAAAACAATAGTAAAACAGGTAACAAATTGGCAATAAAGCACATATCAACAATTATTTTGAATATAGATGGACTAAATGCTACAACCAAAAGATATGTTAACTGATTGGAATAAAAAGCAAGAGTCATTTACATGCTGCCCATAAAACACTCTTTTCAGACCTAAAGACACCTGCAGATTGAGAGTGAAGAAATGGAAAATCATTTGCCATGCAAGTTGAAACAAAAAGAAAGTTGGGGTGGCAATACTTAACTTTGGACATAATAGACTTTAAAAGAAAGACTGAAGAAACAACAATAACAAAAAATGAATAATTATGATAATAAAGGAAACATTCGAACAAGATGTAACCGCTGTAAATACGTATGCAACCAAATGGGAGCACCAAATACATAAAGCTACTATTAACAGAAAGGAGGAAATTGACAGTAATACAATAATAGTAGAGAACTGTAACACACCCCATTTATATCAATGGATAGATCATCCAGACAGAAAATCAACAAGGAAACAGCGGCTTTGAATTACACATTGGACTAGATGGATCTAACAGATATATTCAGATCATCTCATCCTGAAACAGCAGAATATACATTAGTTTCAAGTGCCATGGAATATTCTCCAGAACAGGTCACATATTAGGCTACAAAAGAAGTCTCAAGAAATTCAAAAAGAATGAAGTCATACCAATGATCTTTTCAATCACAATGCCATGAAACTAGAAATCAACCACAATAAAAATCTAGAAGGAATACAAATACATGGAGGTCAAATAACATAGTACTGAACAGTGAATGGGTCAATGAAGAAACCAGAGGAAATCCAAAAACACCAGAGACAAATGAAAACACAATGGACCCAAATCTTTAGGATGAAACAAAAGCTGTTCTACAAGGGAAATCTATAGCAATGCAGGCCTACCTCAACAAGCAAGAAAAATCTCAATGAAATAAAAACCTCGTCTTACATCTAAAGAAGCTATAAACAGAACAAACAAAACCTAAAACCAGTAGAAGGAAATAATTTAGATTAGAACATAAATAAATGATACAGACACTAAAAGATAAAAAAATAATAATAACAGACAATTCAATGAAGTCAGGAGCTGGTTTTTCAAAAATATCAACAAAATGGATAAACCTCAGCTCCAGTCATCAAACAACAACCAGAGAGAGAGAGAGAGAGAGAGAGAGAGAGAGAGACAGACAGAGAGAGGGAGACAGAGAGAGGGAGACAGAGAGAGGGAGAGAGAGAAGCAGAGAGACAGAGACAGGGGACTGAAACAAAACCCAGAAATGAAAGAGAAGAAATAACCACCAACAGCACAGAAATACAAAGGATTATGAGAATATTTGGAAAATGACATGCCAACAAACTGGACAGCCTAGAAAATTGGATAAATTTCTAGAAACATATAACCTTCCAAAACTGAATCAGGTATAAAAAGAAAATTTGAGCAGACCAATTACCAGCAATACAAGTGAATCAGTAATAAAAACCAAAAACAAACAAAAACAAAAACTCCCCCCAAAAAAATCCAGGATCAGGTGGCTTCACAGGTGAATTTGACCAAACATTTAAACATTTAAAGAAGAATTAATCCCATTTTTCTCAAACTATTCATAGAAGGAGAAGGAGAAGAGGAAGAAGGAGAAAGAAGAAAGAAAGAAGAAGAAGGGCTTCCAAATTCATTTCATGAAGCCAGCATGACTCTGATAGCAAAACCAGATAAAGACACTGCAAAAAAAAAAAAAAAAAAAAAAAAAAGGCACTACAGGCCAATGTGTCTGAGGAACATAAATGCAAAGATACTCAGCAAAATGTTAGCAAACCAAATCCAACAATCACATCAAGCAGGATTGACTCCTGAGATGCACATGTGGTTCAATAGTCACAAATCAAGCAATGTGATATATCACATCAGCAAGAGAAAGGGTAAAAATCATCTTATCATTTCAAAAAATACAGAAAAAGCATTTGACAAAGTATAATTTGCATTCATGATAAAAGCTCTAAACAAAGTAAGCTTAGAGGGAACCCAAATGTGAGACCTGAAACCATAAAATTCCTCGAGGAAAACATAGGCAGTAATCACTTTGACATCAGCTGTAGAAAACATAATAAGCCAATATATGAAAAACCCATAGCTAACCTCACATTCAGTGGTGAAAAACTAAGAGCTTTTCCCATAAGATCAGGAACAAGAAAAGGATGTGTACACTCTCACCACTTTTATTCAATATAGTACTGCAAGTATTAGCTACAATAATCAGACAGGAGAAAGAAAAAGAAGGCATCAAAACTGGTAAAGAAGAGGTAACATTTCCACTATTTGCAGATAACATGATACTATATATAAAAACCCTAAAGCTTCCACCAAAAATCTATTAGAACTAATAAATGAATTTGGTGAAGTAACAGAATACAAAATCAATATACAGAAATTGGGGTCATTTCAATACACTAATAATAAAGTAGCAGAAAAAAATTAAGAAAACAATCCTATTAGCAATTGCACCAAATACAATAAAATACATAGGAATAAACTTAATCAAGAAGTTGAAACACCTGTACTCTGAAAACTATAACATTGATTAAAGAAACTGAAGAGGACACAAAGAAATGAAAGACATTCTATGTTCAGAGACTGGGAGAACCAGTATTGTTAAAATACTTCCCCAAGTAATTTACACATTTAATGCAATCCCTATAAGGATACCAACAGCATTTTTCACAGCACTAGAATAAGTAATCATAAAATTTATATGGAATATCAAAACCTCAAGTAGCCAAAGCAATCTTGAAAAAGAACAAAACCAGAGGGTATCACAATCCCTGATTTCAAAATATACTACAAAGATGTAGTAATCCAAACAGTATGACACTGGCACAAAAGGAGACACATATAGATCAAGAGAACAAAATAGAGAACCCAGAAATAAATCCATGATTATATGGTCAATTAATCTATGAGAAAGAAGACAAAAATACACAATGGGAGGAGAAGATATCTTCAGCAAATGGTGCTGGGAAAACTGGACAGTTATATAAAAGAATGAAACTTCCACCATACACAAAATAAACTCAAAATAGATTAAAGACCCAAATGTGAGAACTGAAACCATAAAATTCCTCGAGGAAAACACAGGCAGTAATCACTTTGACATCAGTTGTAGAAAACTTTTCTAGATAGGTCTACTGTGGTAAGGGAAAGAAAAGGAAAGTTTAACTATAGGGACTACACCAAAATAAAAATCTTTTGCAGAGCAAACAAAAATATCAATAAAACAAAAAGAGAACTCACGAATTGGAGAAAACATTTGCAAATAATATGTCCAATAAGGAGTTAGTGCCTAAAATATTTAAAGAACGTATACAACTCAACACCAAAAAAGTACATAATATAATGGGCAGAGGACCTGAATAGGCATTTTGCCAAAGAAGATATACAGATGGCCAACAAACACATGCTCAAATCACTAATTATTAGGGAAATGCAAGTCAAAATACAATGAGATGTCTCTTAACACCTATCAGACTGCCTAAAAATAAAAAATGCAGGAAACAACAAGTATTGCTAGGGATGCAGAGAAGAAGGAACCTTCATGTAGTGCTGTAGGAATTCAAGCTGGTACAGGCACTGCAGAAAACAGTATGGAAGTTCCCCAAAACATTAAAGACAGGATGACTTTATGATCCAGTAATTCACTATTGTATATTTACCTGAAGAATATGTAAACGATAATTGGAAAAAATATACCTACCCCTATGTTCATTGCAGGATTAGTTACAATAGCCAGATATGGAAGCAACCCAAGTGTCCATCGATAGGTGAATGAATAAAGAAGATGTAGTACATATATACAATGGAATATCACTCTGCCACAAAAAGAGTGATATATTGCCATTTACAACAACATGGATGGATCTAAAACATATGTTAAATGAAATGTCAGCCAGAGAAAGATAATACCATATGATTTTACACATACATGAAATTTAAGAAACAAAACAAATGAACAAAGACAAGAAAAAAAAGACAAACCAACAAACCAAGAAACAAACTCTTAACATTATAGAAAACGAACTAGCGGTTGCCAGTGAGGATGCAGTGGGGGGGCGGGAGGGATGGGTGACATAGGGGAAGGGGATTAAGATTACACCTATCAACATGAGCACTGAGTAATGAACAGAATTATTGAGTCAGTCTATTGTATACAAGAAACTAATATAACACTGTATGCTAATTATACTTCAAACACATACATGTATACACACATGCATACATACATACATATATATAGTAAGTAAGCAAACAAACAAGCAAGCAAGGAAGCAAGTTTTAAAAAGAGGGGGAAGTTCTACTTGTTTTGATGTGACTTTGGTTCTAAGGTCTTTGTTCAGATCATGAAAATGCTCTGAGTGAATTATTAGAGTTATGGCTTAATTAGTATGAAGTCTCATGGACTATGCCACGTCTCCCTCACCAGAGACACCAAAATTCTTCCTGAATACATTTTTTCTCTCAAAGGGGCATTTTTTCACCCCAATAAAACCCTGTCTCCCTGTAAGAAAAAAATAAAAGAATATTTTATTTTTCCAGAGCACTTTTTGCCTTTTATTTCCTCTTTTGTTCACAATAAAATATTTAAATCACTATGAGCTCCAAGTAAAACTGCTGCTTGCTGCCATAGATCAAGGCCTAGAGGGAACTGCAATAACTACCAGCTTGCAGATAGAGAGAGCCTCAGAGTGCAGGCCCCAAATGCAGCACAAAGGCTCACACAGTTGAAGACAGCAGTCTCCACAAAGCCATCAGAGGAGCAAATTAGAAATTGTTCCAGTATTAGAAGCAATGATCAGCATTCCAAGAGTCACCATCTGGATCAACTTTTATTATCTACACATCAAGCAGTGTGCAGGTAAATGTCTAATAACCATTTCTTATATATTTCTATTAATAAATATATCTTTATGAGATAAAAATAAAATAAATATTAATTTTAAACATTATTGATTTAATAAAAACACATTTTTGGGGGTTGTTGAATTCCCAATTTAATTGCCACAGATGCAATAAAATTTGACCTTTAATCTACTTCATTAATGATTTTCTATCACTTTTATATGTCTAGAAAATCAATGAAATAATAATAAGGAAAGTCTTAATTTATAAAATTTGACAATTACTGTGGGATAAATACTACAATCAAGGTCAATTTTAAACCTATTAATGTAATGTTACTGAATACAGAGTTGGGAAGACATATGCAGAAACAAACAACTATATAATTTTTAAATGTTACAGATATAATAGAGATAAACATCTCAAGGATAGGAGTAATTGTAAACACAGTGAAATGCAGCAAAATAATTAGAAATTGAGAGTGATGGATTGTATTTATTAGCCTTCATTTACTATAATTACTTAAAGTACAAATTCACATAATTTAACTTTTAGTAATGACTGTTTACTGACTTGAAAAATCCCCGAAAATTTAACTATATCAGGTCTTGCGAACCATCATGAGCCTGCTCCATTGCTGTCACACTGAGCAGATTGTTAAAAAAAAAAAAAAAAAATCTGTCTAGTGGGCCTGCCTGTCCATCAAGTGCAAGTAACTTGTATAAAATAATGCCAATATACTCCTTGTTAGTTTCTTCAAAATGAAATGGAGTAACAATCAGTTTTCCAGAAAATTTTCAATTCTCTTAAGCTTTGAAACTTGTCTATCTCGGGGTACCTGGGTGGCTTAGTTGTTTAAGTGTCCAACTTGGGCTGAGGTCATGATCTCACAGTTTGTGAGTTCGAGCCCCGGGCTCTGTGCTGACAGCTCAGAGCCTTGAGCCTACCTCGGATTCTGTGTATCCTCTCTCTGCCCCTCCCCTGCTTGTAATCTGTCTCTGTCTCTCAAAAATAAGTAAATGTAAAAAAATTTTTTAAAATAATGAAATTTGTCTATCTCAATCTTGCAAAATCTTAAAAATCTTAAAACTTAAAAAAATTGTGCATGGCTTTTAAAAAAAGCTACACTATAAAAGTTCTTGAATTAAATATGGGAAATCCTTTTACCCAAGGACAAGAAAATATTTTTTAGAACATAAAACACTGAAAAATACAAACTGATAATTCAGTAACTGTTCAACTTCATCACATTTTAAAATATATGTTTTTAAAAGACACTGTAAAGAAAAAAGGACATGTCATTGACTGGGATTAAATATTTTCAAAAATATATCTAGTAAAATTGAATATTATAGATATATACACACGCACATAAATTTCACTTCTATGGCCCTTCATCAGTCAATGGACACTTGGGCTATTTCCATAGCTTGGCTATTATAGATAATGTTGCTGTAAACATCAGGGTAGATGTATCCCTTTGAATTAGTATTTTTGTATTCTTTGGGTAAATACCTAGTTGTACAAATGCTGGATTATAGGGTAGTTCTGTTTTTAACTTTTTGAAGAACCTTTATAAGTTTTCCATAATGGTTGTCCCAAATTGCATTCCCACCAACAGTGCAAGAGGATTTCCCCTTCTCCACATCCTCACCAACAGCGTTTTTTCTTGTGTTGTTGATTTTACCCATTCTGAGAGGTGTGAGATGATATCATTACAGTTTTGATTTGTATTTCCCTGATGATCAGTGATGTTGAGCATCTTTTCATGTGTCTGTTAGCCATCTGTATGTCTTCTTTGGGAAAATGTCTATTTATGTCTTCTGTTGATTTTTAATTGAATTATATATTTTTGGAAACCAACTCTATCAGATATATCATTTGCAAATATCTTTTCCCATTCTGTAGGTTGCCTTTTAGTTTTGTTGATTGTTTCCTTTGCTGTGAGAAGCTTTTTATTTTGAGGAAATCTCAATAGTTTATTTTTTGCTTTTGATTCTCCTTCCTCAGGATACCTATCTAGAAAGAAGTTGATGAGACTGATGTCAAAGAGGTTACTGCCTGTGTTCTGCTCTAGGATTTTTATGCTTTCAGGTCTCACATTTAGGTCTTTCATCCATTTTGAATTTATTTTGTATATGGTGAAACAAAGTGATACCATTTCATTCTTCTGCATGTTGCTGTCCAGTCTTTCCAAAACCATTTGTTGAAGAGACTGCCTTTTTCCCATTGGATATTCTTTCCTTCTTTGTCAAAGATTAATTGACCATGCAGTTGGGGGTTAATTTCTGGGTTTTCTATTCTTTTCCATATCTATGTGTCTACTTTTGTGCTAGTACTGCAGTATTTTGATCACTACTGCTTTGTAATATAACTGTAAGGCCAGAATTGTGATGCTTCCAGCTTTGCTTTTCTTTTTCAAGGTTTCTTTGGCGATTCAGGGTCTTTTGTGGATTTATATCAACTTCAGGATTGTTTGTTACAGCTCTGTGGAAAATGCTGGTGGTATTTTGATAGGGATTGCATTAACTGTGTAGATTTACACACATTTACAAAATGTGTGCTCTTCTAATCCATGAGCATGGAGTGCCTTTCTATTAGTTTGTATCATCTATAGTTTATTAGTGTTTTATAGTTTTCAGAGTATAGTTCTTTCATCTCTTTGGTAAGGTTTAGGTCTAGGTATTTTGTTGTTTTGGTGCAATTGAAAAGGGAACGATCCTTAATTTCATTTTTTTGCCATTTCACTATTGGTGTACAGAAATACAACAGATTTTTTATGTTTTTTATATTTGAGAGACAGAGAGAGACAGCGCGAGCAGGGGGCGGGGTCAGAGAGAATGAGGGAGACACAGAATCTGAAGACATGCTTCAGGCTCTTAGCTGTCAGCACAGAGCCCAATGCAGGGCTCGAACCCATGAACCGTGAGATCATGACCTGAGCCGCAGTCAGACATCCAACTGACTGAGCCACCCAGATGCCCCAATATAACAGATTTCTTTACATTGATTTTGTATCCTGTGACTTTATTTTTGTGTATCAGATCTAATAGTTTTTAGTGGAATCTTCCAGATTTTCTATATAAAGTTTCCTGTCATCTGCAAATAGTGAAAGTTACACTTCTTCCTTGCTGATTTGGATGCCTTTTATTTATTTTTCTTGACTGATTGCTTTGGCTAGGACTTGTAGTACTGTGTTCAATAGCAGTGGTGAGTATGGATATCCCTGTCTTCTTCCTGACTACAGAAGAAAAGCTCTAAATTTTTCCCCACTAGAGATAATATTAGCCATAGATTTTCCATATATGACCTTTATGATATATTTCCTCTAAACGTTCTTTGTTGAGGGTTGCTGTTATGAATGGATGTTATACTTTGTCAAATGCTTTTTCTGAATCTATTGAAATGATCATATGGTTTTGACCCTTTCATTTATTGATGTGGTGTATCACATTGAGAACAACCCTGGCAACCTAGGAATTTCCCACTTGATTGTGGTGAATGACTTTTTAAATTTATCATAAGATTTGTTTTTCCATGTTCTTCTGGGTTATTGGCCTGCCATTCTTTTTCAGTATTTATCTTTTTTTGGTATCAGGGTCATGCTAGGATCATAGAATGAATTTTGAAGTCTTCTTTCCTTTTCTATGTTTTGGAATACTTTGAAAAGAATAGGTATTAATTCTTCTTTAAATGTTTGGTAGATTTCTGGTCCTTGACTTCTGTTTATTAGGAGTTTTTTGATTACTGATCCATTTTCATGGTTGGTTACCAGTCTGTTCACATTTTCTATTTCTCAATGTTTCAGTTTTGGTAGTTTGTATGTTTCTAAGAATTTATCCATTTCCTCTGGTTGTCTAATTAGTTGGCATATAGCTTTTCATAATATTCTCTTATAATTGTTTGAATTCCTGTGTTGTTGGCTGTTATTTCTCCTCTCTTATTTGTGATTTTATTTATATGGGTCTTTCTCTTTTCTTTTTGATAATTCTGGCTAGAGATTGATCTTTTTTTTTAAGAACCAGCTCTTCGTTTCATTAATCTGTTCTATTTTTTTTTAGTTTCTATATTATTTATTTCTGCTCTAATTTTTCATTATTTCCTTCCTTCTTCTGCAGCTAACCCTGTGCATTTTCCTTGGTACATTAAGGGCTTCTCTTGTCTTGATGCTTTTAAGAATATTTATCACTGTATTTTGTAAATTTAATTACTATATGTCTTGGTGTTGGACTTCTTTTGTTGATTTTGATGGGAGTTCTCTGTGCCCCTTGGGTCTGTTTTCTTCCCTAGATGAGGGAAGTTTTCAGCTATTATTTCTTCAAATAAAATTTCTGCCCCCCTTTTCTCTCTCTTCTTCTGAGACTCCTATAATGCAAATGCTATTATGTTTGTTGGAGCCAGTTAAATCTCTAAATCTATTCTAGAGTTGCATACTTCTTCTTTCTCTGTTTTTTTTCAGCTTTGTTATTTTCTATTATTTTGTCTTCTAGGCCACTAATTCATTCTTCTGCTTCTTCCAGCCTCCTGTTCATTGTATACAACCTTTCCAAACTTGTTTGTCTCATTCTTCATCCCTGATTGTTTTTTAATCCTTTTATCTCTGTGGCAAGGTTCTCAATGATGTCTTCTATTCTTTTCTCAAACCCAGTGAGTATCCTTATGATTGTCACTTTAAATGCTCCATCAGGTATGTTACTTATATCTGTTTTGCTTAGATTTCTGGCCATGGCCTTATCTTGTTCTTTCATTTGGGATAAATTCCTCTGTCTTTGCATTTTGTCTAAGTTTGCCCTCTTTTCCGTTTTAGGAAAGCCAGTTACGTCTTCTGCTCCTGAAAGTAATGGCCTTATAAAGAAGAGGTTATATATTGTCCAGGGCTTGGCACTGCTCTGCCTTGTGTGTGCTCTGCTATTGTGTTTTTGGCTGTTCTATCCTTCAAGCATTGAGGTCATCTGCAGAGGTTCTCCTTATCTAATGTAGGCAGTGTTTGGTCCCAGTTCTAAATGTGGCAACTTTTAATAAGATGTGCTCTGATATGCTTCTGAAATGAGACCTGACACCACCTCCACCAGAACTGAGGTCCTGAAGAACTCTCTGTTTGGGAGATTTGGTGTGGGGAGGGTTTCTGCTGGTTTTCTGGGAAAGGGACGTACTGTGCTGGGAATAAGGCGAGCTTAACTGAGAAGGGCAGTCCTGACAGAATGCAGGTTTGTGGGACTTGGTGTAAACACATTAGGCAGCCAGTGTTGGGTGCTGCACTGCTTCCTGCAGGTAGCTGTGTTTCTTCTGAGGGGCGGGGGAGGAAAAAGTTGCCATCCAAGCTTCTTTGTTCCCAGAGAGGCCTGTCTGGCAATGTTGCCTCTCAAGGACATGCTCTAAGAAGAGCAAATAATTTCCCGTGTGTGTCCCAGGCATTCTTCAGATCACTGTTTCCTAACTATCTGCCCCTGGTTATTTGCCTACCTTCTCTCCAGGAGTGCCATCTGGCCTCTATCCCAGCTAAGTCCACTGACGTTTAAATTTCTTTTTAATGTTTTCTATTTATTTTTGAGAGACAGAGACAGAGACAGCGCGAGCGGAGGAGGGTCAGACAGAGAGGGAGACACAGAATCTGAAGCAGGCTCCAGGCTCTGAGCTAGCTGTCAGCACAGAGCCCAATGCGGGGCTCAAATCCATGAACCGTGAGATCATGACCTGAGCCAAAGCTGGACGCTTAACCGACTGAGCCACCCAGGCGCTCCCCACTGACCTTTAAAACTCCAAGTTTTAAGCCCCACTGGTTGAAAGAGCTCATGAAATTCAGCCTCTCTCATTTTCTAAGCCAATAGATTTAGAGAAGCATTCTCTTTGTGCATTCCCCTGTGTACTCCTCTTTCTCTTCTCCATGACCACAGCTTTGCTCCCTCCCCTCCATAAAACCTGCAATCCGTTTTTCCTCTAAACAACATCTCCTCACTTTCTACCTTCTTCGATGTGACTGCATCTCTCCCTTTAGTTGTGATGTTTGCTCTGTCAGTTTTCAGGTTGATTTGTGGAGTATCTTGGATGATTTGATAGTTACCGAGTTGTGTTTATGGGACAAGATGAGTCTCCTACTCTACCACCATGTTCCTCTCTTCTCAACTGTATACATTTTATAGCTTATAAATCCTACACATATTTGGTGAATTTTATTTATATAAACTATACTTTAATACAATTTCCAGAATGAATTATAAGAAATACATAAAAAATGGTAGTTATCTTTTTGTCATTATAGCTTTTTTAAAAATCTTCTATAAGTCTTCTAAGTTTTTATCATACTTCAGTTACCTAAATTTAAAAATGACTAATAATGATCAAATAGTATTTAAATAAAAATAGCACTACATAGCACACTAAAATACTTCATTCAGAAATTACACATGCTTAAGTTATAGTATGCTTAGAAAACAATTGGCAAATTTGAGTCATAAAATCTAGTACAGGTATGAACCTGATAAATGTCTACTAAAATTATTAAACACCCACATACACATATTGCTTTCAAGGCATATTATATTAGGAACAAATGTATATGTTTAAGAGAATTGCATACATTTTAGCATTTGAGCATTTATCTTGGCAGATTTAAAATATACCAAGCTTATATCACTTAATGAGTCACCAGAATGTGACTAATGTCATGCCTATCCAGACTTTGAAAAACCTTAAACATTTAGATATTAAACATTCTTCTTTTCCTCTTTAAAAAGAAAGAAAAATGAAGAAAACATACAGTAAGGAAATAAAATAAGCCAATCAATAGCTTCTGTTAATGTTTTGAAAATTTTAAACATATATACACATACTCGTTATTTGTATATATACATGCACAGATATATACACAAATATTTTATGTGTAGTATTATCTAGTGCTTAAAATCACTCATGTTTGAGGCAATACATTGAATATCATATGAAATTATCATTTTAATAACAGCATTATTCCATTATATGGAGGCAACAATACAACCATTGTTGTGTTGTAGCACATATTTCTATTATAATTATTTTTTCATAAACATGTTTTAGCATATTTGCCTAAATTATTGAAATAGCATTTATGTGAAATATGACTTCTGCCCTACTCTCTAGTCCATTTTCTAAAGAAATATAACCCCAAGTGGAAATTTAATCTTTACTAATTTCTCTCTCAAATTTTAAGAGGGAGGGTAAGCAAGAGTCACTCATCCAAGACAGTGGTTATTATACTGATAATTTCCATTTTCTAGCATCTCAAATCACCAGCAGTCTCTTTTTTTCTATTTTATCAAATCTTGTTTAATGGCACAACTCTCCTAGATCAAATTTATCTTAGGAAACAAACAAACAAAAACAGTGGCTCTCTATCTATGCTGAACACTGGAATACCTTGGGGAACTTTTCAAACACCCCAATTTTTAGATTCCAACGACAAAGATTCTAACTGAATTGGTCCCGTGTGAGTCTCAAGCACTGGTAGTTTTTAAAGCCCGCAGAGGAGTCTAATTCGAATATGCAATCTGGATTGAAAACCGATACTTCAGACGATTCCTGGGACTGAGACCAGAGCTCTGTTTATCACTTTCTGCTAGGTCCACAAGTCTTGGACTATGTTTAATAATACTAACATTTATAGTTTGTCAAAACCACCCCAGAATCTTAGTTGTGAGTTTCACAGTAAACTTTTTTCATTGTTGATAACAAAATTTCCTCCTTTTACTTCTCTGCAATCACAAGATTCAATAACCACAGGATTTTTGTCGGGTTTTGGAGAAAAATTTTCTATTTTTAATTTACATTATCACTACATGAGTCTAGTTTTACCAATTTCTGAACCCCTACATCAAGTATGACTTAACTGGGCTACTTTCCAAAAGACACTGGGTAGTGTCAGATTCAGGGGAATGCACTGACAGATCTGCTTCTCTATGGACTCTAAGATTAATTTTTCTCTTTTCCCATTTTCCCTTTCACACCAACCCTCTTTAACTTTATAGACAGAAAGGATAACCCTTTCATCCTAAATCTTATAATATATGTTATAAATATCTATCTATCTATCTATTTATTTATTTAGAGAGCAAGTGCGCAAGCAGCGGAAGGGCACAGTGAAAGGGAGAGAGAGAGAATCTCAAGCAGGCTTGTATCAGTGCAGAGCCTGATGAGGGGCTTGATCTCACAAACCCTGAGATCATGACCTGAGGGGAAACAAAGAGTTGGGTATCCCCCAAATCTTACAATATTACATAGTCCTCAGGGTGAATCCTTGCTTTCTATGAACTATTAAGATGGGTGAAAACTCCTTTGGTGAGTAATCAGAGCACTGTAATACCAACACAGAGCATCCTGTCTTCTATGTTATCAAATAAACATGATAAGCTTGGAACACATCACAAGAAAGGACATTTTAGCCAATACTAGGGAAGGACTTAAATGAAATATATTGTAGAATAAAGGCATTGGGAGAAATAGGAATTTTCTTTGAAACACCTTATTTCTTCTGTTTCTTGACTATTGTGAAAGAAAGTATACCTTTTGAGGGAGAGGCTGGTGAGGGAGATTTTACTAAAAGACTCGTAAGAGAGATGCTACGTCTGGTTTTTCCATGTATTAAAACATAACTAATCTGTATCAACTCTTACAAATTCATCAGGACTTGCCATTAGCTATAAAGCAAAACATGTTTAACCAGAAGAAATCATGTTGATTCTATAGGTAAAACCGGAATGTTTTCTGAAATTACCAGTATTTGTATGTTATAATGTATGCATTTAGCTTTTGAGGATAATTAAATATCCTCAAATTCAGCCCCCTACCCCCAAAATGTTATGTGACATTTTTAGATTAGGTGGACATCTAAAT
Organism: Cryptoprocta ferox; assembly: GCA_028646485.1. Taxonomy (NCBI): domain Eukaryota; kingdom Metazoa; phylum Chordata; class Mammalia; order Carnivora; family Eupleridae; genus Cryptoprocta; species Cryptoprocta ferox. Next base: position 111,835,092 of record CM053573.1, read on the forward strand.
GTACCTAAATTATATTTTATGAAATTATAATCTCATATTAGTTCATTCTATACTAATGAACTTTAAATTTTTTAAAGTTAAAAAAATATTAATGTTTTTTATTTTTGAGACAGAGAGAGAGAAAGTGAGCAAGGAAGGGGCAGAGAGAGAGGGAGACACAGAATCTGAAGCAGGCTCCAGGCTCTGAGCTGTCAGCACAGAGCCTGATGTGGCGCCAAACTCGTGAATCACAAAATCACGACCTGAGCTGAAGTTGAACTCTCAGCCAACTGAGCCACCCAAGTGTCCCATTTAAATTTTTTTAAGTTTATTTATTTATTTTGAGAGACAGCGTGCACATATGTGGTCTGGGGATGAAGCAGAGAGAGGGGAAGAGAGAGAATCTCAAGCAGGCACCATGGTATCAGTGCAGATCCAGATTGGGGCTCAGTCTCACAAACTGCAAGATCATGACCTGAGCCAAAATCAAGAGTCAGATGCTTAACTGACTGAGCCACCCAGGCACCCTTATCCTATACATGTTTTATAAATTTTCAAACCTTTTAAAACAGTGACATGCTTAGCCTAGCTGCTTTTTAGATTAATTTTATGAGAATATACCTTCTCTTATTAAAACATTGGAAGAGTTTGACCATAATATCTATGGAAATCAACAGTATATAAATTACTAAATTTATGGATACTTTTAATTTAATTATCCTCAAAAGCTAAATGCAAAATTCTAATATTCTGATACACATACATTTCCTGAAAAAAGGAACACCTTATCTTTTATTACACTTGTCACTTCATATAAAATTCATTGTGTTAGTATATACTATATTATATTAATACAAATTAAAAAATAAACAACATAGAAGAAGATGGTAGAGTAGGAAGATCCTAAGTTCACCTCATCCCACAGATACAACTAGATAACACCCACATCAATGTAAATAACTCAGAAAATGGCCCAATGGCTGGCATACCAGACTATCAACAGCTACCTGTAGAGAAGAGGCCATATCAAAGAGGGTAAGAAGGGCAGAAATGTGGTCAGGAGCCAAATGACCCATAGGACTGTCTGTGGAAGGAAAGAAAACTATGGGTGTGAAGATGGGAGAGGACCATTCCCCACTTCAGGGACCCCAGGTGCAGGAAACCCACATGGGGAACACAAATCCCTGTAACATTTGGCTTTGAAAACCAGAAGGGTCTAACAATCACTGGTGCTTAACACCTCAAACTTAGCACAAGATGTTATATGGAAGTATTGAATCACTATATTGTACACTTGAAACTAATATTATGCTGTATGTTAACTAACTGCATTTTAAGTAAAATCTTAACAATACTAGATTTGGCTCGGGGGGAGCCATGAAGGCAGAGTTCCCACCCTTAAAGAGATAGTAAAACAAATACCCCCATGTAGATACAGTATAGAAGCATCAGTTTGAAAACACCAAGGCTATAGAAGAAAGAGAGTTATTTACTAATCTCAGAGTGTGTACTGAGGGTATGGATTTTTATGAGACTTCTCCAAGAACACAGGAGCTCAAGGGTGCCATTTCCCTCCACCTTCCAAACTAGCACAAGAACGTGTGCAGGAACCAGCACAGTATCCACACTTTCCACTTAGCTGGCTAACACCATGTTCCACCCCCACATTCTCCTGTGGATATAGCCCCTCCAGCAAGGCCTTAGCTTCAGGTCTACAATAGATTTGCAAACTCTGCCAACACCAAGTCTCCCACTTCCATGTTCTTCAGTGAATATACCCCCCTTCAATATGGCAAACCTTGGTCCTGGGCCACTGAAGGTCCCTGCCCACAGTAGCCCTGCACAAACCATGCTAACACTGCATGTCCACAGCCATTGTTTCTTGCACACCTGCTCCTTCCAGTTTGCCTATGGCTAGAGCCCATCCAAAGTGGTGCCAAAAGCCTGGCAATGTTCAGGCAGCCCCAGCAAAAACCGGCATTCCAAAATTACTCTTGCCCCAGGGAGAAGGAAAAATAACTACACACACTAGTCCAACTGCAGTCCCAGGAGTAAGCTGGGGGCAGACATCTGCTCTGTCTGTGGCCCCATCCACCAAAAAGCTTCTCAGGGGACAACACAGGGAAAATACCCAGCAGTTTGGTGCTACCACATCTCTGGCAACCACCTGGTCTGACTCAACTCAAGCCAAGGTGGCACCAGACCAGCAAACTAAAACACAAACCCTGTCCACAACAGGAAGAGAGCCAATGCAGATGACTGGAATGAAGGCAAAAGCAGCTCATCCACAGCATTAGGGCACACACAGACCCATAGAAGTCATCCCTGAAGATCCAGGTTCTGCCGAACCAGAGACACTGCACTAAAGGGTACTACAGGACCTCTTCTTCATAAGGCCACTACCTGTGAGAGCAGGAGAAGGGCTGACTTTCCTAACACATAGAAACAGACACAAAGAGTTAGACAAAATGAGGAGACACAGAAACATGTCCCAAATGAAAGAATAAGACAAAAATAACAGTAAGCGAAGTAAGTGAGAATTTAATGTAATGGTCATGAAGATACTAACTGGATTTAAGAGTGAATGACCTCAGTGAGACCCTCAACAAGGAGATAGGAAACAAAAGAAAAAAGAACAAATGAGAGATAAAGAACTCAATAACTGAAATTAAAAAATACACTAGATGGAATAAATAGTAGACTAGAGGAAGCAGAAAAATAGATCAGTGACCATGGAAAGCAATCAAGCTGCACAGGAGAAATAAATGAATAAAAAATAAAAATAAAAAAAGGACAGCAGATTTCAGTGACAGCCTCCAGCATAATAACATTCACAATACAGAGGTCCTAGAAGGAGAAGACAGAGAAAAGTGGGCAGGAAATTTGTTTGAAGAAATAATAGCTGAAAATTTCCCAGTCCTGAGGAAGAAAATAGAGCCACAGAGTCCTACAACAAAATCAACCCAAGGGGGTCCACACCAAGACACATAGTAATCAAAATGGCAAAAAAATAAATAAATAAATAAAAATAAAACAGTAGTGATAAAAAGAGAATTTAAAAGCAGCAAAAGAAAACAGATACAATATAGAGAAATATCCATCAGTCTATCAGCTGATTTTTCAACAAAAACTCTGCAGGCCAGATGGAGTGGCATGATGCATTCAAAATGCTGGGGTGGGGGTTAGGCAGGAAGTTCCTGCAACCAAGAATACTTTATCCAGCAAGGCTATCATTCAGAATAGAAGGAGAAATAAAGAGTACCTCAGACCAACAAAAATTAAAGGAATTTATGACCATTATACCAGCCCTACAATAAACATTAAAGGGGATTTTTTAAGTGGAAAGTAAAGAGGATAAGTAGGCGTAAGAAAATCAGGAAGCACAAAAGGAATAAAACAAAGTAAATCTACAAATGTAAGTTAAGGGATTCACAAAATAAAAGGATGTAAAATATAACATTATACCTAAAATGAGAGAAGGGAAAGGAGTAAACATTTGGTGATTTTAGAATGGGTTCAACCTTAAGTAACCATCAACCAAATATAGTCGCTATATGCATAAGATGTTTTATATAAACCTAATAAAAACTACAAAGTCAGTAATAGATATGCAAAAAATTAAAGGGAAAGAAATCCAAGTACATAAGTAAAGAAAGTCAGTACGCCTTGACTGAAGAGAGTAAGAAAGGAACAGAAAAAAAAACTATACAAGCAACCATAAAATAAGTAACAAAATGGCAATATGCACTTACCCATCAATAATTCCTTTCTGTCTAGAAGAAACTCATTTCAGTCCTAAAGACACATTCAGATTGAAAATAAAGGAATAGAAAAGCATTAATCACACAAATGGAAGTGAAAATAAAGCTGGGGTACTGATACTTATATCAGACAAAACAGACATTAAAACACAGGCTGTAACAAGAGACAAAAAAGACAGTATAGAATCATAAAAAAATACATATTCATGTCAAACATTCCAAAAAATAGAACAGGAAGGAAAGCTTTCAAATTCATTCTATGAGGCCAGCACCACTCTGATACCAAAGTCAGATAAAGACACTAACAAACAAACAAACAAACAAACAAACTACAGGACGATATCTCTGATGAACATAGATGCAAAGATCCTCAAAAAAAATATTGGCAAACCACATCCAACAACACTTTAAAATAAATCCTTCACCACAATCAAGTAGGATTTATTTCTGGGATGCAAAGGTCATCCAATATTTGCAAATCAATCAATATGATACATTACATCGATAAGAGAAATAAAAACAATAAGATCATTTCAACAAATCCAGAAAAAAACATTTGACAAAGTACAATTTCCATTCATGATAAAAACCCTCAACACAGCAGGTTTAGAGGACATATCGCAACATAATTAAGGCCTTAGATGAACAACCCACAGCTAATATCACATTTATTGGAGAAAAATTAAGAGCTTCCCCCCTAAGATCAAGAACAAGACAAGGATGTTGATTCTCACCACTTTTATTCAAGGTAGTATTGTGAGTCTTAGCCATAGCAATCCAAGAATAAAAGGCATCCAAATCAGGAAGGAAGAAATAAAACTTTAACTATTTGCTGATCACATGGTACTGTAAATAGAAACAGAAAACCCTGCAGTCTAACAATAAACTACTAGAACTGAAAAATTAATTCAGTAAGGCCTCAGCATACAAAACCATATACAAAAATCTACTGCATTTTTATGCACTAATAATGAAGTAGCTAGCAGAAAGAGAAATTCGGAAAACATTTCCATTTACAACTGCACCAAAAATAATAAAAATTCTAGACTAAACTTATCCATTAATTTATAAGATCTGTACTCTGAAAATTATTTTAAAAAAAACTGATGGAAGAAACTGAAGACAACACAAACACATGGCAAGATATTCCATGCTCATGGACTAGAACAAATATTGTTAAAATGTTCTTACCACCCAATGCAGTCTACAGATTAATGCAATCCTTATCAAAATACCAATAGTATTTTTTAGAATAATCCTAAAATTTTTATGTAACCACAAAGGAGCCCAAGTAGACAAAGCAATTTTGAAAACGTTGAAAAAAATTGGAAGTATCCCAATTCAAGATTTCAAAATATACTACAAAGTTGTAGTAATTAACCCAGTATGGTACTGGCACCAAAATGGACTCATAGATCAAAAGAACAAAATAAATAAACCCACAATTATGTGGTCACCTAATCTTTGATAAAGCAGGCGAAAATATGCTATGGGAAAGAGATGACAGTCTCTTCAACAAATGGTGCTGGGAATACTGGACAGCAACATACAAAAGGATAAAACTGGACCACTTTCTTACACCATACACAATAATAAACTCGAAAATCCTAGAAGAGAGGACAGGCAGCGATTTCTCTGACATTAGTCTTAACAACATTTTTTCTAGATATATGTCCTAAGGCAAGGGAAAATGCAAAAATAAATTATTGAGACTAAATTAAATTAAAAACTTTTTGCACAGAAAAGAAAACTATCAACCGAACTAAAAGATAACCTACTGAATGGGAAAAGATATTTGCAAATGACATATCCTATAAACTGTTAGTATCCAAAATATATAAAGAACCTGTACAAGTCAACACCAAAAAAATAAATAATCTAGTTTAAAAATGGGTGAAAGACATGAAGAGACACTTTTTCAAAGAAGACATACAGATGGCCAACAGACACACGTAAAGATGCCCAACATTACTAATAATAAGGAAATGCAAATCAAAACCATCATGAGATATCTCTACAGAATAGCTTAAATCGAAAAGACAAGAAACAAGTGTTGTTAAGGACACGGAGAAAAAGGAACTCTCATGCATTGTTGGTGGGATGCTGACTGGTAAAGCCACTGTGGAAGACAGTATGTAAGTTCCTCAAAGAGTAAAGATAGAATTACCATATGATCCAGTAAGTCCGATAGTGAATCCTTACCTTATAAAAGTGAAAACACTAATTTTAAAAGATATATCCACCTCTATGTTCATAACAGCATTATTTATAATAGCCAAATTATGGAAGCCCAAGTGTCCATCAATAGATGAATAAAGAAGATGCTATATATATATATATGTGTATATGTGTATATATATATATTAGCATATTATTCAGTTGTAAAAAAAATGAAATATTGTTATATGCAACATGTATGGAGCTAAAGGCTGTATGCTAAGCAAAATAAGTCAGCCAGAGAAAGACAAATACCATTTGATGTCATTCATGTGTGGAATTTAAGAAACAAAAACAAAACAAAAACAAAAAAAAGCAAAGAAAAATAGAGACAAACCAAAACCAAAAAATAGACTCTTAACTATAGAGAACAAACATGGTTACCAGAGGGGAGGTGGGAGATGAGTGAAATATGTGAAGGGGATTAAAAGTGCTCTTATCAAGATGAACACTGAAAAGTGCACAGAATTACTGAATCACTAGTGTACCTTGACCTAATGTAACACTGTACCCTAACTATACTGGATTTAAAATTAAAATAGCAAATATTTAAATAAATAAAAAGTCATTGACAAAAAGAGTGTATAAAAAAGAAACAATATAGAGATACATTATTTTTATAACAATATTTATAATATTAAGTTTATATAATTATAATAATTTATTTGAATTTAGTGTTATTTCTGATATGTTGCATTAGATGTCTATTGCTCAGTGTTTTATTAATATTTTTGAAAATACATATTAATATATTTATTTGAATGGTGAACTAAAGCTAGAAATTATCTGAAAGAAAATAAATTTGATTTAACCAATTGTTTTAATATAGTTTTAAAATAAAATCTGATTTTATTGGGTTCCTGATATAAGAACATGATAAAAAATTTTGTTAAAAATAGTTTATTGATAGAGAGTAACATGACTGAGATGGTAGAAAGAAGCTTCCAGCACTCACTGAAACTCTGATTTTGAAAATTACACAGAGATGAGAGCACCTTTGTGGGGGTAGTAAATCAACAAACAAAATCAACATACAAAAATTAGTTGCAGGGCACCTGGGTGGCTCAGTGGGTTAAGCATCTGACTTTTGGTTTTGGTTTAAGTCATGCTCTCACAGCTTGTGAGATTGAGCCTCACATTGGGCTCTGCGTTGTCAGCACAGAACCTGCTTGGATTCTCTCTCTCCCTCTCTCTTTCCACCTCCCCTGCTCGCTCACTCATGTGCTCTATCAAAATAAATAAATAAACTCTAAACACACACACACACACACACACACACACACGCACACAAAAGAACCCAAAAACCAAACATCAGTTTCACTTTATTCTCTAATAATGAGCTAATAAAAAAATTAGAATACAATCTCATTTACAATTACATCAAAAAGAATAAAATACTTAGGCATAAATTCAATCAAGGAGGTGAAAGATCTGTAAACTGAAAACTATAAAATATTGATGAAGAAAATTGAGGACAACAAAATAAATGGAAATTCATCCTTTGTTCATGGATTGGAAAAATCAATATTATTAAAATGCCCATACCACTCAAATCAACTTGTAGGTTCAATATAATCCTTGCATAATTTCTGATAGCATTTTTTACCAAAGGAAAACAACAGTCCTAAAATTCACAGGGAACCACAAAGGACCTCAAATAGTCAAAGTATTCTTGAGAAAGAATAAATCTGGAGGTTATATATTTTTAATTACAAAAGATATTATAAAACCATAGTAATTAAAGCATTATGGACTGGCATAAAGACATATAAACCAATGGAACAGAAAACTCAAAAATGAACACACACAAATATGGTCAACTGATCTTTCATAAAGATGCCAAGAGCACACTGTAGGGAAAGAACAGTCTTTTTAATAAATGGTAATGGGAATATTGGATAGTCACATTTAGAAAATGGACCCTTATTAGATATACCATATACAGAAATCAAATCAAAATGATTCAGAGACTTAAACATTAGATCTAAAACCGTAAAACTACTAGAAAATAACATAGGGAAGAAGTCTCTTGACATTGGTCTGAGGATTTACTTTCTGACTCTAACCTCAAAACACACACAAGAAAAGCAAAACTAGATAAAGGAAATTTTGTCAAACTAAAAAATTTCTGCACAGCAAAGGAAATAATCAACAGAATAATGAGACAGCTATGGAATAGGAGAAGATACTTGCAAACCATATAACGAATCAGGGGCTAATATCCTAAATAATAAGGGACTCCTACAACTCAACAGCAGAAAACCAAAGAAGACATACAACTACTAACAGGTATATGAAAAGGTTCTCAATATCACTAATCATCAAGAAAATAAAAATCAAAACTATAATGAGATATGACTTCACACCAGTTAGAATGACTATTACTTAAAAAAAAAAAGATAACAAGCGTTGGAGAGAATATGGAGAAAAGGGAACACTTTTGCACTGTTGGTGAGAATGTAAATTATTACAGCCACTGTGGAAAACTGCATAGAGTTTCCTCAAAAAATTAAAAATAGAACTACCATATGATCCAGCCACCTCATTTCTGGGTGTATGTCCAAAGGAAATGAAATCAGCATATTAAAGAGATATCTGCACTCCCATATTCACTGCAGCATTATTCACAATAACCAAGATATGGAAATCTCCTAAGTGTCCATCTGTGGATAAATGGGTTAATAAAATGTGGCATATACACACAATGGAATATTATTCAGCATTTAGAAAGAAGGAAATTCTTCCATTTCTAACAACATGGATGAACCTGAAGACATTATGTAAAATGAAAGAAATCAGACACAGAAGGACAAACACTGCATGATCTCACTTATATGTAGATTCTAAAAAAGTCAAACTCATAAAAACAAAGAGTCGCAGGGTAGTTGCCTTTGGATGATGGGTGAGGGAAAGGAGATTTCGTGAAAGGGCACAAAGTTTCAGTTGTGTAAGATAAATAAGTTCTGAAGATCTAATGTACAGCATAGTGACTTATAATTAATAATATACTATTGTGTACTCAAAATTTGCTAAGAGAGGAGAACTTGTGTTCTAACCACATACACATATATACAAGGCACAAATGGTAACAATGTGAGATAATGGATACGTTAATTAGCTTCATTGTGGTAATAATTTCATAATGTAACCATCCATGAAAATATTACTTGACGCATACTGTATATGCACATTTTATTTGTCAATTAACCTAAGTAAACCTGAGGAAAATAGTTTATTGGTGTATAGATTTAAATATTTCCTTTTAAACTCTGAGTACAGTGGTAAATATGGTGCCTCAAATTGAAAGAAAAAAAAGCAGAAATTATTTATGCTCATTTGATAAGTCTCTAAAATTGTCAAAGTGAATAAATGAGTAACACATCATTGCAAGACAGGTGTTTTTGCCCTTCTTTCATTTTGCTTTCGCCCTTGAAAATAACTTTTATGGATCCCTAGATGCTTTTGGAAAATAACTTCAATAAAATTGAGAAATGCTACATGACATTGCTATCACTAAACTCTTTCATTTCCATCCTCATATTTACTTAGCATTTACATCTATAAAAACAAAAATACAGGAATAGAATGTTTAATTCTGTCTCATTCTAGGAATAAGCTTTATTTATATATTTGCAGATGAATGAATTATTTTTAGAAACCCTAACTCTATTCAACTCATTAAGAAATAGATTTCCAATAACATTTAATTTCTTAATTTTAATTTTGTCCTATGACTTTTTCTTAAAATTAGGTAATATATGGCATAAATATTGATTTTACTATGTACTAATAACATGTATAATAAATAAGAGAGGGTATATTGTTTTTCTATTATTCTTCCAGGGGACATACAGGAAAAAAAAAAAAAAAAAAAAGGTGAAGCCTACTCGGGCAAGCCATGTTTTAAAATGCATTAGCAGATGGTAGGCACATCATCATCATTCTGACTGGAAATCAGGAGACAAAGTCTTTTTTCCTGGCTGATTGTGGGCAGTTAAAGCTCAGTATAAGAATCCCAGCTATATATATACTGAGCCCACACACAAAACCTCAAAGTAAGACATGCCTAATAGCAACATTTCTCTGGCTTCCATAATGGTGATCTTTGAAACATCTCGGGAAAATATTCTAATTATGATTCTAATGCCTCTTGTCTCATTCGTAGCCCCACGCTGCAGTACTGGATGTCTTCTTGAGAGTTTTAGTCACTCAGCAGTGTACCAGTAGTCCCAAATCCTGGCTGGTCTGGCTCCGCAGTGGCATCAAGGCTTCAGAGGATCTTGGCTGCTCTGGTAAGCAAGATCAGAGCCGGGAATGAGCCTGTAGCCACCAACCTTCTCCCTTCTCAAGAAAAAGTATTATGGTTTCTTGAGAAGTTGCCTTGTCACTGAGGATCTCACCAGGAGACACTGTAGACTTCTTCAATCTGGTGCACTGCCACACAGCTGCATCTGTCTGGGGTCTCTGCAGTCTGTCATTTCACTCACTGTGACCCTATTTGGTTTGTTCTGGATTTCCAGACATGCTCCAGGAGCCGGTTTAGTCTTTCACACTGAAGTAATTATTTTCGCTGCCCCACTGAAATTCACTTTTAGTTATAGGCTGTTGATTGTCATTTGTTTCCTAAGATAGCTATCCAGAAAAGACTACAGGACTGAAAGAGAGGGACACTTTTAAGACTCTTGAAATTGATGGACTGATACAATATAATCTGGAAAACTAGAGCTGTAAAGAAAGCCACAAGCAGGCTCAGCCCCATGGTCTTTGTGGAGCTCATGCTTGGCTAGATGCCAACACCATCCTCATCACATTGCACTTCGTGCATCTAAAAAATAATGTCTTCAATTCCATGTCCCTGGGGAAAGCAACAGCTTTGTTATTTGGCAAACACTTCTGGTACTGAACTATTTACAGAATTGCTGAATTAACCTCCTGTTCTCCCTCATGCTTCAGGTGTCTAAATCTCAGAAATCAGCGAGTGCAGGGTGAAAGGAAGGAAAAAGGATTATCTCAGTTCTGAACAAACAGGAATGCAGCCAATTTCCTCAAGTGAAATGGCATGATCCTTAGTGGAGCTGTGTCAGCCAGTGACCCCACTGAGCATCAATGCCCCCCAAGGGAAGCAAACACGCCAACCACACGGCCTCTCTGACTTCCCACTGCAGATCAGGTTGCTGATTTTGCTCTATGTAAGTTCAGGAATGTTAGACATCAAAGATGCAACCTATTATCTGTGACTACAATAGTACTTCTTGGTCTCCAGTTGCAATGAAACATGGTGTGATTAAACAATACATATCTGCCTGCTTAAAAAAATTAATAAATACAAACAGAAACATAATCCCCATTCAATGCTCTCACCAAACTGTGATCTCATTTATTAAATATCATGTGATCAAACAGCTTGAAATATGTTTTTCATTATTGTTTGCAAATCTGAGGGAAAGAAGATCATAATTTGTGACTTTTAGTATGTGCTTGCTAATGAAATGTATCAGGCCTTCACAGTCATTGGCATTTATGAGTATTGTTTACCTTATTATTATTGATCTTTCAGGGATTAGAAATTCTTTCATTTTTTTAATGTTTGTTTATTTTTGAGAGAGAGAGAGAGAGAGCGTGAGAGCACAAGCAGGGGTGGGGCAGAGAGAGGGAGACACAGAATCTGAAGCAGGCTCCAGGTTCTGAGCTGTCAGCACAGAGCTGAACACCTGAATCAAAGTCGGACGCTTAACTGACTGAGCCAGCCAGGCACCCCTCAGGGATTTTCCTGATATATCTGACTTAAAACTATTCCTTTGGTTAGTTGCTTCCTTAGTTCACTAATATTTGGATCTAGCTTTTGAATTTATTTAGTGGTTCTAATTTTTTTATTGATATCTTTGAAATTACTAATTTAGAATTATTTCTGCATTATTAGCCTTATTTTTGTTATATGTCTTAAAACACTTGTGGTTTAAAGTTTAATAGTTGTTTGTAAACTACGTAACTTAATGATGCAATGAGGTCCAAACTTTTCTGTAGACACTGTTTCATGATGCATTCAGTATGTATTAATGTATATCACGAGAATTTTTGAGCTACGTTGTAATTTGGTTTTGATGTTTCTTTTTCCCTAGATAGTGTGATTTTCTGTTTATTTAATATCGAGACAGTATATTTTTTGTAATAAATTTCTAGTGTTATTGAATGATGATCAGAAACATTATAGTAGAAAAAAGTACAATTTAAAATTACAATTTTACTGGGTTGCCTAGGTGGCTCAGTCAGTTAAGGGTCCAACATCCTCTCATGTCATGATCTCGTGGTTCGGAAGCTCTAGTCCTGCATCAGGCTCTGTGCTGACAGCTCAGAGCCTGGAGCCTGCTTTGGATTCTGTGTCTTCCTCTCTCTCTCTCTCTCTCTCTGCTCCTCTTCCAACTCATTTTCTCTCTTTCTCTCTCTCTCTCTCTCTCTCCTCCACTCTTAAAAATAAATATTAAAAATTTTTAAAAAATGTTTAAAATTTTACTATTTATGACAAAAATAAAATTGACTTAAAATTTGCTCAATTCAATTCAGTTAAAATGAAAAAAGGAAAAAGTTTAGCTTCCTTGATTATTTTATTAAAATATAATTCTCCCAAATTATAAAGAACAGTGAAAATTGTTACTCTAGAATATAGAATTTTGCCAAAAGCACTATCCCCCCTAGAAACTATGAACCCAGATGATTCTATAAAGTAATTATACCAAAGCTAAATTTTTAAAATACAGAAGAGGAAAACTCTGTTTAAAAGTATTCAGAATATATTTAAAAGAAGAGAAATTTCCTTATTTTTATTTTAAAAAATCCAATGTTTACAATACAGAAAATATATATAGGTCAACTCAAACATTATTTTTAAAAAATATTAACAAACCAAAATACTAAGAAAATACTGGATATGTTCTTATTAAATTAGGAACAAAAATACAAGATGTATATTTTTAATATTTTTCTAAATGTGCTGACCACTATACATCAGAAAAAAAAAGATTTCAGAGGTATAAAAATTGTAAAGATGAGTTAATAAAATTGATTTTGGAGATTATGTGCCTCAGTTTTTAGAAAACCCAAGATAACTGATTGGAGAATGCTTTTAATGGTGGTAAACAGTGTTCAAACAATCAAGAAGATGCACAGGACCCAAAATGTCAATATTTATGATTCCACAGTCTAGTGAAATAAAAAGACACAATATAGAGCAAGGGCAATAAAGTTATTTGTAGTAGCCGAAGGTGCTCACAACAAAGGTTCAGCAAAGCCAAATGCAGGCTCCAATGATTTTCCCTCTTACTGGCCACAGGGAAATACTTTTATTTCTCAGATCTACTGGCTTGTGCACAAACATCTCAAAAATAATTCAACACAGCAGACACAGATATTACAAATCTACTAATTTTTAGGTCTCACTGGTAGTCAAAAAATAATAAGGTCTAATCAATGAATTATAAGGAAATAGTTGGCATGGTATGATAAATTGCACATTTGGGTCAACATAGATGAGATGTATATTATTAAACATATTTAAGGTAAAAATCAAAGCCAAATTCTACAACTCATAAAATTTACTCATATAAAAAACCCCAGGATTATGGCTGGCCCACCATGCCCATCAGGCTATGATGTGCAGAGCAGACACACTGAAACAGTTTACAAGAAAGCAGATGGGGGGCACTTGGGTGGCTCAGTTGGTTAAGTGTCCAACTTTGACTCAGATCATGATCTCACGGTTTGTGGATTCGAGTCCCGCATCAGGCTCAGTACTGACAGCTCAGACCCTGGAGCCTGCTTTGGATTCTGTCTCTCTCTCTCTCTGCCCCTCCCCTGCCTGTGCTCTGTCTTGCTCTCTCTCAAAAATAAATAAACATTAAAAAAAAAAAAGCATACTGATTCCATTCATAATAAACTAAACATTTTATGTTTCATAATAAACATTTATATTTATTTTATTATGAAGGACTCTGTCTTATTCTTTTTTAATTTTTTTTAACATTTATTTATTTTGAGAGACAGAGCATGAGCAGAGGAGGAACAGAGAGAGAGGGAGACACGGACTCTGAATCAGGCTCCAGGCTTCAATCTGTCAGCCCAGAGCCTGACACGGGGCTCTAACTCACAGACTGCTAGATCATGACCTGAGGTGAAGTCGGACACTCAACCGACTGAGCCACCCAGGTGCCCCTCATTCTTTATTTTTAATCACTCAAAGCTCCTTTGACTCTATTATATGTATTTTAAAGAAAAACAGTAATGTACTCAAAATGATATGTTTCTAAATTCCATTTTCAGGCCATGAAAGAACGTTATAATACCTTTATGTTTATCATGAATAATAGAATATGAAATAAAAGTAATTAACATTTACAATTATTATTTATAATAGAAATGGTGACTTTTTTTTTTTTACCTGCTATGTTGATTAAAATATTCTACTGGTTTGTGAAAGGATAAAATCTTTTTTGTTTTTTTTTATGTTTATTTATTTTTGAGAGAGAGAAACAGAGTGCAAGCAGGGGAGGGTCAGAGAGAGAGGGAGATACAGAATCAGAAGCAGCCTCCAGGCTCTGAGCTGTTAGCACAGAGCCCCACGCGGGGCTCGAACTCACAAACCATGAGATCATGACCTGAGACTAAGTCGGACACTTAATCGACTGAGCCACCCAGGTGCCCCCATCTTCTCTTAAACATAAATATTTTTCTTTGAGATTTGGCAAAATAGAAGAAAAAATACATAGGGGAAACAAGAAAAACCTCACAAATCAAGTTAGATTTATAAAGAATTATATTTGAATAATTAGAGGACTGAGGAATACTGTCATTTGAAATAATTATATATAAAAATTTCAATTTTTGTGGCAGTTGAAGTCATATCAAATTTATCTTTACATTTACTTCACATTCTAAGCAAAAACTCACTAACCAGAACAACTTGTCTTTATTGACGTTTCCCTTTCTTTACAATTTCTTTTTTACATCTGTCATAGCTTCTTCAGGATGAGAATGTTCTAAAACACTTATTAACTCTATGTTTAAATTGCTTTTCCACATAGTTTTATCTAATGCCTACCCAAGACTTTGTTTTATTTAACAACTGTATTGTTTAACTCTATTATTAACTTCTTAACGTATTAGGAGTGTTGATAATAATTTCTTAATTGCATCTGAGTCAGATTCAATAGATAAATGTCCTGCTTTCCTGCCCAGGAGTGAAAAAAAAAATGACTTTCTCCAATTCCATATTTATAGACAAGTATATGTAACACCAATAAATACGGCCACACAAATTTCTGTTATTCATTTGACAATCGCATTCTTTTGGTGATCACTAGTCTATATTAAGTAAAATATGTTAATATATTAAGTAAAGAATGTTAATCTGTAATGCTCCACTGAATGGGAGTGTTTGCATTTTGATCCGAGAAACTAAGAAGGAAGATGCTGTGGCTTTCACTTTCACAAAAGAGATAATGTTTCTCTATTTTAATTATCCATCTGAGAAATGAAACAGCTGCCTTCATCATACTCACTGCATTTCTACCTTCCCAACCTTAGGGGGGGAATAAAAATTCTTTTCAAATTTTTAGATCCATCTGTTTACTTTCTAGTTAGCATAAATAGGGAGAAAACACTTATGGTTTTTAGCATTCCATTTATTCCAAGCTGGCAGTTTTGTCTGTTGCTTGCTTGTGTTTAACTATTTCCATGTTATTCAGTTGGGTGAGTTTTATCTTGATAATTGTTAAAATCGTCTTTATTATATCTTTCCTTATCAGAAATAAAGGGCTTACTTTTTGAATCACTTGGTCAGTCAGTCGTCAATATTCATTCATTTAATATTTATCATACGGTAGATATTCTACTGGGCCTTAGTTATAAAAAGTAAATACAAAAGACAATCTGTGCTTTTGTGAATCTTTGAAGGAATCAAATTATAGACTGGGATTGAAACTGGACAACTGTTCCTTCTTTAGGCAGGCAGAGGAGATAGTAAATGCCTCTCTAAAGAAGCATCATTTAAGCTAAAATTTAAAAAAAAGGATTTACCATTTAAAGGTGAAGAGAACAAGGGAAAAGAAGAGCATCCAACCAAAGGTCTTGCAGTAAATTAAAACAAAATGGAATATTCGAGAAAGTCAAAGAAGATCATATCTGGAGCTTGGTATTCCTGTGAGAATAGAGTGCCATGTGAGATTAGAAAATTGGACAAGGCTCATGTCACACAGGGCTTTTAGACTATGGTTGGGCATTTCATTTTAAGATGGGGAATGAGGATGTCCAATTAATCTTATACCTTTAAGGATATTAACTCTTTAAGAATGCTATTTTTGCTTTAAACGGAGAATAAGTAATAGTTTGTAGGGGACAAGAGGTAGGAGGATGATTGTGGCCTCCATCAAAGCAGGATGGATTCCCATCCAAAATTTGGTTTGGATGTTGACATTGATGATACCATATACACACGCCAGGAGGGTATGGAAAGTTTTACTGCTCACATAATGAGGCTTTCTGGCCCAACAGTGTGGTTCTCAAGCAGGTCTGAAAATGGCTTGAGAGAGCAGTAAAAGAAGACTGGCTTGTCATTTTTATGGTGGTGAAGTCGTAGGGCCAAGGGGGAGGGTTCCTGCATGTGGTTTGAACTTCTCACCAGTGCTGAAGGAGGAGGAGGAGTTAGAGGAAAAGAGGGTACCTGCTTGGTCTTCTTCACTTAATGTAATAAATCTGCTAATATGGACTTAGGGAACATGGCCCACTGGAAAATATGAGTATCAATTTTGATTTTGGGTAAGAGTAAAGTTTGATTTGGGGAAAGATTCCTGATTCTTGTCTGATTTGACCACTTAGTTCATTAATTTATCTTAATTGAATATAGGTAGGTACAAGGAATGGTGAAAGAATATTATGCCAAGAAGATTCAGAGAAGACAGGCCAGTTCTTGTAGAGGAATAAATGATAATTGCATATTTAGGATGACTTATATGTGCACAGAATCAATATTGAAGTGGCATAGAATTTGGGAGAAGTAAGGGCACCTCCATGATGGGAAGCCTCATCTTTATTTTATAGGTAACAGGGTGACACTGTAAAATTTTAAGACAAGAATTAAGAGCACCTGCTTTTCATTAAAAGAGAAATGAATTTCCCTGTATAATATTATGGGGTTGAATTCACGTAATAATTTAGACCTGTTAGACTACAATGCATTTCATACGGCCGGAGGCAGAACATCTGTGAGAAGAATACCTTGATAACTAAAAATGTATAAGATTTCCATGTAAATTGGTTCTATTTAATATGCTACGTATACATTCTTTTTAATACTTTGTTAAACAGTTATTACAAGGAACTTTTTAAAATGTGAAATTGTGTAGTAGCAGTAACGTAAGTATTAAACTCTAGACTTTTTAACACGTTGCGAAATAACCCCCATTACCTTTATGCATCAGAACCAAGTTACAAAGCTTGTAGAATATACCACCAGGTAACTAGGATTACTTTGAAGTAAAAATAGTATTCTTAAATTGTTGTGAATTGTATATACATCGGTTCACTATGTCCACCTGGAAATGTGTTTAAAATACTGATGTTTTGGCTCCAACCTTAGACATGCTGCTTTCATCAAAGGTAGGGGGCCTGGCAAACACTTTCCAGGTGGTTGCTATTTGAGCACAAGTTTAGAACAATTGATATATAGGATTTCTCAATTATTACAATTATATAGGATTTTAAAAATCTTATATGTGATTTTTAAAACCAGGATACTTTTTAAATATATTATTAGAGAAGATTAACCATTTGTGGCATTCCCAATAGCTATCAAAAAGATGGCGCCACGCAGCCAGACCAAGTTCACATTAAAGTAGTGATGTTGTAATTTTATAAGATGATTACAAATTAAATATTATAGTTGCCATACCTAACTAAAATAATAGAAGAACACAATCATCCAAATCATTTCTTTGTTTGTTTTCCCAGGGGAATTTGGACATTATCTTATGTGTTCTATGTTATTTTCTTTCTTTCCCAGAGTTGCTCTATTTCTACCTCAGCTGTATATAAAATGATTCAAAAGTGGCAGATTAAAGGATTATTTTCTGTGGTCAATTGCTAATTTAAGCCCTGAAAATATTTATATCTGTCATGTGAGAATGAATCCTATTTGATAAAGTTTTATGTACTCAATTACTCAGGTCAGAGTAAGAAATGTTAATGGGTTAATTATAATTTCTTCGGGATAAAAGTATGTCTTTGTGTGTGTGTGTGTGTGTGTGTGTGTGTGTGTGTGTGTGCAGGCACTAATGTATCTAGATTTTAATAGCATGTAATTTTCACTCTTTTGAGATACACTGGATACTGATACTGACTTTAAATACTCTTTCTTAAAAGCAGTTTAAACTAAGACCAGAACCAGTAAATATGCTACTGTAAACAGCAAAGGAGACTTTGCTGAGGTAATTAGGTTTAAGAACATCCAATCTAAACACAAAAAAACCTTAAAAGTGGGAAATCTTTCCCATCTATGGTCAAATGAGATGTGATGACGGACAGAAGGTCAGAATGATGCTAAGTCGGCAGCTGGAGGAAGGTGGCCATGAGCCAGGGAATGTGCAAGGCCTTCAGAAGGCAGGTGGAAAAAGGGCAAGGGGAGATTTTCCCCCTAGAGCCTCTTAGAAGGAACACAGGCCTGCCGACACTGCGATTTTATCCCAATGACTCCTATGTCAGGCACCTCAACTACACAACTATAAGACAATAAAATTGCATTATTTCAAGCCACTAAATTTGTGGCCAATTGTTGGCATTTCCTTAGAAAACAAATATAGTAGGCAAAAAAAGATTACAATTAAATATACGTTACTATTATCTCTTTGGTCTTTACTTTTAAAAAGAAACAGTGCAGTGCATATTTTACATATATATAGATAAACATGGGTGTTTATAAATAAATGTAACTTCTGTGAATTGTGTTTAGTGGTTTCCTCTTGAAAATGTCCCAAAATATTGGTATAGGAAAAACAGAACTGTGAAAAGGTTTATGCATTCATAAGTCAGGTCTCACTAAAGCCTTTAACAATAAACTGCACACAAATTATTTTCTTAGCGATACTGTAAAAAGGGCATCTCTTGCTTTTCTAAAAATCCTATTTCAAGTCCAATAATCATTAACCCAAAGTTAAATTCCTTAAATTGCTATTGAAACCTATTTTACTTTCAAGCATCTATTTGCCCTCATGTCTAAGCTCCACGTAAGTGCTCCCCATATGGTGAGAATTTTTTTCTTCCCTATAAACTATCTTTACATAGGACCAAAGCAGCTAATTAAATAAGATTTCATGTGCTGACTCTGAGAAACCCAGAATACCAAGAAGGTTGAATCAAAGTCTTCCCAGACAGTCTTTTCCTTATTTTTTAATCATAGCTTACTGATTCTAATTTTTTTAATCATCTATTTACACCTTTTCTCCTCTCTCAGCTTCTCAATTTGGTCAAATGATACTTGTTAATTATATTTTGATTAGAGTGCATTTTGTTAAATAAAACTGAACCTACTCTAGCACAAACTTCTGTTTATTCAACACATATTCATTGGACATATTATATGCGAGGTTCTGTTTTCAGGCACTGGGGACAGGTACTTCCAGGAAAAAGGCAAAAGTGTCCTCCATCATGGAATTTTACATCTTAGGGAGCAGAAACAAACAATAAGCCAATACTTCAGTGCAACATCTATTTAATGGGATGAATTCTAGGAAGGAAAATAGAGAAAAGCTAGAGAATGCTCGGGGCTGGAGTGGCTGTAATTCTGAATATGGTATTTGGGGAAGATCTCCTGGAGAAGGTGACACCAGAGCAAAGAAGTGAAAAAGTAGAGGGGAAGAGGGAGGTAGACTCTGAGGAGCATTCCCCAAGGGAAGGGAGTAACAACTGCAAGACACTGAGGTTTGAATGTTTCTGGAGACCTCCAGGAACAGCAAAGAGGCAGAGTGGCTGTAGTCCAGTGAGAGCCGAGGCTGAGTGTGAAAGCCATGCAAAACAGAAGCATGAAGAGCTCTCACTCTAGGACCCTTTCCAAGACTGCAAGGAGCCCTGGAAAAGTCTCAGTATGATGATTGCGTAAAGGGTTTGCTTTTTTAAATTAGTAAATTGTTGTTACTCCTGCTCTCACTCTTAAAAGATATATTCCCATTTTGTACTTAAATTTGTATTTGAAATTGGGTGTACTGATACTTGAAGGAAATAGTTCCCACAAAACTTTGGGAACTGCTGTTTAGGAGATGATAGCCAAGAGATGGAGAGGGTGGGGGGGGGGGGTGGAGGGCAGAATGAAGAAGAGGCAGGTACCTACTTTTAAATGTTTTGCTTAGCACATCACATACTGGTTAATGAGCTCTGTGTTCATCCAATCAGGAGAAAATAATAAGATGACAATGTTGGTAAATGTGGTGTCACACAAAAGTAAGGGAGCAGATGGAGTTTTCAATTACAATTTGGAATTAGAAAGTATAATCTCTTATTCTCAGAATCTTATAAAACCTTTTAAAGAAGTTGATAGCAATACCAGTAGAACCAATTTAACCAACCTGGCAGGCACTGAGGAGAATACAATGAAAACAATAAATGGTGCTGACTGCAGCTAAGAGAATCAGCAAACCTAAAACTAAAGCTGATAGTAGAAGAATTGAAGTATGTGTTTGATGTTTTTATGTATGTTTCTTTCCTTAAACAGTCAGCAAGCAGCTGTTTTATTATACAAAAAAAAGCAAGATCCCACATTTGACAAGAAGTCAGCAAAAATAAATTTAAGAGTTGATTTTTCTTGACTAAATGCACACAAATCAAATGTTCTGCATTCTAGAACTAACAGTAGCCGGAATGCAAAAATAATACAAAACTTTGGGGACTTGGTCAGCTTATCTTCTGAGGTTTTCAAATGTGCTTTCTTTTGCTTTAAATCCTATTTACTTCACTTGATTAAAAAAGAGGGCTGTAAAAGGAACAGGAAATGTATACACTGCCAACTGATACTGAGTGAGACCATTCTGATATTTTATATCAGATCAGATATTTTATATCTGGTCAGAATACTGACCATTCTGATCAGTATTATCAAATATAGGCAAGAATATTGTCAGCAACTCAATACAAGCTCTGCCAAGATTAAAATCTCTTCTTTTCTCATTTCAGGGAGAAACAGTATAACATAAATCATGTTTTCTGGATTTTTTATTAAATAAGAAAGTGAATCTCTTTCCCCCTTCCCCTCTCTCATCACACACATATATACGTAATATATATCTTTAGATACAAAGGGGACTTATCTTTATCTCATTTTCTCATTTATAATGTAAAAATAAACAGGTTTCAAAATTCATCTTTATAAAAATACGACTATAAAATGGGACTTGACTTAGAAAGTCAGGATGTAAATCTGTGATTCTTTCAAGATGAAAAGTTAAAATATGCACTTAATTGAAAAAAACATAGAGGGGGTCTTTTCTTTCTGTACATTCTGGGATGATTTAAAGAGCAAAAGGATTTCTCTTATTGTTATTGCTCTGTAGGTATTCTATGTTTTCCTATTATTTTTGGTAATTTCTATTTCTATAGAGAAATTATGCTCTTCATTTAAAGATTTAAATATAGTCCCATATATTTTTAAAGGGACTATGAATTGTTATTTTTCTTTGAGGGAAACAGGAGATACATTGTCCTCAGCTGAATTCAGCCTTCAGATCTTTAACTATATACTCTATAGTATAAAATAGAGTAGGAATTGAAGACAAACAACAAATAACACCAAAGGAAGATAAAATGTTGTACTATATTCTTACCAGTAGATCTGAATGTGCATTAATTTAATTTTGTAGTCACTACAACATATTGCTACATGTGTTATTTTATTTTTTTATTTAAATTTTTTTATTGTTTATTATTTTTGAGAGAGAGAGACAGACAGACAGACAGAGAACAAGCAGAGGAGGGGCAGAGAGAGAGGGAGACACAGAATCAGAAGCAGGCTCCGGGCTCTGAGCTGTCAGCGCAGAGCCCGATGTGGGGCTAGAACCCACAGACAGTGAGATCATGACCTGAGCTGAAGTCAGCCACCCAACCAACTGAGCCACCCAGGAGCCCCAATATATGTGTTCTTTTAAAGTGGTCACAAAAGAGCCTTTCTATGTAGGCAAGTAGAACTTATATTGTAGTGTCGGTTATTGTATTCATTATTTTTTTTTTTTAATGAGAGAGGAGAGGCTCAAGTAATATACTGATTTAAAAATAGCAGCTTTGTAACAGGACAACCCATAGTGTCGATGGAGGGAAAAATCTCAAAAAATAATAAATGCTTAGTGTTTCACTGGAAAATAATTGCAACATTCTCCAAATGCATAGTCTCAGCACAGATTTCAAATACTGCTGTCCCCCCCTTGAAGCCTGCTCCCTGCTGACTACAAAGCAATTCTGGCAGAGAGTGTGGTGAGGGAGTTTAGTCTGTGCTTAAATGCAAAACAGTATTCATCTGACCAAATTCTTTTTTTTTAAGTTTATTTATCTTTTGAGAGAGAGAGAGAGAGAGAGAGAGAGAGTGTCAGTCAGTCAGGAGGGGCAAAGAGAGAAAGAGAGAAAGAGAGAGAGAATCCCAAGCAGGCTGGGCTCAAACTCATGAATCATAAGATCATGACCTGAGCTGAAACCAAGAGTAGGACACCTAACCAACTGAACCACCCAGGCACCCCTATTCATTTGACCAAAATCTGGAAGAAATCTGGAAAACAACAGTCCATGATGAAGACTCTGTTCTCAATAAAATTTTGTTGAATGAAAAAACTGATTTGATAGATAAAACTCTGTGATTATGAGTGATTAGTATTTATGTTATTATAAATTAGGAAGTTCAGAATGTATAGTTAAGCAAGTCTAAAAGAGAAAGTTGGTCACTAAGTCCTTTTGAAGTGAATAAGAAAAATAAAACTTTTTTCAGTGGGGGATCAAATGCATTTTTGAGCAGTGAGATATCAAGATACACATACACACACACACACACACACACACACACACAATTTCACATAATGTATCTACCAGCAATGAAAATCTTTACTCTCCCCTAGTCATGGAGCCCTGTGTGCTAGTTTTCTATTCATTCGACAACTGTATGAAAGGCAAAATTGGCAGCCACTTTATCCATGGAAGAATGATTTACTAATTTGAAATCCAGAACTTGTTTCAAATCAGATAACAGTAATGATCAAATCATAAATTATTATAGTCTAGTTTGCTAATTATTAAGTGTTCTGATATTTCAATGAGTACAAACAAGCACTGCTGTCTACACAGGAAAGCTTTTGAGCCCTCAGATTTAAAGAAATTAAATGTAGGTTGGGGGGAAAAACAAGAATTAAGGAAGCAAAGACTCTCTGTTTTTTGGAAATGATACTCCATTTCATGTCATGTTTATCAAAAGTTGTAAATGAATTAGTTATCATTTACAGAGAGATCTAAAAAACTGCTATTACCATATTTTTGATTTGATAATTTTGCAATATTTGTGGGTTTAGCCACTAATATAAACTGCTTCATTTTTGTCAGTTTGTTACAAATGTGTCATTTGGCTTATTTCTAGGTACAAGTAAGAAATGAGATTCTACTTTTCAAATTACTTTTTGGTTTGAGTTAAAACCTTCATGTTTATGGGAACAGTCTGAGCATCTTGGCCAGAGGCCAGTTTTCTTGGTGGTGTTTTAAATCATTGGTATAAGGAATAAGCTATGCAGGATCAATTGAAGAGATAGGGAGAGTTTTCGCAAATACTGTTGAAATTTATTCCTATTCTACAGAATGATTTTGAAAATTATTTGGTCAACATTACTATATTTTTCCTAAGCAATATTTAATGATATGAGATACTATATAAATATGTATGGCAAACAGAACAAAATCAAACTAAAAAAACTAATAGTGGTACATGGGTGGTTCAGTCAGTGAGGCATCTAACTTTGGCTCAGGTCATGATCTCACGGTTTCTGTGTTTGAGTCCAGCGACAGACTCTGTGTTGACAGCTCAGAGCCTGGAGTCTGCTTCGGATTCTTGTCTCCCTCTCTCTCTGCTGCTCATATTCTGCCTCTCTCTCTCTCTCAAAAATAAATAAACATTTTAAAAAATTAAAAAAAACTAATAATATATCTTCCAGGTTCTTTTGACAGAAGCAGTATATAGTAAAACCTTGGATTGCGAGTAACTTGTTCTGCAAATGTTCTGCAAGACAAGCAACCATTTCTAATAAATTTTAACTTGATAAATGAGCGATGTCTTACAATATGAGTAGTATGTGACGCCAAACGTCACATGATCACAACTGAGTCAATGGTTTTTGAAATCCGCTTTGATATACAAATGATCTTGATGACAAGCATGTTTCTGGAACAAATTATGCTCACAAACCAAGGTTTTATTGTATCCTACTGGTTAAAGTTCATCTAAAATAGTTTGAGAGGTACTAATATAAAATTCTTTAAAAACTGCTTTGTACATAGTAAATACTCAATAATAGGTGAATATTATTCTTTAATTTTGTTAACACTGTTACTAAAATCATTCTTTATTTTAAGGTCTAAAATTTTAATTTATTATGATGTACTAACTCCTTCTTTTGGTTGTTTTATTAAAAATTTTGTTTTGTATTTTTAAATTTAAACCCGAGTTAGTTAACATACAGTGCAATAATTTCAGGAGAATTCAGTGATCCATCACCTACACACAATACCCAGTGCTCATCCCAAGTGCCTTCCCCAATGCCCATCACTGATTTAGCCCATGCCCCCACTCAGTTTCCCTCCGGCAACCCTCACTTTGTTCTCTGTATTTAAGAGTCTCTTAAGGTTTGCCTCCCTCTCTGTTTTTTCTTATCTTTACTTTCTTTTTTATAAGTAAACTGGCAGGACCAAAAGTATATGATATCCTCATACCAGACACCCAACTTCCCACACAATATGAATGTCCATGGTGCCCTACAAAACCAATCACCTTCTACTCAACTCCTCCTCCTCTCAGCTTTCAAATAGTTACTAATCTCTTGTCACATTTCTGTGAATCCTTGATATTAGCCAGCTCTTAAAATAAATGGAAGTAAAGTTGTCCCTTTCTTTTAGAGTTAATGACTTAAATTATAGAAACCTTAACTTACATTGGGAAAATCATATTTATCTTGTGATTATAGCTCATATATCTTAAAAGTAACATATCCTCAAACTTCAGAGTGATATAGAAGTTTGTAAAGAGGTAAGCAATAACACCCTTTTAACTCACCCAACCACCCACCTATCACACAAAAGTGCCTCATTGTTAGCAGTTGAGAATAAATCCTTCTAGTCACTTAACTAAGCATTTAGAAGCAACCATAGTTATGTTGGTTTTGGTTCAATAAAGGAGATTCTATTATACATATTTAGTCCAATTATTTTTCAGGTAGGGAAACAATAAATACACCGGAGAATTAAATAATTTAATAAAGGGAACATTTTTGGCACGGTTTCTGGTAAAGAATTAGCAACAAAATAAGTATGGTTACTTCTTATTTTATTAATATAACCCTTGCTATGATTTTAATTACGATTGCTTTTATGATAGAGATTTCAATATCAGAACACATAAAAATACTTACAGGTTTTGCTCTTCTACCAACAGTGTCTGATTCATGTATAATCATTGATACTGAAAATTATCAATCTTATTTGTGTGTATCAATATGATAGGCAACCAGTTAATTTTGCATACTTAAGAATCATTTCTGTTACTTTATTTTTCCTGTTAGCCTGATCATATCTATTGATCATATTGTTAATCTATTTTTAAAAATCTTTTCTCCCTCATTGGTTTGTCCTTTCTTCATTGCCTTCTCTTTCTTTCTACCTTTTATATGTATCCTTAGTAGGGTGTGAAGCCACACTTTGACTCTATTTTCACTGATCCGTTAGAGAAAAATGTTAAAGTAAAGAATTTAATAATGCATGGAACAGGTTCACCACAGTGACTGATCTTATCATTATAAAAAGGCATCGTTTGCCTGCTGGTGATATGCAATAGAAGATATACACCACAGCACAGACAATATTCTTGCCCAAACTGAACTTATATACAACAAAGCTTTCAATTTTAACTACTAGCTTATAGAAAATACAAGGAATAGATGGGCATATTAAATGATGATGCATAAAGCAAGATCCAGAATAAGGGAAGTCTATGGAGTCAATGACTTTATTTCTTCAGAAAATATGCTATGAGGTCTGCTTTTATGCCTGCCTATAAAAATTTCACATAGGGCCATGGTTTAAAGATCAAAGGCAAAATTATCACTATAATAGAGAGTATTATATATAGGTATGAAATAATGGACTTAAATATATATAATTAAAGGATGTCTATTTAACCAAGTACACTTTGAGCAAAGTTCAAAGATAAATGTGTAGTAATATTTGTAACATTACTGACCGAAAAATTATTAATAAAATAATTTTTTCAAACCAATAAGGAAAATGTAATGAAATCCACTATAAATTTAACAAACACTATGAATTTGGAAGTTTAGTGATGAGACACCTGGGTGAAAAAATGATGCAATTTAGAACAAATGAGATATCACTTTATATTAGACTAGAAAAAAATATTTATAATTTTGAGAATGTAGCAGAATATTAATGCAGTGAAAAGAGTGTGTGTGTATGTGCATGTAAACAAGTATATCTTACAATACATGGGCTTGAATCGAGTCTTTAAAAATGGGCAATATTTGAATAGAAACAGTTTATAGTTCTAGGCAATGAGAATAACTGACAAGCTCACAGAAGTGAAAATTAATATATATTTCTGCAGGGGAGGGGCTAGTGATATGATTGGACTTGATTTATCAAATTATTTATAGCCCTGAGCAAGGTGTGGTGGAGATAGATCCAAAAAAGGGGCGGGGGGAAGAGCCAAGGGCACAATCTGTACTTATTAATTTATCTAGTGAACAAACACAGAGAAATCTATTAAAAATGGCATGCAAGTTGATAAAGTATGTCTGGTCCTAGTCCAGGTCTCATGCACAAAGAAACATTAAGTAAGCAAAGATGTTACCTTGACAGTGAATTGACTCTACATAATCTCTGGCACCATTTAGTTTGTAGGACCAGAGAAGGTATACAGTCCTGTTTGTTCAAATATTTGAGAAACTGTCAACATGTTAAGCAAGATAAGTACTGCATTTCACTTTTTGGAAAATAACACAAGAAAGTTTTTCTATAATGCCAGCATTTTGAATTTTCTTTTCTTTTAGACTTCAGAACCCTTCTCATGTGTTTGCTATAACCTTATAGTGTTTGTGATGCTTGTAATGCTATACATGCATTTGAGGCCATTCAGTTGAACACCTTCATTTTTGCATAAGAGGAAACTATTCCAGACATATTAGGAGACTTTGACAGGGTCACAAATCAAGTCAGTAGGAGGTCATGACTAAAGTTCTTGGCTAACTACAAATAAACAGAAGCCACAACATGTTGGCTTCCCACCACCATGACATACTTTATTTCCTCTTTTTTATACTGCTCCAGTAGCTCCTTCAGCCACTTCCAGAAGACTCACGACAGCTGGAAAGTTTTCAGTGCAAACAGACATTAGAAGAGACTTCTGAAAACTGACTGAAAACTGGGCAAAGCTGTGGCCCAATCTGAACTAGAGTAATGGCGGGTATACCTTTCAGCTCTGCAACAACTCATTTTGCTTCAGAACCATTTTTCAGAAGCACAGTTATCTTAAAAAAATCAACACAAGCTATCAAATACACAGAATCCCCAAAATCCCACCCAAAATGTAAAATAGTAGGTGAGTTCAATATCTGAATGAAAAAGACCCCTTAAAATACGCATGTTATGGGGTGCCTGGGTGGCTCAGTAGGTTAAGCGTCCAACTTTGGCTCAGGTCATGATCTCATGGTCTGGGAGTTTGAGCCTCATGTTGGACTCTGGGCTGACAGCTCAGAACCTGGTTCCGATTCTGCATCTCCCTCTCTCTCTGCTCCTCCCCTGCTTGCACTGTCTCTTCTCTCTCAAAAACAAATAAACATTAAAAAATTTTTAAAAAGTAGGCATGTTATATTTATTAAATATTAAAGATTAAGTGGGCAGTATAAATCTTATTGTTGAAATTCTACAAGGGAAATTTTACAATCCTATAACAATGAGAGATAAAAATGAGATATTTGGGTTCTATGTGTTTCTGTCTGAAAAAGAAAGAAATCTAGAGCCCACAGTTAGTCATTGCTTAGAAAGTCAACTAAATATTTAATTATTGAGATTTCTGAAAGAGCATAAGAACAGTGAAAGTTTAGCTCTTATAAGAAATAATGCAGAAAAAAAAATACTGAATTATAAATTGTAATAGTGAAACAAATCTCAGTTCCCATTTGGAACATTACATGATGGGAGAGTTCTAAATTGTGACTGTCAGTATAGAAGCCGTCTTATATTTCATAGCCCTCGTTTATAGGATTTCATCTGTTACATTCATACATAGGCAGTCTTCGCTTTGTAGTGTGGGACTGTGAGCAGTCCTATAACATACGGTATGTAATGTGCATCTTTTCTACACCTTGACAAATTGTCATACTCCTTTCTAAGTTTGGATCAGATTCTTGTACTTTATCCTTAGTATTTTTAATGTCATGAAATATTTCTGAGAGTTCCTTCAATGTAAAGGTTTTTCGTTTTCTTCTTCACCAGTATCTTTTCCTCTGGGCCATCTTTTTTCTCTTGCTCTTCTGGCTGTGTATCTAGTATTATCCCCACCGTCAACTGTTTCTTCTGTAACTATGTCTTTATTCAATTAGAATTTCACATCTAACCTCATCACTTGTAATTTCCTTGCTGAACTTGAATGAGCCAATTCCTTTTTCTAATTATGCATTTTCTTAAAACACACATGTTTCTATCACTAATATGTAGGAGGCAGCATAACTTATATGCCTTGCTGTCTGTTTGTGAACAGAGTAGCAGGTAACAGTGACCAATTCCTGGCAGACTTTAAAAGAAGGGAAGTGATTGGTCACTAATGATGATAGGCAACTAATTTACATACTGATTTGTGAAATGAAGAGCCAGCAGGGAATGACTGCGTAAAAGTATTCATAGTTCCTATTTCATACTAACTGCAACTTAAACCATGTTGTTGGGGGACTGGTGTTCTTTCATAAAACTAGTAAAACTAAATTTGTGCATATCTAAATCATGGTGCGAAGCAGCAACTGTGTGTATTAGTGTGTGTGTTTGTGTATGTGTATTTGGAAAAGAACCTCTGGATCACAGAACAGTGTTTAACACAGATTCCCAGAGCTTCCCGATGGCAGTTCCCCGGGCCCAGTCTCCAGGGTGCCATGTGGTAAGAGCCTGGTGTCACACTGTGTATGCAAATTATGAGAGTTGGAGTCTATGTGGTTTGGCTGGCACATTCACTAGTCCTCCCCTCTGGAGAGAGAGAATTTGACTTTGGAATGTAAACAGATCTTCTCTGGGTAGGAGGCGAGGAAGGTCTCTGGGGTCTCTGCTGGAATGTAAGCAAAAAGCTCTAGTAGTGGTATGTAGCTTTAAGGCATATCCTATCTCTAGCTTCCAATCAATGCATGTTTATCGCTTGCCCATCCCTTTAACAGACTTTGCCAGTGCTCTGGGCTCACAAAGCCTTGATCATGTAGAAATATCAAAATATTCATGAAGAACTGTCTCCTGACATTGTGTTTTCCTATTTCTTAACTTGCCTTTGAGCAAATCTAATTTTCCAAAACAGACAAAGGAAAAAGAGACAATTATTTTTCTACTAATCACTGAAGCCAGATTCATCCCTTCTGATAGCTGCAATCACAACCAGAATGAAAAATAATGGTGAGCACCATAACTAGTAACATTTACAAAGTACACTGCTTTCTGACAAGCTTTTAAAAATATATTGCTACTTAATGACCACTCAAATCTTGGAGAATATGCAGTGTACTTCCCTATAAATTATAAATGAAGAAGCTATGATTTAAGAGATTAAACAACCTGACAATGATTATCTCTTTAGCTACTTTAGAAATGCCTTAGTCGGCATGGACTGCTGTTACAAAGTACCATAAACTAGGTGGCTTACACAACAGAAATGTATTTTCTCACAGTTCTAGAGGCTAGATGTCTGAAATCAGGGTACCAGCATAATCGGGGTCTGGTAAGATCTCTCATTTTGGCTTGCAGATGGTCACCTCCTGGTGTGAAGAGAAAGAAAGAGCTCTCTGGTGGCTATTCTTTTAAGAATGCTAATCTTTTCTGATCAGGTCCCTAACCCCTTTGTCTTCATTTAATCTTAATTAGTTCTGTAAGTAAAGACGCTACTTGCAAATAGAGTCACATTCGGGGTCATGGCTTCAAAATATATGAATTCGAGGGAATACATTCAGTCCATAACAGTAAGCTAGAACTTAAACACAGCTTTGCTTTTTAGATTTGGTATTGGTTTGTTTGTTTGCATTTCCCCAAATACCATCAGCTAGCCTGTTAACAAACCAAATCTATTGAAGTTCTTGTAATAAGGAGAATACCACCTTGAGAGAGTCTTAAGCAATGTTTCAGGCAGGGACATCAGAATTTGTATATACACAGAGCTTTGTGACCTAGCCTCCAGTGGTTGAGAGACAGTCTATCAAAACAGGAAACAGTATGACAGAAGGCAAGGTTCCAGGTATAATGGCTTAGGATTGGTGGAAACAGAGATATGAGGATCTTGATTATGAGTCTTGATAAGTAAGTTACTGTGTAATGAATACACCTATTGAGTAAATTTTTGATTCACACAATTGATCTGTAGGATTGTTTTAAACCAGTGGAATTATTCATTAATAATTAAAGATAGATAATTCTATCTTTCTCTGGCAAAGATTTATTGGAAAAAAACAACTAAGTGAGGTTGACACAGGTGGTCTACAATCTTATCTAAATGACCTTGACACAAAGGTTTTCGTTCTCATTTTGGTTTCAAATGTGTATCCTTTCTCCTATACCATCATTCTTTCTTAAATGACAAGGCAATTTTCCACAGCCTGTGACTCAGACACATAGGTATGGAGAAGACAAGGGAGAGCTATGAATTCTGTTTTCTTAATAGAAGGATAGCTATCCATATAATGTCTCCTAAATAAAAAATCTTTTACTTAAGATTCATTTTCTGGGGAAAAAATGTGAAAAATTGACCTCTTTAACAAGAAGAAATCATTAATATTTTAATAACTCTGTTTATAACCTCAACAGTAGCCAAATAAACACAAGACATTCAATAAATGTTTAAAAATTAAAATCAATATCTTCAGTAGGAATGCTGTTCTGCTGTTATGAGCATCCAACCAGCACTGGAATTGAAAATGAAGGCTAAAAAGTCAAAGAAGCCTAAGAACTCTAATAGACTTACCCAGAAGCTGACATAAATTTACCACTGTGCCCATACGAAAGTGAGGCTTTACTGAAGGAAACTGTAATACAAAAATCTAGAGGAACTATGTTCAAGGGAGGTTTAATGAATGAGTTGAACTGATAGAGAGGAGCTCATTGATATAAACTATTAGTAAAAAGAATTAAACTACACAGTTTGGATAGATGAATGTGAATCAAATGACTCTCCCTAAAAAGACAATTTCAGTGTGTATCTTTCCACTTTGTCAATATGTCCAGGTTTTGTCAGAACCTAAACTTTTTGTTTCCATGGGTCAGATGTTAGGATTGTGTGATAAGGGAACTATTCAATGAAACACTTGTGTGGTCAGGAGGGAATCGCGCGAAACTCAAGATACTTTGGTTCTTGGTTTCCTTTCGACAAGGTGTTTGTGGTGGGGTCATTACCTCCCTACAAACCACTCAGACTGAAGTCTGGCAAGGACTAATGGAGAAAATTATAAGGGGCACTGCCCAAACCAGTATATCTCAATTAGTGACACAGAAATCTCTTTAGCAGTGTAAGAATTCTTATATTTTTAATAACTTACCCATTTATTGTATGACTTGCAACCAAGCAAGTCATTTCAAAATCCACTTCAAAATATTATTAAGGAGTATTAAGGCATAGTATGTAAGGGAAAAATATTGAAGCTGATATGGAAATGGTTGATAGTCAATATTACTGGCCAAAATTTTGAAAATAAGCACAGAGGTAAAATGATACTATTACTATTGATCTTCTGAAAATCACCCCACAGAAATGCAGTTGGAAAAATCCACTTATAACAAGACTACAATAACATTTTTGTTTTCTGTCAATTTATGGAATTCTTTGGTGGAATAAGCCTGCTTCCTAAGCCCCTTGCCCTCTTCCTCTATCCTTAACCAGTTTCCTGCAGTGAGGGATATCTCACCTCTATTCATGAAGTAAACCTACTTTTGAGCCTCAGAGTCTGTTACTTAAGAGTTTGTCTTTCTCCCTCATAGAAAGTAACACCTTCCCACACATGAGGGAACATATTCTTTCCAGAGAGAGGGCATCACCACCAGTAAGAGTGATTTCTGAATGATGTGAGGTCGTAAGCATAAATGAAATGTAAAGAATAGAACCATCTTGATTTTCTCTTCATAGAGGATTTCAGTAGGTCACCCTTATTGGAAATTTCCGGTTCTGTTAACTCTTTGATAGTTCTGACAGACTGCAACACTTGATTTTTCCTAGCTTTTCAACAGATATATAACTACTTTCTATGAATGACCTACTTAAATGTGACTATAAAATAAATATGTATGAAGTCATTTCAATCATATTATAATATCTAAAAAATTTTGGTAATATAATCCACTACATTTTTCTTTAATAAAACTCTGGAATACTGTAACCTTGAAAATCGTTTTCCCCTTTACTATGCCTGCATAATTTTTGAATTAAAGTCCTGGGGTTTAATAATATTTTTGCTTTTAGAGTTTATCATCAATCATAATCATTTCTCCATTTCACCACTTCATGAATTTAAATGCCATGTTAGCAATTGCTGTTTATCTTTTCTCCAAGATTTACTTTCCTTTTTATTAGTATGTGTGCATTTTATGAATAACAATACGTATTTAATTGCTCAGAAATCTAGACCATAAATCACAGTAAATTGTCAAATTTGAATCTAAATGAAGCTTACATTTAATAAGGGACTATCATATATGCATACATGTCTATATGATGCTATGTGCAATATATTTTATATTCATTTGCTCACATTCACTCTCTAAAAACACCGCAAGAAAGAATAGCTTAATTCTAAGAATACTCTGTACCAAGTTTATGCACATTTTTCAATAGATTGGCAGGATATATTTAAAAAGTTCTAAGCTCAAGAAATGAATTATTTGACTAAACTTGATTCTGTATACATTTATTCCTTCCCATTTCTTTCTCCGTTTTTCTACTGCAACCAAGATCTAATAGGCTTTTGCTTAACAACTCACACATATTTTAAAATGCAGATTCACATCTAATATAAGTATAAGTTTGAGTTGGCAGACTTATTCTGCCTATTGAAATTTTATCTCTGGAGTGAAAAAATCTTAGCAATATAAAAGAAAATCTAAGGACTTTTTTTGCATAGAGAAAACATTTGAATACTGACAGTCTGATACTTGAAATTTCAGAAAGCTATATAATAAAAAAATGCAAATATTGTGACAGACATGACCTGCTGCTAAAATATTCCCCTTACATTTGACTTTTAATGACTAACATAGTAAGAATGCACAACATTCACACAACTGGCATATCATTTTCACATAAGTATAAATATTCACCTATTTAAAGATTTAAAAATTGCAATTCCTATAAAGTAATACTAATTCTTATAAATAAATTTAATAATGGCAGATGTTTTCTCATGTATTAGAATATAACATTAAAAATAGAAACTAAAAATACTAGTTTGAAGAACAGAAGATGGTAATGAACAAAAATATATAATGAACACATTTTCCATGAAAAGCACAGGGTGTTTCCAGGGTACATGACAATATTCATATTAGATAGTCTAATAAATATTAGTAAAGATTTGAGTAACCTCTACTAACTTGTTCATATTCCAGAGAAATCCTGTTAATTAAATTTCTAAGAGTTGATCATCTGTTCATCCTTTAAGTCTCAAATAACATGAAGTTTCCTTGACTCTGCAAAATGATCTAATTTCCCTTCAGAGTGCCTTAATTTCCCCTTCAAGTTGGCAGTACTTAAGCATCAAGAGTAAAGTAGAAGTCATCATCATAAAAAAGACAAGGTCAACCTGAAGTCCACAGTGACCCGATCTTCAGGGAATCTATGAAGATGGCTAGCGTCTACTGGGGAGGGATAGAGAGAGATGAGCACAGATGTAACAGGGGTGTTGCTTAATGTCTACAATCAAAGGAGATGAAGAATCTGGGAGTAGAAGGCAAGGTCAACATCTCTAATGAAACTCACAATCCTGTGCTCAGTTTACAAACTGGAACCAATTCTCAGAGCACAATGACTGAAAGATGTCCCCATAAGGAAGGTAAGTGTATATGGCAGAAATCAATCCTTCTACGAAGGTACTTAAAGTCACTTTTATTTATCTGTTTAATTTGATAATCCAGTACTGCCCTGGGAAATGAAGAATGAGCAGTTTTACATAAATTTATATGTATTTTAAAAGCAGAAAAGTAAAACAAAAATAAAATATAAAAGAGAACAAGAAACTTAGTTTGAAGAATTCTGCAACCTATAATCTATGATCTTGTTCCCCTAAATCTGTTTGAGATAGGGCTCATCATCTATTTCCTATTTTAATTTCCATGTGCTTCTCATAGTGTAAGCATCTTACTGCACTCCTGAATGTTCGTTCAGTGTATTTTTGGTACATGGACATATTTCTCCTACACTAATGATTTTTCATGCCCAAGCCACAGTTTATTTTATATTCAAATAAAGAAACTGATCTGATCCAAAGCTCTTCTGAAGGAAAATTGGCCGTGTTGAGATTTTGAGAGATGGTAAAGGGTGTTAGTCTCTGACTCAGCAATTTTTAGGAGAATGGAATACCATTGTTGACACTATGTAATGTACATGTTTCTGCATATTTTACTTTTTAAAGTTTTTAAAATTTTATTATTTTTTTGAGAGAGACAGAGCATGAGTGGGGAAGGGGGCAGAGAGAGAGGGAGACACAGAATCCAAAGCAGGCTCCAGGCTCCAAGCTGTCAGCACAGAGCCTGACACAAGGCATGAACTCATGAACTGTGAAATCATGACGTGAGCCAAAGTCGGATGCTTAACTGACTGAGCCACCCAGGTACTCCTCTTTCTGCATATTTTAGACCCTAATCCACACAGATTACACCTAAGAAACTAACTACACAAAAATATGTGGTAAAAAAAAAACAAACCCACATTTATTTGTAATAAGAGTAAGATAGGGGATAGTAATTAGTAAACAAGAAAACAATTTCCCTCTTGGGGATTAAATTTTCATGGGAAAAAATTTAACATTCACACAAAATCCAATAAATAAATACAATTTTGGTGAGTATTCTGAAAGAAACAGGGAAAGTGATGTGATGGAGAACAGCTGAAAGGATGGAGTAGCCATGATTACTTTAAATAATGCAGTCACAGAAGGGATTTCTCAGGAGTCTTATACTGCTATCTCAAGATTCAGCAGGCTACAAGCTTATGAAGAGCCGGGGAGAGTGAATGTCTGAGTGAAGAGATGGTTAGAAAAGGGAATAATAACCTATCCAAAGTTCCTGAGGGAAGAAGCTTGCCAAATGGATAGAATGGAAAGGCATGATCCTGGAGTGAGGCTAACATGGAAATGGAGAGGAGAATAAGGATGGAGGCATTAGCACAAACCAAGTTGTCCAAGGCCTTGTAGATCAAAGGTAGAAATTCAGGATTTACTGTGAAGGCAGCCATTACTCAACAAGCTGAAATGCATCCAGTTATCTGAAGCAAATGTTGTCAGAAGCACAAGGTGCACTTGACCAAATCCAGCAATAATGAGAGACTCACATTTGTTTTTACATTTTGATAAATTATTCTCAAAAATCTAAATAATTTTGTATATTTATCAATATATCAAGGTGAACAGCATGGGAGGAAGCCTTACTACTAGACCGATATTATGGTTCTATAATAGTCCCAGTTGGAAGCAGTTTTAAAAGGGATCCTTATTCTCCTTCTTGTGCTTTGCAATCACATTTTCAAAAAGGATGGATTCTCCTCAAATTTCTTGACTCCATTTCTGCCAAGAAATAACCTTGTTTCTTTGTTCAAAGAATAAATTTAGAAAGATGTAAAGTTCATCAGATATGAACTTCTAGGTG
This sequence comes from Cryptoprocta ferox, assembly GCA_028646485.1. Classification (NCBI taxonomy): domain Eukaryota; kingdom Metazoa; phylum Chordata; class Mammalia; order Carnivora; family Eupleridae; genus Cryptoprocta; species Cryptoprocta ferox. Next base: position 111,871,418 of record CM053573.1, read on the forward strand.
TCCCAACTACAAAATATCGCCAAATCCTACATCTTGTACCCTTCCTTGTCTTACTTCATAGATACAATAGAGGTCAGGGTCCTCTTAATATCTAATAGCAGTCCTCCTGCCTGTGCTTAGAATCCCAATTCATCTGGCATCTCTAGATCCACATTGTTTCAGTTATCCCTTTTCTGTCTTATATATACAGTTGACCCTTGAACAAAGTGAGGGTTAGGGCATTGACCCATTAAAAATCCAGTATAACTTTTGACTCCCCTAAAAATTTAACTTCTAATAGTCTACTGTTGACTGGAAGCCTTACCAGCTAAACAGTCAGTTAACACGTATTCTGTATGTTATATGTATTATATACTGTATTTTTATAATAAAGTAAGCTAGAGAACAGAAAACGTTATTGGGAAATGAGAAAATACATTGATAGTTCTGTATCGTATTTATAAAAAAAACTATTTGTAAAAGTAGACCTGAATATTTTAAACCCTTGTTAATGGCCAACTGTACAACCGTTTCTTAACAAGATCCTTTTAGACACACTCAACATTCTCATTAAGAACAAGAGGAGAAAAAGGGGTTCCTGGGTGGTTTAGTCGGTTAAGACTCTGACTCTTGATTTAGGCTCAGGTCATGATCCTGCAGTGGTTTGTGAATTCAAGCCCTGTGTCAGGCTCCTCACTGACCACGCAGAGCCTACGTGGGGTTCTCCCTCTCTCTGTCCTTCCCCTGCTCTAGCTTGTGCTTTCTTTCTCTTAAAATAAATAAATAAATTCTTTTAAAAAAAAAAAGAGGAAAAAAGAAATCCTTAACCCCCTCTCCTTGTCCACCTATCATCTGATCTCTCTTCTCTATTTGGCAACCAGAGTTGGCCAGCACTACTTTCTATTTCCTCACCTGCTATCCTCTCCCAAACACATTACAATTCTAATCTGGCTCCATAACTCCACTAAAATAACTTGATACTATGTCATCAATGATCAATACAAGATGGGAATTTTCAATCCTAATGTTACTGACCTTTCCACAACACTAACACAACAGACGCCTTGCTTTCCTTGAAACATACCCCTATGGGATAGAATCTTATGCTAAACCACTGTCTTGGCTTTCTTCTCTCATCTACAACTCTTCCATCTTGGCCTCATTTTCAGTCTTTTTTCTCCCCAACCATTCAATACTGAATATTGTAAGGCTCAGTTCTAAGGTCTCTCATCTTTTCAGTCCTCATTTTTTTCCTAGGAAATATACATATATATTTTTAAAATTCACAGATGGCCTTTAATTTCTATTTCTAGCTCAAACCCTTTTTTCTGAGTTTTAGTTGTATAAGAAAGAAGTTTCCTTCTTCAGTCCCAAAAGATACTTTAAATATATCTACTACAAATTCACTGTAGCAAAATGACCCTAGGGTAGTCCCAAGTCCTGCCCCTGGTGTTCACATCTTGTATAACCCTCTCCTTTTCAGTGTGGGCAGATCTGTGATTTGTTTCTAGCCAATGGAACATGGCAAAGCTGAAGGGCTTTTGAAAATGTAACAAAGGGATGCTTGGATGGCTCAGTCAGTGAAGCCATTGGATTCTTGGTTTTGGTTCAGGTCATGAACTCACAGTTGGTAAGTTTGAGCTTGCATCGGGCTCTGCACTGACAACATGGAGACTGCCTGGTATTCTCTGTCTCCTTCTCTGCCCCTCCCCAACTCATGCTCACTCATGCCCTTTCTCTCTCAAAATGAATAAATGTAAAAAAATTTAAAAAATGAAAATGTAACAATCCAAATCAGAGGATTTTGATGGAAATCAAAAGGGGAATTACCCTGTGGGCCTGGCATAATTAGATGAAAGACCTCTTAAAAGGGGGACCCCACTATTCCAAGGCAAGAGATTCTCCTTGTTGGCTTGGTGACGTAAGCTGCGATGTGGAGGAAGTTGGAGGAAGTATATATACATGGCAAGGAGCCGTATACATGGCCTTTAGGAACTGAAGTGGCTTCCCAATGGGCAGACTACAAAAAAATAGGGCCCTCAGTCTTACAGTCAGAAGGAAACAAATTCTGCCAACAATATGAATATGCTTGATAATAAATGGATTCTAAGAGGGCCTCCACATAAAAATTCAGTCAAGCCAACACCTGGATATTAATCTAGTGAGATACTGAGCACAGGATTCAACTAGGCTGTGCCCAGCCTTCTGACCCAAGGAAACAGTGAGGTAATAAATATGTGTGAAGCGGTGACACAGCATTAAAAACTAGTATGCTCTCAAACATTACCTCAACCTTTATCCTCTCCTAGGAAAACATATTAATGTGTATCACCACCATACTTAACAGCAGCACAATCCAGGAAATCTGCTTTCTATTGTCACTTGGAAAAAGAGAAAAATCCTCCTCATGGCCAACAACGCCCTGCACAGTCTGGTTCTAACTCAGATCCCCAACACCTTCCTTTCCTCATGCTTTTTTGGCTTCAACCACAGTGGCCTATTTCAGTTTCTTGAGCCCATTGGATATCCTCCAGCTTCGGTGCTGTTATGGAGGCTATTGCATATTCCTGAAAGTTCCTAACTTTATTGCTTACTTAAAAATACTTTTCTTGCATCAATTCAGTCACTATTTCTTCAGAAGTGCTTTCCTTACTTCCCTGACTAAATAATTTTTGTACAAGCAAATAATTGTGAAAATCATTTTTGAATGATTCATTTGGAGCCCCATGCTCTTCATAGTAAGTATCCCTAGGAAAACTGCACTACCCACCATACTAAGCCCCAGGTTCTAATGCCAGGTTCATGAACATGTGCACCTGTGCAGATGCACTGCACCCCTGAGCTTGAGGTAATCTTAAGATGACTTCAGTCATCTTAAAATTCTGAGCCTGGGTGGCTCAGTGGGTTAAGCCTCTGACTTTGACTCCATCATGATCTCATGGTTTGTGAGTTCTAGCCCTGCATCCAGCTCTGTGCTGACAGCTCAGAGACTCCTTCGAATTCTTTTCCCTTTTTCTCTTGGTTTCTCACTCAAAAAAAATTAAAGTCTTAAATGATTTTCAATAAGGGGGTCACATATTTTCATTTTTCACTGGGTTTCATTTTTTTAATCTACATTAACCAAGTCTAAATTTGGATAGGGGGAATATCTAAATATCTAAATTTGGATGGGGAAATACCCCCCAAGGTATTGCCTATGTATTTTCTTTTTAATTCAAATTATTAAACAATTATCCAGATTTTTGAGAATGTGAAATTTCTGCAGAATTTTGTCTATTCCATGTAATAATTAAAATGCCTCCACTAAAGAACTGTATTATATTTAATTTCTTTATATAGACTGAGGTGGTGTGGTAGCTGGAGACTGGTGTGTATTTGTTGAATACAAAAAACCTCATTTAGATGTTACCCCATCTGGTATTCATAGATTCTGTTAATAGCCTTCAATGCTTATGAGTTGTCCGATTTGAATCAAAAAGCTGAAGCTTGTTTCCCAGTAACCAGCAGCTTGATACACATAACAGAAAACTTCCTCAGAATCCCCTCCCCCTTTTTTTTCCTGCTTATTGTCCATTGTGCCTTTATGCTCATGCACCATTTATATTTGCTACACTGGACTGTCAGATGCCACCCTCTCTTAAGTCAGCTAATAGCATCCCATTAATGTTATGAACACTGTTGTCTCTTCTAATTTTTATATATATCCTTTCTGAAAGATCATCATCAGATTTTGTTTCATCTGCATTAAAGCGTGCCATGCTTGGAAAGGAAAAAAGCAATATTTCTCCAAGATAACTTGGCTATATAATTTGCTTTCAAATTTTCAATTATTAATCCCATTTATAGAGTTTTTCAAAGAACTAAATAAAAAGCATCCGCCAGCATGAGCTTCATTTTCCTATGTAATATGAAATTGCCTCAACTAAAGACGTGTATCAAATGCGCTTTCCTTACTAATTAATTTGGCAGTTACTTATTACGCTGAAATTTAGATGTACTAATCAAACGTTTATTTTGTAATTGTATTACATTAACCCTGATTAGGATATATTTATCGCTTCAAGGATTACATTCAAATGCAAATGCTATAACTGTTGATTGATGTTAAATTATATCTATCAAATAAAGCAATTACTAGTGAACAACCAACAACTGATCCAAAGGCTTTTTTATGTTATGAATTTATCACGTTATATATGAGAGGGTATGTGGACTTTCCTGAGAGTTTAAATAGTGAAAAATTGAATAACATGTTTGTAACTTATAAACTCTTTAATATCTTATACTATAATGCAAATCATTAAATTTAATACCAATTCAGTTTTAAAAAAATATGTTAAAAAAGAATATTTATTGGAAATGGACACAGAACTATGGAACAAAAACATAATTCCCAACACAAATATTCAGATCCTTTTTTTTTTGGCAATAAGAAGAGAAAGCAAAAATTATAAAGCATTTGAAAATATATCCTCTTAGTTAACAATGTATTAGGATCCCTGATGAAAATCAAGATCTTCAAAAGTGTCTTCTAACCACAAATCTTAAATTGTCAGTCTGAAAAAATCAGTACTAACTCTTTAGTTTGACTGTTTTGATAACAGTGTGACACTTTTTTTCTTTAGTCCCGTGTTTCTGTCCAAACTAGGGTTTAAAAATCAAGTTGCTTGTGACATATTAAGTATACCACTAATAAAAAGTTAAAAAGGAACAAAAGTTTCCTAAGGCCAGAGCTAAATATTAAAATTCTACTACCTTTGACAGCCAAAGGATTGTCTTAAAATTATAAAGACATTGCTAACTCATGGCGAATTGTTACTTGAAGCCAACTCTAATGGTTACATGAACAACTATTCCTCCTTCCAGGCACATTGTATTCATTCTAACCCCTCTTCCATTATTTATAACTTCTTTACTGACAATAAGAAATATGGTTCTCATCTATAATATACTCATTTTTAAAACCATAGTATATAAATTAACTAGTTTCAGAATTGGTAACCCTATGAACAAACTTACTAACTAAAGTACAGTTCATTTTGTGTTTGGGTCAAAATTCAATTTCCAAAGTAACTTAAATTAGCTCTTTTATTCCCATGATCTTTATTAATTATCCCTCTCTAATAAATTAATTAGGTTCATTTATTCTAATTGGCTGCAATTCTGTTTTCATTCCCCTACATGTTATTTTTTAATTCACATACAGTGAGATTCATTCATTATGATGTATATCTATGAATTCTAATGAGCTCTATGAATTTTGAAAAATTTATAGTCAAGCATCTACCTAAACAGTCATGATAGAAAACAGTTTAATCAATCCCCAAACTGTCCTGTGCTGCTTCTTTGCAGTCGACCTTTTCCCCTACCTCAACCCTAGTAATGACTGTTTTATTTTTCATCTTATACTAGTGTTTTACAGAATATCATAAATGAAGTCATATAATATATACCTTTTACAAATATAACAATGTCAAAGATTCCAAATATAATTGTGCATTTGTTTATTTCACCTCTAAATTTTATCAGTTATTGTTTCATGGATTTGGAGATCTGCTGTTAAGCATATATTTGTTAAAAAAAATTGTTTGTTTTTCTTGGAAAATTGAGCCCCTTTATCATTTTGTCATGTTCCTCTCAATTAATGTTTCCTTGTTCTAAAATCTATTTGGTGTATCAGTATAGCCACGCCAATGTCTTTTTTGGTTAGTACTGCATGCTATATTGTTTCCACTCTTTTGCTTTTAACCAATCTATGGCTTGATAATTATATTGGATTCTTTGTAGAAAGTATGTAGTTGAACTTACTTTTCTTTTTCTTTTCTTTTTTTCTGGCAGAGTGGGGTAAGGGGGGTCCATTCTGATAATCTCTGTTTTTACACTGTCTCCTTAAATATTTCATATTTAATGTGATTATTGATATATTTGGATTGAACTCTCAAATTGTTAGCTGCTTTCTATTTGTTTCATATGTTCTTTGTTTCTTTTTTGTTCTTTACTTATTCCTTCTCTATTTTTATCTGTATATCCATAATAATTTTGAAGTTAGTATTCACCATATACATTATTAAGAGTACCTTTAAATAGTATTATACTGCTTCTTTGAGTCCCAAGATCTTATAATAGTATATTGCCTTTTCCTCCTCCTCTTCATTTGATCATTCTTGTCCTACATTTTATTTTTACCTATTCTATGAATGCACATTATATTGTTAACTATTTGAAGAGATCAATGAAGACATCTGTAACTGAGTTAACTGTGTTTTCATTTTCAGTATTTCCTTTTGATTCTTCCCTATGGTGTCTCTCTGCTGAAATTACCCACCAGCTCCTATATGTTGTCTCCCTTTTTCATTAGAGTCTTTAACACATTATTTATTTTATTCATTTTAAATGCTCTATCAGATAGCTCAAACATCTGTGTAATAATGTGAGTATGATTCTGTTGATTAAATTGTCTTTGGAGAGTGTGTAGCTTTTTTTTATGCCTCATAATATTTGGTTGAAAACTGAACATTTTACTTAAGGCAGTAGAAACTGAGATGACTAGTTTTATACTCGGAAATGACCACATCTTTAGTGTGGGGGTTGCATTATTCTCCTAAGCAGGATTGGACTGGCTTTGAGGTTTTTATTGCTATCCCTACCCTAGCAACACCACAGGCTTCAAATTCCTCTAGCAGTACCTTGGGTTTAGGGTGGTGACTGGTTTGCCCAAGGGTTTTCCTCAATGTCTATTCTGTCCTCAGCATTATGTCTTTCCTTTGTGTTGTGCATCAGAGTCCTCCTGCAGCTATCACAGCAGATTGTAACATTACTTTTACTTGACATTTGCCTGCCTGGTGGGGGAACCTAGAGAGCTATTCTCTAATTTTCTGACTAATGCTGGGTTTTAAGCAGCCACTTAAACACATGATTGTGTTAAGCAGAGTGTGGCTTTGTCAAGCACCCCCATCCCTCCTTCGGTTCTATTTCCTGACCTGGGGGTATTCCTGCCTCCTCTCCAAGGATTATGGCTTTTTTTTTGGGGGGGGGGTACATTTCTTTCTCCCAGTTTCCCTGAGGCTACCACTTTTTGTTGCCATTTTCTCAGAATATTGGTACATTTTTGATTCAGACAGATAAGGGAGAAGGGACAGGGAAGAATTTTTTGTCCTTCCCTCAGTTGCTTCTATTCCCATCTTTGAGGTCTTCACTTGGTTGATAACCTTTTCATGGGTTTAGCCTCCCCTGAGTGGGACCAGCTCTGGGAAAAAAAGTTTACAAAAAAGTGTGCTTCCCTTCACATTCTCTGCACAGACTGCCCTCAAACACCACCACTTCTTCAATTATTCTAACTCAATGCTTCCTAGTCCAGTTGCATTATCTCCAGTTAGCAGGTGTTAGCATTTCTCTCTCACTGCTGGCCCCTGTCTCTCCCAGATTTCAGTTAGCTCTTCTTTCTGATGGGTCCAGGTCCAAAAAAAAAAAAAAAAAAAAAAAAAGCTATGACAACTTGTAGCTTCCCTGATTTGTTTCTTTTTGTATGATTGTCCAGTGATCTTTCTCATTCTTTCAGTTTCCCATCAGAAACTGAAGATAAGGCTGATTTTAAAAACCATAGAATTATTTAAAAAACTTAAAGAAGAGGAACAGAAGAAAGACATTAACATTTAGTGACCTCTGCAATATGTCAGACACAATGCAGGCCAAGTGATTTGCATGTGGCATCATGTTTAATTTTTACAGCATTTCCACTTTAGAAACTCTGTGAAAGTGAGAACTGCCAAAACAGAGAGCAACTGTGTTTGGTTGTGCATGTAAATGGGAACTGTTGTGTTGTGCTGATATCTGTTATCTTTCATGAATTAAAAACATGGAGGGGTCAAGACAAGACATATTAAAAATAATATATTATTAAAGCATTTAAATATAGCAAGGAACATACTGCTCCTAATTTTATTAGGGAATTGTCCACCAAAATGCTTTTCCATAAAGCCAGAAATCATGTGGGATTCAGTATAGGATCTGAATTGAAATCTGGTTTTAGACTCTCATAAAAGATAAAAAATGAACAGCCAAAATGACACACATTTTAGTTTTCTCCCTTCATCTTTCTCCTCTAACATATAAACAGTCATCAATTTTTTTACCAACAAGATTAAAATATAAGGTGTCTGAATTCAATCTTGTATATTAAAGACATTTAGAGATTTTCATAGTATGACAGCAAAATATTTTTGTGAGCCAAAGAAGCATATACTGACTTTCTAGTTACCTCCATTGAAAAGTCAGTGGCGTTTACAAAAAAATAAATAAAAATGAACTTTATGGTGAGTGCTTTATCATTTGTCTTTCAGCTCTAGTAGAGTTGTTTATGTAACATGTATTTGAGAATACATTGCTACACTTTCAACATTTTTGAAGTTAGATAATTCTCAGAGATTTCCTCTAAATCTGATGCAATTTTTATAACCTAACAGTTACAGTGTTTCTGTTCTGAAGATGGACAAATTTAGAAATGTTCCAGCTGTCTATGAAACTCAAATTGCTTATTGGAAAGAACTACGTGACTGGATTTTTCTTCAAATTTACATTTAGGGAATCAGACATTGAGATATCTTAACATGTAAAGATTTTCAGCATACAGAAATATCTTGACATTATGTTGACTACTAACATTAAGAATTAAAAAAATCTTCAATATTTTCCACAATCATAAAATTAACACATTTGTTTAGTAATAGTTTAAGTTGAAAGAGTCAGAAATTCTAAGAATTTCCTTCATCACTATTTGTGGTTGCCTGAAAAATGGTCCCCCTTTCTATTCATGTCCTGATCCCTGGAACTTGTGTATGTTACCTAATAAGGCAAAGACTGTGCAGATGTAATCAAGTATCTTGAAAATGGGGATACTATGGCCTAAATGTTTGTGTCCCCCAAATTTATATGTTGATATCCTAATGTCCAGTGTTATGTTATTAGGAGGTGAGGTCTTTGGGCAGTGTTTAGGTCATGAGAGTGGAGCCCTCATGAACAGGACTAATGTTCTGGTAAAATAGATCCAACAGTACTCCCTAGCTTCTTTCACCATGTGAAGACACAGGGAGAAGGTGCCCTCTTTGAACCAGAAATGAGTCCTCACTGGCTACCCCACCCAATCTGCTGGTGCCATGATTGTGGATTTTCCCACTTCCAGAACTGTGGGAAATGAATTTCTGTTCTTTATAAGCACACTAGTCTGCAGTATTTTGTTACAGTAACCCAAATGGACTAAGATAGGGGAGATTATCCTGGGCTCTCCAGATGTATCCATATCATAGGGAGGCAGAAGATGTCACAAACACACACACACACACACACACACACGCGCGCGCGCGCGTGCACAAAGGCCATGTGAATATAGGGCAAAGAGATTTGGAGATGCTGGCCTTGAAGATGAGAGGGATGTGGCCAGAAGCCAAGGGATGCTGGCAGGGCAGCTACTAGAAGATGGAATAGGCAAAGAACGGATTCTCCTCTAGAATCTCTGGAGAGAGTGCAGCCCAGAAGATACATTGATTTGGGGCTTAATGGTATTGATTTCAGACTTTTGGCCTCGAGAACTGTGAGAATAAGCCACAAAGTTTGTGGTTGTTCGTTACAGCAGTGAGAGACCTAAAACACTGTTTAAAAAATAACTTATGTATTCAAAGCACACTCATCTATAAATATTTTGAAAAGTACCACTGGCCTGAATTAGCCTGCAATATTGGCCTGCTTTCATTCTGCTGAGGAGGATATATAAACTTAGAATACTGCTATGAGCATCCATATGGTTGATAGGTAGTTGATGATTAGCTAGACAAAGTAATTGCAGTTTACTTGGATCAAGAATTGACTTGGATTACATCTCAAATAGGAAAAAGAAATCCCACTGCCTTTAACTGCAGTTAAATGATTATACGGTCTCATATTGCTTCTCAAACATCTTGTTCTATAAAAAAATGATTATTTTAAAACTATCATGTCAATATTTTCCATTTCCCTTCACAATGGATAATGCAAGTTGTATAGAACTATAACCAATATATTGTTTGCACTGACCTTGTCATCCTAAATATGAAAACAGTACAGTAACGGCTCTGAATCAAGAGTATTCTGTAAATAAACACCCTGACAATATGATTTAAAATGGCACCAATTTTAATGGCATCTATCTAAAAAACTAACTGGTAACAAAATATAAATGTTGATTTTGAAAGGTGTGCAGAGAAGGGTGAAATAAATCTACTTTGTTTTTTAAATATCTCTCCAAAATTGTAGCCAAGGATTGCTTTGCTTAGCTGTTTATCAGTAGAAAGGCACTTAAGATCAATTCCTATTATTATAATTTTATTTATTAAAATGAACCATAATGAGTAGCTCAACCAAATGGCTAAGCCATTATGGCTACTCTAGTAAAATTAAGTTTGCTTGTATTTAAAGAAGGCCCCAAAAAGCAGATAATACAGTGATGAAATTTAAGGATAAATATTTAGCTTAACAGACTTCCGAAATAATATCAGACCCTTATTTAAAACTATACTATAAATGCAAATTAAACATTGCCTTAGCAAAATCTATACTTTAAAGATAAAATAAAAACAAAACTATTTTGGTGATAACACCTTTTAAAACTGTGAAACCATCATGATACATTTAAATTCTACAGAATAATACTAAAGGCAGGAAATTAAAATGATAGCAAATAATGATGTAAATAGATTAGAATGATAGTATAATGCTATTAGGACATTGGAATCCAATGAAATTCGCTCCTCAGAGCAGCTTTTAGAGGAATGCTTTTCAGATCTGAATGTGTACTCAAATCAATCACCTACAGATCCTGTTAAGATGCGTTTTCTAATTCAGTGGGACTGGGATTCTGCATTTCTAACTAATTCTCAGATGCTGCTGCTGCTGGCCCATGGCCCAGGCTGTAAGTAGAGAAGTGTTCAGGATATGAGAAAGAAGAGTCCTATTTATCCCCCGTTACCTCATGATCTAAACTCAGTATGCAAATATCCTTGTGTTTCAAATTAAATGGAGCCTCAAGTGGAACAGCACATAATCAACGCCCACAAAACTATATAACAAGTGTTAATTGACTCCCAGTTCTCCTTATGTTAATTAAGATGCAAAGGTATTATTAAATTTCAAGAGAACAGCTCTTCCTAAAACCTCATGAGTCCCCACAGCCTGAAGCGAACTTTCAGGCAATTCCTCCCTGAGATGCCGTTGAATTGGCCTTAAGAAACTCCCTTGGACCTTAAGAAGGCATGGAGTAAAAACACCAAACGGGTATCTATACATCGCAAACTCCTTAGATTGAAAGCATTTTCTCAATCGGTCATTTGTATTAACACTGATTCTCATTTCATTTAGATTCCTAAACAGAAAGGGGGAATGATAGAAACCTTAACTTCGCATAATACAGCACAGAAACTCAGATCACAGACTTTTTAAATTTTCATTCTGAATTTGGCACAAATTACTGCATTATGATTTTAAGGAGCAAAACACATATTATTTCACTTTTATGAAAATAAAACACTGAAGCTCATGGTACCAGTTATGTCTTATTTTTGACAATCTTGCAGAAGTTAGACTACTATCATAGGCACATTGAATATTAATGTCAAATAAAGCCTTAAAGATAGTCCAGAAGAGGAAATATTGGCTAGGAAGTCTAATTAATTTATTCTCCCAGAGAAAACTATACAAAGAGTTTCAGAACCAGGAGGAGATCTGTTCTTCTGTTAACTGCTCCTGAGTACTTCATCTCTGAGCTATGCAAAAACTTCAAATTTGGTTCTTTACTGGTTTACCAAATCTCTAAGCTGAAACATGTCATGCATACATGTGAATTTTCAATAGACACAGATTCCTAAGTATCAACTGATCATGCTGACAGCACAAATTGTCAGGATGTCACGCTGAGCCTCCCTATTCTACATTAAACTCTAAAGAGATTATAGTGGTGAATATTAAAAATAAGACATTTATAATATTACAGTGCAAGAGGCACTTTATCCAGTGTATTAGTATTCAAATGTATCAGAAATTTTGAAAAATTTCCATCAAATATTGAAGGTAGATAAGGTCAGTTTGAAGCAGGGAGTCAAAATCATATCACAAAGCAGAGAAAAGAAATTGCTACCACAAAATCTGGGTTCATTAACACAACAGTTGATAAATACTTGTCCATTATATTCTTTTCTAGTAGTCAGATTTGCATAAAGACCCTCATTATGAAGATTTTCAAATATAATGTTAATAGTAAGATAGGATGAGATATGCTACAGTGAAAACCCCGATACGTAAGCAGCTTAACACAGCCAGTTTATTTCTCACTTTTGCAAATTCTCAGATGTGTCAGAAAAAAGAGAAAAAGGCTCTCCAGGCTGTCTCTCAGATTTAATAATGTATTATTACTAGAATTGTAGTCATCCCCCATGATTGTGTCTAACAACTTACTACATGAAACCATGGCAGACAATTGAGGTTTAACGAGTAGATTGAGTAACCCCATCCTGGTTTATTTTATTATAACTAGTAATAATATTATTTCATTAAGAAAACAAAAAATCTGTGGCAAATCCTCAATTAAATTATATGCCAGAAGAAAAGGTGCAAACTGGGACTATTCTAGACAAAATAGGATGTTTGGTCTTCTGATTCTAAGCCACTGAAGATCTGTTTTATTTTACTAATCAGAAAAATAATCCAATGTCCATTTATTATTCATTATAACCGGCATTGTTTATCTTCAATCACTGTTATTATTACTCCATCTCACTATGTAATAAACATACTCCTTATGATCACTTCTTACTGTAGATGAGTCTCTCTCCTTTCCCTAAAGGGAAAGGCACAGACTTGGTATTCTTCAACTGGAAGCAAAAAATTAAGGGCAGGCTACAAAATGTGAGAAGACAGAAAACACTCTTGCTTCCTCCTAATGATGAATTCTGTGCTCCTCTCTTTTCACAACCTGAACTGAACATAAATAAACAAATAAATAAACAAGATATAAATGCTTTGTGTCTGTAGCCTTCAGACTACACACCTCTATTTAAAATTTCAAGCTATAGAGTGAAAGGCTCACAAACTAGTTATAACTTAAAATTTTCCTTTCTGTGGAATGGCGCGCGCGCGCGCGCGCGCGCACACACACACACACACCACCCCAACTCTGGTTTCCGGCTAACAAACTGTGAGATCACAACCTGAGCGAAGTCGGATGCTTAACTGACCGAGCCACCCAGGCGCCTCGGGATGAGATAGTTTCAAATGACATATCCTGTAAGGATTAATATTCAAAATATATAAAGAATTCATAAAAGTCAACACCAAAAACCATAATCCAATTAAAATTATGCAGAGGATATGGGGTGCCTGGGTGGTTCAGTCATTTGAGCTTCTGACTTCCGCTCAGGTCATGATTTCACGTTCATGGGTTCGAGTCCCGCATCAGGCTCTGTGCTGATAGCTCAGAGCCTGAAGCTAGCTTTGGATTCAGTGTCTCCCTCTCTCTCTGCTCCTCCCCTGCTCTCACTCTGTCTCTCAAACAATAAAACAACACCAAAAACAAACAAACAAACAAACAAAAAATGTTAAAGTTGTGCAGAGGATCTGAATATAGACATTTTCCCAAAGGAGACATCAGATAGCCAACAGACACATGAAAAGATGTTCAACATCACTAAACATCACCGAAATGAAAATCAAAACCACAATGAGATATCACCTCACATGTCAAAATGGAGTGTACAAAACAACAAGAAACAACAAGCGTTGGCAAGGATGTGAAGAAAAGGGAACTCTTGTGCACTGTTGGTGGGAATATAAATTGATGGAGCCACCATTAAAAACAGTATGGGGCTTCCTAACACAATTAAAAACAGAAATACTATATGATGCAGTAATTCCATACTGGGTATTTACCCAAAGAAAACAAAAACACCAATTCGGAAAGATATGCACCTATTTATTGCAGGGTTGTTTACAATAGAAATGGAAGCAACTCAAGTCTTCACATATATACACTATGGAATGTTAGTCATAAAAAAGAACGAAATCTTGTCATTTGTGACAATATGGATGAACTTTGAGGGAATTATGCTAAGTGAAGTAAGTCAGACAGAAAAAGACAAATATCCTATGATTTCACTTACATGTGGAATCTAGAAACAAAGCAAACAGACAAAGGAGAACAGAAACAGGCTCATAAATACACAGAATAAGCTGGTAGTTGCCAGAGGGGAGGGAAGTAGGGACATGGGTGAAATAGGTAAAGGGGCTTAAGAGGCACAAACCTCCAGTTATAGAATCAATGTTGTGGGGATGAACAGTACAGCAAAGGAAACACAGTCAATAATATTGTGATAACTTTGTATGGTGATAGATGGTAACTACACTATGATGGTGAGCATTTCATTATGTTTATAATTGTTGAATCACTATGTTTTACACCTAAAGCTAATATAATATTATAGGTCAACTATACTTCTTTTTAAAAAAGGATCCTTGGTTAAAGGAAAAGGAAGATGTAAAGGTGAATATAGAACATGTAATTCCATTCCTGCCAGACATATAGGTTCAAAAATCCACTATGAAAGGCATTTTATTAATGATATTCAAGCTATCCAGGAAGTTACAATTCAGAACACTCCAGAGATATGATCCATGCATAATGACAACTGCTTTTAAGATAATTCTCTGATTGTCACAGAAATATTGTTCCATAAAAGCTTTACCGACCTAAGCCCCAAACTTAAGTTTTGGTGGAAGGTACTGGAATTGGGAAAAATAATAAGAGATCATAGTGACTTAGGTTTCGGAGTCCAGGGGTGATTGAAAGACATTAACAGTACTATCCAATCATTAGTCAGGCAGCATTAACAACACACATTTACACATTTGCTCCTAGGGAGAAATTTATACCAAATTTCCAATAGTGTGAGTTTTAAAGGACAGATGTTGAAGAATTCTTTTATAGATAATTCTAGAATATAGCCTGATTTGGCAAATATTATTATTTATAAAAATATTTTGCTGCAAGCTCTTGATATTTCTTTTCACTCTTGTACATCATTAAGGCTTCTTTGCCTGTTGGAATCCATTCTGACATTGTGTGTGTATGTATGTAGTGTGCATATATGTACTTTGATATTTTTTCCAGAGGTTATTTGTTTTTCAAATCTGTATTAAAAATAAATTTACCACTTCAAATTCAAATCGCAAGCAGTCATTCATCATTTCTACTCTTTTAAAGACACTGATAAAAGAGAAAAAAGCAAACCACAGACTGGGAGACAATATTTTCGACTCATGTATCTGATAAGAAGTTGTATCCAAAAATATATGGAAAGCTTTCAAAGCCCAGTAACAAAAAAAAAAAGCCAAATAAAAACGGAGAAAAGACGCAATTGTACAAATACTTCAGCAAAGAAGATACAAGGATGGAAAACGGTACATGAAAAAACGGTGAACACCTTTAGCATCAGGGAAATGCAAATTAAATATTGAAATACCAATACAAAGTATTATAATGACTAAATTTATAAATGCTGATCATATTGGGTGTTGAAGATGTGAAGAGGCTGAAACTCTCTTACATTGCTAGTAAAAGTGCAACATGGCTCAACTACTTTGGAAAACAATTTGGCAGTTTTCTTAAAGTTAAACATACACCTTGCATATGATCTAGCCATTCTACTCCTAGTTTACTGAAGTGAAATGATACATATTATCTATACAAAGTATATACAGTAGCTCTATTTTTAACACGCCCAAACTGGAAATGATTCAAATGTCCAAAACTCATAAAAGGATGAATGAAAATGGAATACTAACCAGCAATGAAATTAACTATTGATTGACATGTACAACATGAATATATCTTAAAATCATTATGCAGAATGAAAGGAGTCAGAACCTCCCCTCAAAAAAAGTACCTACAATGCAAGTCTACTTGTTTAAAATTCTAGATAAATACAAATTATAATAACAGACAGCAATTTAGTGGTTAGCTGTGCGTGACAGAGGCAGGAAGATATAGAAAAGAGAGATTAGAAAGGGCATGAGGACACTTTGGTAGGAGGTGATGGATATATGTTTCTTGGTTTGATTGTACTATTGATTTACAATTGTATACGTATGTCAAAACTTATCAAATTTTACAGTTCAAATATACACAGTTTATTTCATGTCAATTATGTCTCAATAAAACTGTAACCATGTCATTTATCATCATTTCCCCACACAATAGACCACAGGAAAATCCAATCATATGTCGTCACTTGGCTCTTTTCAGTATCATGTGACATTTTTAAGGATATCGTCCTAATGGGATGGCACTTTTGATGCTTTAGCCCATGTTAAGTACATCTGAGTTGTCTATGGTCTGAGGCACTTTTACTCAGAGATGCCTTATCTTTATACTAAATCATACAGTATTTGTCATGCATATTTTGATCCCTCATATCAATAATTCATATAGCCGGTAGCAACTAACACAGTTTGTATTATATATATAATCAGATAGGAAGAGATTGCATTGATTTTTTTTTTCAATTTTCATGACCTTGTTTAATTTTATAACTATTTATAGAGATTTTGTGCACAGACACTGGAAGTTATAAACCGACACATTAAAACTGAATATAAACAGCACCAGTAATACACTCAGTGAAAACTATAAGAGTAAATACAAATGTCAGTGTATTCCTGTATTCAGAAATATTTTTGCTTGTGCCTTCAATTGCAAACATGGCATCAACACAGTAAATATTCAATAAATGCTTTACTTCTCCACCTGATGTAATCAGGAAGTTAACTCTTCCAGGAAAGTGACTTCACTGGGTAACTTGAAATTCTATTTGTACAAGTACCAAAAACTTCCTTATTCATTGTTTTGGAAGCATACCATCTAATATTTATTGCGTACATTTCTATCTTCCATCTAGAGTATATGCAACTTAATCTAGCCATTTATTGAGAACACAATGTGTTCCAGAAACTTTGCTAGGTATTGATCATACATTATCTCCAATAGTAACAATTTTAGTATTATGTAATCTGAGATATTCAGAAAGATTAAGTGGCTTTCTGCAAAATTTACATTGCTGAAATATAAAAGATAGGGATCTGAATTTAGGTGTCAGACACAAAACTTTCAGATCTATTCTGCTTCTTCTGTAAACTAAAAAAAGTTAAGCATAATGATATCTAAATTTTATTCTAGTGAAAACACTATTTAGAAAAGGTTAATAGTAATTAAATAAGTGTTGAATAAACTATTCTCTGAAGTTGACAAGATTATTCCATAGTTATTTATTATATAGGTAGGATCATTACACATATACATGCCAGTTAACAACTAGATGTGTGTAATTGTTACAAATTTCCCCATCTTGTAAAATAGCTAGGCAATTAATGATTTGATAATATACATACAATGTTTATGGGAAATCAAGTACTAGCTATATAAAACGTGAATTCTCAAATTTGGTTAATTTATTTCAGTTTGACAGTCTTTTTGTTAATGAGCTTTATTTTAAGAAATAAAAGAGGTGTGTGTCACTTTTCTTTAACTTTCTTTTGTGCATTTTTTCAATAAGTATTAAGGAACTACTATGAATTAGGTGATGGGATTTTAATTTACTATGAAATATATAGTATTATAACCTCCTCTCATCCCAAGTTAAAATCCCTTAGGTCTGAAGCTTAAAATAATGATCCTTTTTATGAAACAATTTTTGGTTCACATCAGTTTGCCAGGTTAAAAAGAAAATATCTTGTGAGAAAGTTCCCTGCTCTTGGAACAGGATTTGAAGCTTTATTTGAAATCCTAGTAAAGGTCTTTGAATCTGTGTTTATTGATTCCACATGATTAAGGCCCTATGTGGTCAAAAAGCACCAGGATTATTACCCCCAGAAAAAAGCCTGCATTGCTTTATACTTGAATAGCTTTCCAGGTGAACTTTAGTTTGGATCTCAAGCAAATTTTTAAGTTTTTCTTCCCCCTAGTTTGCTTTGACCTTTCATGTTCTTATTCTTATCTGTATGAATGTGTGTGTGTGTGTGTATGTGTGTGTACTGCACACACGTTTTCTCCAGAGGAAGTTTTGCGTGATTTACATAAATATACAGAATATTTTATATGCATCTCTTAAATATATTTTACTTCAAGTGTTAATATTCATATTTGAGGACACATATACAATTACGGATTCTAATAGTACCCTTCTCCCTTGTTTACCCAACATTGAATTATTTTCACTTTTGTAATTCACCAGGGAATCATAGCAAAGGAACCTGAGAGCAAAGATCTGTAATTTTCACTTTGGCCATGTAAAATTGGAAGGTTTTATTAATAGAAGATCTTTGTGAAATCATACAGGCAAGATTAAATTTATTCTGACAATAACAACAACAACAAAACCCAGCAACCACCAGAAAATAATAAAATACACAGTAAAAACAAAACAAACACCACGTCCCTACCAAAAAAGTGTTGGGATCAGGCAGAATTCTGGATTTGTGGAACACAACCAAAATCTATACAGTGTTAGTCCCACCTCTAAAAGCCTCAAAATTCTGGAGACAGAGGTCAGAGTCCTATTTTACTGTCCCAAGTTGCTTCCATCTTTCCTGGGCTGCAGGTGTCCTCACTGAAATCTGACTATAGCATGACACTTGGTTTTGGTTTTGTCCATACCATAGCAGGGGAGGTTGAAGGAGGTTGAGCAGGACAAAATGAGATAGAAGATAATAAAATGGTGAAGAGAGAAGAGCTTTGCAGGAGGAGAATAAGGGAAGGCTTCCAATATCTGAATTTTGTTTGTCATATATGCCTAATGTCTAAAGAGTATGTCTTTCTTTAATGAAATAGCTTACAACTAGTTGCGTAAGATAAATGTGGTATTACATACAAACTGAAGAAAAATGCACAATCCAAAATAAATTAGAGAAAATCTTCTAGAAGACTGTGACCCTCAAATCTTCATATTCTCAAAATTATAAGCCATTGTTAACTTTATGTAACTGTTTATTTTCTTAAAAGATTATAAAATGTTTGGTAACATCAGAGACTTAAAGTATATTGACTTGCCTAATAGACTATATTATTAAAATAAAAAAAATAATTTCAATAAGCTCTATGACCGATGTGGGGCTTGAACTCATGAGATTAAGAGTCACATGCTCTACTGACTGAGCCACCCCTGGAATATTTTTTCTTGAGCCACTTTGTTTGGTTTCTAATTTTTATCACTGAATGCATGTATGAGGAATAGGTCCTAGTACTATATTCTTAGAAATAAAAACTTGGTTTGAGCACTCACTCCATTAAAACATAACTATATGATTTTACCAATCACAACTTTCTTAGAATTTATTTTTGTTGGGCACCTGGGTGGCTCATTTGTTTAAGCATCTAATGCTTGATTTTGGCTCAGGTCATGATTTTTCGGTTGGGCTGGGCATAGAGCCTACTTAAGATTCTTTCTCCCTCTCCCTCTGCCCCTCCCCTGCTCATGCATGTGCACGCTCTCTCTCTCAAAAAATTTATTTTATTAGTTGTGCAAAATGTAGATCACCACAATATCTACTTCGCTCAAGTATTTCTTCAAAAGTTAGCCACTAAATGGCTATTTACATATAGCTTGTCCTGTTCCATAAGACAAAATATTTTACAAAGATACACACCATATATCATAGTAAAATAGTACTAGACCCAAAGCTGATGTTCAAAAAAATACTTGATTAATGCAAAAACAAGAAAAAGTAAAGCAAACAGGAAAAGATGTTGAAAAGTGTTGTGGACTATTCAGTAAATAGAATAAACAAAACACATCAAAATGCAGGCATTTCTATAAAACTGGTAAACACGGATCCCAAATTTGGTTTCAGTTTTCTAACAATGAAAACATAAGAACAACAAAAAGCAACTTAAGCTTCACTGGGTCCAGGCCAAACAATTTTTACCTGTGAGCTCAAAATCCCAAAACCATGTAAGGCGATCTAAAACACCATTCTTACAATAAATACAACCATAGTCTCACTGCATTCACATTTTGAATCCTTCAGTGTAGGTAGCGGGTTCCCACCAAAATGTACTACAGACAATATGAACCAATGGACTCCAGTGAGAAGAAGTCCAGAAATCTGACCCTATCGTTACCTGCATTAATCCATGAATCAAATTCAGATTTTTTTATGTTCATTTATTTGAAAGACAGGGTGTGAGTAGGCAAGGGGCAAAGAGAGAGGGAGACACAGAAGCCAAAGCAGGCTCCAGGCTCTGAGCTGTCAGCACAGAGCCCGATGCAGGACTCGAACCCACGAACCACGAGATCATGACCTGAGCTGAAGTCAAGCGCTTACCAACTGAGCCACCCAGGCACCCAATTTCAGATTATTTAAAGAAAATGATAGGCTATACATCTTTTTAAAAACAGCTTAATAAAGCATAATTGATATAAAAAACTGCACATACTTAATGTATACAAATTTTATGTTGGGCAGATCCATATACCTGAGACACCATCATCAAAATCAGAGTAATACATATCCATCACCTTCAAAAGCGTCCCTTTGTTTTTTGTTTGATTACTAATTTTGTGGAAAAAAACACTTAACACAAGGTCTACCCTCTTAACATAATATTACATGCATAATATGGTATGGTACTGGCCTAAAGACAGATAGTTTTGTAATAGAAATATTTCCATTAGTGCTTTTTTTTTTTTTTTTTCCTGACTGCTTGATATATCGGCACCCATTATTTTAATGGTAATTTTGCATTCTGGTTTGATTTTGTTTCACACAAGTAGTCTACTAAATTTTCTGATCAAATGTTAAGGATGAAACTTATTTTAATTTATTTTTATTAGTGTTATTTGTCCCACTACACCAATGTTTTATTACTTCTGCCTTTGGGTTTTCATAATGATATTCTATTTTCTGTCTTTTGGTACAGGGATAAGCATTGCTTTCCTTAGTCTATTCTAGTAATTTGGAAGACACTCTGTTTTAATCAAATAGTGAAGGAATGTTTTACAAATCATGAAAATACCAAAATAGATAATAAATGACATGCAAATTTTGTATTTAGCCAACATTCTTTCATTGCTTCCCAACTGTATTAAAGGTATCTTTGTATTACATACCTATTACTATATTAATTTTATGATATTAGTTTCTATTTGGATCTCAGTTATATAACCATGTATTAAACTTCAAATGCATTGAGTTAATCATTGGTCTTCACATCTCTCTATTTCATTACTTTCCTTTCAGTCCCTATATTATGTACCTCCATAGTTACTAACATGTATTTGAAATATAGTTTTGGTATGTAAGTATCTATTTAAATACTAAGGACAGAAGTAACTTGCAAAATCAGCAATTTTTTAAACTGTTTTTACTAAACTGTGTGTTTCCATTTATCCACTCTTGTTTCTCATTTTTTTTTCCTGTCTTCTTTTGGATTGACTATAGTATAGAATTTCATTTTAATTTTTATTTCAGCTTTAATTTACAGATTTAGTGGTTAATGAATATTCATCCTTAACTTCAGTCTCCTTAGTTTTAATATACATGCATCACAATTGAAGAATGTTCTATGTTTTCTTCAAATTTATATGTACTGCAAAGATACTGAAAAGTGCAAAATATATTTTGTATTTTCTCTCATTTGTATTTCCCTGCACCCTCAGTCTTTTATAAAAATGTGACCACTTGGTATTATTTCCATTCAGCCTGAAGGCCATCTTCAACATTTTCAGAAGTATAGTTTTTTGTGTGGTAAGATTGTTTCTTCTGAAAATGTCTTTGTTTCTATTTCATTCAGCACTGCAGAGATGTTGTTCTACTCCACCTGCCATTGTTTCTGGTCATTTGAATAAATGTTCCATTGTATGTAATATGTTCTTTTGTTTAGCTGCTTTAAAGAGTTTCTCTATATCCCTAGTATATATCAGTTTTAATATGATGCATACAGATGTGGTTTTCTTTGTATTCTTGTATGTAGGCACAATGAACTCCAGGAGTCTGTAAGCTTTTTTCTTTCACAAAATATTAGATTTTTTTAAGTTTACTTATTTTGAGAGAGTGCATGAGCAGGGGAGGGACAGAGAGAGGCAGGGAAAGAGATAATCCTGAGCAGGCTCCGCACTGACAGCGCTGACAGCAAGGACCCCGACTCAGGGCTCGAACTCAGCAACTGCCAAATCATGACCTGAGCTGAAATGAAGAGTTGGCCGCTTAACCAACAGAGCCACCCAGGAGTCCCAAAATATTAGATATTTTTAATCATTACTCTTTCAAATATTTCCCTGACTCATTTTATCCCTTATTTCTTTCACTGACTCAATAACATGTCATTTAACTTTTCATTTAACAATAAACTTTGACATTATGCCACAGGCCTCCCCAGGCTTTTTTTTTTTTTTTTTTTTTTGTCTTTCACAATTGACAACTTCTACTGATTAATCTTCTAATTCCTTAGCTCTTTATTTTGGAATCTCCAATCCTCTGTTAAGCTCTTCCAGTGATTTTTTTTTCATATTTCGGATATGATGCTTCTCAACTGTATGATTTGATCTATTTTGCCGTTTTATTTCTCTACTGGTTTCCTGGCTTTTAAATTTATTCTGAACATAATTTCCTTTACATCCCTGAGCATAGTTGTAGTAGCTGCTTTAAAAACATCATCTACTGACTCCAATGTCAAGATGATCTCAGGGTTGGGCTCAACTGCCTTTTATCTTGACTGTCAATCACATCTTTCATTTCTTTATATTCCTAGTTATTTTGGATTAGATCTTTAACATTATAAATGATCCAGTATCAAGGTTCAGTTACATTCCTCCCAGGAGAATTAGTCATTTTGTTTTAGTAGTCAGTTAACATGACTGAGCTTAATTCCAAACTCTGAATCTCGGTTCAGTTCTTTCAACCCTAGCTGAGCTCCTTCAGCTCTTCTACATTCAATCTGAGTGGGGAGGCAGGCAGAGAGCAGAGCACTTTAAAAGCAGAATAGGACTGTTTCTTCATGCTTTCCTCCTAGATGGGATTTCCCACCTCCCTTTTCAGTTGTTATGGTTGAGCTACTGAGTTCTTTAAGCCCATTAAACAACAGATGTTCTCTCCCTGATTTTGCCACTTTTGCTTGCCTTTAAGCCAGAGAATGGGAAGCCCATCCAGTAATCTTTCCTCCTTCCAAACCCCCTGCAATATCTACTGTCTTTCACTTTCTAGTGTTTTCTCCTAGAGTTTACAGCTGTTGTCCATGGAAGGGCCGGTTGATAAGAATTACTCAGTCATTGCTAGAGGTGGAATTTCTTGATTAATCTACTTGTGCTTTGGGGATCTGATTACATTATTATATGTGCGTCTAATGTTTTCCTTTTAAACTCCACATACTGTTTTATAGATAGATTCATTTGCCATTCTTTATTTTTTCCTCTTTATTTTTTCCAACAGTGTCGGTAATTCTCTAGTCTACAAATAGTTTTTCTAGTAAAATATATTTATAGATATAAACATATACACTATATATTTCATCAGGAAAATATTTTTATATATAGGTTATATATACACTTGAGCAACTGGACTGTAGTTACTAGACCATTCATATTTCATTAAACATTTCCATATTGCTTTTGAAATGTAATTTTGTACTATCACCAGTAGCACCATGAATTCTTAATTATCAAAATCATTGCTATATTTCTAATTGTTGCGTATCTTTTGGTTGTAAGGTGTTATCTCTTTGTTGTGGTTTGCATTTTCCATTTGATTAGTAATGTTGAACATCTCTTCATATACATGTTACTCATTTAATTTGGCTTTATATGAATTGTTTCTTTGTGTGTTTACTTGCTTTTAATTAGATGTCTTGTTTTTTCTTTCTTTTGTTATTATTGATTTTCAAGAGTTCCTTTTATGAAATTACGTTTTCAAAAATTACAAAGTATTTTCTCTTGGTCTGTCATCTCTCTGGTATCCATGTCTATGGTGTCTTTTACTGAAAAGAAATCCTTAATTTTGAAACTTTTATATGCTCTTTTTTAAAATTTTTCTTCAGGGGGCCTGGGTGGCTCTGTGGGTTAAGCACCCAACTCTTGATCTCAGCCCAGGTCTTGATCTCAGGGATCTGAGTTCAAACCCCACTCTGGGCCTGGAGTCTACTTAAAAAAAATAATAATAATAAAAATTAAAAATAGTAATTTACTTTAGAAGTCTTACTTAAGAAACTCACTTCCAGTCTGTTATAAAATAATTTAACATTTAGGGCTCTAATATACCTAGAAGTCAATTTTATATGTAACATTAATATTTGGTATAATTTCTTCTGCTCAGCTTTATCAAACTCTTGATCTATACTTGGATGTGTTACTGAGTTCTCTATTCTTTAATGACAGTCTATTGTTTCTCCCATGGGGACTTGTGCATTTCTGCGTCATGTTTCAGTGTCTTGAGTGAGTACTCTCTTCTATTTTCCTTCAAAGGTGACTTCTTTATTGGCCTATATTGTTCCATAAGTTTTAGAACCAGTTTGTCCAAATATTAAGACCGTATTTAATTTGTAAATTAATTTGGGAAGAGCTGATATTTTTACAATTTCAGTTGTTCCATTCATAAAAACTGTATAACTCTTACAATCTTCAGACCCTCTCTTTGTGGAATTCTGTCATTAAAATTTTTCTTCATGAAAGTCTTATAATTTTCTTTAAAATTAGTTACTGGATAATGTGAAATTTCAGTTTCTATCATAACTATTTTCTATTATAGTTATTGTTTCATTTCTGTTGTATATATTTAATAAGTCATAGCAGTGTTGAATTATTCCATTAATTGTTACAATTTATTATTATTGGGATTTCTAATTATAACTTTTATATCATCCCTTTGATTCTTACGCCACTTATTTCTTTTCCTATCTATCTGTAGAGTTGTTTTGGCTACTAGCATTAATAGGATTAAACTAATAACCTTTAACATATACACTAAAATTTTATTTATAAATTTCAGAACAGTTTTTGCTGGAAGCCGTTTCTGAACTCATTAAGTTGAGAAAATCTCCTTGTGAGGTAAGGCGGGTTTGCAAGTCCTCCCACCATCAGATGGCCACCGATGTCGACCCCCACTCAATTATTTTTGCTTGAGCACTGACCTCCTTGCAAGTCGCCTTGCTGACTGGTATCAGGAGTGACTTGTCCTCTTATGCTAAAAATATGCTAACTATACCTTGTGAAGGAACTTATTATAGGAGTTTCTTCTTTTGTGATTATAGGAGCAAATATTACATTTCCTGAGAAACCAGTTTTTCTTCCCCTTGAGAAAACAGGCTATTGACCCCTGCTCACAAAGAACTAACTCTTGCCTTTGCTATGCTAAAAATATTGCCTTGTATTTGAATGCTAAAGATACCTTCCTTCCCCATGTGATAAGCATCTAAGTCACTTATATCAATCACTATTGATAAAGATTATGCATGAGTCTTCTACCAATCTATGTTCTGGGAAATTTTTACATACCAAAGAATTTGTCATCAGAAATCATTGTCTAAGGCAATTGCCACTTCTGTTTTGTACCCCATACTTTTTTTCCATAAAGAAAGCTGACTCTCTAGTCAGTGCAGAGATGTCTGCCTGGTGATCAGAAAGAAACCGAGGTTCTCTCACTCCCTTTCACAGACACCATCCATCCTTCAGGGAGCCCTGGACCTGCTGGAGCTGAACTCTGCCAAGTTTTCTCTCAAAAATATGGGCTCTTTTTAAAAAAAAAAATGTTATCATATGACAACGAATCAAAAGGTGAAAATTAATTTTCCTATTTTAGATGTTTGAGGAAGAAAACTCCAAAATCACAACAATATCTGTGATAAATTATAATTAAGAATATAAAGAGAATGGAGAAAATTAAGTATGCAAAAGCATGCAGCTATTTTGTTCTCCCTAGCCAAATTTCAAAACCATGGAATTTATAAGAGTGCTTTTCATATAATTCTTTGTAATTTTGAAGCTAAATTTAAATAAAAGCTACGTGAGCTAAAATTTTAAATAAAAACCTTGTCAAAGTGATTACCAATGATTGCCAAACATCAATGTTTGAAAGGGACAAATTTTGAATTCCTCCCAAATTATAAATCCTACATAAAAAATTATTTCTATACAATATGTTATGAAACACCTCTTGCTAAATTATTTTTTGTTGTGTAAGAACAAGAAGTCAGTGATGTAACTATGACTTTCCCTCTTTATTTTTAAAATCAGAAAACTGGAAATAAATAACAAGAAGTCCCTTTCTACTTTGGCAATATAGTAGATTAATGGTGATTTCAAATATTCTACTTAACAAGAAATTTCTGCATATCCCTCTCACCACAAATGATATTTTGAAATATTTATAGAATAAAAAATCAGTAAGGGAAAGTAAAAGTCAATTGCGCTGTTAGTGGGAACAAATATGATGAAGGCTATATGTGACTTAAATGAATCACTCTTCAGTTGTTTGGTCAGAATTTAATTCAATTTCCACAGTGTGAGGTCACAGAATTATTATCCACAAGCAGAAAAAGAATAGGCAAATTTAATCATTCCTCTTCAGTTATAGACAGACTTACTGTAACACAAAGGATTTGGGAACTGCTATTTCATATCATAGGGAAAACAAAACAATTTGAAATTCAAAACTATATATTAAAAAATGTTGGAGCAAAAGAAAGTCTTGATATCATAATTTGCTCATATTAATATATACCTACTTAAAATATTTATAAATTATCTTCAAGCCTATCTGTTATTTTAGTGATACATATCACCTTGCATTATTTTCTTGTAATTTTTTAAAATTGTTTACTCATTTTTGAAAGAGAGAAAGGGACAGAGTGTGAGTGAGGGAGGGAGCAGAGAGAGAGGGGGACACAGAACCCAAAGCAGCTCCAGGCTCTGAACTGTCAGCAGAGGCCGATGCAGGGTGGGAGGGAGTGGGGGATTCAAACTCATGAACCCCGGGATCATGACCAGAGCGAAGTCAGAGGTTTAACTGACTTAGTTGAGCCACCCAGGTGCCCCATCTTGCATTTAAATAAAGATTTTGGTGTTAATGTCTGATTTTCTATGTTCTCTTTTGAAACTATTTAGTTTTTCATCCTTTGCTATATGAATTTATTTTAATATTAGGCATATTTTTTACCTACATATCAATATGACATATCTTTCAATAGTTTTCAGTAAAATGAACATGCCTGTGAAAGTATATATATATTTAATTTTTGTATTTATAGATATATAATATACATTCATGCTTCTATATCTACATCTACCAGTTTGTGTTTTGAAACTAAAATTCACATTATTATCAAATAAGTGCATGCCTATTTGTTATATAATTTCTATTAATTCCTTGAGTAATTTCTTTAAAAAATTTTTTTAAATGTTTATTTATTTTTGAGAGAGAGAGCACGAGGAGGGGAGCAGAGAAAGACGGAGACACAGACTCTGTAGCAGGCTGAGTTGTCAGCGCAGAGCCCTATGCAGGGCTCAAACTCATGAACTAACTGTGAAATCATGACCTTAGCTGAAGTCAGATGCTTAACTGACTGAGCCACCCAGGTGCCCCAATTCCTTGAGTAATTTCAAAAAGCTTCTCTTTATTCATTAACTTTTCCACTTTTCCTAAAGTAACAGAAAAACAAAACATTTTCTTTTTCATTCTTTCATATTTTTATTAAATTCCAATTAGTTAACATACAGTGTAATTTTACTTTCTGGTGTAGAATTTAGTAATTCATCACTTATATACAACACCCAGTGCTCATCAAAACAAGCGCCCTGCTTAATAGCCATCATCCGTTTAACCCAGGCCCTCACCCATCTCCCCTCCATAAACTCTTGAGTTTGTTCTGTATAAATGAGTCTGTTTACTGGTTTGCCTTTTTTCCCCCCTCTATGATAATCTGTTTGTTTCTTAAATTCCACATATGAGTAAACTCATATGGTATTTGTCTTTCTCTGACTTATTTCACAATATTTGAATCAATATTTTCGTATCCTTTGGGTAAATACCTAGTAGTACAATTGCTGGCTCACAGAGTAATTCTATTTTTAAGTTTTTGAGAAACTTCCATACTATTTTCCGGAGTGGCTGCACCAGTTTGCATTTCCACCAACAGTGTGACAGGGTTCCTCTTTCTCTGCATCCTCACCAATATTTGTTGTTTCCTGTGTTGTTAATTTTAGCCATCTGGGTGTCTTCTTTGGAAAAATGTCTATTCATGTGTTCTGCCCATCTCTTAATTGGGTTAGTTTTTTTGGGTGTTGAGTTTGATAAATTCTTTATAGATTGTGGATACTAAGCCTTTATCAGATATGCCATTTTCAGATATCTTCTCCCATTCCAAAGCTTGTCTTTTAGGTTTTTTTTGTTTGTTTTGTTTTCTTTGCTCTGCAGAAGTTTTTATCTTGATCGAGTCCCAAGAGTTTATTTTTGCTTTTGTTTTCTTTGCCTCAGGAGATATTCTAGTAACAAATTACGATGGCCAAAGTTAAAGCGGTCATTACCTATGTTCTTCTATAGGATTTTAATAGTTTCATGTCTCATATTTAGGTGTTTAATCCAAAAAACTGAAAGATCTTTTAAAGTCAGTATTACAATTATACTTTAAGTCAACAAAAATAGGATTTACTTTACTACCACATGTATTTTCTGAGTTAGAGTTATTATATTTTACCCCACTGTATCCCAGCCATCGCTATTGCCTTAGTCAAATAACAGAATGCCATGCTGGTTGAGCCTCAATAACTTTTATCCTCATATTAGTTGTTAAAACACTATTAATCATTATCACTCAGAATTAATCACTCCTCTTAAGATGTATGTATTCCCTCCTAGAATCTATTTCAGTATGTGTCCCCTTTCTCAAAGCAAAGTAATCAGAAACCTTTCTAGAAAACAAATATACTTCTACATTAGCATCGTAAAAAATAGCTGAATTCATGCCTAATCACATTGATCTATTTAGTTGTGCCAAACATATTCATCTAAGCTGAGTCTATTTGGCCTCTGTGGGCACGCAGGCATTTCCCCTGGCTCTGGATGAATTTTAAGACCTACAGCTTAAAATACTGAAAAGAGAAAGTTCTGTTTAAAGTAAAACTCCAAGGACATTTTTTTTCACCTTCTCCAAAAAAACAGAAAATACTAGGCATTTTGTTTTTGTCTTTTTTTTCATCTTTCGCAAACTTCTACTATTATTAGGAAGGGAATTAGAAAATAGGCTTTGATTCCTGTTTTAAATCCATGAGATCATCATAATATTTGCAAGGTCCTCAGAACTGAATTCCTTTGTCAGTTGTTACATAATTTAATATACAATTTAGGTTATATTACACAACTAAATCTATTTTCTATTTCTAGTAACACACCTTTTTTTAAAAACCTTAAATTTAGATACAAAAAAAGGAAGTTATTTAACTTGTTTTAAGTTTGTTTTTGTACACTGAGGTAATGACTGTGATCTTTCTTTCAATCTATTACTTCAAGTAATATACAATATCTACAGAAATCCAAGAAGAATATTCTAATAGTTTTAATAAATTTCTACTGTGTGAAAATAATAGTATTTGATCCAGGAAGTAAAATCTAATGAAATAGTTATATAATAATAAATAATAATTTCTATATTTACATCTGATTCTTCCTCATGTATTCCCACTGAACATCTCCTTTGATTTCCATGTCAGTCCTATTTGGTAAGATGGTTTACAAGTGTACAATTTACTAGGTAACGAAGCCAGATTCTGAGCTCAACAATACTGGGCTTGCTGAGATCCTGAATACTGTAAGCATGTTCCAAGTGGCTTAACTTCTGCTAGAGAAAAATATTTGATTTCAAAACATATTCAAGGAAGTTCCTGTAAGCTACCCCCTACATATTTTAATTCTGAAGGTTTGGGAACTTCTTCAAAAAGTAGCAACAGCTTTGGCTAACATAAAGATGAAAGTTTTATTTTTCAATCCATTCAGAAAATCCTATTTTTGTAGAGTTACATAAAATGAGTCATCTAATCCATGCCCCTGCCTCCATGTGAGATGATGCTATGACTAGTCATGTTTCATATCATCAGATGAATGTATGCACAACAAAATACTATATGTGTAGGCATTTGAATTTGATTAAGTTTACTTTAATGGGCTCCAGTGAGCCCAAAAAGAGTTCTAGAAGTTTTAGAAAAGGAATTGTTATGTCTAAGATAGAATAGAGACTTAATCTTTTTTCCTGTGACAATTCTAGAGCATTAAAATCAAATAACAAATATAAATATGATCTTGGTGCCTACATAACCCATATATCCTTTATATTCTTTTTTAGTAACTGAAAAGAGATTGCACTAATTTGCCTATTATTACAGCCTTGGTCCCATTTGTTTTCAATGTAGCTGAGTTGCATAACTGCAGTATCCTTGATCTATTTTGTTTTTATTTGATCAATTTAAAATTATAACAAAATGTGTATGAAATCAAGTATTAGATCAGTCGTTCCATTCAGATTTCTGCTCTGTTCTGCTCTGTCATATTCTTATAACCATTCATTCTAAATTAATATACCATTTTAGTCTTCCACTCCAAATAACCTTATTTAGTTCAAAACACTTATCTGACATTATACTATATGCTTAATTTTTTTCTGTATCACATCTGTCTTCTCTACTAGAATGTAAATCCAGTATGGACAATAACTTTGCCTGTTTTCCTTGCTGCTATATTATCAGCCCTAAAAAGATAAATGTGACAGAGTAGGAATTCAATGAAATATAATAAATAAATAGAAATTTAGTACCTTTTACATCTCTAACTAATCTCTTTATTAAACCAATGTTAACCATGTACCCTACCATAGTTTTCTCCTTTCAATATATTTATTGTTGCCTTTGGTTTATTTTTAATGGTATCATTTCACTACTTGCATATTTTAATTTGGACATCATTTAATTAACTATATTCACTTTTGTATTAGCATTTCCATGGGACAGACCTCCAAGGTGAAAATTCAGACTCAACACAAAATATGAATTTTAATTCATATTGAGAGATTACTTTTAAAAATGTGGTAATTCTTCTTTCCAAGAGAATATTTAAGATAGTTAACATTTCATTACACTCCCTAAACCATTTTTCTTTAAAATTATTTGCCTAACTGATACATGAGGAATGGTATGACAACAGGGTTTAAATTTCAACTCCTAATCTATTGGTGAAAATAACATTTTCATGTAACCATTTGATAACTGCAAAAGCTATTTATTCCATACAGAGATTGGAGATATAGCCTTGGTCCAATCATTACCTACTTAAACTCAAAGTTGATTAGACAGATTTATTAATAAACTCTAGAAACTTCAAATATGGCTGTCTAAGATAGTAAAATGAATATAAAATGAATATATATTAAAATTAGGAATAATCTCACATAAAACTGAAAGATAAATATGACTACATGAATTTAATAATAATATGTTCTATATTAAAGAGTTTACATATGCATTTTCTTTGATGAATTGAAAATTTGTATTTACTGGGGCACCTGGGTGGCTCAGTCAGTTCAGCGAACGACTTAGGCTCAGGTCAAGATCTCAAAGTCCGTGAGTTTGAGCCTCCTGTTGGGCTCTGTACTGACTGCTCAGAGCCTGGAGACTACTCTGGATTCATGTCTCCCTCTCTCCCTGCCCCTCCTCTGCTTGCACTCTCTCTCTGAAAAAATAAACAAACATTTAAAAAATTTAAAAACATTACTTCCAAGCCAAAATTGTAATTTAAACTAATATAAAATAGTTGAGAAAAAGTATTAGATCCAAAAATGTCTTTAGGAGCTGATATTTAAGTTGTTAGACATAATCACGAAGTCATTTCCTGATTGTTTATGAAAGTGTATGAAAACAGACTGGGCAAGTATCTTTTTTTTTCTTTCCTTTTTCTTTTTTTAATGTTTTATTTTTTTTGAGAGAGAGCAAAGTGGGGGAGGGGCAGAGAGAGAAAGAGAAGAGAATTCATAACAGGCTCTGAACTGATAGGCTGACAAAAGTGAGCCCGATGCAGGGCTCGACCTCACAAACTGTGAGATCATGACCTGAGCATAAATCAGACGCTCAACGACTGAGCCACTCAGGCGCCACCCCTCTGTTTTTTCTTAGGAATTTTTTAAAAAAAATCCATCGGCCTGATGAAAGCCTTCCCACCCCTTCAGTCAAGAGAAACTATGATTTTACAAAAGTATCAATTATATTTTACCTTCTAAATTGAGAATGTTTTTCTTTTTATCATTAATCTAATAAATAATATTCTTACTCACAAATGCTTTAACTATTCTTGACTTCTTAATTATAGTGTTTTCCCAATGTTTCGTGGTTCAGATAATTTCTAAGACACATTCTGAGATAATTTTCCATTGATGTCTTATTGGCTTTAGGAGTTTATATTTCCTTTCTTCTTTTTCCTCTTTTCTGCTATACTCTCATTAAATGGTATTTTCATTAAAGATTTTCTAGAAGGTAAAAGATAACTGATAAATATTACATATTTGTCAGTAGGTATTTTAACTGGGGTCTTTGGTAAGTAAACAAATCCCTGCATTTCCATTTTCCACACCTAAAATGTGCACCACAGGTGTTGTAAGGGGAGATACAAACAGCTGGCACATTGCAAATGCTTCTCTGTATAATTTAACTTCGGTTTTCCTTTTCTGAGTGGAATTAACTAATTGATTATTGTAGCAATTCTTAACTACTCATCATTTTAAGAATGTTGAAATAATGTCCTATTGTTCATTTTTCCACTTCCTTTATTATGATTACTTTACCATGTTTGGAAACTATTCATAAATGCATAAAACTGGTGTATTGCAATGCATTACTAATAAAGACCTAAGCATCAGCTATTTTCCTTTCTAAGAGTATTTTATTGGAGAACTAGGTCACATTTATATTCCAAATCTTCAGTTCTGGATAAAACCCTTCTCACCCTAATGTTATAGTGTTTCCCAGTGGTTGTACAAGTCCAAACGACTCTTGGTTTTCAAGGGCTTCTAATGTCTGGTCACCATTACCAGGCATTTGCTTCTCGTTCCTTTATCCCCTGCCAAGTATAGATATGATGGAATATCTTCTTCTCTTCTGTTTACGTTGTTTCTTTTGAAATATAAAATATTCCACCTAACTTCCAAACCCTGACATATTTTCAAGGCTCCATCTATAATGTGCAGGGACCAGTTTCACATCTCTCTGCCTGATCTTCGCTACCATTGAAAGATTGTCTAATGCTAAAATAACACTTTTGATCTTTTTACCCATATACTGTTATAACTTGGACTTTAACTAGTTTCATGGAGGTATCTCATTTTATGAGATTGTAAATTGTGGAGAGGGGAAACTGGATGAGAAACAGGTCCTCAGTGTCCATGATATCCGGCAGAATGGAAACAACCTATACCTATGAATTATTTGATTATTCATACTGCTGCTCAATTGCTAGACTCTACACCTTAAAACTATTGTGGAAAGTATTCTGGGGAAAGTATTATAGAAACACATTATTTGATGCAATTAAGTTTAGATAAACCCAGGAGCGGGAACAATAACATGGTCATTAATGGGGTTTGGACTATGCAGAAAGCCAACATAAGCAGTATAAAAACCATTTTACTTAATTGCTCTGGAAATAATAAATATTTTGAAAACTTAAAATGAGTGTAATGTTCACCATCACACACTCCTATTTTATTGCAAAAGTAAAAATAAGATGATTCCCTGAGTAAAATACTTTAAACTGCTTAGGAGAAATTGAGCAAACATATCCTCATCAGACATTTATTAAGTGTATAATTATGCAAAATTTTCTCCAATTATGATAGAGTATTGCTTTTCCTTTATGCTCTAGGAATTTATAATCAAACGACAAGACTGGCATACACAAAGAAGCTATGAAACTACATCAAATAGGTACAAATATAAACTATAAATTCAAGTAATTTTGTATTACGTAGTGTTCTAAAATTAGAAC
Source organism: Cryptoprocta ferox (assembly GCA_028646485.1). NCBI lineage: Eukaryota > Metazoa > Chordata > Mammalia > Carnivora > Eupleridae > Cryptoprocta > Cryptoprocta ferox. The sequence goes on from CM053573.1 coordinate 111,905,468, forward strand.
TGATTTGCATAAGAGTACAGGGTAGTAATACAGAGAACAGAGGTAAAACAGGATACTTTTCAAAATACGTTTGCTTTGTTTTGTAAAAGAGAGATTTGTTCTAGCTAAAATATATATACTCCTGGGTCATCATTTCTTTAGACTTTTGTATCTTCTGGTCTTTGTCCCTCGCTCCCTCCCTCTCTCTGAAATATTTTTGTATAGTTTGAATTCTGTATTTTGTCTTGGTGTTTCCTGTTATTTGCTTGTTTTATCTCACTTACGCTTATGTGGGGGATTGTTATAGAACTTCTGTATGTACCTCTGGAGAACAGGGGAACGGTTCTAGATCTCCTTCACTCATTTTCTAAGACCTGCTGCCCTTCTCTCTACTTCGCAATTGAGGAGCTGGGTAAAGGGCACCATCTACTTTCCCAAGACTAAGTATTCAAGGAGGTATAAGAAAAGGTCACAGGGATAAGAAGGGTTTGTGTGGAGTTGATACTTCATTAGTAAACTGAGCTTTGGTACTTTAGCAAAATTTTATTAAACACCCTGTAAAAACAATCATGAAGGAGTAGAATTCATGCTGGTAGGATACTCATAACATGGTGCTCTGTTTTTTGTAGTTCAAGTCATTAGGCATTTTCTCTCTCCTTGTCTGGTGCTTCTTTCTCCCTCTATCTATATATCAAGAAAAATTGTATGTATCTGTAATATATATACAGTATTGTCTAACATTCATAATTTACTAAGAATTATGGTGTATATATATATATACACACACACAGGCACTCAAAACATGTTGCTTTTCTATTAATATTTTTGTGTGTATACATATATATAATTTTCCTACACTTCTCAGTATGTATTATACAGGCCCCATGCCTCCACATGGCTTACATAATGCACCATAATAATAAGTGTAAATATGCATGCTGTATATAGACATGCACACAAAACATGTTGCTTTTCTATTAATTTGAGATATATATATATACACATATACATATATATGGCATATATTTGCTAATTTCTTGTTGGATTAGGGAAAGGAAACTTTTATGATTTGCCTTTAGTCAATCATTTTTATTCAAAAGACTAGTGAAGCTTTTCCAACTACCACATTCTAGCTATCGGCAACATGTAATTAAATCCTATCAGGAACAAATAGAATATGGAATTTATTTTACTATGATTCTGCTTGTTGATATAATTTAGAGTTATCTGCTAGAGCTAATAGATTTAACACAATTCTAATTATTACATAAACAAATATACGATTATAGCTAGAATATTTGATATTCAGTGTGATAACAACCTAAATAGTTTAGATCCTGTACCTGAAAATAATAAGAAAACATCTATGCACTGCACATACATTATTTTAGTGCCAAGTTATATTTTTTTAGTAAAACCGCTTTGTTTCCATTATCATAGTTGTAAATATTATAGCAGGATTCTTGCACAGAGAGGACACCGAGCCTCGTTTTCCAGGAAGCAGCTTTATTCATGAGGTTACAGGCTCAGTGGGCTAAGACCCCCTAAAAGGCTGAGCCCTGAGAACAGAGGCCTTTCATACAATTTCTACTTCTTTGTCTCCCATATATGGTGACACATATAGTCTGGTTGGACACAGCCCAAGTTACAGGTCCTGTCAGAGTTATGCATACGTGTATAGGAGTAGACTGGGCCACGTTGCACATTGCCTTTGTTGGTTCTGAGAAGGCCTCTACCACATTCCTTAGTGAGGGGCTCTACCACAATATGGCTGGATCTATATAAGTTTAGAGGAAACAGATAGTTGTAACTCACATTGTTGATTGGTGGCAAGGTAGTGGCATTAGGTACTAGGAATTTCAGATTTTCTATATTCATTGAGGGTTTCAAATCATCTACATTAAATTTCCCAATAATTTCTGTTTACCTCCAAAATATGTACAAACTCAAGCTAAATTCAAAGCTATAATTAGCTAAGATAAAGATTAATGAGATTTTAGAAAAACAAAGATGACTTGCAGTACAAACTCTCTCCAATATAATTATAGTTTAGGGTTCTGGCCACTAGTGTATTTTAAAACAACAATTTTGTAGCAAATCATAACTCACTCATTTTAGTTAGAGCTCAGCTGGAGAACCAGATTTCTAGCTTCAAAATGACAAGAACTTCCAGGAGAGTAAAGCATATTGATTTAGCACTGAAAATCCTTCTTATGTTAATCACAGTCATGTGATGGGTTTGGAAGTGTGGCTATGGCTTCAATCTGATAAAAATGTTGTTGCTTGTACACAGGGTAATGAAAGTTAAATAGAATGGCAGGTTGTCTGCACTTACTCTCTCTGGTTCCCAGTATGGGTTGTACAAGGCCCCACAGCTCCAATATGGCTTATATAATGCTTACAGCATAATAATGATTTAAGTGAGGACATTCACTCTCATATTCAGGCTTGATTTACTGCTAAAGCCAGGATAACTCCTTTTAGAATGTCTGGAACAGCAGGTTGTCCACTAATATGCATAGCAATGAGTTCTATTTTTAAAGTCTGCTTCTCAGCAAGTGATATGTTTCTCTAAAGATTCACAACTAGAAGGATTGTCCTGTGGAAAAATCCTTCACGTGTCGCCTTTCTATGAACTCGAGCAAACTAAAGTGTTGGAGGCTAAGATGATGAGATTCAGTTTCAAAATTTACAACTCTACTTTGGAAGTTTGTTTTTGAAAAATAAATATACACACTAGAGTAACAAAATGAATGAGTGGTTTGTCTTCCCTATTAGAACTGCTTAAATATTTACTAATCCAATTAAAAGAGTGGAAACTCTACTTGCATTGCATAAAGTTGTCTATATATATAAATAGCTATTTTGAGAAAGAGAGAGCACACACATATGAGCTGGGGAGGGACAGAGAGACAGGGGGAGAGAATCCCAAGCAGTCTCTGTGCTGTCAGTGCAGAGCCTGATGCAGGGCTTGCTAGATCCTAGGAACCATGAGATCATGACCTGAGCCAAAATCAAGAGTTGGACGCTTAACGGGCTGAGCTACCCAAGCACCCCAAGTATTTTAGTAAATAGTAATACACACCACTATCTTTATAATTTTAATTTTTTAAAATGTTAGCTACTATGAACAATGCTGCTCTAAGCATTTGTGTCATTTTTTAAAATGTTTATTTTTGACAGAGAAAAAGAGAGCATGAGGGGGGTGGACAGAGAGAGGGAGACACAGAATCAGAAGCAGGCTCCATGCTCTGAGCTGTCAGCACAGAGCACTAGTCAGGGCTCCAACTCATGAAACATGAGACCCTGACTTGAGCCAAAGTCAGATGCCTGACCAACTGAGCCACCCAGGTGCCCCAGCACACTGTCTTTATAAATAATCGGAACTTTTCCTTTTGAGAAAGTTTTCCATTATTAAACTTTCCACACCTTAAAAAAAAATCTCTCTAGCTTGTTAATGGGGTATGCCAATTTGCTAATGGAAGGAAACATTTTCAGACAACGTGCCCGCGCGCATGCACACACACACTGATGTAATTACATATAAAAACTCAAATGTAGATTTGAATTCACCATACTCTCCATTTCTTGACTAGTTTCATTGCTTTGTACTAAGAAAAATCTTGGTTCTGTTTTCATTTTTCTTTTCCTCTCCAATTCATCATATTCTTAGTTGCTTCATCTCTATATGCACTCAGTTTAATCTGGTTACTACAGGTGAATGATTATTCATGTGTTATATAAATTATGATTATGTAGGGCTGGTTTTTGTACATGGATTTAATGTATATAAATTGTGTGGTTTTCCTCAAGATTATTTTCTGTTTCTTAGCTTTTTCAGCACAGATCTATCTATTTTGTTACATGTCAGGGTTAATATTCCATATGCTTAACAATTTATGGCATTTGCACCAAACAATCAAAATTGAGAGTGGCAGTAAACAACAGGTGAAGCCACCTATCTACGTGCCACTTGACTGGATATCAGGTCTGTCGAATAGGGACTGTGTAATTTCAATAAAGATTATCATAGTGCATTATAGAAATTTGGTTTTATGTGCTGCAACTATCTTATTTCAATTTTTAAATAATCTTCTCTTAGTGAACCTGTGGATGAACAGAATTTAATGGATCTTGTTTTTTTAATATTTATTGATTTTGAGAGAAAGAGTGAGCAGGGGAGGGGCAGAGAGAGTGACACAGAGAATCCCAAAGATGGCTTTGCACTGTCAGCATAGAGCCGGACACAGGGCTCCATCTTAAGAACTGTAGGATTATGACTAAGCAAAATCAAGAGTCGGACCATTAACTGAGCCACCCAAGCACACCAAAACCATTATGTTTTAATAGTAAGGACTCTCTGGGGATGTAAAAGTTTTTTCTACCCACTTTGCTAAGAATTGTAGTTTTATCTGGATTGTTGAAATTACTCATTTTTTTCTGTATCTATTGACATGATCACTTAAGTTTTGCCTTTATTAACAAAGTGAATTTATTTAATGTTTTTCTAATGTTAAAAAACTTCCATCTCTGGGAACAAACTCATTCTCAACTTTGCCAAAACACAGTATTGTTTTATGTATTGCTGGACTAGTTCCCTAATTTTACACTTAGTATTTTGACATTAATAGAAATTAATGATATTTTATTTTCATGTGTAATCTTTTTCAAATCTGGGTGTGGAGTTATATGAACTCCATAAAATGAGTTTTGGAAAATACTTTTTTATTCTACATCCTGGATTAGTTTGGAGATTAATGGGATTATATTTGACTTCACAATTGTATTGGTCACACTGGTAAAATCATCTAAGAGTTTCCCTTGTAAAGAGTTTAGAATATGTTATAAATTATTGTTCAAGTCTCTTAAACTCACCTTCAGACATTCCATTTCCTTGCTGTCATTCTGGACAATATTTTCAAATCTATTTGACTAAATTTGTGTTCTATTTTCCTAGTCTACTACGTAACCTCATTCCTTTAACTTTTGATTTCAAACATTTCACTCTCTTAATTCCTAGATAGTCTCTTGACTATTTCTTTTCTATACTTTATGTTCCTATTGTATTTTTGAAGTACTTCAGAAAGAATGTATTGTATTATACTCTGGTTCTGGTAATTGCAATATCTAAAAGATTTTACAAATCCATAATCTGCTCTCTGTTTTTGCTGTGGCTTCATGGAAAGTAATACTACTATTCCATGTTTCTGCACAGTTACAGGCTTTCTGAGCACAGAAAACTGAAACCTCTATCTTAGTATAAGCCTAGGAAGATATGATTAAATAAATACAGTCCTCCAGGGAGATTTGCCTCCCCAAAGCATACATTTACATTCAAAAGGGGGAGCCCAGAGCTAATCATTGACACACCAAAGGATTTGGGTTTTTATTTGTTTTTAGGAAGATTCTGTTTCTCTCCCTTCATTGATAAGGAGGGCAGCTATCCTATACATACTCCCAGATTCCTATTTTGGGGAGCCTTTCCTATATTACCTTAGTGTACATTCAAGGAATAACCATCTACATCTCATCATATCACTCGTAAAGGGACAAATATGGAGTAGGCAATTTATGTTGCTTCTGCCCTAAGTAATAATAGTTGACTTTGATTCTGAAATCTGTTTTTGTTTTCAAAACTAAAAAAAAAGGCAACATCTGGAATGGGAAAAGATATTTGCCAATCACATATCTAATGAAGGGTTAGCATCCAAAATATTTAAATAACTTATAAAATTCAACACCCAAAAATCAAATAATCCAATTAAAATTGGGCAGAAGACATGAATGGACATTTTTTCCTAATAGTACATACAGATGGTCAACAGACACAAGAAAAGATGCCCAACATCACTCATCATCAGGGAAACACAAATCAAAACTATGAGATATCACCTCACACCTGTTAGAATGGTTTAAATCAGCACCACAAGAAACAACAGGTGCTGGTGAGGATGTGAAGAAAGGAGAACCCTCTTGCACTGTTGGTGGGAATGCAAAATGGTACCACCACTATAGAAAACAGTATGGAGGTTCTTCAAAAGGTTCAAAATAGAACTACCCTAGGATCCAGCAATTGGACTACTAGGTATTTACCCAAAGAATACAAAAATACTAATTCAAAGGGATATATGCACCCCTATGTTTAAAACAGCATTATTTATAAAGGCAAATTATGGAAAAACCCAAGTGCCCATCAACTGATGATATATATGTATATATATATATACACACACACACACACACACATATATATGTATATATATGATGGAATATTACTTGACAATGAAAAATAATGAAATCTTGCCATTTGCGAAGACATAGAGTTATAGAGTATTATTCTAAGTGAAATAAGACAAATACCATATAATTCCACTCATATGTGTAATTTAAGAAACAAAACAAATGAGCAAAGGGAAAGAAAAAAGAGAGGCAAACCAAGGAACAGCCTCTTAACTATAAAGAACAAACTGATGATTACCAGAGGGGTGGTGGGTGGGGAATGGGAAATAAGTGATTTGGATTAAAGAGTACACATGTTTTGATAAGCACCAGCTGTTGTATGGAAGTGTTGAATCACTATATTTTTCATCCAAAACTAATATTACACTGTATGTTAGCTACATGAAATTTAAATAAAAACTTAAAAATAAAACCTCATTAATAACTTTTGTGATGTTTTTACTCTGAGGTGTTCATTTTTTTCCTCAAAAATCTGTACAAATTCTTTGAGGCTTCGGTAAATGTGAACTACATAGAACACTTATTTTTCTTTTTCACATATTCTCAGGGAATTGCTTCTAGTGGTATAATTGTAAGCAAATGGTTAAACTTCCTCTGCTTCAGTTTTCTCAGTTATAAAATTTAAATAAAAGCATTTAATGTGATTTTTGCATAAACAATAAAAATAATATTAAGCATATAAATACAGTGCCTACAAAAATCAGTGATCTATTATGTTATTATAAATATTCTGCTAAATTAAAATTTTATCAGCTAACTTTAAAACATCTAATTATGAGGACTATTTAGAAATATTTCCCAAATGTTTCAAATTATCTTTATGTCATAAAAATAACAATAGGATAACTTACTGTGATCGACTATTTGCATAACATTATTCAAGTTACTATAGACATGAAAAATATAAGGCTAATTCTCTCCTGTGTGATTCTATCATTCTATCTACATAGGAGGCATGGCATATGCAGGTAAAGGGAATAAGCAAGGGTCTAAATAAACTATTGTACCTACTAAATTAACAGAGATGGTTATGAGGACTACAACTTTTTGCAGGAATGAGAAATGAGTATAGACTGGAGTTGCTGAGGAAGGCTTTAAGGAGAATTCAGACCCTTAGAAAGATTATTGTACATTGTTTGTAAAATAGCATAGTAGTATGTAGAGACAAAACGACTAAGTTAAGGATGCCTATTTAACCTCTAGAACAATCATTAGGTTTTAAAAAATTCATTATGGAAGAAAAAAAGTGAAATATTGAAGGATATACAATCCTGGAAAGGAAGCAGAAAGGGGGAGAGAAAGAACAAACAAGTAGAATAAATGTAAAACGAGCATTCATGAAGGATTTATAGCCAACCATAAATATAAAAGGACTTAACTGAAAATCAGATGTTATAAAACAGAATAAAATACTCAATTTTATACTGCCTAAACACACATAATCACACACACATTTTAAATACAAAATAAAAAGAATTTAAAGTGAATTTCCAAAAACCTTATGAAGAAAATGTTAAATTCCATCAAGAGACACCAAGACATGTAATAAAATCAGAAGGCATACTATGTTCTTAGAGAAAATATCTCAACATCATAAAGATCTCAGTTTTCACTGGAAGAGAGAGGAATTTGATTTTGACACAGGTTGAGTCTAAATTTCATGTGAAAATGGTTTTAATTTCTGAAGGACCTACAGAAGATTTTTAGCTAATAAAAAGTATACTTGTTAAGAACTGTGAAGACTGAGACTTTATCCTACTTGCAAATTGACAAATTACCTTACCAGAGCTTCAATATTCTTGCAGAAGACACAAGAATCCTGAGCTCAGAAACAAAGGATATTATCACATACAATGATAGCAGTTGCTACATTATTTATGTTGCTTTGTGCCAGAGTTCTAGTTCCCAGAGGGTAACAGGAGGAGGACCAGATGACAAATGCATAAACAGTTGGTTACATTATAGAAGAGAAACTCTGGCTTAAGAAAAGAGGAATATTTTATAAAGGGCATTCAACTTGCCTACTCTTTGTTCTGAAGGAAAAAACATATATATCTTTTTTAGCTGAGCAGGAAGCATGTCTGTCTTCTGCTTCACAGGATGACTCTACCCCCTTCTAAGCCTGTTCCATAAAGCTTCTAGAACATATGAGCTATTTTTCACTCACATTTTAAACACTTTTTTATTTTGAAGTAATTTGAGACTTAGAGAAAAGATTACCAATTGTCAAATTCTTACAATTACCCTCTCTCCACACCCCTCTACCTCTTCCTTCTTTCCCTGCCCCTTCGCCATTCTCTCTCTCTCTCTCTTTTCTAACCACTTGAAGGTAACTTGAAGATATAATGCTATTCTATCTCTTAACACTTCAGTGTATATTTCTTAAAAGTCACTGTATAACCATCAAGTACTTAACCTTTGTGAAATACTACCTTTTAATCCACAGACTATTTGATTTCACCAAATATTACAATAAGGTATTCTGTGGACCCAGGAGCCAATCCAGTATCAAATAAAACATTGAATCATTCGTTCCTGTAATCTACTTTAAATTATTTCCCTGGAAATTATATTAGTATTATTAATTTTATACAAATTCAAATGAGGTATTATTCTTGAGTTATTTTAATGTAAATATTTTGTGCAATAACATAACTAATCTATGTTCCAAAAAGAATTGATCACATTCTAGATTCATGCAAGCACAAATAATTTTCTTTTAAATTTCTCCTAAAAAGGTACAGCAAAATAGGTTGACAGTGTTGCATGGCTTTTATATATGGACTTTCAAAAAGTTCAAATTATATTAAATATTTAAGGACAACACAAATAAAAATTATAGAGTAGCACTGAAATACTTTTTTTTTAAATTTCTTTATAGTTTATTTATTTTTGAGAGAGAGAGAGACAGAGCATGAGTGGGGGAGGAGCAGAGAGAGAGGGAGACACAGACTTCAAAGCAGGCTCCAGGCTCTGAGCTGTCAGCACAGAGCACAATGCGGGGCTCGAACCCACGAACCGTGAGATCATGACCTGAGCTGAAGTCGGCTGCTTAACCGACTGAGCCACCCAGGCGCCCCTGAAATATTATCTTAAAAACGCCTCTTCTTAAATACACAATATTTTTTCCATTTAATAACAAAACACTATCCCTATAATTTACCCATCATACTGCTACAGAGAGGAAAAGAAAAATGCTAATACTAAGACACTCAGCAAAGTAAACATGGGCATATTTTTTATAATACTTATAAGTTAACAGAGTATAAAATTCCCTTCACAAGTGGCTGAGAGCAACCGCTCTAGAAATCCTAATGAAATATTAAAATTCCTATACTTGAAGCTCTCTCATCATCAGAGGCAAGAAATATACATACAAATAAAAATGAACGTAGATTTCCTTTTTTGTTTAAGCCTGTGAGTATAATCACTGCGAAAATTGAAGCAAATTCAATTTTTTCGTGAAGCTTGGGGAAAATGAAGTCTCATTTAGATGTTTCAACATACATTACTTTCTCCTAAAGACAAGGTGTAGATCGAAAGAAATAATCCTATGATGTGTGTTCAGGATGAACAGGATAAAACGGAAATACTCTTCTTCCCCTAAGACACACTTTACTTTTCCGGCAACAGAGAAGTGTTCTTCCATGCCTATATTGCAAAGGTGATAATGAAGCTTTAGGGGACAGGGAAAGTGTGGGCTTTACCGTGTGCCTCTCAAAGAGCAAACTCAAGCGTAGCTTTATAGGATAGACTATATGTAGTGGTCTTATATTACTGCCAGCAAGACCTGATGTTTAGTGCCCAACTGCATGTACTCACCTACCTTTGTCTCACATTTTCCTTACGTTCTTACCAGCTTATCTTTTAACTCAGGCAAAAAACCTGACTGATGGGCAAAGCATCCCCAGATGGAAACCAAAACCATCCCCTCAAGCAATACTGCCCTGACAAAGAGCTCCTGTGGCCCAAACCACCCAGACAAGTTTGGGTTCAACCTCTGACTCATGCCTGAGCAGATGGACCATGGAGTGACCAGTGACCCCTGGAGTGACAGCAGTTATCTCTCCTTCATTATAATACTAAGCTCTTGGCCAAAGGAGGAGCACAAGCCTCATTTACATAACACACAATGTATGTACTGTATAGGCCCGCCTCTCCATATGATGGTGGACCCTAAATCAAAGGAACCCACTCACTCCTGGGGAAGTCACAGCTTTGGAACTTATTACCCATGACCTTATTTGCTGCAAATAAAGTTTCCTTTGTGTGACCACTCCACATGGTGCAGTCTTTATTTTTTAAAATGTTTATTTTTTTAGAAAGAGAAAGCACGAGCAGGGGAGGGGTGGAGAGAGATAAGGAGAGTGAGAATCCCAAGCAGGCTCCACACTGTCAGTTCAGAACCTGACGTGGCACTTAAACTCATGAATCCGAAAATCATGACCTGAGCTGAAATCAAGAGTCTGAAACTTAACCCACTGAGCCACCCAGGTGCCCCCCACAGGGTATAGTCTCTATCTGTGACTCAGCAGGGAGCAAACTCATGTTAGTTTCGTTACAACATCATGACCAATTGAACTGATGTCCTAGAAAAGCTAGAGCTATAAATTTATTTTGGGCAGACCAGAAATCACACCTTGTTTTTGTGAGGTCAAGTCTTATAACCCGCTACACTTGTGCCGCACCCTGGCCAACATCATCACTGGGAACTTGTCCACCTCTCCAGTTACAATCACCAGTCCTGAACTCTAATCATGATCTCCTATATTTTATTTTTCACTTTTTCCTTTTTTAAAATATTTAACATTTATTAAATTTTGAGAGACCGAGAGAGACTGAATATGAGCTGGGGAGGTGCAGAGGGAGAGGGAAACACAGAATCTGAAGCAGGCTCCAGGCTCTGAATGGTCAGCACAGAGCCTGATGTGGGGCTTGAACCCACAAACTGTGAGATCATGACCTGAGCTGAAGTCTGACACTTAACCGACTGAGCCACGCAGGTGCCTCAATTTTTCACTTTTTCTTATTCACTTATTCTTCAATTCCATGTAGATATTTATACTATGATACTGCATTTTTCTCCTAGTATATGAGTCTCTTCTGATTTCTGTTTAATCCCAAACTAGCTCAGATCCCATGGGTAGTTATCAAATTGCTCTATCATAATCATCCTTTACTCTCTTATGCCTCTACCCTTCAACACATAACCAGCCAAAATTCTAGCTCTAATCTTACAATTTCTTCAACCAGACATCTTCCATTCCCAACCAATTTTATTTTTCTGAAGTTAAGAGTGGCTTTGGTTCTTTTGAACCATCACCAAGATATTGCTCACCTGGGTGGTTTTCTCAAGAGCTCTACTTTACTTAGAATGAAATCCCTACACCTTTTACCTCAGTAAGGCCAACTCTTGTCTTTAGACTCAACCCAGCATTCATCTTGTCCAGAAAGTCTCACCTGATCATCTCCAGAGGAAGGCATACTTGATCTCTACTCACATGGCTATTTTTTTTTTTTATTTTGTAGTCTTATTTGAATTCTCACAGAAGCAGATATTCAGACAAGGATTTAAGAGCAGGTTGTTTACTTGGGAGGTGATCCCAGGAAATATTGGTAGCAGATTGGGTAAGTGAGACAGGGAAGAAAAGAAGTCAATAAAAATACATTAATTTTCAAGTGATCATTGAGGGTGATTAAAGCTTAATTCCATTTGAGACCTCAAAAGCCAGTTTAAAACAGCCAATAGAGTTATCTAACTCAATCATTCATTAGCAGTCCTGGGTGGAAACTGTTAATTCCCTGGCACTTCTGTCGTGTCCCTCACCCAGGGAGAATAGGCTCCAGCATCCAGAAAGATGCAAATTAGAGGTAGCTGGTGGGAATCAGGCTCTCATGGAGGGAAATTGTAATCTACAAAGGAAATCTGGGCAAGGTATTGATGTATCTGCAACATGTACTTACCATGTATTCTAATTATTTTGTGCATGTCTTCTAATAGATTATGAAGCTCCTTGAAGGAATATCTATGTGTGTGTATGTCTGTGTGCATGTGTATCTTTACTGTCCTGTCACCTAGTTAGGTAATCATGAAATGTTTGTCACATAATTAAACAAAATATTTTAAACAATGTTCAACTCTTGAGGCCTTGCTAATGAGTTTAGTACCAAAAATATGCTAATTATATTATTTCTAGATCAGTTATTAATTAGAAATAACATTATATAATAAACATAAATATACCTAAGCCATAGTACAAAAATTAGTTTTGAAGCTATTTAGAAGTTCACTATTTCAACAGGGAAAAAATCATAAGACTTTGGTACTTTCTGTATTTAAAAAAGATGTAATTATTCTTGAAACCTGTATCCTTTTACGATTGTATCCTTTTACTAGCCATTTCAAATGATTGAGGAAGAAATCATGTTCATGGCATTCACATTATGCTGTTCTCCAAAGTGTAGAATAGTTCATAGTCAAAGCAAATCCATCCTACGTTATTTTACCTGTCTACACTTGATCTTAGCCAAAAGGCCGAGAAGCAATTTATTTTATCTAAAGACTACAGAGAAAGAAGAAGCTTGGGTATTATTTTTTTCTATTCAAATAATATGAAGAAAGAGTAAATTCTAACACAGATGCAGGTACATTATATATTACAAATAAAATAAACAGATACAATATTTTCAGAATGGAACTTTGAATCTCTTTACCAACTAGTCAGAAGACCAAGAAAAAGTAGAAATTACATTGCACCTATTAAGTTTGTCATGATCCATGTAGAAAGTCAGAAATACTATCTCCCCATCATATCATTCAACAAAGTTTAAAACTTTGTACGTATCTGTCAATTATTAAAATAGGAGACTAATGCTTCTACTCTAGTTTCTGGAGAATTCTGACATACTGTCGGTCAATTTGACATTATTGCAGCAAACCCAGGACTCTAGTTCAGCCTAATAGTGTGCAAATTATAGGAAAAGAGTTTTTTAGATGAAGTGAATGGATTGGGGGTTGGTGAGCAGACATGTCAAAATGACTTAGTTGTGTTCTATGCATTAATTCATTCACACCTGTAAAAATGTAAACGCATACTGATTTAGTCTGGAAATCAAAGTACCTTGCATTTTGGTATGTTAGTTGATATTATATCAGTGAATTATTTAAACAAATAAGGTGTCAAAATAAGCTACTAAAGAATGCCAGATGTCCCTGACTCATCTTCTAGTTAATGCCTGTCAGTAATAAGATAATTTGAATAAAATAAATTATTCCCCTTAAAAAGAAAACTTATCCAACATGTAAAATAAACATGGATTCAGTGTTTATTGTACCCAAACAGATTTCCTGGCAAAGAAAAAATAATTTTATTCATGTACATAACCACAGCAGTAAGAGAGACATATGTTCTTATTTAGATGTGTTTGTGAGAATTATGCATGAAAATATCTCATTCATTAACATTGAATGTTAAAATATCCAAAGGAAATTATCGTTTTTTTTTTATAAGAAATTTTATCAGTGCTGAAAATTATGACAATTTTCTAAAATCTCAGTTGGCTCCATTCCTCCAGCATACGTCAATACCATGAATCCATTAATAAAAAGCAAAGCAAGAAAAATGATTCCTGACATAGCAAAATATCCTTTAAACAAGAGTACCTTCATTAGTAGACAGGCAGGTAAAAAAGATGTTTCTCTAAGGTGTTTAGAAACAATCTCCCCAGTAAACTTCTAGCTCAAAAGTTTTGCTTTTCAAAAGGTATGAATTTCCCTATTTTTATAGAAGGCAGTTCTTTAGACTGTAATATAAAAACCTCTTGACTAGGATTGATGAGACATGCTTCTAGACCTCACTGTACAACAGAAATTAAATATTCTTAGCCCAGATTTAAATGTTCTAAAGTCTCTTTTAAAAAATATATAGAATAATAATTTTGCCATGTCTAAATGATTGGTTTGTTTTTTTTTTTTAATTTTTTAATGTTTATTTATTTTAGAGAGAGAGAGGACAGGGAAGAGGCAGAAAGAGAAGGAGACATAGAATCTGAAGCAGGCTCCAGGCTCCGAGCTATCAGCACGGAGCCTGACGCGGGGCTCAAACTCATGAACTGTGAGATCATGACCTGAGCTGAAGTTGGAAGCTTAACCAACTGAGCCACCCAGGTGCCCCATGATTGGTTTGTTCTTATAATTAAAATGATTACTATAAAAGCACTTTGTATTATAAATGAAGAATATAGTTTTTAATGCAGACATTTTATAACCTCTCTTGAAGAATGTAAAAAGAAAGTTGATTAATACAGGCCTTTTTCATTTATGGAATGACTAAACATTGTGAAGAAAGAAGTTTTCCATACACCAATCTACACATTCAGAAAACACCAATTAAAAAATGTTTTTTGAGGAATCTGATAATCTTTTCAAAATTTTTTCAAAGACTAAAGATCCACTAATAGTTAAGCCATTTTAAAGAAGAGGGTGTACCTTATGAGATATCCCTAGACCTTTGGAATAGAAGAGAAATTTCAGAAATAGACCTACATACACATAGAAAGTGTGATATGATAAAAGGTGACCATATAACTCAACAGTACATAGTGCTGGGAAATCTGGCTGAGTAGACAGGAAAAAGTTGAATCCCTAGCTAATATAAATCCTGATAAATTAAAGACCTAAATGTAAAGAGTAAGGCCATGAAGTCAAAGGGGAAAATTCAGGTCAATGTCACTGTGAGTTAAGATATGAAGGGAGGCCCCAAGAGGATGTCAAAAGAACTGAGTATAAGGCAAAACACTGACTGACTTGACCACATCTGTTAAAAGTTTAGCTAAGCTACTCCATGGTATTGTTGTTTTAACATCTATTGTTTGGCTAAGCAAATTTCAGAGACCTTAAAATGACACTAGATTCCTCACATAAGTGCATGCCAGGGATAGCACCCTGCAAAGTCATGAGAAAATATTAAGTTCCTGGGTTCCTCCCCTTCTCCTACTGTTTTCCCCTTATGGATCTCTTAGACAAGACCCTCATGTGACTTACTAAATCCCTGTTCTTTTGGTCTGAATTGACCAATCTGACCTTTGCCTGACAACTCCCAAGCACTCTATCCACAGACCCTAGGAAAGGCATATGCCCCACATCCTGCTTCTTTCTGTTTGCACTCTGCCTTTACTTCCTCGTGTGGCCCTTCCAGGAATTCTGGGTGTTTCCTTCAGGGCCTGTGATATATTCATAAAAACAAAGATTTATGATTTTATGAAAGCCACCATAAATGCACATAACAGACCTGATAACATTCTGGGAGAAGACATTTAAGCTACTAAAACTAATAAGCCATTTTTATTATCTATAATACACATGAAAACTGAAAATTAATAAGGACATGATGAAAACCAAGAATATAACTTTCCAAAGAATGTAACAAGAATATAACAAACCAAGAATATAAAATTTCCAAAGAGTTAGGCCAAATTATTTCAACCTTATTAAACAAGATAAACTAAATTATCAAGTCAAATTAAATTAAAACACCAGTAAGAAAATGTATATACCTATCAGTCTGGTTTCCTATCAGCATGGTGCAAAAAAGTAAGAACAACAGTCAATAATGAGGTTGCTATGGGAAGAAGAGTTAGCTACTCACATCTTCCACTGCAGGTAGAAATGGAAACGTATCACCATTTGGAAAATGTGGATATAATCAATACAATTCCTCTTGATTGTAGTCCATAATTTTGTAATCGAAGTTATATAATAGCATAAAACCAAGTATAACACAGTAGTTAAATGTTACCTCTGAAGTCAGATGATTTGGGTTTACTTTACACATCCACTTACTACTGAGCAATTTACTTTTCTGTGCCTCAGTTTCTTCTTTTGAAGAATTAGAATATGAATAGTGTTTGTCTCAAAATCATCTTAGGGATGAGGTGAGTTTATGGTTATAATATATGTAGGAAAACACAGCACATTATAACCACAAAAGAAAATATAAACTAAGAAACATGTATGAGTATGTCCATCAGGCGATTGTTGGCATAGGATATCAGAAGCATCTTAGATATCCATTTTTAGGGGAGTAAAAAGTGATATGTGGCTGTACATAGTACAACATATTAGGCAATTGATACAATTAATGATCTTAAGCAACAAGAGTGAATCTGGAATATTTATAGTAAACTTACTTGAATGAAAAATACCAGACTTCCTGTTTCAGGTCTGACAACCTCAAAACAAGAAAAAAGCTGAACAAACTGAAAACCACCAATTCTTCCTAGATCCATTATAGAATTGAGCTCAGAAGGCAAAGCTCTGTGGAAACTGTCACTCATCCTCAAAACAAGAAAAAAGCTGAACAAACTGAACACCACCAATTCTTCCTAGATCCATCACCGAACTGAGTTCATAAGGCAAAGCTCTGCCCCCAAAACTGGAGAGCAAGGCAGATACTGAGAATTACAGCTTCCTGGTGCAAAATTCCTCCACTGGAGCCAGTATGGATAAGACCATTATCCAAAATACGCAAATAACTCTTACACTCGACAATTAAAAAGTGGAGTTAAAATTAAATTAAAAAGTTTCTGAAGAGAAATTTCACCAAAGATATGCAAAAGGAAAATAAATAAAACATATAAAAAGATGCTTAACATCATATGTCACAAGAGAATTGCAAATTAAAACAACACTGAAATATCACTACTTACCTGCTAGAATGGCCGAAATCCAGAACATTGATGCTGCCAATGTTGGAGAGGATGGAGAAGAACAGGAATACTTTTTCATTGCTGTTGAGGATGCAGACAGGTACAGCCACTCTGAAAGACAGTTTGGGGGTTTTCTTTTTTTTCTTTCAAGTTTATTTATTTATTCTGAGAGTGCATGCAAGCAGGGGAGGGTCAGAGGGAAGGAAAGAAAGAATCCCAAGCAGGCTCCACACTGTCAACGCAGAGCTTGATATGGGGCTCTAACCCACAAACCATGAGATCATGGCCTGAGCCAAAACCAAGAGTGGGACACTCAATTGACGGATTCACCCAGGCACCCCTTGGTGTTTTTTAAAAAGCTAAACATACTCTCCCCATTCATTCTAGTGATCATACTCCTTGGTATTTGCACAAGAAGTTGAAAACTTATGTCCACACAAAAACCTGCACATAGACTTTTTAGCTGTTTTTTTCATAACTGCCAAAGCTTGGAAGCAACAAAAATGTCCTTTCATAGGTGGATATATACACAAACTGTGATACATCCACACAATGGAATATTATTCAGCAATAGAAGATATGAGCTATCAAGTCACTAAAACACACGAGGGAAACAAATGCATATTAAAGTCTGAAAAGGCTGACAACAGTGGGATTCAAATTACATAACATTCTCAAAAGGGCAAAAATATAAGATAGTAAAAAGATCAGTGGTTACCAGAGATTGAGGGCTGGCAATGGGGGATTGGAGGAAGATGAACTGGAGGAGCACAGAGGATATTTAGGACAATGAAACTATTCTGTGCAAATATCTGACATTAAGCATTTGTTACAACCCATTGAACTGTTCAACCCAAAAAGTAATCCTAATGTAAACTATGGACTTTGGTTAACAATAACTTGTCAATATTGGTTTATTGATTATAATAAACTCCCTCACTAATGCAAGATGTTAATAATAGGAGAAACTGGAGGCAGACATGTGTGAACTCTGTTCTTTATGCTCAGTTTTTCTGTAAAGGTAAAACTGTTCTAAAAATAAAGTCTACTAATTTAAAAATACCAACAAAGCAACACTTGTATTATAAAAAGATATATACACTATAAGGACATATATCAAACTTATTAAACTGGATAAGAAGAAAATAGGGTCAAAGGGACAAAGATCAGAAAGAAAATAAGAGTTTTTAGTGACAAAATTAGTAAGATAAAAACTGAAGAATATACTAATAACTTATTTCTCTAAGAACTCAAAACAAAAAAAGCACTAAGTATTTACCTATATATATATATATATATATATATACACACACATATATATATATATATATATATATATAATTGAAAGCCTGCACATTCATCTTCTTAAAGAAAATTAACTATAGTCTGAAAAGTGCTTGGTGATGAAGAGAAATGCAAAAAGGTAGAACGTGAGGCAGAAGAAGGAAATAGGACAGGATCTTCTCTAAGTAAGAATTTTATCTTTAATAATGAATTTGTTGATGTAGCTAAGCTGGTCAGTATGCTACTTACTTCAGTAGCTGACCAAGCAGTGGCAGAGCATGACACAACATTCCCAGTCCAGTGGTCATTGTGCCTGCAATTTCCTTCAAATCACTTAGCATTGATGATGCTATACAATGCATGTATCAATTACTTTCATCTTTGACTTCTAGGGAGAATTATTTGCATCATCAAGAATGCACAGTTCAGGAGTGCTCAGCTGTCATGATACCAAGTAGCAATTTCCAGGGAGATCATCAGGTATGTGTAGGAATGCTCACTCTCCAGAGGTGACTGATGCAAGCTTTTCTGAAATCCCTAGCTGGATCAGCAGCTGCTTAAATAAATAAATGACATGATGGTAAAAGTGATTTATTATGATGAATGTAGGAAATGGGCTCCCATTAGTAAAACTCATTATGTTTAAATAGAGACTCTCTCCCACCATTAATTAAGTACAAGTATCCAACAGTTTTTTAGCCTAAAATGTTTCAGCACTAAGGTGTTGTGTTTGCACTGTGTTCTGGCACTGAGCCCAAAGTGGGGCTCGAACTCATGAACCATAAGTTCATGACCTGAGCCAAAGTCAGATGCTTAACCGACTAAGGCATCCAGGTGCCCCCATTTCTGATAACATGCCACTGGTGAGTTGTGGCTCTAGAATGTATGTGTCTGCCCCATAAAGGTGTGATCAGAGCCCCTGAAAGGACAGAGAGCTGGGACTTTTCTGTTGCCAGGACAGGTTTATGAACTGCTTTGTGACCACTTTATTCATAGGTATTTGTTTAATATATAACTTTATGTAAGGCTAAAGATTGTGGGGGATACTAAATTAAGAGGGTTTAAATAGACAAATGTTATAAAATATCCTAATAGCAAGTTGAATGTGAACTTAGTGTTCTTTGGATTTAGCCACAGCAAAGTATGAGAGGTGTGGTAAAAGGAGTTTCAGAGTTTTGGGGAACTGAAAGCAAATGGGAGAAAGTGAAACTGCTATCTGGCTATTCTTTCTGAAAGTATAATGCAAGGAATAGGTTTGCCCATCCTGGGTATTTCCTTTACAATGCCTAGATAAAGAGCTACCTAGAATGGAGCACAGGCTTCTCTCCCACACCTTTTTCCTAGGGGAAGAATTTGCATCTGAACACACCTTCCCATAGAAATAGTGTTTGCCTCCCCCAAAGCAGGTCAAGTCTTATGTGCCCTCAGGGACTCCAGGTGCTACGCAGCATGCATTCCCACACAACCTCTGTTAACACACTAGTATCCAGATCTACATTGTCTGTTGCCAAGCAGTTTATTTCCAAACTGACAAAGTACTTACCCTCGTGTGATAAAGATCAAGGCATGCCCAAACAGACCTCCATCTGGTATTATGGGAGAAGGAGAGATCTATGCTTTCTTTGTTCTTGTGAACTCCAGCCATGTAAAATTTTGCTTTTAAAATAAAAGCTCTACCTCGCCACAGACCATGTTGTGGAGTAGTTCCAGGAACCTGATACTTAATGGGTGACGATGGGAATTGTTGCACAGAATGGGTATGAGAGTATTATGTGAGTAACACAAAACTAAAATTGAGTCAAAGGAGATTTTATTGATGAAAACAGTTTGTTAGTTGTTTTAGAGGGTAAAAAAAAAACTTGGAAAATATTTGAATCTAATGGATGGTGATGGAGAAAATGAAAGATGTTTAAGAGCACAAGAGGTAGAGGATAATCAATAGAGGAAAATCCTTAAGAAAGATGGAGGGCACACTATTCAGGACACAAATGGGAAGAAATTCAATAGTCATGTGGACAGCTCCTATTGCATCAAGAGGTGAGCTAGCTGCTCATGCAAGAGGTGAGCTGGCTGTTGATAATAAGAGCTGGTTTGTAAGACTTCATCTTCAAATCTCATACATTCTTAGACAATTCCTATTGTTCTAATTGGGCAATATTGAGCCATATAATTTCCTAGCTATTTTGGCCAAGAAACATGCCTCTTACTATTTGATCTATGCCTGACTTCCATATCTATCCCTAACCCAATCTCTCTGGCAAGGAGTATGGAAAGCACACTTGCTTTAGTCAGGACAACACTGACTGTTATAATAAATGGATAACAGTTCACAAAAAATAGGCATTTATTTCTGGGTACCTAAGAGTTCAAAATGAATTTTCTGTATTGTTGGATCTCTCCTCTGAGTAATGACTTAGGGATTCTAGCTCTTTCTATTTTGTTGCTCCACTATCTTCTAGAGATGGTTTGCAAGGTTGTCTTGCACATATGACTCAAACCAGTGGAAAGAGAAAGAAAAGTCAAGAACTATAATGAGACAAAGAAGGTCATTACGTAAAGACATAGGGGTTAATTAACCGAGAAGATATAACAATTATAAGGGCTCCTGGGTGGCTCAGTTGGTTAAGTGTCTGACTTCGCCTCAGGTCATGATCTCACAATTTGTGACCTTAAGCCCACATCTGGCTCTGCATGGATGTCTTAGAGCTTGGGGCCTGCTTTGGATTCTCTGTCACCCTCTCTCTGTTCCTCCCTCACTCACACTTGGTCTCTTACTCTCCCTCAAAAATAATAAATGTTAAAAAAATTTTTTGAAATCTAACAATTATATATGCACCAAATGTCAGAGCACCTAAATGTATTAAGCAAATATAATAGATCTGAAAGGAGAAATAGACATAAATGCAATAATAGTGGGGGACTATAATATCTCATTTTTAACAATGGATATATCGTCCAAACAAAAAAATCAACAAACAAGCATTTACTTGAACTATACCTTAGATCAAATGGACATAACAGACATATACAGAACATTGCAAACAACAGCAGAATATACATTCTTTTCAAGCACACATGAAACATTGTCCAGGACAAATATCTCAGATCACAAAACAGAAGAATGAAATCATGGCAACTATTTTTACCAAAGACATGGCATGCACCTAGCAATCAGTAACAGGACAAAAACTGGAAAATTCATAAGCATGGGGAAACTACACAGCACACTCCTGAATAATCAAAGGGTCAAAGCAGAGATCAAACTGGAAATTTAAAAATAATATCTTCAAACATACAAAATGGAGATACACCATAACAAAACATACAGGATGCTGCAAAAGCAGTTCAAAGATGGAAGTTTATAGCTATAAATCCTACATGAAGAGAAAAAAGATGTCAAATAAGCAATGTAACTTTACATTTCAAGGAACTAGCTAAAAAAATAAAGAATGAATTAAGCCCAAGTTAGAAGAAAAAGATATAAAGATTAGAGCAGAAATAAATGAAATGAGAGAAACAATAGGAAAAAAATTGCAAAATGAATAGTTATTATTTTTGAAAAGATAACATTAACAAATCTTTAGCTAGGCTAAGAGGACAAAAATCAAATAAATAAAATCAGAAATGAAAGAGGAGACATTATAAATGATACCACAGAAATACAAAGACTCATAATAGCCTTCTAAAAATATATGCCAACTAATTGGATAATGTAAAAGAAATGAAAAAAATCCAAAAAAAAAATTATACTACCTACCAAGACTGAATTATAAGTAAATAGAAAACCTGAACAGTTGGGATAAATCACGTAGAAGGAGGTTGATCCAGATGTCAAAAACTTCCTAACACAGAAAAGCCCAAAATCAGATGGTTTAACAGGTGAATATTACCAAACATTTAAAGAATTAGTGTCAATCTTTCTAAAAAAGATTTTTTTTTCTTCCAAAACAAATAGAAGGGAAGAGAACACTTCTAAATTCATTTTGTGTGGACAGCATTCCTTTCATATAGACAAGGACACCACAAGACAAAAAACTACAGGTTAATACCCCTGATGAATATATACACAAAAATTCTCAACATGCTACTAGCAAACAGAACTGAAAAGCACATTAAAAAGATCACACATTCGTGATCAAGCAAGATTTATTCCTGGGATTCAAGGACAGGTCACTATACACAAATCAATAAATGTGATACACCACATTAACAGAATGAGATATAATTATATAATCATCTCGATAAATGGAGAAAACAGCATTTAACAAAATTCAACATCCTCTTCTGATAAAAACTCTAAATGAATTGGGCATAGAAGGAACACAGATAAAAATAATAAATGCCATATATACATGGCAAAATAATAAAAATAATAACATTTAATAAAAGTAAATAAAAAATTTTAAAAAGCTCATGAATAAATGTAACCAAGAAGATGGAAATATCTATAAATTGAAAACTGAAAGAAAATGATAAAAAAATTGAAGACACATATAAATGGAAAGACATCCCGTGTTCATGGATCAGAGGAATATTATTAAAATAGCCATACTGCAAAAGCTATTTATAAATTTCATGTAATCCCTATCAAGCTTCCAATGGAATTTTTTGCAGAGGTAGGAAAAAATACCAAAATTTATATGGAACAAACCGTGAGTAGTCAAAGCAATCCTGAGAAGGAACAAAGTGGGACCCATCACACTTCCTAATCTCAAGCTCTATTATGACACTACAGTAATCAAAATAGTATGGTACTAACATTAGATATATAGCCAATAGAACAGAATGGAGAGAACAGAAATAAATCCATGCATGTATAATCAACTAATATTTGACAAAGAAGCCAATAATATTCAAGAGACAAAAGACTCTGTGTCTTCAATAAATGGCACTGGGAAAACTTTTTATTCTATATATTTAAAAAAATGAAACTAAACTCCTATTTTACACCACTTAAAAAAATCAACACAAAATGGATTAAAGAGCGGTCCCTGGGTGGCTCACTCATTTGAAGATTCAAATCTTGATTTCAGCTCAGGTCATGATCTCAGGGTCATGGCATGGAGCCCTGCATCTGACTCTGCACTGAGCGTGGAGCCTGTTTAAGATTCCCTCCCTCTCTTTGCCGCTCTCCCCAACTTGCACTCGGTCTCTAAAAAAAAAAAAAAAAGGATTAAAAACTTAAAAAAACCGAAAACTATAGAACATTTATGGGATTTCTCTATCTTTCATGCGAAGGACATGAATAATTTATATACGTAAGCCTCAATGAGAGAATACTTGGACATTAACTTGAATGATATAGACTAGGAGATATTTTATTTATTATCATTTATTTATCAATCTATTTATTTATAAGTGTTTGTTTATTTTGAGAGAAACAGAGTGTTAGCTGGGGAGGGCAGGGAGAGACAGAGACAGAGAGAGAAAGAGACAGAGAGAGAATCCCAAGCAGGTTCAATGCTGTCAGGACAGAGGACCACACAAGGTTCAAACTCACAAATGGTGATTTCATGACCTGAGCCAACATCAAGAGTTTGATGCTTAACCCACTGAGCCACCCAGGCACCTCTTGACTAGGACATATTTAAAAATGAAAACTAGGAAACAATTACTTTAGTATTATTATTATTAGGTAAAGATATTCCTGACTACTTTCATCCCAGATGTAAATATTCATTTTTCCTAAGACTAAAAATCCTAAAACTCCTACCACAAGAGAATAGAAGGCACTGACAAAGCAGAAGACTCCTGTATCCAAAGATAAGATAAATATTCTCTGTATCCCTCACTCTTTCACTAGGAATTAATCTTAATGATCAGTATTAAATTATATATGATATAGGAGTTAAATATTAATTATACATATGAATTATATAGAACTTTTACCACTTTTTAAATTTTATTTGCTGCTTTCTAGATGAATAAAAACTTTACCAATTGGAACAGATGAAGCACTTTAACTACTCAAAAGAGAGGATGTTTAGCATATTGCTAGGAGACCACATTTGTATCCTCCATAATAACAGCAGTAATTATGTGCTTCCTGGTGCAGGGCATTAGAAACACTGCCAGTTATGTCTCAGCATGCCACAGAATTAACTCACACAATCTTGATCATCTATTTCAAGCAGCTCATCTGCCAAGCTGACCTATACTGTAATCAAACTAAATTGTATACTTTTGCTACATTTGCATTTTATTTTCAATTTTCATAACACACTTCTCATTCATTCTCTGAAATAGCCTTGCTGTAAGTAAGGCTCAGTAAATGAATTTTCTCCCCTCAATTTCCAGTTCAATGAAAAAAGCATAAAATTTCTGAAAGTTAAAAGTCCCAGAATGTCTAATATAGATATATTTTTTAGATTTCAGTGAAATATCTTCAGAATTCAGATTTCCTAGAATAAAGACCAACTTCTCTAAATTATGGCTTTAGTGTTTACATTGTTTTAAGGAAATAGTACATTTTTGCCAATTGAGGTCAAGTCCTCGAATTATTTTGAATAATACATATTTAAGTGTTAGAAAGCACTCAATTTAAAATTCTGAGGCATTAAATGTCCTTTCTACTCATAGGTGAGGCTGTTGACTTGGAGGCATAGCATTCCTATTTTATTTTATGAAAACATTCAATCTCTCTTTACCTTACTGCTCTTATTTGTAAAGTGAACATAGTATTTACCTCTCAGATTTGTTAAAAGTGATAATTTGATAAATGTGTGTGAAGCACTTAGCATAGTGTATAACAACATGTAGACGGTCAACAAATAGTCATCACTGCAATTCTTTATTTCTGTTGAGTGACAGAATATAGATTTTATCTAATTCTTAGATTTAAAATAAAATCTTGTTTTTAAAAAGTTTGTATGTGTATATATGTGAAAATTATATGTATAGGTAGAATTTCATAATGAAAGTTTATTGCTTATTTATAAACATGTATTTCCTTATAACTGATATGGTTTTAAGTTTTTAAAGCATATTCTTAAAATTTGAAAGGAGTTTATAGAACAGGTCCAGCTTTCATGCTTGAAATAAGCCTCCTCACTGTGCCTGATATAATCACTCTAAACAGCATACAAAGCTCTCTTACTAGGGAGGCTAATATAATGGCAGACATATTTCTTTTGAATAATTCTGGGAATTAAAACCAGTGAGGTTAAGTGCCCTAAATAAACAATTGGGCTAAAGTATAGATGGCACTTTACCCCAAACATGTTATTGCAGAGGCTGCTTATAGCGTACTTCAATATTCATTCTCTTTTCTGGTGTTAGAATATCTATTTTTTAGCTTTAACTGTAAATAGCAGCCTTCTTTGCAGGTAGTGTGGCCTGGTTACTAAATTCTGGCCATTGGCACATAAATGAATGTGCTGTACATCAGTTTCTAGGAAATCTCATAAAAGGTCTTGTTCTCCTTCCCCCTCTTCTTCCTATTACCTAGAATGGAGAACTGATGAATAGTCTCCATCTGTCATCTTGAACTTTGAATTACATTTTAGAGATCAGAACAGAGAGAAAAGAAGCAAAAGAAAAGGGGTACCTGGGTAACTCAGTCTCTTGATTTTGGGTCAAGTCATGATCTCAGGGTTTGGGGACATCAAGTCCCACATCTGGCTCTGTGCTGACAGTGTGCAGCCTGCTTTGGCTTTTTTGTCTCCTCTCTCTCTGCCCTTCTCTCTCTTTCTCTCTCTCAAAAAAAGGAAGCAAATGAATAAAAAAAAGACTACTAGATTCATAGGTCTTTGGAGACACCATATAATCTTGGTCTGCTTGTATCTTGATTTCTTTTTTGTCCCTTAAAAATAAGCTCTGTTCTTACTTTAGCACCTCTATACTGAGTTTTCTATAGAATGGAGGCAAACCTGACACCTCTTCTATTATGAAGTATCTTTATTTTTCTCTAACTTATTTTCCCTAGGGAATGTAAGTCACTGTTAAATTTCAGTTGCATACTATTCATTGTACTATTGGGCAAGTTCTAAAACTTGCTTCTATTGTAAAGTTTTCCTAAGATGATAAGGCTTATTTTTTTTGGAAGTTGTAAAACAAACAATATTTTAACTCAGTGTTGCAAACCTCGAAGGCATCTTTTTCCTACCATAATCTAAGTATTGATACCTTACTGCTGATAATAAAAGGTAGAAAATTATATTCTTTCCATATTCTCTCCAAAACAATATTTCTTATATTATTTGAGATATAGTTGATAGTTTTCAAAAGCATTTTAAATATTATTACTTGGTTGTGTTTGTTGAAAGGTAAAAACATAGAACCTTAGATTACTTGGCATGATATCAAATCATAGAAAAAGGAAAAGGAATAATATATTTTAGTTTTTTCTTTTTTTTAATCAATTATTTCATAGTGTAGCTATGGATGGGATTAACAATGGATTAAAAACTGCAAAAGAAGAAAATGAAGCTATAGTAATCTAAACAATTCAAAATGAAACAAATAAAGCATAAGATTACTGAACTCTGGGGAAAATTAAAGTAGGCAAATAAAAGTGTAATTGGAGTCCCCAAAGGAAAAGAGTGAAAATGGAGACCAAAAAATTTTTTTGAAGAAATAATTTGATAATTTTTCCAAATTTGATGAAAAATTTAAAATTATACTCATGAAGCTCAAGAAACATGACCAAAAAACTACATCAAGAAACAGCACATAGCAAAAGAACATTTTTAAAGCCTTGAAAGTACTGAAAACATCTTAAAGTATTTCTTCCTCAGATTAAGAACAAAGACAAGGATGTCTTCTCTCATCTCTTCTACAGAATTTATACTGGAGGTTCTAACTTGAACAAGAGAGCAGAAAAAGAAGACAAAAATGCATCCATATTGGAAAGAGTGAATTAAATCTGTCTTTATGCTCAGACCACATAGTTGTTTATGTAGGAAATGCAATTAGACCTACAAAAACCTTCTATAACTAAAGTGAATATAGCAAAGTTGCTAGATACAAGATACATATTCAAAATCAAGTTTATTTCTATACAGTAACAGCAGATAATCATAAAGTCAAATTTAAAAATATTTAAAACACCATAAAAATATAAAATGTTAGGGATAATTTTGAGAAAGGTGGTAAAGATCTTTATACCTGAACACCAAAATGCTTAAAATGTTGCTGAGAAAAATGAAAGAATACCTGAGTAAATATATTTATTCCTGAAAAAAAGGAACATATCAAACTAGAAACTCTGATACAGAAAACATCTTAAAAGAAGCCAGAGGAAAAATGTGTATTACACGTGGAAGAAAAAAAAAGATAAAATTAAAAGTATACTCCTCGCTGGAAACAGTGAAATAAAAAAAAAAAAATTGAAGTGGCATCTGAAAAACACTGGACATATAATAAAAAAAAAAAAATTTAGGTAATACAGTACTCTACAGCAAGTGTGAAAATTTTCTATCTCTTAAAGAATTAAATTTGTAATTAAGAACACCTTAAAAAAAACCTGCCAGAACCAGATGACTTCAATTATCATCATCATCATGGGTGGGGTGGGGGAGTGGGGAGGGGGGAGAGAGGGAGAGAGGGAGGGAGAGAAGAAGAGAGAGGGAGGGAGAGAGGGAGGGGGAGAGAGAGAGAGAGAGAGAAAGAGAGAGAGAGAGAGAATGAGAATCTTAAGCAAGCTCCATGATAAGCATGGACCTGGATGCTGTGCTGGATCCCATGACCCTGGGATCATAACCTGAGCCAAAATCAAGAGCCCAATGCTCAACTGACTAAGCGGCCCAGGTGCCCCTAGAGGACTTTAATAGTAACTGACAGGCTATCTCTAAAGTTTAAGTGTAAATGAAATTCACCTAGAATGGCAAAGACAATTCAGAAACAAAGTTAGAGACAATCACTACTTGTTTGCAAGACTTAACTATTAGGACAAGAGAGATAAATATATTAATGAAACAGGATAGAGAGCCTAGAAATAGACCTATACATATAAGAACAGCTAAGTTTTTACAAATATGCAAAGAAATTCAGTAGAAAGAGGATAGAGTTTTCAACAAATGGTGTAGAACAGCTGGATATTTATATACCCCCCAAAAATATCTAACAATATTCAAAATTTACCTCATATTAGATCATAGTCATAAATACAGTGCATAATTCTCTAAAGCTTCTACACTATAGGAGAAAATCTTGCAACCTTGTGTTATGCCAAGTTTTATTACATGACAAAAACATGATCCATAAAAGAAAAAAATGATAAACTAGACTTTATCAATATTAATGATTTGTTCATTGAACAATATGATTAAGTGAATGAAAAGACAAACTTTAGATGGTGAGAAATTATTTGTAAAACATATGTCTGATAATAAAAACATATCTAGAATATATTCAGAGAGAATTCTTGAGATGTGACACTAACACATTAATAGGCAAATGATTTGAGCAAGCTTCACCATAGAAACTAAATGGATAACAAATGAACACATGAAAAGATGCTCATAGCATTAGAGGAATGAGAGTTAAGCCATCATGAAATACTGTACTACTGCACTCTATTAGTATAGCTAAAATTCAAAAGATAGATATACCAAGTGTTGGTGAAGATGTGGAGTAACTAAAATTCTTATACCTGCTGGTGGAAATGAAAAATGGTACATTCACTCTACAAATCTATTTTTTTAATGTTCATTTATTTTTGAGAAGCAGAGAGAGACACAGCACAAGCAAGGGAGGAGCAAAAGAGAGGGAGACACAGAATCAGAAGCAGGCTCTAGGCTCTGAGCTGTCAGCACAGAGCCCGATGCAGGGCACGAACCCACAGACCGTGAGATCATGAGATCATGACCTGAGCCGAAGTCGGATGCTCAACTGACTGAGCCACCCGGGCGCCCCTGTAATTCTATATTTAAAACCCAAATACTCATCACATAATGAATAAACAAATTGTGATATACCTCTGAAATGGAATACCACTTAGCAATATAAATGACCTACTGACATGAACAATAATCAGTGAATCTCAAAATAATCATGTTCAATGAAAGAATACATACAGAATTATTGAATTTATATGAAATTCTAGAAAATGCAAAAAAATGTATAGACACAGAAAACAGATTAGTCATTTCCTGGGACAGACAGGGAGAAATGGAAGACAGGGATTATAAAAGGTCATGAGTCAATTTTTCAGATTGATGACTATGTTCATTCTAATGATTTAAGTGATTTTAGTATACACATAATATGCATTGTATATCAATAATAACTAGATTATATAGCAAAAGACATTCAATACTGCATCTCTTCCATTACACTAAAATTGATAGTACACTGATACTCATTGTACAAAAATAAATACCCTATTTTGAAACATATTCAATGTTTTATGTCCATCTAACATTGTTCCTCTTCTGCATCTTTTTTAGGCTTTAAGAGCCCAATTATTTAAGAGCCTAATTAATTATTCTTTTAACTTAGGGCTTTTACCCTCACATGACAACCAAGAACTAATTCTCTGCTATTTCTCCAGTCCTTTTTTATTTTGTAGGTAGTGGGCAAAGCGACAACATAAACTCTGTGATTCTGAAAGTTTTCCAGACATTTAGTACCCTGATCAGCTGTTTCAATAATAATAATAATAAAGAAAATTCTGAGAATCCAGCAGTACACAAACATATGGGAAACCTAAGTTCTAATGAGTTTGAGCTAAGAAAATGCCAATCTCTGGCAAGATAACTCATTGCTCATCTCATGTGATCCTTATGGCAATACCATGAAATAGGAATTCTCAGTTACATATTAGAAAATTTATTAACTTGCTAGGTTTGAAACCACTTCCTCAGATATACAGTCTTCAAGGAAAAAAAAGTTCTCTCTTTGGAAGAAACAGGACCAGAAAGTTGGGAAGTGAGCTCTTAGTAGAATCATGCCTCCTGCAGTCACTCAGAACATAGACCCAGATTGCAGAAAATAACAAAACTACAGACTGTGTAACCGCAGAATGTAACTCTATGTCTTTGAAATTCTGTTTCATCACTGAAAAGAAAGAACAGGCTATATTATCCCAAATTTTTAGTTCCAGATTATATGGTTCTGTGTATAATGGACAAAATGAACATTGGGCATGGTCGTGAAATGCAATAAAACAGAGACAGTCTATCTAGGAAAGATGTTCTATCTCCAGGCAAAAACTCAAGTCTCCTGAATGAATGAATGAATGAATGTTTGATCTCTGCTGTACAATCAAGATTCCATTAAAAGGCATTAATATCTTCTGGAGCTTGTCTTCTGTGAGTCAATGATTGTGCTGTAGGAATTTTCTTCCCAATCATATTACATGTTATTAAGTCATTTATTAAGGGATATAATTATTCACAGAAAAATGGATTCCCTTCACAGAAGCTTTTAAATGTACTTTATAATATATGATTTATATTTAATTAGAGATCATCTGTTACAACTCAGTTTATTAATGCTTAGCATTTTATGGATGGAAATTGGCTCCAAATTAGCAGTCTACAAGCCTAGAATCCTTTTCATCATAATATAATCTACTGTAAATGTATTTAATAAAAATTGAACATAGTTGTTGGGTATAAAGAACATTTATAGTTTTACTTACCTACCTTATAGGCCACTATGAACAATTCATATTTTCTTTATAAGACAAAGACTAAGTTTCTTTAATCTAAATAGTCAGAATTACACTAATAAATATTTTTCTAGCAATTTTGTCATAAGTTAATTAAAACATCCAACACTGAATTTGATTATGTACATTTATAGCATTTAAATGTTATCATAAAGGAGTTCCTTTGAAAATAAATATTTAAATTTTATCAGCAAATTTGAAAGGTTTAAAAAAATTTTTTTTCCAAAGAAATTCTTTAATGCTTTTCAAGGTAGCATGGTTCAGTTACTCACAGAGAGATTGAAATTTGAAATTCTAATTTCAGCTTTTAATTCACCTACTGGGTGGTGTTGGGCAAGGCACTTAACCTCACTGATCCTTCATCTGTAAAATTGGATTGGTAAAACCATGGCTGTAAAGAGTTGTAAATAAATATAAGTAGCTATTAGAGAATAAATTCCAACCTTTATTCCATAAAAATTAAAGGAAAATAATTGCTACTGTTTAACGTGAATCATCGACCCTGAAGCAAAGCAGTTAATAAAAGTATTATGAGTCATAGACCCTTTGTAAGCTTTTGAATTTCATTAATCTGACACAAAGCTGACAAATTAAATTCAAAAACTGCATTGATTAAAAACAGATCATAAAGATCCAGCTGAATTCAATATTAAGGTAGAACATAAGTTCCCCAAATATCAAGAACATCGTAATCCATAATCTGTATCTGTGCTTATGCTGATTATTATAAAAATGATTTGATGCTTCTTGAACTTAGCTGGGTCAAGGCAGAGAAATTAAGTGTACCATGAGCTATATATGCCTATATCAAGGAAAATTGAATTGTAGACCTCTGCCTCCAAAAAATAAGCTAATAAGGGAAAAAAATATGTTATCTTTGATGAAAAGTGCAGGCTGGGGGAAAAAGAGGGGTGTGAGTCAACGTGCTTCTAAATTGGCACAGCAGCGTCTCCTGTCAGAAACTGCTTCTCACTCTGAGGTGTCTCTGTTGGTTGTGAAGAATCCTGAGGTTGAATTAGGTACTTTTAGTGAATTTAAAAAACATAAAAGACTGTCCCAAAAGAGAAAATGACTATGTTTTCCTAGTGGTTTAATTCATGACTTCAAGTTTTAACTTACTATTTATTACTATTAGTGTGTAGCATTCTTTTTCCTTTTTTTTTTTTTTTTTTTTGAGAGAGAGAGAATGAGTATGTGGGGGGGATTGAAAATCCCAAGCAGGCTCCATGCTCAGCAGAGAGCCACATGGGGGGCTCAATCCTCCAACCCTGGGATCATGACCAGAACAGAAATCAAGAATTGGACACTCAACTGACTGAGCCACCCAGGAGCCCCTATTGTGCAGCACTCTCATGTACTCATAAAATATAAGAAAACCACAGGATTTCTTTACAAGAAGTCAACTACAAACAGAATAGGAGTAGGACTTCTTCCCTTCTATACTCTTTTCCAAAAATTTTCAGTAAGATATTCATATAGATCAGGAAAAAAAAAACAAAAACAAAAACAAACCTCTCTTCCCATAACTAAACATGTCAGGATTCCTATTGGTGACAAATCCAACACTTTATGTTTCATTGTGGTAAAAGGTCTAACTAACTCTCCATTTGTGCTTGCCAATTCTTATCATACTTTGCCTTGATCTACTGCTCATTTGGGGAGGAATAGATTTCAGCTACAACATTGCTGGTTATGAGATAAGTAAGAGAGAGAAAGCATGGTTCAGTAAAATTTCATCATGACTTAGGACTCTGGCACAGATATCCAGACAGAATTTTACTATTGCCAGCCTCACTCACAGAAATTGAAGCCGAGGCCAGTGGCTTGAGTATTCACCTATCATATTGAAGACAGCAATCAATACTAGAAGCATATTCTTTCAAAGAGTATTTATATTCTCTTTACTAGATTTGCCCTTAAGTCTAGACTTTAGGAAAATATACATTAACCAAATTAAGAGTATCATTTGAGATTATTTACCCAATACATAAAGAGAGAGAGAGGTTATAAAGTTATGTTGATACTATTCATATCTTTGCATCCTATATGTTTTGTCTTATAGTTACTGAACATCTGTGTATTTTCCTTCCACTGAGTTTTCTTACTTTGTATTTAGAAAGCATACTTATATAATTAATAAAAATAGTAGCTAAAAATACAATGAACATATAGCTTACTGATATGAGAATCTTCATTTAAAAAATTACCCTCCTGAAATGACTATCACCATATTGATATGCTTTAGTTTTAAAATCATCTTAAAATCTAAAATATCATAACTTCTCTGATACACTTACTTACATACTGTTAAGAAAAAAAATACCATAAACTTAATTTCAGCATAACTTGATTATCTTGCTTGATATTAATTACACATCAATGCATTTTCTTTCAAAAGCTTAAAATTCAAAGTCTTTGTAGAGAAGCCGTTAATAATAAAATTAATATAATGAATTATTTGAAGCAAACCATAAACCCAACAAGCACTAATCTCTGTTTATTCAGTAAAATAGAAAGAAACATGGGCTTAGGGTTTGCACTGAACTGAGCTCAAATCTCAACAAGTCCCCCCTCACACCCCGACTCTTCATTATCAGTAAGAGAGGATATAATGCTTCACTTTCAGGGTTTTTGTGAAAATTAGAACTATAAATATAAATCAATTAGCCTAGAATTGATCACAAAGAGGGCACTGAACAGATATTAACTCATGTTCTTACAGTTAATACATAACTAGATGCTTATTTAATGAGTTTTACTTAAGTTCTTGAGTGCTCCTAAGACAGAAGAGGAAACACGTAAACGCAGGGATGTACTTTCTATGCTCTGGGCAGTGGGTCTAGACACAAGTATTTGTTAACTAACAAAAAGAATTTTGAGAGAACCTGGAACCAAAGCACCTCAGTGTTATCATTTTTCCACCATATAGAGAATGTCTCTAGTGGAAGAGAATGAAACCACTCTGCAGAGAAAGGCAAATGCCTTTCTGTGTGTGTGTGTGTGTGTGTGTGTGTGTGTGTGAATGGAGAAAAAAGTGTTTGAGTCACTTTCAGATTTATCCCAGCACTTCTTGTAGTTTAATAATTTTCACCAATTACTTATAATTTATGAGCCAAAAAAGGCCTCAAATTTTAAACATATGCTAGGAATATGGGTTCCTACCACTCACAAAGAAAAAAATAACCTAAATATTTCCATTATGTCTATGCCATAGGAACTTGGAAAAAACCTACGTTTAAGTGCAGACCCAGTTTATACCAGGTATCTGAGACAGGGGAAAGTCACAAACTCTTGAAACCTCATGTTCTGCATGTAAAAATTGTGAATAATTATATCTGCCTCACAGCACTAGGCTTTGTCAAAATTAAGTATTTTTATTATCATGATGTCTACTAATATTAATTTTTCAAAAGTCTTTTTCCTAGTTACTTACATGCATATAGCCACAGAGCTGTTGTGTGTATGTGAGGAAAAAGACTGCAGAGACCAAGTTAACAAAGCAAAACCCACTGAACCAATTCAAGGTTATGACCCAAGACCTTCTGGTTCTAATTTTGCCTTTATTGTGTTATTGTGAGATACAAACAAGTAACTCAACCTATTTTCTTATAGATGATGAAAGCCCAAAGTAATCTCTCTACTGATACAAATGCTTAACGTTTGTTCATATTATTTCTCGATTAAATGCAAAGTACAGAGTTCAAGGGTATTAAATTTACTTGCAATTATTTCTCATTAAAATAATAGAAAATGTGTTTTTCTGGTTTATCAAGATTTTATTCTTCTTTCATATTCTTGCCTTTTGTTATTGGTATGAATAAATGTGAAACCTTGCCAGTAATTTAAGATGAAATTAGATTATTTTAAAACACAGTATCACCTTTCCATGCAAATACACAAACTAAAGTTTGGATTCCTTTAGGTCTTTCTATTGTCTCTCAAAATAACTGTAGAATATTTTGAGTTCTGCTTTCCTCATATAGTTTATATACTTAGTTGCCACGAGGTAATTAATATGAAGCTATTCTATGTAGAATATTAAAAAAGAAACACATAATTGACAGCTTGCATTTTCCAGTTCTGCTACTAATTAATAAAAAAGAAAAGAAAAAGGAAAGCTCAGCATTTGAAAATGTCACTTTGTAATATCTGCACAATATGCACTATACATATTTATAGCATACATATTTATTTAGTGGCACCAAAAATAAAATACAAGGTGACATAAGCATAATATAGCCTCACTGTCAACTACTTAGAGATGATGATTTTTTTATAATATTGCTATTCTAGAAACAGAGCTTTGTACAGGAAAAAGACTATGGATCACGATGCCACACCCTCATGTTAATTTTGTAGTTGGCAACTTCCGCACTACAGACGCTGTTATGTCTTATCTGACGTGACTTTCCTAATCTTTAAGCCAAAGAATTTTAGGTACATTATTTTTAGTATCCCTTTGAATAATACATTTTTAGAATCCTAGTTTTGGGTATCTTATTTACATTATAGAAGATTTAGGGATTCCTGGGTGGCTTAGTCGGTTAAGCATCCGACTTCAGCTTAGATCATGATCTCACAGTTTGTAGGTTCGAGTCTCATGTCAGGCTCTGTGCTGACAGCTCAGAGCCTGGAGCCTGCTTCGAATTCTAATTCTGTGCCTCCCTCTCTCTCTGCCCCTCCCCTGCTTGCACTCTGTCTCTGTCTCTCAAAAATAAATAAATGTTAAAAAAATCTTTTTAAAGGCTTATATTTTTCAAGTATTAAGTAGAACAAAATATAGTAGTACTTAACTTTTTGGAACATTTCTTTCATCAATGTCACTGATAAATCATTGAAGAATTGAAAATTACTCAGATATGTGAAAAATTGTTCAGCTACCCTAAGTTTCACAACTTATGAACATATTCATTTATATGCGATTTTTTTCTTATAGCAAATAGAAGAAAATGAACATTAAGTTTTTTATAGGTGCAGGTGAATTCTCTACTGGAGGTATTTCCTGGTGGTAGCTTAATCAGTATAGCATCACTTAAGGAATATTTTACTCAGTATTGCTTGTATCCTAGAATTACAATCATAGGAGTTTATTGAGGAAAACTCAGATTTGTCAAATATTTATGGACAAAGATATTCACTGTTGAATTATTGTGAAGTAAGACAAAATTTACAAAGGTGCAATATGGGGCGCCTGGGTGGCTCAGTCAGTTAAGCATCTGACTTTTGCTCAGGTCATGATCTTGTAGTTTGTGAGTTTGAGCCCCATTCAGACTCTGTGCTGACAGCTCAGAGACTGGAGCCTGCTTTGGATTCTGTCTCTGTCTCTGTCTCTCTCTCTCTCTGCCCCGCCCCCACTCTTTCTGTCTGTCTAAGTCTCTCAAAAATAAACATTAAAAAAAAAAGATGCAAATTGAAGGATTTTTTTCTCCCCACATGTCTCATTTCTCTCCTTAGGAGGTTACCACATATTTATTTTCTGCCTATTCTAGAAATGATAGATCTGCCTACCCACCTTACAGAATATTACCTATTTTTGCAAAAAGGATCACATGATACGGACTATACTGCAATGTTGCATAGCACATATAGCCATATTTACTTCAATAGTCCTAATGACTTTATAAACTCTCAAAACTGATTTTAACAACTCCCAATGTTTCCTAATGGTAGACATCACGAAGTTTACAGTTTTATGATATTACAAGCAATGCTTCAATTACTCATTTGAGGTTATACCTATATGAAATTGCTTTCAAATACTTCTTAGGCATTATACTTCACAGTGCATATGTAAAATCACATTTGATAATTTTGAATTATTAGCCAATTGAAGGGGTTTTCTCATTTCCATTCCTAAATTCACCTTGAAGATATCACCTAGTAGATGGAATAATATTTTGTTTAAACGTCGATAAAAACTTACTTTTAATAGGGTTACCTTAAAGCTGATAGAGGTAGAAAACTGCTTTGTATTTTGTTATAAGAAATGCAACACCAATTAAAAGGACAAAACTATAAGTAAATTCACATTTTTTAACAAATATTTTGCCAAAATTCCACTAATTTACTTAAGAAGATTAATTTTAAGTCAAGAAATAAAATTTAAAAATCTGAAATTTAAAAATACCTCCTTTTTGAAAACTTCTCCGTATAGGAGCCATAGAAATAAAGATAAAATTGGGATCAAGACATGTCCGTGGTAAGTTTTTGATGCAAAAAATTAACATTTCAACACATTATATATTTCTTTAATTCCCTCACAGAGCAAAAGTGTTTGCACACAGGAGTTGAAAAACTAGGATTTTTTAAATTGTCTTTTGATAGAAAAAGCTTTTTCACTCAAATAACAGCTTAATAACGTTGAAAAGCTATTAAGATAGTGACAAACAACTTGAGGTACTTCTCTACTTTGTTTATGAAAGAATGCTGGCTAGTTCAGGGAAATATTTGAAAAGCTTTGATTCTGTGTCAACATAGACCTTTAATGTCCACACAGATAACTCTGGATTTAATTGTCATATTTCAATACATTAAAAAACCAACGATAATATAGATGTTGGTAAGCTTACCTTTATCTCTCATCTGCTCTGTAGCTGAAAGTGGGCTCTAAAGCTTGAATCCCAGCTTCCTTCAGTTGTTGCTCATAGGTAAATGATGGACTCTTCACGCTTTCTTCTTTTCTTGGGCAAACTCTCAATACTAAACACGTGTTACAGAAAACATATTGCATGGATTAAATATGATCATGCATGTAGAGAGAGGACAGCACAGCTCCTGATAAAATAATATGTTCAATAAAAAAATTACTATTTTTGATTTCCCTTTAGGTGATATCACTGAATCCACATTCTAAATATAAATATAAGCAAATCACTCACAGCTTTGTAATTTAACTACTATTAGTGACATATGTAACACACCTCACAGTCAAATGAAGCATCCTGGGGAACCTCTCAGAAATAATGTACAAATTTGAGAACAAATACTTGGACCAGATTACAGGTAGCCCATGGTTTATAATGCTTTTGTGCTCTCACTCAAAAAGTTTTATGGCACTAGTGAGCAGCAGCCTGATCCTCCTGCAAGTGAAATCTATAAGCAGAGAGCTAGTGCATAGAGCTCAGGTGGAGCTCCTGGACCAATAGTATCAGCATCACCTGGAACTTATTAGAAACGTTAATATTTAGGGGCAAGGACTGAGTGGTTCAGTGGATTAAGCATCTGACTTCACTTCAGGCCATGATCTCACGGCTTGTGAGTTTGAAACCAGCGTCAGGCTCTATGCTGACAGCTCAGAACCTGAAGCCTGTCTCAGATTCTGGGTCTCCCTCTCTTCTCTCTCTGCCCCTCCCCCCCTTTGTCTCAAAAATAAATAAACGTTTTTTATTTTTATTTATTTTTTTTTGACAGAGTATTTATTCGAGTTGTTTAATGTATAATTTCTCATGTGCCATTTTGGAAGTCCTTTATTGTAAAGACTATTCTTTTGTCTGATGACAAACAGCAGCCACACTGTCAGTGATTATTCCGGACCTCCACGTTAGATAAATTCAATTTCTTCTTGAGACACAAGCTTCCTTCTGTATTTCTGAGGTAATGTTTTTATTATTTCTGCGGTGTCTGGTGGACCCTGATGCATCAGCAAATCTGGTGATTTACTTCCCTTAGAATGCTGTGAAGTTGAAGAAGAGTGAGACGGTAGTCCTGCTGATCTCAAAACTTCTGATACATTGGGTTTAGGATTGTCTCTTCTGTCAGGGAATCTTATTAATGGAGTGTGTGGCTTGACTACCTGAACGACCCTGCTGGCAGACGCCATCTTGCTGCCCATCATCAATAAACGTTTTTTAACAAAGGAAATGTTAATATTTAGGCCTCAGATCTACTAAATCTGAACTCTGGGGGTGGGGGAGGAGGAGCAGGGTCTTCAGGTGATTCTGATGCATGCTCTAGTTTGAGAGCCACTGGCTTAGGCTAGAGTATTGTTGGCCGGAAAAATTGGGCAAAAAGCGTTTGTGAATGTTTAGCTCCTGACAGCCCCCAGGTCGCAGTATCCTCACAAATCAGAAGGACATAGTTTGTTCTACACAAGAAGGGAAAATATCACCAAACCCCAGGAAGGAATAAACATGAGAAAAATAGAGAAGAAAGCTATTCCTATCAATATTAAGACAAACAAAGCTAAAACTGCGAAATAATATGAAACAGCAAACAAGTCAGCCAAATTGACTGACAAGGAACATACTCCATTGCTACAGACGTGAGTCAACAAACACTTCACATTTTTACTGACCCTTTTCCCCAAGTCCTTCAATTTTGAGAGCCAATATTTTGAAAACGTATAACAAACTGGTTTATTTAGAAATTTGTCCTGGGTGGCTTAGTTGGCTAAGCGTCTGGATCTTGATTTCGGCTCAGGTCGTGATCCCATGGTCCTAAGATCCAGCGCTGCATCTGGCTCTGCACTGAGAGTGTGGAACCTGCTTGGGATTCTCTTGCTGGCTCGCTCCCTGCTCCTAACCTGCTCACATTCATGCACACTTTCGTATGCTTTCTCTAAAATAAAATTAATTTTTTTATTAAGTTACAAAAAATGAGCTGCCTTGATTTTTGAAGTCCTATAAAATGAGTAGTGCTGTGACTTCCTGTGAAGTCTTAAATGGTAGCCTCTGACTTCATGCAACTATTTAAATAAAAGTTTTAAATTACAAAAACTTAAAAATTTAGTTTCTCAATTGCAGTAGTAATGTTTCAAGTACTTAAATAGTCGTATGTAGCTCGTGGATACCATATTTGAAAATCCATGTATAGGACATTTCCATAATCACTGAAAATTTTGCTGAATACTACTGATTCAGACAAATGTCATGATTCATACTTTGCCTATGATAGGCACTTTGTTCATTTATTTATTTCTTGGCCTAATTACTTAATTATTTATTTCTACTCTGCTTTGTTCCATAAATAATTTAATGCAACATGGATAAAATATGAATAAGCACCTGAAGTAAGTGATGAAAAGACTATAATTGTAAAAAAGATAAGAAGAAATAAAATAAAGATAAAATGAAGTAATTAGACAGAAATCCATGCTTCCTGAACACTTTCTATAGGTAAAATTAGAAATTGTGATTTCTAGCAGTATCATTTTAGGAAGGTGGCAAAAATATGTTAGATTTGGGAAACTCAACAAAAGAATAATTAACAAGTACCCCATTCTCCCAGGAGAATCGCAATTACTCAAATGTTAAGACTTCTCAGATATTTATTTTGTGCTTTCTCATAAAAATAACATATATTAAGTAAAAAAACATGGTCCTACCATCAGTTCTATATTAGAATGATGAATTTCATCAAGCTATTTCATATAATGTCTTTCTGTGATATCAAAAATCATACCAATACTCATTCAGGATAATAAGTTCTATGGGATAACAAATGAATGTTAGCATTTAGCAAACAATGGAAGATCTAAATTCAAAGAGCTTTTTTAGAATAGTCTTACAGACCTTCATTATGTTATTTGATACACATATGATTTTGAGAATCTTATAAGAATTGTTACTGTTCTCCAAAATGAATATTCAGATAAATTTGCATATAATGTAAGGGTTTTGTATAAGTTGCACATGTGTTCACACACCAAGTGTCTGTTACTTAATTAATGGGAACTAGTAAGAATTGTAAATTGTTTAAGATATATTCCACATCCACAGAGAATCATTCTCCTTCACTTAATATTTGGATAGATGTAATTAATCAATGATCTCAAGATTATGTTCTTTGAAAAGTCCCAGAACATTTTGTCCCATTTTTGGTTAAAAATGAGGTTACATACTTTACATGTCAACCAGGAAAGAGGCCATATAGATCTCTCATTTTGAAACTTGATGAGATTGAAAATTATGTGTAACTGAATAGAAAATCAGCCTATTTGTCAATATAAATAAACTGAGGGAATGAGTTGTTTGCAAACACTCAATGAATACTTGTTCACTAGCAACCAGTGGACTGGTGGACTAGTGTTTAGAGATAACTGATTGAGGGGCACCTGGTAGTTTGGCCGATTGAATCAGACTCTTGATTTTGGCTCAGGTCATGATTTCTCTGTTTTTGTGAGTTTGAGCACCAGGTTGGGCTTCATGCTGACAGTGTAGAACCTGCTTGGGATTCTCCCTCTCTCCCTTTCTCTCTGCCCCTCCCCCACTCATGCTGTCTCTGCCTCTCTCAAAATAACTACATAAACTCTAACTTTTTCTTTTAACTTTAAAGATAACTGATTGATAGTACAATGTTAGGATGGAAGGAAGCGTCTTGGGTCATGCCAAAGAACTCTGATTTGGCCCTGTCCATTTAATGGAAAATAATTTCAATACATTTGCAAAACCCACAAATATAGAAACACACAAATATACATACAGCAGTTGACAGAATTCACATAGTCATATTTTTAAAAAATTATATAAGACAAAAATATTCAAATACAATTATTTGTTAATATTTAGTATGTATGAAAGTATTAATATGCATCTATCTAATATAGCCTCTCTATATGTTAAACTCAATTAACTAAATGCATAAGGGAGGACTTTTGTCTTTATAGCAACTCTTGTATGTATTTTGTTTAAATGCAAACTCATTATGAGCCATAAATGATATGGGCTGCTACAAAGTCTAATGCCATTTTTTTTTGTCATAGCAATAAAAGCCTAATGTAAAGTTCAAGGAAATATTGAGAAATTATCACTGGGCTCTGCACTGATATTTAGTTTGTCTGAGGAGCAAGTTTTAAAACAGACGCTGACAAGTTATTGATGTCTGAAAACATATGCTAAGATTGATGAAAGGTCTGTAAACTATGTCACCTGAGTAACACTTGTAATAACAATGAGACTGAGACCACAATCAGAGCCTTCGGAGGAAACTCAACCTGACAAGTCAGGAATGTTATTTGGGAGTGGTGAAACACAGAGTAATGAATCTAGGATTATTCAAGTAAATAGTTCTCACTGTAGCTGTTATGATAGAGAAGGGCAATTGTCTTCATGGTAAGGATAGTGGAATTGTCCAGAGACAGCAAAGTCCCATTCTTACAAGAATTGGTTTTCAGAGTGGACAGTAGTTTCTGAGGCTGACGGTCAGGCAGACCCTGACAAAGACTGTGGAAAAAACTAGATATTTAAGACTAGGTAGAAGCGTACAATTTAGAACTGAAGTGCCAGGATAGAGCTAGACTAATATGTTTATCAAGGATAAACATATGAACTACTTAAATCACTTCTGTTTACATTTAGAATGATTTATATGTGTTAGATTAATTAAGTGACCACTGAACCACAATTCTACCCTCCTGCACACTTGGCAGAAATGACACTTTTAC
The DNA here is from genome assembly GCA_028646485.1 of Cryptoprocta ferox. Classification (NCBI taxonomy): domain Eukaryota; kingdom Metazoa; phylum Chordata; class Mammalia; order Carnivora; family Eupleridae; genus Cryptoprocta; species Cryptoprocta ferox. The sequence goes on from CM053573.1 coordinate 111,947,671, forward strand.
TTACGCACTAAGGGGACACATGTCCTCAAAATCATTTTTGTTTTTAAAGGGATTCTCCTGTGTTAGAATTAGCAGGCAAGATGAAACGTAGGGACCGGGTAAATCGGGATCAAATAAATCTAGAAGGATTAAAACCAAGAAGATAGAATGTGAACAAATAGAATATTCCTACAGCATATTTTTATTCTTGAAGGGAGCTCTCACCTGGCATTCATGAAAAGGATAAGCAGAGTAAATATGATGGTGAAGAGCCTGAACTCAGAAATCAGTTTTTGAATCCTGGCTCCATCAATTACTACCTGTCTTAGCAAATTGTACAGCCTCTCTATACTACTCATTATCTGTACAACAACACAGGGAGGCTGTGAGAAGTAATGAGTTAATACATTTGAATCAGTGGTAGCAGTGGCTGGCACAAAATAAAAGCTGTAGAAATATCAGCTATTATCATTATTAACATTTAAATATAATTTTAAAACAGACAAAGTAGATAAGACAAGGTAGTAAAGTATCATAACATATATCTGGAGTGAAATTAATCTAGATTTGAATTCTGGCTCTGCCATTTATTAGTGGGATGATTTTAGTCAATTTAAGCATTAGTCTCCTCACTTATAGAGGGGGAATGATCTTACTTGCCTCTTGTTGTTAGGTTTAAGCATCACACACACACACACACACACACACACACACACACAGAATTCATAATACAGAATTTAAAATAGAGCAGAATCTTGATAAATGAAAGGTATTAGGATCATTGCTATTAACACAAGTTATGAACTTGAGTCAGCTCATCATTTCATTGTTACAGAATGAACTATAATCTTTGTCATATAAAATAAAAGTCATATTTAATGTGAGATAAACTTAATTTGAAGCTGAATTCTTGCCAGGTTTGTAAGAATATAAACCTTATGAATTTGTCAACAATATTTTTCACATACTTTTTTTTCCCTCCTTTCCAGAAAGAAGAAAGGCAAGTATGAACAATGGCAGCCCTACATAGGTATATTTGGTGACAATCAATGATAATTGTTTTCAAAATGTATAAACAGAAGCTTCAAAGAAATAATTGTAGTTTTAATATCATCATCATCATCATCATTTAGAAATAGCTCCTGAAACTTATCTAAAACCTTTGGCTTTTAAAAATTTTCCACTGTAATATCCAAAGCTAAAAATAAGTGAATAATGCACGATCAAAGGAGTTATTTTAATTGAATTACTCTGACTTTAATAACTTGAAGCACGGAACTTAATAACCTCAAGCACTGGAGGAGTCTATCAAAATGTCGATGAAATGCCTATTAAAACAGAGATAAACAAAGCACAGATACCATATCATGTGTAGCCCAATCCTGATAAGTGATAATAAAATTTAACTAGGTGCATTTATATTGAATTTTATCCAAAAAATCTCAGTGACTTTTAGAAATGTTAATTTCATCCCAGGTCATTATTTTGAGGATGTTTTGAAAGAATCAGGGTATCCATTCTTCTAAAACAGAAGTGCAGTAAAAATCAACTGTTATATATCAGACATGTTGGCTGAAAAAAATTAAATAAAGATTAGACAAACATCCAGAAATCATCAATAGATGATTCAATAGAATTTTGCCTGAAGATTCTGAAGCGTACATTTATCTGCTGAGAAGTTTGATATATGATTATTACTTATAATAGCTATTGAAATGAGTGAAAAAAAGGTTGTGACTCATGTAAGATATGACTTGAGGACTGTATAGCCAGCCATTCTGAGTCTCTATGGAACAATAACTGTGTGACTTTTATATATAAAAAACACAGGGAATTGCTCCTAAGTGTCATGACATAGAGTTGTTCTACCATTCCCTTTTCTATAGCCCTTTCTCCTCTACCTTCATATACATTCTTTAAAAGTTCCTACCTGCCAACAGACCCTTTCCTGTACAAGGATCCCTAACCACTCTCATATACAGCTAGATGGTGATATGAAGGAAATGAGCTCTAAGTAATGTGACTAATGTTTTCTAAGTTTTCAGAAAACTTGGGCTTTGAGCATGTAGTTTTATTATTGTGGGTAGCCTTGGAAAATCTCTTAACTTGAGTTTTCTTTGTGAAATAAAGAGTTTGGGTTAAACTTTCTTCTGAATCTAGCCCAATTATTGGTATTTCTATATGCTGATATTAATGCACATACATATGCAAATGCCTACCACAATGGCATACAGGTCAGTCAGGAAAAAGTTGAGTGAATTTTAGACAGTGTAAAATATTGGTGTGACATATTTGAACCAGTAAAGAGTTTGCTTTTTTTTTTTGAGGAAGAAATATGTTTTTACTTTTCTTTATATGATAGCTACCTAATAATTATATAGATATCCATCTCTACCTTTCAATTAGCTAAGATAGGTTAAGTTTTGCTACCCTAATATATGGGCTCAGTAGCTTCAACAAAAAAGGTTTATTAATTATCCCAAATGCCTAGTGTGGGTTGACAGCGGAGGCTTCGGCTCATTGCTATAACCCACAAAACCAGGCTGTTTAGAGATTTCATTCTGACACATGCTTCCCAATTACAGTAATATGAGAAGAGAGAGCCAGAAAATTCCCTGCGGGGCGACTGGGTGACTCAGTCGGTTAAGCGTCTGACTCTTGGTTTCTGCTCAGGTCATGATCTCACGGCTTTGTGGGTTTGAACCTCACATCGGGATCTGTGCTGGCAGTGCAGAGCCTGCTTGGGATTATCTCTCTCTTTAGCTGCATTTCCCCCACTTGTGCTGTCTCTCTCAAAATAAATAAATAAACTTAAAATAAAAAAAATTAAATCTCTGGTCCAGAGTGATACATATTTCTTCTACTCCCATATCATTGGTTAGAAATAATCACATGGCTGGGGTGCCTGGGTGGTTCAGTCGGTTAAGCGCCTAACTTTAGCTCAGGTCATGAACTTCAGCATGTGAGTTAGAGCCCCACCTGGGGCTCTGTGTTGACAGCTCAGGGCCTGGAGCCTGCTTTGGATTCTGTGTCTCCCTCTCTCTCTGCCCCTCCCCGCCCACGCTCTGTCTCTGTCTCTCTCTCTCAAAAATAAATAAACATTAAACAACAAAAAAAGAGAAATAATCACATGGCTGTATACAAACTCAGTGACCAAAAAAAAAAAAAAAAAAAAAAAAAAGTTGTGTTCATAACACTCAGAATTGACTAAAAATAGCAAGTTGATTATCTATGTAAAATGTGTCTAATTGTGCATTAACGTATTCATCTTTCTTTCCACAATGCACTGGATATCTTTTTCTTTGAGTATTTAAGGCGACTTTGATAGCTTTCTCTAAATCTGGACTCAACCAACACTTGAGAGATTAAAACATCAAAATGCATTACAAGGATCATTGAACAAAGGAGAATTTTGAGTACGAAGCTAGTGTTTCATTTTGAAAGCATCAGAACTTGCCAATGGAGTAAGGACCCTGGAGTACTATAACTCACAATCCATGCTCTCGAATTTCATGCCTGTTGAACCAGAACTTAACAATAAAAAGAGATATAATTGCTCACACTTGAGATGTTTTCTAATTCTTTAAAATCAATCATTCATGAGCTGAGATTTATTTAAACACACCCATGGCATGAAGGAGTCCATGGTACTACTGAAATATAAGATGCTGTATCTCGAAAACAAAGATTGAAATGGGACAGTATCCTGCCTCAAAAGTAACTTACAAATTAAGTAGAAAGGTCATACTTCTAATTTGCAATTATATTTCAAATTCATCAGATTAAATCTGAAGAGGCTATTAGAAAGTGGTCTTCCTTTGTCACTTACATATTATTTTAAAGAAGATTATAATGAATAGACATTCATTTTGTACCTTATGGCTGAATTAGAGCCACAAAGCAAACCATTGCTATTGCAGTTTTTAAACGCCAGTATGTTCAGGTGTCATTTATTTTGCCACAATGGCAGTCCACACTAAACACATTACCCTGAGAGAGTAACTCTCTCACACTACTTCAGGGTATCTATAATGCTTCACAGATTGAAACAATCCAGAAATATAAAGAAAATGGTTATAAGAGTCATGCCTTGCTTCAAGAAAAGCAGTATTTATTTTAGTTAGGTGAACAACTAGTTTGTAGACAGGTTTTGGCATAAAATTTTATTTATAGGTATGTTAGTTGGGGCTCTAAACCTGTTTTCTCAAAGGTACAATGCAGTGTTATGTCTAATAGTTTCTTCCCACAAAATTCCATTTAACCCATATTGTATCTGAGCTGCATTACTTATATAGCTCCTCTATCCTGGATCTAACTTAAAACTTAGCAACAGACACATGAGGGAGAAAAGAGAGAAATGGAATCTCTTAACTGTTGAAATAGGAGACATTTGTCTTCAGCTTCTTCCTACCTGATTTCTTGTGCCCCTCCAACCTCCGTGTACTCCTACTCCTGCTCCAGGTACCGTCTCATACCCTTCTATCACCTTAGCCTGCCAGAATAGATCATGACATTTCAGAATTAGTACAGTAAGCAAAAACATGGAAGTGAATTCAAAATCTTTCCACAATTCCTCTGATCTTAGATTTCATGCAGATGAAATTATACTAAAATAATTTGCATTAACATATTTATGACCAATAAGTGTAACAAATCTCAACAACAGGCTTTACAAATAGTTCCAAAAAGGGAAATAGAGAATTCCAGACTCTATCAGAGACAAATTTGTGTTAGTAGCTTTATCACTCATAGTATATTTTGGGGAGTCTGTACCCTTCCTCGGTACTATTAATTCTTCAGAGTTTTTAATAGCTTTATTGCTTCATCTACATATTAATCTACAGATATTCTAAAAATTATATGCATTTCATAATTTTAAATTTATTTTAGGAGTTACATTCATAGCCTATATCATAAGTTAATAATCTAAAACTAAGGCACTATTTTGATGAACACACCAAAATTTAATTAGACGTTAATGGATTCTTATAAATTTCAACATTTAATTTTTTTATAACTTATTTTGTATTCTGATTGAAATACATAATTAAATGATAATATGTTATTTTTAAGATTTTGCCTTATAAATACAAGAAATTCTCTAAAATTATTCATAACCTTGATAGAAAAATAATAGGAAATTTGAATTTATGAGCTGAGTTATGCAAAATATCTAATAGTGTCTACAAATCCATATCATATTTAAAATTTTAAAAAGAACCTCAAATTTATAATAAATACTAAAATTCTCTGTAGTATGATATAATGGTGACATTATATGATATATGATATAGTATGATATAATGGGTATTACCCTTCTGCTGAACAAGAAGACAGGACATGATAATATATTCAGAACAGAACATTTTACTCTAAAATGAGAGTAAAAAATGCAAAAAGAAAGATATTAACAACATATATTAGTGACAATAATTAATACAGAACTATAAATAAAGTACAATAAGATAAAATATATAAAGAAGTACTACACATTGATAAGGAAAAATCAAATACCATAAAGACCACTACTTATGTTAGTTTTTACAGTAGCTTGGGAAGTTCCTTCAACTTTGAACCTTGAAAATGAAATCACTTTGCCTATTACTTTAGCCTATTTCCAAGCATTTCTTTTTCTCCAAAGGAGATTTCCTGGGTATCTTCCTAATCTATCAGGACTGAATGTTGCTCACTGCCCAATGCGGTAATAAACACAGCATATGGCATAAGTATAAGATCAAAGAAGCAGGAGTAGATGGGAGAGATTTCATACCCCAAGGCAGGTCTGACATCTCTAAAAGGAGAGTGAGAAGGAAGGAGGATTGGGTAGGAAGACTTTCAGACTATCTAACACAGTACAAAGAAAGCACTGACTACACCAGTGGGGGATCCTCTAGTCAAAGCCCCGGACTATAGAAATTCTATATCCCACAGAAATGGACCTGCATAGTCATCAGCTGAGAACTCTCCAGGCAAGTGTGACTTTGGTCACATGAGCATGATGTTCCACCCAGAAAAGGTGGCAGTGAGAGCTGTCCGCAAACTGTGTTGCCTGGGGTAGGAAATCTGAAGAGTACGTTTTTAAGGTTGCCACACCTGTATTGTGACTTAATAATTATCAATAATATCAATATGTATGTATAATAACTACCTGAGCTGTTTTATTCAATTGACTATTAACATAAAATTGTTTGGCATTTTTCACGAAGGGAAAGATATATTCACATTACATTACTGGGTAATTTTTTTTACTGGATACTATTTTAAATGAAAAAATAGAATAAATTATAATACAGTAATTCTAGGGGCACCTAGGTGACTCAGTCAGTTAAGCATCTGACTGTTGATTTCAGCTCAGGTCATGGTATCATGGTCATGAGATCAAGCCCTGCATCAGGCTCCAAGCTGGGCATGGAGCCTACTTGGGATTCTCTCTCTCTCTCTCTCTCTCTCTCTCTCTCTCTGCTTTCTCTCTCCCTCAAAAAAAAAATACAATAAAATGTAAGGTTCCTGATAAATGAGAAAATTAAGAATAATTCCATTGAAATTTAAGGCAGTGATATTGTGGAGGGTGAGAGACAAGGTTGCTATATGATAGACAATGATTTTGTTAGAATTTTAGAATATATTTGTGATTTCTCAGAATATAACATAATTAGGATCATAGAAAAAATAAGAAGAAAGTTTATTCTATGTATATATATTTTAACAGCTAATAATACTGATTATGACTTATTAGAAATAAAACTTTTAATAATTTATTAATAATAATTAATAATTATGATAATGAATATCAATAAAATTAATTATGATTAATTTTAATTTTAAAATTAAAAATAATAAAATTAATTATAATAAATAAAAATAATTATTAATAAATTAATAATAATAAAAGTATTAATAAATTAATAATAAAACTAAATATACTCTAAACATACAATTCAGCAATTGAGATCCTTGTTATATACCCCAATGAGTGAAAAGCTTATGTCTACACAAATACCTACATGTGGATCTTTACAGTAGCTTTATTCATATTTGCCAAACTGGAAGCACCAAGATGTCCTCCAGCTGGTAAATGGATAAATAAACTATGGCATATACACACAATGGAATATTAGTCAGGACTGGAAAAAAATGAGTTATCAAGCCATAAAAAATGGAGGAAACTTAAATGCATATTACTAAGTAAAAGAAGTCAGTTTGGTAAGGTTACCTACTATACAATTCCAACTATATGGCATTCTGGAAAGGCAAACCTATGAAAAGAGTTGACAGATTCGATGGTTAAGGAGAGTCAAAGATCAGGGTTTGGGGGAAGGGAGGACTGAATAGGTGGAGCATAGAGGATTTCTAGGGCAGTGAAACAATTCATTATGGTAGGAAACTAAAACGGTAGATACATGGCATTCTACATCTGTCAAAACCCATAAAATGTACAACCCTAACAGTGAATCCTAATGTAAACTATGAACTTTCAGGTAATAATGATGTGTCAATGCAGTTTCATCAACTGTAACAAATGTAGCACTGTGGTAAGGGAGGTTGATTGTAGGAGAGGCTGTGGGGGAGGTAGGAGTATATAGGAAATCTCTGTATCTTCTGCTCATTTTTTCTGTGTACATAATACTGCACTAAAAAATAAAGCCTATTTTAAAAAGGAAAATTAAGAAATACACAGAAGCAGATGAAGTGTTCTTTGGGGTGGAGATCAGAGATAGAGGAGGGGTGGCATTTGGGTTGTTTGGCTGGTTGTCTAGTCAGATCCATGCCCAGGAATATTTATTTTGGTGCAATAATCTTATTCCAGAATCTGTTTCTCAGATGTGGACTCTGAAATTCAATCTTATCTCTGTCCAGAATTAATGGAATGCTATAAATCCTTTAAAAACTGATATACAGATATCTGTAAATGGATATTTCATGAAGATTAGAATGTTGCATTGATTTGAAGAGAGTATTGTCTACCTGAAGGCAAACTATCCAAAGTCAGTTTATTCAAACAACTCTTTTTTTTTAAGTTTATTCATTTATTTTGAAAGAGAGAGAGTGAGAAGAGTAGATAGAGAGGGAGAGAGAATCCCAAGCAGGCTCCCTGCTGTCAGAACAAAGCTTGATGCGGGTCTTGAACTCATGACCTGAGCCGATATCAAGAGTCGGACACTTAACGGACTGAGCCACCCAGGTGCCCCTATTCAAACAATTATTAATGAGCATGGGATTCAAACAAACAAACAATCAGATAGTTTCTATGTTCTTTATAATGTGAAACACTGAAGCAAAACTCATGTTTACTAGACAGGACACCCACGTGTGGTCTGTGTAGGGGCCCGGTAAGGCTTTCTTTAGTGATGCCATGTCTTCATTCTAAGGCTCACCTGTCACACTTCTGAATGACACTATGTTGCAGTTCACACATTAACATCTTCAATCAATTTGCTGGAAACTTTTTATAAGAGATCATTTGGTCTATTCCAGTTCCCATCGAGTAGATATTGACATTTCATATTTTACTTCTCTGAGTAAGAACAGTTCACTCCTGAGAGAACTTTACTACTACTTGTATGCATCACATATTCTTATTAATTTACCATATTATTAATAGTATGCTGATTGAATATATGTATGTATATATGTATGTATGTGTGTACATACATGCACACACATATATTTTCATTAGTAACTAATCAGGATTATTGATGAATGTGTTATATCGTAGAATCATAAGTATAGATGAAACAAGATAGTTTTATTTGGTCATTTGCGGGGGCACCTGGGTGGCTCAGTTAAGCATCAATTTCAGCTTAGGTCACGATTTCACGGTTCATGAGTTCAAGCCCTGCATCAGACTCTGTGCTCAGAGTTTAGAGCCTGGAGCCTGCTTCAGATTCTCTCTCTCTCTCTCTCTCTCTCTCTCTCTCTTTCTCTCTCTCTCTCTCTCTCTCTCCGTTCCTCCCCCACTTGTGCACTGTCTTTCTCTCAAAATAATAAATAAACATTAAAAAAGTATACGGTCATTTACTTTGTTCTATCGAGTATGTTCATTAATTCAATATATGTTCATTGAGCACTTATACAGTGCATAAAACTTTGCTAGGCCCTATAGAAATAATGGCAGGCCAAAACTGATTTGATTCCTCAGACAACATACTTTCTGGTGAGCTGTTTATCACTTTTTGCCATAGAAGGAAACCAAGCATATATGAGTTTCTTCTAAAAAAAAACAAACTCTAATTTTACTCAGACATTATTAACTATTTTTAATTGATTCTTTTAAAACTGTTTAAGTAATTTGCCCTGGAGCATCAAGAGCAAGATCCATCTCTTTCAACCTCCTTCATTTCAAAGATGAATAATTGTATGTGTTAGCTTAATTGCTGCTTTAATTCGTTATAATTTTCATTTGGTTTTATGGGTGGAGCAAATTAATTAGTATTTGTGTCAAGAAATCTATTCCGTTCTTTCTCTATTTTATTTGTCAACACAAAATGGATTGTAGGAATACTCATGACTGGTCTGATATCTGATTTTCCTGCCACTCTGTACGTATCTTAACCATTGGGCTACAACACAACTTAACATTTGGTACTTTGTAAAATATAAGATATAATGAGAAATTTCAAAATTCACAATATTTTATTTGGATCCTTGATCTGAAGACATTGTTGCTTAAATTTACATGAGTTATGTTAGCTTTAATTGAATCACAACCACTATTCCTTGGGTCAAATTGCGAACTTGAAATATTAGCAAGAGAGTAAAAAATTACTTCAAAATGTACATAAACTTAAGTCGGCATTTACCATTCAATGTATATCAGTTGGGACCTCACTAAGTTTTATGCAATAACAAGTAATTTGTCTAATGAATTTAGAAAATCTTGTGTTGAACCAAAGCAAACAGATTTCTTTGTTGAACAATTTCTCTGAAATTTTATTAGGTTAATGTGCAATCTAAAATTTTCAGAAAAGACTTTAATTAATAGTTTTTTCTATTCTTCTTCTTCTTATTTGTTCTTATTCCTTTTCCCCATGGTATATAAAACCTATTGACAATGTAAAACATTAATTTCTTCTGCCTTATAATTATAAAATTTCCAGAATTAAAAATTTGACTACATAATTATGTTTAAATATTGGAAGATATATGTATAAAGTTTGTTTCTAACTTATTGTTCTTATTGTTTTGGAAGCAATCAAGGTAAAACTGGATAAAGCACTACAGAGAGAATCCATGGGGTTTTACATATAATCCAGGATCATGAAAAATATCTAGGCTGCCTAAGGTTTGTGAAAATAAACAAAACAGGTGTGAATAGATAAGAGAGAAGGCAGAATTATAGGAAACAAGTAAAGTTAGGAAGGAAATGGTTAACGTCTCAGTACATGTGGCAAAAACAATGGGAAAGAGTCAAAAGCATAATTAAAAAGTGGGGTGTACTATTTTTAAAAAACGGAAATGACTGAGGTATGAAGAGACCAAGTCTTGATTTTTATCCAATGCCGAGAGGTGAGTTGTACAGTTAAGGTTTATGATCTAATGAGAAGCAATTTAACTGGACAACTAACTCTTTCTGACCATCCCTCCGAGTTTTACGGTAATAATTGTTGCAAGATGTATGAAGGACTCCAGTAAAACTTGAATAACTTTACCATCTCAAAATACATATACAAGTAATATTTTAAATTATAATAAATTTCAATAAGATGCAGTAGGCAATCATTTCGTGAAAAATGCTACCCTTGTTATGGAATTACTGAAATATTTATCAAGTGGGAAGTTACAGTTATTTGCATATATGAGCACTCTTAATTGCATTTGCATATATGTCATTATAATTATTCAACTTGCATATAAATTGAATGATTGGATTATATTATTTGAACACTTCAGACGAATCGCAGAATTATGTCAGTATTTTGCAGGGAAGAATATTTTTACCTGCAAATGCTTGACTAAATGTTCTTTTAAGTATTATTTCATTATGAAATATATTATACACACCAACCTGTGCATATAAGGAACATTTTATGTTTAAAAGAAGAATAATAAGATAATCACCCCTGATACAGAACACAGATTGGAACATAAAATGTTGCCAGTATCTTTCATGTCCTCAAAGTTGCTCCATCTAAATCATCCCTATTCTTCCCAAAACTGCCAATCACTGACTTGTATTGTTGTATCCATTTAACGGTGAAATAATTACACATAGAGAATACACACAGAGAGAAAAGTGAAGAAAATCAAAATATCAATTTCAATCTATCACAAAGAAAAACTCATGAAACCTCGAACCAAGCAAAGAAGATATTCTGAGCACCATTAAAGCCCCTCTTGTGGCCCTTGTCAATATGTCACCCCTCAAAGTTAACTGTATGCTGTTACTGTAATTATGCCCATGCATTTCTTTAGAATTTTAGCATCCCAGCAGGCATCTGTTAAGACTTTGGTTTAGTTTTGGTGACTTTTGAATTTCATAGAAATGAAATCAACAGAATATCTGCTCTTTTGGATCTGGGTTTTTTGGTTTGATATGCTTTTTAAATTTATTTGTTATTGTATGTAGCTGCATTTCATATATTGCAGTAGAGAAAGCCACTGTAGGATTACATCACAATTTATCCATCCAAAGTTCACATTTAGAATATTACAAGGGTTTAGTTATTACTTGGTAACTCAGTCATAGGTATTCTTGTACAAATAACTCAGTGCACATATGTAATAAGTTCATTTGCCTATATCTAGGCATGAAGTTAAAAGGTTATATGTCATATGTACCAATACTAGTAGCAGATAGTAGAAATCTGCTTTCTAAGCTTGTTGTACAATTTATCTCTAACCAGGGAAAGGAGACTTTAGTAGCATATAAGCTTTCCTATCCATACCCTTACCAACTTGGTTTGTGATCTAAAATTATTTTAAAATGCAATAAATCTTGAGGTCATATAGTAATACATCATGTTTTAAATTACAGTTTTCATCCAATTTTTAATATTCTTTACTGTGGGGTTTTTTGTTATTATACAAATTACAGTTAACATATAGTGTATTATTAGTTTCAGGTACATAATTTAGTGATTCAACACTTAAGACAAATGCCATATAATTTACTCATAAGAGGAACTTAAGAATACGGTGGGTGGGGTTTGTGAAAAAAATGTGTGTTATACAAACAAATAAGTATACATCTTAATGAATTTTTATAAACCAACACACCTGTGAAAACAAAAGCTAGATAATGGAACAGAATATTACCAACATTCCAGAAGAGTCTGTACCCTTTCTAGTCATTTCCACTGCTAACCATTCATTAATATCTAACTCCATAAATTAATTTTGCCTGAAGTCATCAATGTTTTACTTCTCCCTATATGTACATTCTTATCTGGTAATTTTTCAGTATCTTCCCATTTAAACTCTGGCTTGGCTATGAGACACACTATGGGATAATAACAAAATTGATTTAAGCACAAACTCAAATGCACTTCCCTGATTGGGCTTACCTTTGTTTTTACTCTTAGCCATTGACATGAAAACCTTCCACAAGTAACCTGATAGAGAATGAGAAACATGAAAAAAAGGAGTCACCCAGTATTCCCAGATAAAGCCAACGATTTCACTGATATCTGGGCTTGTTTTATTCCTTTCTTCTACTGATTTTGAGTTTAATTTTCCTCTTTTTCAAGGTTCTTACAGTGGATGCTTAGATCAGTGTCTTTTAGACATTCTTCTTCACTAATATATTCACTTCAGGGAACACATCTTCCTCTAAATACTGCTGAGTTACGTCCCTCAGATGTTGATATATCATAACTTAACATTAATCAACTCAAATGGTTTTTAATTTCCCCTCGCTCTTTCTTCTTTACCCACAAGCTATTTAGAAGTATGTTTTTTAATTTCCCCTCAGGATTTTCTATTTGTAATTTTGTTATTGATTTCTACTTCTACTCTAGTCAAAGAAAATATTTTGGATAATTTAATGAAATTAAGATAAGGTTTATTTTATGACTCACTTTATGGGACATTTTTTTGAATTTTGCATTTATCTGAATAAATCTTGTATTCTATCATTGTTCAATACAATGCTCTATAAGTTCTAGTAGATTGCTTTACTGTGTTTTTCATAAAATCAGTCTATACCTTTATGCTTGTCAATTATTGAGCAAAGTATATTAATGTTTTTTCCTATGATTGTGGATATTTTTGTTTCACTTTTCAGTTTAGTACATTGTTTATTTTAGATGTATGTTATTGTGTGCATACATATTTAAAACTATTGTATTATCCAAGTAAATTGACCTTAGTTCATTGAAATTAGTACAAATGTCTGTTATGTGTCCCTATTAACTATTATTGCCTTAAACTTTACCCTATTATTAGCACAGTTAGACCAGATGGGTTTGTTTTATCTATATTTTTGTACATTTTTTAATTCAATTTGTATCTACTGTACTTTTAAATTTTTAATTAGGGAATTTATGTTTAATGAAATCACAGGCTTATAGTAAAACTGCATAGTTTTGAACCCAAGAATTAAGATACGGCCTTCTGTCTCTCTGGCCCATTAAATGAATGAATGTGACAGATGTTTCCAGATAGAAGCACTAAATTTCCAGTTAATATATTATAGAACCCTCTTTCCCTGAGCACACCTGTCATGGAAACATAGGGTTAGAGCTTCCATAATCCATGAAACTTAGAGGAGGAGGATATAGAGCAGAATCTCAACCCCAACAATCTATGATGGTAGCATGGGCATGAAATGAATATTTGTCCTTTTAAATCTCTAAGACTTGGAGTAATTTGAACCTAGCCTATGTTTAGTAACTCAGGAAGTTTTAAATTATGAGTTCAATTATAGAATTATTAATTTTTTCTGCTTTTATCATCACTTACATACAACACCCAGTGCTCAGCTTTTAAGTTTCATTTTTCATTTCTTCTAAGATCTTTCCATTTTAGTTTTTAAATTTTTTTGTCATAAGATTATTTGGAACTTACTTTCATGATCTTTGTAATTTTATTTATAGTGATTACTCCTTTGTTTCATGATGACTCATTGTTTCACAATGTTTTTGTGCCTTCTTTCTTTTTCTAATTAATCATTCCTTTTTTTTATGTCTTTATTTTGAGAGAGAGAGAAAGAGAGAGGCAGAGAACAAGTGGGGGAGGGGCAGAGAGAGAGGGAGACACAGAATCTGAAGCAGGCTCCAGGCTCTGAGCTGTCAGCACAGTCTGATGCAGGGCTCAAACCCACAGACTGTGAGATCATGACCTGAGCTGAAGTCGGACACTTAACCAACTGAACCACCCAAGAGCCCCTAATTAATCATTCTTGTAAGATACTTATCTTACAAGATATTGTCTAGGTTAACTCTCTCTGTGCTTGGGATATACACTATTAATTTCTGCTGTTATATTTAGTATTACCTTCTATTTATTCTCTGGGTTTAGATTTCATCATGGATAACTTCTTGAAATAACTCACTGATGTTACAGCCTTTCTCTTTTTCTAATATATGTCTTCACATTAGTATATTTTCTTTGAACATGGTTTTTTCCATGTCCTGGATATAAATATTTTAATTTTTCTTCAGTCCAATATATTTTCTAATTTCAGTATAGATTTCTAGAAGTATGTATCTTAATTTCTAAATTTCTAAACGTAAAAGTATTTTTATTCTGGTTGTTGTTTTCTTACTAGATATCACCGTGGTTAGGAAACATAATATAAGTTATTTAAATCCTTTGAGATTTGAAATCTCCCATGAGAAATCACAGCACAAACTGCATTCTCATGGGATTCTATGCTTGAATTTGTGCTACTTTTGAGATCTAAGACACCCTGAATGGAGAATTTGATTTAAATTGGCTCTGTGTTGCTAGTGCCACTGTACATCTACAGAAACAGATTCTCTATGGACATAAAGTATTCCCAATGAAACATTTCAAGGAAAATAACAGACATCAGGCAACTTGACAAATTATTTGTGGAATCTAGGTACTTTGGGTTAGAAACAGCAGGAACACAGTAAAAGCAGAAACACACTAAGACATCATATCTTATAATTTTCAGACAAGGAATATTAAATAACTGCATTGACTTTTTAAAATGTTTATTTATTTTTGACAGACATAGAGACAGAACATGAGCAGGGGAAGGGCAGAGAGAGAAGGAGACACACAAAGACTCTGATGCAGGCTCCAGGTTCTGAGCTGTCAGCACAGAGCCCGACGCGGGGCCCGAACTCAGGAACCTTGAGATCATGACCTGAGCCGAAGTTGTCCACTTAACCAACTGAGCCACCCATCAATTAAATACATTGATGTATTTAAAATAGTGTTCAAATTCTTATAAATAATGAGATAAAGAGTATAAATAAATACCAGGTCTTTAGAAAAGAATTAGAATAACCAGAGATGAACAAAATTCAATAAATATAGACTTCAATAAGCTTATTCATAATCTAGTTCAGAGAGACAAATAAATAGAAAAATAAGAGGATACAAGACGTGGAGTTTAGGGTAGCGATTTCTAAAGCACACCTACTTCTAGTGAGAGAGAGAAAATAGAATACAGAATTGATAACAGGTGAAGAGTGAATAAAAACAATTATCATTAGGGGCACTTATATGGCTCAGTCAGCTAAGCATCTGTGTCTTGATTTAGGCTCAGGTCTCTGTCTCCCTCTATCTCTGCTCTTCCGCTTGTGCTCACTCTCTCCCCCCCCCAAATAAATAAATAAACATTAAAAATAATTTGAAAAGTAAAAAACAATAATCATTAAATCAAATTTGTGGGGAAAGTCTTAATATAAAATACTGGACAATACAAATAAAGGTTGGTTGGAATTTCTCATATTAATTGGGAGAAAAATAAAAAAGGTAGGTTAAAATAGCTAAGGTTCTACTGAAGTTTACAGAGAGTATAAAACATTCAAATAACTAGAAAGCGGAGCAAAGCCAATTAATTTAAAACAAAGAGAAGACATGAAGTGACTAAACCATAACAAATTTAATCAGTATATAAAAATATTCCACAGTGAAAGTCTCAAGACTAGATGGGTTTACTTGTGTACTCCAACAAATAGTCTATAATAAAGTCTTCTCAATAACAAATTTAAAAAGAGATAGAATTCCCAATACTTATTAGGCAAGGCTTACATAACCATGGTACCAAAATTTAGACAGCCCCAATGACATGACAGAGTATAGATCCAAAAATATTAAATCAACTTTTAGCAAATCAAACGAACCTATTTATTAATTAGTATGTTATGATTAACTTAGGTCTTAAACTTAGAAGTATGGATAATGTCAAAAACCTAACAATGCAATTCAATTTCTTAACTATCTAAAGAGGAAAGGTCATATAACTATCTCAACAGTTAAAGGAAAAATTTTCAATAAAGTTTAAAAACTTCTGATTGTATTAATTTAAAAAAAAAGCAGTTACTAGAAATAGAAGAGATTCCTTAACTAAGTAATGATTGTATGCCCAAATTCTAAATCATATATCATAACTACTGGTAGGATAAAAAGGGGGAAGCTGGGTGGCTAAGTGTCCAACTCTTGATCTTTTCTCGGGTCATGATCTCACAATTTGTGAGTTCAAGCTCCATGTAGGACTCTGAGCTGAGAGCACGGAGCCTGCTTGGGATTTTATCTCTCCCTCTCCCTCTGCCCCTCCTCTGCTTGTGTGTGCATGTACTCTCTCTCTCTCTCTCTAAATAAATAAATCAAAAATTTAAAAAATAATTATAATAATAACAATTACTGGTGAAACTTTAGAGGACTGCCTTTTTAAATCAAATTAGAACTGATGCTTATTGTTTATCTTACTATTTGAGAAAGTTCTGCCATTTTTTGTGGGTAGATTCAAGAAATGGGGAAAAAATAGATGTAACCACTATAATTGAAGGGGGAAAAAACTATCATATTTAAACATAATATAATTACCAATGTGGAGAAAACAGATTATTTGAGCTTTTACAAAGTTGTCAATTATAAACATTTTTGTATGTCAGTGACATCTATGTAATAATGTGATAAGACATTTTAGAATTATTAATATATGAAATCCTCAAAATAATCAATAAAGGACTTACATTTTTAATCTATTCACACACTTTAGAATGGCTAAAATACAGGGGAGAAAAAGACAGTATCAATTTTTTCTGAGGACATAGAACAAATGGAATTCTCACAAGCTCCTATAAGATTGTTGTATATTTACTCTATGACCCAGAAATTTTACTCCTCTGTATTTAATCAAGACAATATGTGAACAGAAAGTTTATTTATTTATTTATTTTAAAGTTTATTTTTATTTATTTTGAGAGAGTGAGGGAAAAACAGAGAGAGAATCCCAAGCAGGTTCTGTGCTGTCAGCACAGAGACCCATGTGGCGCTTGAATTCATGAACTGTAAAATCATGACCTGAACAGAAACCAAGAGTTGGATGCTTAAACTACTGAGCCACCTGGGTGCCCTAAGAATTTCTTATATATTTTTTTTCTGTATTAGCCCCGAACTTAAACAAACCAAATATTCCTTAAGAGGAAACTGAATAAACAAATGTTTGTGAATTTACATGATAAAATACTACTACACTTTAGAAATGAACAACTCTTGGTATGTGTAATAACGTAAGTTGCAACATCTCTGTATGCACACAAAGTGCTTAGTTCCTCATATGAAATATTAGGATATGCAAAACTAATCAATGACCTTATAAATCAGAAATCTCTTTGCCTATGGGAAGGACTGACTGGTTGGTTCATAAGGATTGACTGAGAAAGAACACAAATGACTTTTGTATTGATATAAATATTCTAAATTTTGACTTAGGAATATTTATAACAATATGTGCATTTGTCAAAACTCATTGTACTGAATACTTAAGATTATTTTTATTCCATTTTATTTAAATTACACTTTATTTTAAAACTTAAAAAATTTTTTTTATTCTTTATTTATTTTTGAGAAACAGAGAGAGACAGAGCACGAACGGGGTGGGGGGTGTGCAGAGAGAGTGAGAGATACAGAATCTGAAGCAGGCTCCAGGCTCTAAGCTATCAGCACACAGAGTCTGACTCAGAGCTCAAACTCATGGACCGTGAGATCATGCCCTGAGCCAAAGTTGGATGTTTAACTGACTAAGCCACCAGAAGCTCCTAAATTACATTTTATTTTAAAAATACATATGTATAAAACGTTATAGGAACTTACACAAAGATATAAATTAAATAATTTAGAATGGTTTGCTATAGACATTCTGTAGAAAGGAAATGGAGAAAAAAGAAAATAAATAGAAGGAAGGAAAGAAAGAAAGATTAGTAAAAATGATCATAACATGTTATTTAATGAGTATTATTCTGAAACCTAAAATACCTGATGTTCCAAAAAGGAAACGAAAACAAAAAATATGTGTCTTGGGAATCATTGTTTCATGGGTATTTTCACATATCTGCAAGGCCAGGGCTTTCTGATAAAAATCACTGGCAACCTGTGTTAAAGGATGATTGAATGCCAACCATGCCTTAGGAGCCAGAAATGGTGAATTTCTCATGAGAAATTTGCAGATTCATCACTTCTAAAGCCACTATTTATATTCTAAAAGGTAACAGACGTAGAAGACTGTGGTTGACCACAGGTAACTAAAACAGTGGATAGCAAAGCCGTGGATAAGGGGGAACTATTGTAATAGGTGATCTATCTCTGATCTACAAACCTTATGTGTGCTGCCAGGATTCTTTTATATATATATAAATTTATCTGCATATATACATATATAAATTTATCTGCATAGATATAGATAGATATAGATATAGATATGGATAAATTTACCTATGTATATATAGATATATACACATATAATATACATGTATATAATGTTTATCACATTTTTAATAAAAATTAAAAAGCAGTATGGTTTGAGTGACGTTATGCTAAAGTAGAATATTTGCCAGGTATTGTCAATGAACACAGTATGGTGCCCAGATAAACATATTTAGCATTAGAAATGTTGGGAAGCAAATCATGTTAAGTAATAGCAGAATAACATTAAAAAGTGGATGGGTTTAGAGCACCTGTGTGGCTCAGCCAGTTATGTGTCTGGTTCTGGATTTTGGCTCAGGTCACGATCTCATGGTTCATGGGATCAAGCCCCACATTGAGCTCTGTGCTAAGAGTGTGGAGTCTGCTTATGATTCCCTCTTTCTCTCTCTCTGCCCCTTCCCCACTTGTACTCCCTCTGTCTCTCTCTCAAAATATAAATAAATAAATACATAAATAAAATAAAAAAGTGGATGAGTTTTCTTCCTAAAGGAATGTATCTGTGAACCAGTAGCATCTGCAGCACCTGGGAGCTTGTTAAAAATGCAGAATCACAAGATATACCTTAGATACTAAATCCAAATCCATGTTATTTGTACATACACTAAAGTCAGAGAGGCATAAAATTAGAGAACAAACTAGACTCAAGTGAAAAATATTAAAGTAAAAAATAGATACAACCAAAAAACTAAATTGGGTCCCATGGGTATTTAACTAAAAAAAAAAAAAACACACACAGCTCAGAAAGCAAACTGAAATAATTACTTTAACAGAAATTCAGATCAAGGATCTGATTAAAAGGTGCCCTGTGAAAGAGGAGAGAAAGCATTGGTAATAAGACTCTTGATGAATACAAACTACGTGGCACCTGTAGGTATCAGACACTTCAACCAAAGATCTGATGACATACACCAGGAATACATATTTTTTAAGTAGACCTAGTGATTACAGCTGAGAAGGTGGTCTTAATAGTTTCTTTGAGTGAACAGGTATATATATTTTATGGTATTTGTAATTAAGAAAAAGTACTTAATATATGAGATACACTATGAGAGTACCAGGCAGGATTAGAGTGAATTGACATCAGACTTCCTTAGTTACTGGATTGTTATCTGGAAGATACATTCTCAATGGAGATGAAAGTGGTGCTATTTGTCCAAAAGATGGATGCTTTGAAAAGTCAAAATTAACTTAGATCTTTTTTCTCATTTAGTGTTTTCCACAAAACATACAGTAATATATTAAGAAAACAATGCGTCATGAAGAGTAACAGCATTGAGAAGTTAAAGTTTTCTGATGAGGATTTTTAATAATAAAATAATCTATAATAAAAATAGAAACAGACAATGTCATCATTATTATGATTATAATTAACCCCAGGACGCAGATTTACCAGGAGGCTCACTGGTGTACACTTGTCTGCTTTCTATGAAATAATTTATCACATCAGGATTCTATTAATGTGCACTCTTTTCCCCCGTCTCCTTATCTCCACCTCTATGAGTTTCCTGTGGCTGCTGTGAAAAATGACCACAACTTTGGTGGCTTAACACAACAGAAATTTATCCTCTCACATTTCTGGAGCCAGAATTCTAACATGAAAGCTCCAGCAAGTCTGTATTCCCTGGAAACTCCAGGAAAGAATACTCCCACACTTCTTTCAACTTCTGGTGGCTCTGGCATTCCTTGGCTTCCTTGGCTTGTGGTCATAAGGCTCCACTCTCTCCACCTTTCCACTGCCTTCTCTGTGTGTCTCCTCCCTATTTACCTCATATGAGGACACCAGTCATTGCATTTGAGGTACACCTATATAAATCAGGATGATCTCATCTTAAGATCCTTAACTTAATGTCATTTGCAAAGTCATTTTTTTTCTAAAAAGGTAACATTCCCTGGTTCTGGGAATCAGGACATGAACGTATTTTTTGGAAGGTCTCCATTCAACTCATTACACAACCCCTCTTCCATGAGTTGCATTTTGTATACGGATGTAGAAGTGTAGCGAGTTAGGAAAGTTAGGAAACCCATAAAGTAGAAAAGTGACTTCCTTTTATCTATTAACTCAGCATTAGTAGATACACAATGAAGAATGAGCCACTGTACCATCCCAAAATATTGTTCCAGAATGTACCACTGTTTCTTTCAGTTAATCTTTGCCCTTCTCTTCATCCCTCATACCTACCAGTTTACTGATACAGATAGGGAGGATTTCTTTGATTCAGAAGATGATCTTTTTTTAAAAAACTGCCAAGTATACATCATGAAAATTGCTCCCAGAGTTTTAAAAGACATTGTCTTTCATCCCAAGTTTTGTGTGGTGAGGTTTTATCTTTGGTACTCTCTTCACTTGCATTTTAATGGGAAATTAGAAGCTGCACCAGGATCCATCAGCTAGAAGCTACTTTAAATGAGATATCTGAATCAAATTTTCACAACCAAAATAATAGATGATTTTTACTTATTACTAATGCTTTCTTTTATATCATTAGTAATTTTAGATAATGACTGCATTATTGATGAATTCAGAAAAAGGTGATAATTAACAATAAAAAGAAAATAGAAGTGTTTAAGAAACAAAGGTTAGTTTTTCTGCCTTTTTACAAGTTTAAACATAAAATTTTAATTATTATAGATATTTTTTTCTATAGGAGATTGTAAATATTCAATGGTGTTCTGATTTCGTTAAGCAGTTTTCCTGGAAACCATGAATTATATCTAAATATAAATGTATCAGCAATGTAACAGTTCAATTCAATTATCATTAAGCATTTGTCTACTTTCCAGTACAGCCTGTGTAATTTCTTTGCCATGAAATACAATGCTTAGCAAAGTCAAATAAAACATATTTTTCTTTTCCTTTCTAATTTGGAAATATACATGGCTAATGTCTCTGGATTTTGAATACATTCATCTTTTTCTAATGCTTTCTCTGGGTCATAAATTTGATAAAGATATATTATACTATCAAAAGAAAGCAGGCATACCGTAATGCAGAATTGAATACTGCCCATCTTTAATGCTTTGATACCATTTATATCTACATCTTTATTAATATTTTAGACATATTATATTGAAAATGCAACTGCATATCCTAATATATCAAGTTTATGATCAGCCTAGCTCTATCAAAATGTTTCTATGGTTGAGGGTATTAGATATTCATTCTGTGTTTTCAAATTGCCTAAGAATGGACTATTAAGTAAATAATATCGTTTTTTAAAATTATTTTTGGGCACATTTAGAGCATAATCTGAAATTGTTCTTTGAGACTTTGCTTATTATAGTGCTCACAGCCACCATGGGAATGTTTCTGAAATCTATTATACCATCATAAAAATACAAAGAGAATTTGACTCAAACTGCATACAAATGAATTAAACCATCTGATTTATTCCCATAGGAGGAAAGATAAAAAGTAGTTCAGGTTAGAATGTTTCACTACATTGGGTGATACATACCAACAAACTCTCGATACAGTGAGTAAATAAGTGAAGAAAATGACATTTTCACAAAATGTATGGTTTCAGAGATGGTAAGAGCAGCTTCAGGCACACAAGGAGATTCCTAAGAAAGTTTGAGGGGGCCATAAATTTGATCCTTATTGTTCCCCATAGCACACATCACCACAGTTTGACATTCCCAGTTCTGCTGTCTCATCACCACTGTGTGGAAAGCCAGGTCTCTCCAGTCATCAGTGGATCCCTGGGTGCAAGTTAGGTACTTTGAGTTTCTAATATTATGTAATTCAAGAAATGAAACTCTGGGGTCATGAAAAAGCCAATGCATCTCCAAGTAGTCTCTAACTTACTCCCCAAAGAGTCTTTGGTGTTCTGGAAAAGTCTAGCCTAATATTCCTCAAATACCATGGACAATCTTAACTTTTGCTATGTGTCATAAAGACTTCATTTAAAAATGCTAATACTGCCTTTACTATTACCAAACTTTAAGTAATGAAATACCTTTATGGATATAGACTTTTCTCTTTCAATTTCTCAGCCCCTCTTCTGCTTCTCTTTAATTGTATCTCCTCTTTGTACTTTCAAGTTATCCATATCATTGTACAAGATTGACTGGACTGTGCCTTACACAAGATCACGTCATAGAAGGGTTTCTGAGAGCCAAAATCAATCTGAGAACCTTAATATGGCCTTAAATCAGCCTGGAATGATACATATATTATATGTCTCTAGAAAATATCTAAAATAAATTTTGCCAATATAAATTTATCATTTTAAAAGTTTGTGTCTACATTATGTAAACATGTTTATAGTGTCGATCTTGGGATATGATTTCATGTCATTTAATAATAATGATTTTTGATAAGTAAATAAAATGTTGTATACCAGTCATATATTTTGACATATGGGAGTTCTGATAAAAATATAAAGAAAGTGAAGAAAAATTTTCCTCCCTTCCAGAAGCCAGAGAATGCATTTTAGAACTGGTCTTGTGCTCTAGTTTCAATTGGACTGGCTTTGAATGTCATCAAGCTTCCTGTTTGACAGTTAATTAATCATTACATTAAAAAAAGGCACACACATGCTAAATTACTGTTTTAGTTTGGGTAAGGAAATTGTTGGGAGAGGAGCGCCTTAAAATCTGGGGTGCCTGGCTGGCTCACTTGGTAAAGCATGGCACTCTTGATCTCCTGGTTATAAGTTTGAGCTCCATGTTGGGTGTAGAGATTGTTTAAAAATAAAATCTTAAAAAATAATCTCAGTGGCTTAAAGGCCAAAGTGTGATGTGCTCCATAGTGGTCTGGGGCCCTTGTACCTTCCCTCTTGAGCTTTTACCCTTCCTTAGCTCTTTGGAGTTCTTTGCTGCTTCTCATGATGATGCAGGCTGAAATCATTCTTAACATCCTTGACACCTCTCCTTTTTTTATTTCCCTCATCCATCTGGTGTTTTCCTCTTGTAATAATCATTCAAAGAAAATGTGCATGTTTTTTTACAGGCCTTACCTCACACAGCAGTTCATTATATAGTAATTGTGAAATTCTTATTTTAACTTGAAATTATATTTCATGTAACACAGTATTCTAAAAATTTTAGTGCAATGTCTTTACAAATCTCATTCAATATACATTTTGATTTATTTTGGGGGGTTACATAATTTCTAGTATTTTATAAATTTATTTTCTAGATTCTACTTTTCCACAAAATCAAAAACATTTTAAAGTTATTTTTAATTTTGAATAAGCTATATACTCAAATGGTCAACAACAAAAGAATGCATAAAGAATACATAGCCTAAAGATTACTTCTTGTCTCTGTCCATTATTCACCCATTTTTAACCCCAACCATTTGCTGGAAACACATAAATCACTATTAATTTCTTATTTATGTTTCTTCTTTCTTTAAGCACAAGCAAGTAAATATAAATATAGGTCCATATCCCCCCAGTTTATACACAATATAAATATATATATAATATATTATATTTTTTAAGTAGACTTCACCCCCAGCATGGAGCTCAGTGCCGGTCTCGACTCACGACCCTGAGATCAGACCTGAGCTGAAATCAAGAGTCAGATGCTTAACCAACAGAGCCACCCAGGCACCCCACACAGTATTGTATATTATATATATACACTGTACTGCATTTGTTTTTACTATCCACATATCAGAAATCTTTCCATATCAATGAAATCTGCCTCATTCTTATGACAGCTGTGCAGTATTCCATTAAGGGATGTATATATTTTTATTTATGTAAGCAGTTCTCAATTGATGGACATTTAGGATACTTCCAATCTTTTGTTATTATATGCAGTTCTGTTATGTCTTTCCTCAGGCATGTAATTTAATTTGCAGAATATGGGGTTTGGGTATATGCATGTTTAGTTTGATAGACAATACCAAATGGCTCTCTGGAAGGGTTATATCAATTTACACTTCTAGTAATATGAGAGTTCCTGTTTCCTACCATCCTCATGAACAAAGGATGTTATTAAACTTCTGGATTTGGCCAGTCATCAAGGTGAAAACTAGTATGTCAGTATGCTTCCTTCATTACAAATATAGTGGCCCACTTTCTCATATGTGTTTGAGCCATTTGTATTTTCTGAGATTTCTGCAAGCACATCCTTTGACCATTTTCTATTGTGCTATTGGTCTTTTCCATACCCATTGTCATGGTCTGAATGTTGGTGCCCCACCAAAATTCATATGTTGAAACCACAATCCCCAATATGATGGTATTTGGAGATGGCGATTTTGAGAAGTAATTCAAATTAGATGAGGTCATGAGGGTGGGACCCTTATGATGGAATTAATGCCTTTATAATAGATACAGGAGAAACCTTGCTGTATTCATGGGTATGCACCAAAAAATAAAAAATAAAGAAAGGCCATATTAGCCCATAGTGTAAGGAGCAATCTGCAAGTCAGGAAGATAACTCTCATCAGAAACCAATCTTGGAATTTTCAGCCTCCAAAATTGTGATAAAATAAATTTCTGTTGTTTAAGCTACCAGTCTATATTTTGTTTTGGTGGCCCAGCTGACTAATACAGATTCTGGTACTGAGAAATCATATGCTGTTGTAATAAATACCTAAAAATTTGGAAGCAGGTTTAGAACTGAGTGATTGAAGAGGCCGGAGGAGGTGCATGCTAGAAATACAAATGTTAAAGGCAATTCTAATAAGGACTCAGAAAGAAAAGAGGACAGCTCTAGAGAAAGCTTCCATCTTCTTAGAGAATACATAAATAATCAAGAACAGAATGCTGGGAGAAATATGGATGTTAAAAGCCATTCTAATGAGGTCTCAGAAGGAAATGAATAACATGTCAATGGAAACTAGAGGAAATGCAATCTTTGCTATGAAGTGGCAGAGAACTTGGCTAAATTATATTCCTGTTCTAGTGTCTTGTGGAAGCAAAACTTGTAAGTGATAAAATTGGATATTTAGCTGAGGAGAATTCTAAACAAAGTGTTGAGAGAGTAGCTTGGTTCCTCCTCCTACTCATGGTAAAAAATATGTGAAGAGAGGAAGGAATAGAAAAAGGAATTGTTAAGCAAAAATGAAACAGAACTTAAAGATTTGGAAAATTCTCAATTTTTTCACATTACAAAAAAAAAATAAGAAAGCATATTCAGAAAAGAGCAACAAGGTTGTGGCTAAACTATAGGATGAGAAAGAGATTATGGGCTTAAACAAGCAGATATACTACTAGTTTGATGTGAAGGAGATGAAGAAAGGATGAAAGGATGAAGGAAGGCTGCTGGACTTCTTAGATTCTACTGGAACTGATTGTAGAGCTATTTAACAGCAAATATGTGCTATTCTTAAAGAAGGGATGAATCAGGGAGCCCGGTGGCTCGGTAAGTGAAGCATCCTATTCTTGGTTTCAGCTCAGGTTATGATTTCATGGTTAATGAGACTGAGCCCCGCATTGGACTCTGCATGTCCACAGAAGCAAAATGTGGAAGGAAGGGGGATGCTGTAAGACAAAAAAGGACTGATTAATGGGTGTAGATATTTCCCAGGAACTTCTGCAGTGACATAATACAGACAAGTGAAGGTCCAATAGCAGCATTTATCACAACATTCATCACCAACCACTTCTATCCTGAGTGAGACCTTGAGGACATCAAACTCTGGGATTACACGTGAGAAAAAGGAGGAAGTTGAGATATCAAACATCATCCTTACCTTCTCAGTTCAACATTATACTCAATTTCACCATCTGAATCTCTTTCGTAAGTTTGTTACATTGCTTCTGTCACTTAACATGTCCTTCCTCTTATCTTTCCCTTTTTTAAGTCCCTGCTATTAAGTGGTATTAATTGGATTATATGACTGGATCAGGGAGTTATTATTTTTTTAATCCCGATCTTCTTTTTGCATTGATTTACTAGTCATATATTTGCTTCTTTGATCTGATTGAAAAGCCAGAGGCAGGAAGCTTTTTAGTTGATTTCTACCATCTGCCCTCCATCTTAGATTCTAGACCTTCAGTATAATACCCCTCTCAGATCATTCCATTACTTCTGCTATTTTTCAAGCTTTACTTTTTCTCTTTACACAGTGAAAGTTAAAGCAGTCAGAGACCTGAGGTTGCAGAGCAATCACTTGTTTGAAATCAAAGTAAAAACAAGGAGAAATGGACTTGAAAACTGTCTTGCCTTGGGAAGACACTTGATGATGTGAGAATAATTTATCTAAGACTTTTAACAAATACAAATGGGCACGTGTGGGCTAACTTGAAAATATAAAACACTAAGGAACTGCAAATTCAAGGGATTCCATCATCCCTTAGAGTTTCTTTGACAAAGACCTTACTAAATTACTCACTAAAGGATTTTGCAAGGGAGAGACTAAAGAAAAGTTCCTGGTAATGCAGGCTTGAGTCAGGAGAACAGTAGCTACTCTGGAAAAAGTACAAAAAACTCATCTGAATTTCTCTCAACCATCTCTTGTACTACACAAGAGCCTTAAGCCTTTGTCCTGTGTCCTTAAGCCTCTGGACAAAAGTCAGAACACTCTACCACTCTCAGGGCACAGACAAGAATAAATTGCTAATGGGGGAAGAAAAGAGAAAGATGTTTTTCTCTGTGGGTCTTTCAGAAAAATATCTTTGACTACTATAGAATCCCTAGCATTGGAAGTGGTTACAAGGTCTCTGAGAAGACTCTTCCTGTGAGAACCAGCAAAAAAGCACATTCTTAAGATGGAGTAGAACACAAATAAGAGATAATACCCTTTCCCAGCCCTCTGCCCCCCACCAGCAGGAAGCAAGTCTTGAGAGACTAGTAACAGCAGTTTACTCCTGTTGACAGGCAAAACTGTGGTGCAAGAACGTCTCTGATCTGTAAGCACAAAGACAGGTCCAAAACTGAGGGTGAAGCAGACATTGAGGGAAAAATCTCTAGCAAACTAGCTCATACACTAATGCTAGAGGAATTTAGAAATATGTTGTCTAAGGAAATGAAATATAGCAACAACAAAACCCAAATCCATAGGGATTCCTAACAAGATTGACTGAA
This sequence comes from Cryptoprocta ferox, assembly GCA_028646485.1. Taxonomy (NCBI): domain Eukaryota; kingdom Metazoa; phylum Chordata; class Mammalia; order Carnivora; family Eupleridae; genus Cryptoprocta; species Cryptoprocta ferox. The sequence continues at coordinate 111,975,481 of CM053573.1, forward strand.
TTCCTCACATTAAAGTGTAGCAAAAGAAGAGATGTGCCCATTTCCTGATATAAATAATATATATCTAGTCTCTACTCTACCTGCAACACATCTAGATTCTAACCAAAATTTATGAGATGACGAAAAACACTGTCAAGGGGTAAAGTAATCTACAGAATGAGATTCAGGTATAATACTGTGATTGTAATTATCATATGGGGAATTTAGGCTAATTATAAGTAATATATTAAAGGTACAGTGGAAAAGGTTGACATCATGCAGAAAAACATGAGTAATTTCAGCTGACAAATGGAAACTCTTAAGAAAGAGTCAGATTAAAATGCTAAAATTGCAAAACATAGTAACAGAGATAAAGAATGCTGTCTATGGTCTCATAAGTAGACTTCATAAAATGAAAGAGTCAGTGCTCTTAAAAATGAACCAATAGAATAAACACTTTAAAACAAAACCAAAAATATTGCATCTAAGATTAGTGAAAAAATATCAAACAATTATATATATATATTTGGAATGCAAGAAGTGAGAGATAATTACAGAAAAAAAATATCATTGATAATTTTCTAAAATTACTGTAAGAGAACAAATCATAGATCTAAGATGTTTAGGAAACATCAAGGGGATAAATTCAAAATACAAAGTATGCGCACACACACACACACACACGCACACACACATATTTACATTCAAGGACACATAATGTCCAAGCTGATAAAAACCAAATTTTGAAACAAACTTTGTGAAAGCAACTGGAAAAAAAGATACAAAATATGAGGTATAAGTTAAGAATTACACATAGTCTTCTCAGCAGAAACTATGCAGATCAGAAGACAATAGAGTGACAGAAAACAATAGTGTAAACACTACAAAGGATGAATTTTACACTATATAAACTGTCATTTAAAAAAAAGTAAATGACATTATAAACATAAACTTCTCTTACCGAATACAATAATTTTCAATGTTTTAATCAAATTAGTAGTAGTATTTTATCAATATTTATCAGAATATAATAATTACTTACTATATAAAGCAAAATAAGAGCATAAAAACATGGGAAAGAATAGCAGGAAGATTTATAAAATGGAAAGCCTCTTGTTCTATGCAAATATAGTGCATATATTATTTTTTTCTTCTTTTCATTTTCCTGAAAATTAAAAAAGTCAATAAAAATGAGCACATTGCAAAGAAAACGAGCACATTGCAATTATAAAACATGTTATTCTAGTACTCTAGCATAGTTCATATGGGCTTGTGAAAAAATTCATTTCATTTAATCAGTAATTCTAGTCTTGAAATGCAATTATCATGTCAAATCTTTTTTTTTTCCACAATTACTTTCAACAAGGTATCCTTAAAATATCTTGATATTGCATTCATGTTTAGGTTTTCAAAGTAAGACTATTTTGAAACTGATATCATCTCTTATGTTTTTAAACATATTCTCTCAGGTTTTATAATGCAACTTGTACTTAAGCTTCAGATCTATACAAAGGCAATTAGGATTCTATAGAAAATAACTCTGGCTAAGTTAAAGAGAAAAGGAATGTATTGAAAGAAAATCAAAGGAAATCTTGGACAATAAGAATGAAACACATTAGGAGTAGAGCAAGAACTGCACCTCTGGGTATTGCAAGAAATAGATTAGTCAGGATGTCATTACTTCCCTTACTATACTGTTGACACTAAGCATTAGGCAACCTTGAGTTTGCTGCCAGTAGGCAATGGATGCTTCCATCACTGGATTTATATACAGAGGGGTTCTGATTTTCTCTGTGCCTCCTCCTCAAAACTCAGTGTTTTCCACAAGAGCATTTCATTAGGTTATATGCCTTCAACTAATATTCTAAAGCCTTTCTTTCTTCATTTGATCTTTTATCTAATCTTTGGTTTTTTAACAAAACTGATTGTGAGTGTCCTCTACTTACAAAACTTCATTATTCTCCACTTCCTACTGAATAGAGTACAAATATTTTGCATTGTATTCAAGCATCTCCTTGATCTGAACATTACCTACATCTTTTCTGAGTGCTCCCTCTCATCCCATCTTAAGTTATACTAAATTACATGCATTTATTATAACATGCCTTGAACTTTCACATCTTTGTATTTTCACCCATGCCTTGTTTGCCACATAAAATATCATTCTTTGACTCTCCAACTCCACCACTTGCATTCACACCAATTCAAATGCCAACTCAAGATGCAGCTGGAATTTCCTTCAATCCACTCCCAGGAAAATGAATCTTCATTTCCTTTTGTTATCTTTGTATCTTGTATATATTGCTATTATTGCACCTAATTTAATAAATTATTTACATATCACTCTTGGCTGTCCATGAATTCCATAAGAGAAAATTCTTTGTTTTATTCAAATTTGCATTCTTTATACCCAATGAACTATTTGGGTATAAAGAATGCCCAAATGCCTGTGTGCTTGCAGGAAGACCCTGTTCCAACTTAAAAGTAGAATAGGAGAGAAAATCATATATACACGGAAAACTTTAGCTCTGATTAGAAAATGTTTACACTATTATAGAGGTACAGATAAAATTTTATGGGATTTCAGAATCAGAAGAGATTATTTCTGGCTTAGAGGAGAAATCTTTAAACAGATGTCCAAACTAGTAAACACATCAAGTGTATGCTGAGATATTTTGAAAGAAGATGTATAAAAAACACAAAGTTATAGTTGTCTCTAATGGAGTTAGCTAAATAACATATATCTAGAAGACAGGATAAAATCACTCCTATACTTCATAAAAGTGAAAAAAGAGAAATACTTGGAGTCAAAGCTAAATGAATATTGATTTAGAACCAAGGAAAGGTTAACTGTGAGAAAGAAATGAGGTACCTGGAAAGAGCTGATGGTAGATAAACGTTATTGTTTTTTAAAATGACAAATGTTAAAATTTTAAGACTTGAATTTCTGTAAGGATGCTGAAAATAAATCCTTGACATAATCCGATGGGTTATTAAATATAAAGGGCATAAACACCTCTTGAGTAAGTCAATAATTTAAAAGAACTGAGGGCAAATGCTGCAATCAAAAATAAATTTCACTAGATTCACTATGTAAATTCTATCTCATTTTACTTTATTTTTAAATCTCATTTTGTTTTAAAGACTGAAAGGTTTTCTGATCAAATGGAATCGCACAGATTTTTAATTTGACTATTTGTAAATTCCCACCTCTAAGTCTCCCATTATTTTGCTTAGATAATGAACTGGTTATTAAGCAAACTACATTTCTCCTTCTTGAGCTGATCTGACAATATGGGGAATGAGAGGAGGGAGAGGGAATGAGTCCTTTCCTGTTTAGTCATTGTTTCTTTTAGCATGTCACTGCAACAGGAAGAGACAATTATAGTTTCCAGTCTCTGAACCAGTGTTTATGCACCTCCTTAATGGTACCAGCGCAGCAACCCCTCCTGTGACCTTCCAGACTTAAAGAATATAAACTGATTTCCTTTTTGCCTCACAGCTCAAACATCCATACTTCTTTCTACAGTTATTATGTGTGTGTTATTTATTTCTCCATTTTGTCCTTTTAACCTTCCAGTGTTTATCTAAATCCTTTCATTAAATTATTCTTGTTGAGATAACTGGTGTGGTTCCTGTTTTTCTAAATGGCTCTTAACTGCCATCAACTCCTAACTAAAAATATTTTGTATCTTTACTTAATCAATACACTTGATGAAATGATCAAGGATTTTCATTACATAAAATGAGACACAGTCATTTAACAATTGGTTAAAGAATTTTGCCAAGAGGTATAAATTAACAGTTCTTTAAGGGAATTAAATGAAATCTGTAGAGTCATATTTTTATGACTTTTTATTTAGTTTTTGTCATTTTTTAAAAATTTCCAATATAATATTATTATTGACCATTTTTAGTAGTATCAATAACAATCCAATAAGTAAAATTGGCAATGATTTCACAATTATCTTTAGTGTTAAGCAGAAGATAAATGACAGTTGGTCCAAGATATTTGAAAAGTAATTTCTTTCAAAAGTGATTAGTTGGTCTGGATCCTCCATAAAGTGCAATTATACATCTAAATCTAATGAAAAATATAAGTCTGAATTTGTTCCTCTCTTTTAGAGACTAAGTAGATAATTATTTGTTCAATTTATATTTAACATGTAGTTTATGATCACAAAAGATTTAGTTCACTGGCATTAATAATCTTAGGAAATCTTTGACTTTAATATTATGACTACAATCTTGTTAAATACAAACATATAGACAGAGCTGGGAAGTATTACATTAAAATTAGTGATGGGGCGCCTGGGTGGCTCAGTCAGTTAAGTCTCCAACTTCAGCTCAGGTCAAGGTCTCGCAGTTTGTGGGTTTGAGCCCTGCATTGGGTTCTATGCTGACAGCATGGAACCTGGAGCCTGCTTTGAATTCTGAGTCTCCCTCTCTCTCAGACTCTCTCTCTCTCTCTCTCTCTCAAAAATAAGTAAAAACATTAAAAATAAATAGAACTAAATAAAATTAGTGTAAGAGGGGTGTGATTATGTGTGGTTTTTGTGTGTCAATGACCTACACATGAACTTGGGCAGAAGTGCCCCACTAAATTTATCTAAAATATTAAGCCCTTTCCCTTTTCTCAGACTTTGGCCTAGAGAGCAGAAATCTAAATACCTATCTGCTTTCCTACTTTTAGCTAGAGTCTATTTCCTACTATTTATATGAGCCAAATTAGATTGTAAGAAAAAGATATAAATTTATAAATGTTTCAGGGTTGTTGGGTTTTGTTTTTCTGTATTTCATTCTTAATATTAATGTAGAGCAATGGAACACTTTGCATTTTCATCTAATCTTGGTCTTGTAGTAGGGTTCTTGTTCTAGACTGTGTAATTCCTGAATAGACATAGAAAGGATGCGATGAACGACAGATGTGAAAATGATCGTGTATTCTTTTTTTGTTTGTTTAAGGAAGTTTCTATAATCTGAAATTCCAGGGAGAGTTGGAACTTTCTGTGTATTGCAGTCAATCATAGTGTCTTCATTAGGAGATCAGTGTATGAATAAGTATCATGAATGTTGCATTTATTAATTACATCTAATTTCTAAAATGTAAGCATGAGAGACACAGAAAAGTGTCCAATAAAATTCATGGTCTCTCACCTTAATCCTAGAGTTGTGACTAGCCAGAGGCTGAGTGATCTGCAACTACATATTCCACCCTCCTTGGCATCTGAGTGTGGCAACATAACCAGATCTTGCCAAGAGAAAAATGTGTGTGTGTATATATATATATATATATATATATTCCTGAAACATTATAATGTATATATAATTGTTCCTGAGACATTATAATTTTTAGACCTTGTTTTGTTTGTTAAAGTAGTTAGAGTTATACCAATGTATTGAACTCACACCCTTACTTCACAATAGTGCTTTTGACAGATTTTATATAATTTTATTTAAGAAAATCATCTTTATTTTACATAGCTTCAGGTACTTTGAAAATTGGAAATTTAGATAGGCCATGAAGATAACTATGAAGTTTTTCTTACATTAATTTAGACCTAGTCTAAATGTAAGCCCAGTCCCACTGTTACATTTCTGTAACACAAAAATCTTTGAAAACCATCATTTTGTTCTGTTTGGTTATTTTTTTTTGGTAACTTCTTTGGTGGGAAAACTCAACTTGGCCTGAACTCAATCAGTATCTGAACTGAACTGATGTGAAGCTATATACTGTGGAAATATTCATAAATTTTGCTATAGTAAATGTATCTGGTTGTAGGGTGCATCACCCAACTATGCTAGGAGTGGCATGTAATAAAGGGTATTCGTGTCTCATTCATTTCAATTAGTCTAAAACATTCTGAAATCTGAAGCAATTTTAAGCCGAAATATTTTAGATGAGTTTGTGGACCTTCATTTTCTAGCTGCTTCAGAATGGCATGTAACCCAGCACAAAAATAATGAATTGATGGATGAAGGATGGTTAGATTAGATAGATAGGTAGATAGATAGATAATAGGTGGATGATAGATGGATAGATAGATAGATGAGATAGATATATGGATAGATAGTAGATAGATAGACAGTAGATAGATAGATAGTAGATAGATTCATGGGATTAAACATTAAAACACGATTTCATAGGCTTGATACGGCCAAAGGTCTATAAATTTCTCTTCTCTTCCCCACACCTGCTTTATAACACTTAGTGTAAGCAAAATATTCTATCTTCTGAAAAGATTTCTTTAAGGTAAGTGACTTTGTTTCCTGTTTGAAGATTTATGACAAGTAAATTTAGAAGGCATTTCTACAGCTTTTCTTAGAAACCCCTGCTACTATTACAACACTTCTAGCTTTACCAGTGAAGTGATGATTGCTTATAAGTTCTTTTTAACCTGGCAAATGTGTGGTGATATTTTCAATATACCATCTCCAGTACTGTTGCCCAGGAATTAGGGAGTAATTTTATTGTGAACTGGAACTTCAAAACAAATGTTTCAGTGTTATCTTGAAAACAAGGGAGCCAAGGATTTCTTTGAATATTTCTCAGATTCATGAATCCTTCATAATTCCATATATAATATTCCTTCCTGTTTATTTAAATTTGAGTTGGAGTCCAAGCTTACATGCTTGTCTGTAACTTGGACTATAAATTAAATATTATCTCTAAATAAAGATAGCCTATTTTATAAAGTGGGTCTCTATCTTCTGTTTGGTTCTCACAGAAGTTTGTAAGAAATTTGTCTTCTAGCTTCCATTTTTTCTGTCACATGTGGGGTATAACTTCAAGATAAATAGCTGTAGGTAATAGCACCAGCACTATTTGTTTGGGAAGATAATGTAATAAATATGTATCATATTTTAGTATATAGTGACTCATGGTAACAATCTATTCTTGAAAATCTTACTCAACTTCTCTTTTTATCTAAACTTCTAACTTCCTAGACAGTCTTAATGAAGTCAAATTCCTGTCTTTTTTCTACTTGAGCTTGAATAGGTCAATGAGTTTCTCTGAACACACAATCGATTCCTCCAAGTACATTTTTCTTACACATGACTACCCAGATGAGTTCAGGCTGTCTTGAGATCTCATTTGAAAAAAGTTGTGAAGTATGCTCAGTCTTAACAAAAATAATTACCCAGCTCCTGATTTATTTACAACTGGCAGCTGATACAATAAATAGCATTCAATTAAGTTTGATATTCATCCATAACAGTATTCTAGTATATTGTAGCTAAATGCTTTTCAACCCAAAACTCCTATGAAACATTCAGCTAGCATTAGTATAATCAAAATTTAAATGTCTACTGATTCTTCTTGAATTGTGTATCTGTAGCAATTAAGCAGAGTCAAAGCTGGCAAAGAAAGTGTCTAAAGGAAATGTCACTTATATTTTATGTACTTAGCAATTGTATAATGGTCAAGGAAGTTAAATACAAAATGGGCTACAGATAAAGTTAATTTATCTTTCAAGTTGTTCAAAGCACATTTTGGAACTAACTATAAGAACTCCTAACATGTATCTCTCTGGTGTACTCTGTGCTCTTTGGTCCTGTCTTCCCTTCACTAGAGAGGAAGGGAGGGTGCCTTTAAAAACTAGGGGTAAGTGCGTGTTCCTGACATTTGTCTTGAACATCTTGGGAGAAATATACAGCTTTTGAGTTATAGGAAAAAAACACATTCTAAAATTGTATGGATGCATAACTTCCAATGCTCTATTAGGCAAATGCAAAGTAGTTCACAGACAGGTGGGCAAGCTGATTTTAACAACACAAATTTTGGTTTAACTCTAATTGACATAAAAGAACTATTCTTAACAGACAAATCTGCATCCTATTCTACAATTGTAGCTAATTAGAAAGATGAGTGTATTTGTCTGAAGATACCAGGAAACACTCACCTCCCCACCAATCTCTTATTTGAAGCATTCTGTTCACATACTATACACTATAATCTCTCTTAGTCTCTTTTTATCTGTCTTTCCCTCACTAAATATATGGTTTCTTGCTAGTGTGATACACATCAATATGATTATAGCACAAGTGTTCATGATAGAGAACTAGTGTTTCAGGTATTCTGCATCCGTGGTGTTGATTTTAAATTCTTTATATCTTGTTCAGTACGCATATGAACTCATTACTCTCCTTGGGAACAATTCTTGCAGATAACTTGTATAAAATTGTAATAATCATAACAATGAATATATAATTATAATCATTATTATAATAATTATAATAACCATTTTTCATGATAAAAATATGACTTCTGTCAGAGCTTTTTGTTTAAAGAAACTTTCTAATGTCCATTTATATGTACATAAAGCTAACACAAACTTTTCTAATACATAAGTGTTTGAATCAGTCTGACTTAAAAAAAATTAATGTTTATTTTATTTTTGAGAGAGGGAGGGAGGGTGAGGAGGGGTGAGAGGCAGAGAGAGAAGGAGACACAGAAGCTGAAGCAGACTTTAGGCTCCAAGGTGCCAGCACAGAGCCCAGTTCTGGGATCGAACTCATGAACTGTGAGATTATGACCTAAGCCAAAGTTGGACGTTTAGCCGACTGAGCCACCCAGGTCAGGTGCCCCCAGACAGCCTGGGTTTTAATCTCACTTTTTTCCACTTATAACCTATCTAACCATGTTGAACTTTCTAACAATGTCATGAATCATATTCTCCATCTATAGTGTAAAGATAATCTTTTAGATTTGTTTAGAGATTAAAATAAGTGATAAGAAGTTCCTATGGTACTCGTCACATACTAGGAATTTATTAAATGTTCAGTACAATATTAGAGTAACATAGAGATATTTTTATTTGTCATATATATAAGAATAAATGAAAAACAAAACAAATATTGATTCTACAGACCACTTGCCAACAAGCCAAGGAGTTAGAATAGAGCAGTAGTTCTCAAAGTTGACAAGCAGCATCAGCATCATCTGGTAACCTGTTAAAAATGAAAATTATCAGGCCTTGACTAGACCTATTAAGCCAGAAATTCTAGGGGGTAGGGCCCAGCAATCTGTGCTTTAACAAACACAGGTGATTCTGATGTGTACTAAGGTTTGCAGAGTCCTGGAGTGACAAGACTAAACTTTCCAGGAGACTGTGTGCATTGGGAACAGTCAAGAGTCTGCAGCACAGGGTTTTAGGTGCTAAACTATGAGTCATATGGCTTTGAAATAAATGTAGGACATATGGTTAGGACTGGTGACTCAGCTCCCTGGGACCTCATAAAACTTCACAAAAACGTGTGAAATTCTAGTAAGGAACAGAGTTCACTTCAAGCCACTGGGCCTGAAGGAAGTGGAAACTGATGACAAGATACGATTAGTCAGGTGGTAGATCTAGTTGTAGAATCTGAAAAACAAGGCAGAAGTCAGTTGCCAGAGCTAAAATCAAGGAGTCAGGAGCCAAATTCTTATACCTAGGGCACAAGATCAGATCTAACTGCACTGCTCCACCCAATGCTTGATCACCTGCACATCACCTTAGAGTGTTGCGAGTTCGCTGAAGGTCTAGAGCCTAGAGCAGGTGGCAAGATGGAGGCAGTGGCTTCTGCTGAAGACAGAGAATGATGGATCGCCAGGTGTACAGAACACATTGATATACCAAAACCTTAATTTTCCCTTCTGGATCTTGAGGAGTATCTCTAAAATGACTTCTGAGGTTGGTATTCTAAGAATTGGTATTTTGCTCTTAGCATAAATCCATAGATGAACGAGAGAGAGAGAGAGGGACAAAAAAAGAAAGGATGTGGAGGAAGAACACCAGTAACAATGGCAAGAATACAGTCCTAAATGATTAAAAGATAGTATTTATTTTATTTTATTTTATTTTGAACAACAACTCAGAGCACCTCCATGCAACATCAAAAGGCAGTCAAAGACATACCCAGATAGTGTAATTCAAACTATGTAAAAGCAAAATGATGCAAGTTTATTCACCCGCTTTCAACCCTTTGCCAGGATGGTACTGGTTGTCAAAACTTAAATGCAATAGCCACCAAAAGCAACTGATCTATAACCATCATAATGGCATTACTCCTTGCTTCTTTTTAGCATATTTAATTTAAAATATGATTTTTACAATTCAGTACCATTGTTTCTGTGTTCTACGTGCCAGATGATATGCTAGAAACTTCGTACACAAAATACATGGGCCACTGTCTCTAGCCACAAAAATCAATACACTTTTAATTAATTAGCATTTCAAATTTTCTCTTGTTCTAGTGCAAAAGAGAATCTTCAGTGACAAGGATTTCTGATGGCTCAAAAATCTCTAGCAAGTGCTCTGGACCCTATAGTACTCACAAGCATATCTAGGAAATATGGTAATTCCCTGTTTAGGTTTCCTATGAATAGAGCTTGAATTTTACACATTTTCTTGAGAAACATATTGAGAAATGACCTGACAACACAAATATGTAACTGGGATACTGAAGGAAAAAGTCGGAATGTGTGGTCAATAATGTATGATCGTATGTTATATCATTGCTTACACATATACACGATACAAGCTTTTGATCACTAACTGTGGCTAAGCAAGCATTTGCACAAAGATCCTTTTATGTGTCACTATGGATACTTCCTATACTTTAAAATGAGGGTTTTGTTTGTTTGTTTGTTTGCTGTGTAGGTTTAGTAATTCAGCATCGCTTCTGTTTGTTCCTGGCAAAATTCCTCTTTGTTTACCAGGTTTATTCTCTCTTATTTTGAGCTCATTTCCAAATATTTCTAGTATAATTTTTAAATGTTATTTATTTATTTATTTATTTATTTATTTATTTATTTAAATTAGTTACAGCATTCCAAAACCAGTCCTGTAAAATGTTCACCTTGGCTAAGAAAACAGACACAAATACGCATTGGCTCTCTAAGAAGAAAGAATCTGTTGTAATTGAAAACTATAGAAGGATATGTACTACTTCAGATCATTCAATGTGTATCATTCAAAAGTGATATTAAGAACATAAATGGTTTATATACAGTGCATAGAATTCTTTCTGCATTTTGTCTGGAAAAATATTTCCATAGAAAAGTTTTAAATATTGCAAATCAATAGCTGAAGTTATGAACATCAAAAACACCTCATTCAAAATGCATTCTATATCTAATGCCCTGTAAATGCTTAACAAATGTGCAGTTCAAGGAGGAAAATGTAAAAGAAAAATTAATTATTCCCATTCATTATACCATATAAGTAAATCCATCTGATAAATGTTCATTTTCTATTGATTTTCCATATGTTACGTTTTCTTCTAGTAGGTAAAGAAGGTAAGTTCATGAGCTCATAGTTTGTGCACTGTAACACTGGCTCAAATTTAATCATATGTCAACATATCCATATTCGCATAAACACAATGGGTCTTGTAAAGCCTCCTAACAAACTAAACTTGGTTTTATTGCTTTTATCTCTGTAGTGGTAGTTTGAAAAATGATTTTCTTGTTTTAAAAAATTACTAAAATTGATTTCCATGGGAAAGTGTTTCCAACGTTCCATAAAGTTGCTAGGTTACAATTGATTATTTAATAAAACTATTTGATAAGTTTCTAAGAAGATTATTTCGAAGCATTTAGCTTTATGTGGGCAATTAAATTTGCAATGAAAAGCAGTAAGAAACTAAAACATCTGTAACAGGGGTTTTGGTATTGCTTCACTGACTAATTACTACCATTTGCTGGACAGCACTTTAGCTCTTATACTGGAAAATATATTATTAAGCATTTTCATAAATGCACTAAATTTAGTTTAGAATAGATATGCCTAAATACTCATTATGATTTAAAGGATTTTAGGAGATTTTCAATTTACTAAAGTTACCAAAAACCTTTCCTTTAGACAAATGTTTGTTACTATTACTTTTGGTGCCCATATCATCCTTAGATGAGTTTTACATGGATAATATATATTTCTCCTGATTAACTAGTTTAATGATAACTTGTCAGTCTTAACTAGAATACATGTAAATTAATAAAGCAAAATATAAAAGAACTATAACATTAGTGGAGTTAATTTCTAAAGAAAAGCATCATTTAGAACCAAAGAGATACCATGATTTTAAGTCCAGAATGTCTCTTCCTTTGCTTTAATAAGGTCCATGTGAATAGTGCCAATGGCCTACTAAGCACTCTCACTATCATACTCTGATTTAGTAAAAAACCTAAATGTCTTTAAAGTTGAAAAAAACACATCATTCATTTATAATACTAACAGTAATTAACAGGACACCAGAATGTGCTCATGATGTGGTAAGACTGAAATAAGATCGACCTCACTTTAACTCTATCTCTTTCTCTAACCTGCGAAAGAGCATATTGGATTTTAAGAAAGTGAGAATAAATTTATTGCATAGGAATAGTTTTTCAAAAGAAATTCCTAAAGAATAGCTAGTCATTTTATTTTCTACTATTGGTATCTATATTAGGATATACTGTTATACATCGCCATGTTATAAAAATATTACTGATTAACTGGGTACATAGAACCAATGTTTTTGAGCATCTAATTTGGTTTAGACATCTTTGATGTAATAAGACACTTCATTTTCTAAAGAAATCTTTGAAAGAAATGTCTGGTATTGATTCTCCTACATCCATTCCATCTGAAATTTCACAAAATATTTCCTATGTGAACCACCATTATCAGCTGTGTGGCTTGCAAAAGATTCACCCTAGCCCCAACTCCAAATATATATTTAACTTGGTTAAATCTAATCAGCTTGCTCCACTTCCTAGACATAATGATTTGTTCAGAGAGGATTCAGATGAATTAGAGCTAAACAAATGTGGGATTATTAATACTGGGACTTAAGGAAGAGTGAAGCTTATTCTCTCCTTCAGGACTTGTGGCAAAATAGCATAATTGGTGCTATTCCATTCTTGCTACCATAAGGGGAGCCAGTTTGAAGATAAAGTTGAAGAAAGCCAAGAAGTGTAGACTAACAGAGCCTGATTTTAATATTATGTGAATCTATTGGATCAAAGCATGTTTGGAAGGCAAGTTGACACATAAACTATCACTTACATAGGCCAGTAAACTTCCCTTCTTCCTTCCTCCCTCCTTCCCTCCCTCTCTTCCTTCCTCCCTCCTTCCTCCTCTTCTAAGTTAAAAAAATTCAATGTAGTTTGAGTATTTTGTCAGTTCCAAATGAAATATTTGAAACAATTATGAAATCTTTAATGAACACATCTTTATCTCCATACTGAAACTCATCAAGTTTATGTAACTTGGCCAAGGTTAGGCAGCCAATGGTAGAACCAATTTCAAATTCAGTTCCAAATGGCTCCAAAATCTAGATTCTTTTCTTTATACCACATAGACCTTTTGCTGTTAACTAAACCTCACCATGGCAGACCAGAGGCAAGAACCTAAGTTTTCTGATGACTAATCCAAGTATTTTCACAGTGCCAATTCTAATAAATAGATTTATCATAATAAAACGAATAGATGTCCCTTAGGGAGGCAGTCCAACAGATGCTTATCTTTTATCTCCTTTCTCTAAACATTTGCATCTTTACCCTTTTATCTACATGCCCTGAAGATATCCCATGGTCCTTTGATAGGATATCATTTTTAAGATAAAAATATGTCCAGATTTGGCAGGTTAAAATGGCAGATACTCAGTGCAATTCAGTCCCTATTGCGTTGTAAATAAAACATGCTATTAAAAAATTCAATCTCATTTCCCTCCCCTAATTATATAGACTTGAAATTAGACATGATACTCATGAATTAAGACATGGTACAGAATATAATACCCCAAAGCATAAACATCTATGATAATAATCAAACAAAATTGATTTTTAAAGTTGAGATAGTAAAGAAGCAATTTTCCAGAGCCTATAATAATTTAGCTACTTGACTTGTTAAAATGTGGCTTAGTGTTATAAATCATCCTCTGAACCTTAAACTTCTAATATAAAAAGTCATTTCTTTAAAAAAGGTAGTGAAATGTTTCCAATTTATTTTTATCATGGCAAATACAGAATATACATAATATTTTAGGAGAACTTGGACTATTTCCTAAGCTAGCAATAAAATGTACAAACATTGATAGTTCACTGGCCATTCAAAGATCTTTTATTTTGTTAATCAGCATATTTAGGTGGCAAACTGTGCATTCTATATTGCAAAGACCAATTAAAACAACCTTATGCTTCTAGAATCTAGCTCATGAGATATATAAAGAAAATGTTTATAAATAATTATATATACAGACTTAATCTTTAATAATAAAATATCTATAAAATGTATATTTCTTAATCAGGTGTCATTTGATGCTTGAACATATAAATATCTTTTGGGTCCCCTGGGTGGCTCAGTTGGTTAAAGGTCTGACTCTTGATTTCAGCTCAGGTCATGATCTCAGGGTTCCATAAGTTCGAGCCTTCCTTCAGGCTCTGCACTGATAGCAGGGAGCTTCTTGGGAGTCTCTCTCTCTCGCTCTCTCTCCCTCTTTCTCCGCTCCTCCCCACCTTGCATGCTCTCTCTCTCTCTCTCTCTCTCTCAAAATGAACAAATAAACCTTAAAAATTAATAAATAAATGTTTTTTAACAGAAAAATTAGAAACATAATTTGCTCAAACACATGTATTTTCTTTTTCCACTTAATTTTAATTAATTACATTTAATTTTATAATAGTAAGAAAATAAAAATTTGATTCAAGTTTGAACTATGTTTAGTAGATAAGAAAATCAAAGTAAATGATGATTTCAGGATTTGAATTTGGAAATAGCAATAATGATAATAATAGGCATTGCTCATTTTCACAATTGTAAAAAGTATTTTCACATAGTATTATAGTGGTATTATAGTGTATCCATAATTGGATCATCTTAATCTTTTATCTTAAAGTTTTAAATAATTGATTTGAATCCTATGCCTGAATACATAAGGAAATTATAGATAGATAATAGTAATTCCATTCCACCATATGTGAAACAATGGGAAAATTAATTATTTAAACTTATGCAATCCCTCTTGCATTAGTTAAATTGAGCCACAGATAGATTGAGTCAAACATTCAGTCAGCCTGAGTGACTTGCACTTTAGGAGAGGCCAGATATAAACCAAAATTTTTACCTAACACCTGGGCTAGTATACTCACAACTTACAACTTACCAACATATTGAATTCATTCTAAGAAGATACTGAGTGCCTCTTCAAGGTTTTGGTTTGCCTTTTCTTAATAACTGTTTTTTTTTTAATTTATTCATTTATTTTGCAAGACAGAGCATTAGTGGAGGAGGCACAGAGAGAGGAGAGAGAGAGAATCCCAAGCAGGCTTTGCACTCTCAACACAGAGCTCGATGCGGGGCTCTAACTCACAAACCATGAGATCATGATCTGAGCTGAAATCAAGAGTCAGACGCTTAACTGACTGAGCCACCCAGGAACTCTCTTTTATAACTTCTTTTAATATTTTATTACAGTATGTGATTAGCATACTCTCATTAAGGAATTTGTCTTCATTAAAAAAAAGGAATGCCTAAGTAGACCTGTAAGATTGTGCATTTATGAAGACTATACATTATGGGGAAAATGGACAGTTGACCTTTGAACAACATGGGTCTGAACTGCATGGGTCCACTTACACATAGAAGTGTCTCAGTAAATATAGCACAGTACTCTAAATATAGTATTTCCTTTTTGCAGAGGTGCTTGCCTTTCTTCACTCTAGGTTAAACACCCGAACTTGAGTGAAGAAGTTGAGGCAAGATGCAACACAAACTTAAGAAGCCTAAATCTAAATCTGTTCCAAACATAGCATTTTCTATTAATGACAACATCAAATCTTCTAGTTGCTTAGAGTCCAAATGGTTTTCTCACACCCCAAATGTAATTTTTCTGGAAACTCTGCTTCTCACCTATCAAAAACACATCTAGATTCTGATGACTTCGTACTACCTTCATGAATCCATACTGGTCCAAGCATGGATTATGGCAATGGCCACTTGCTGGTGTTCCTGCCTCCACCTAAATCCCCCCTGTACCCATGCAACTCTAGGACAACACTCCTAAAAGGAGTGACCTTTTAGATTACACGTCAGATGATTTCATTGCTTGAATCAGATTCTTTCACAGCTTCCCATTTCATTCAATCTAAAAGTCAAATCTTTTTAATGGCCTTACAAAGCCTTATTTCCCCTCCCTTCCTCTCCCTTCCATCCACGGTGGCTTACTTGTTGATTATAGAATTGTCAAAGAAAACTTTTGCTTAAGGGTTTTTGCTTTTGTGCCTTCCTCTGACTCAAAGTCAAAACTATTCTGGCATATTCTTTCATGAAAAATTACCTTAAATATAGAAACAAGGCAAAAAAATTTAAAGGTTGGGTATTAGGTTCTTTCTATGTCATTTGGGAGCATTATAACAGATCCACCCAAGGATCATTTAAAGGAATACACTTTGTTCAATTCAATATTTACTTTTGATTTTTGACTATGGACTAATAAAGATTTAGTGAAGATTTAGTAAAGTTACATATGGCTTATAGTCCAGAAGACATTAACCAGTTTTGTATCTAACTTAACAAGTTTATTCTAACATCATTTACTAAGTGACCTATAAATCCCAAGCTCTATGAAATGCTCTTTGATGAACCCATCTTATTGATTCCCTCATTTATTAATAATTGAGAGGTGCCTGGGTGGCTCACTTGGTTGCATGTCCAAGTCTTGATTTCCACTCAGGTCATAATCTCATGGTTTGTGGGATTGAGCCCCGAGTTGGACTCTGTGCTAACAGCACAAACACCACTTAGGATTCTCTCTCCCTCTCTTTTTTTGTCTCTCCCCAGTTTATGCTCTCTCTCTCTCAAAATAAATAAACACACTTTAAAAAAAGAAAAGACAAATTAATAATTGAAATAAAATCTTTGGCACATGCACATTTTATATTTGTATGAGAGCCATGATTTAACTTTTTAAAAATTATACTTCCATAAATAGTTATCTTCAAATATTTGTGTAAAAATCACCACAGTAGGTCCTATACTTATCATTCTATTTTAAAAATTGCTATACTCGGGGCGCCTGGGTGGCTTGGTCAGTTAAGCTTCTGACTTCTGCTCAGGTCATGATCTCATGGTTTGTGAGTTGGAGCCCCACTTGTGCTTTGTGCTGACAGCTCAGAGCCTGGAGCCTCCTTCTGATTCTATGTTTCCCCCGTCTCTGCCCCTCCCATGTTCATGATCTGTCTCTCTCTGTCTCTCATTAATAAATAAAAATGTTTAAAAATTTAAAAAAAATTGCTATACTCCCATCTCTAGTGCCTCCTATCTCTTTTCCTTGTTATTTTCTTTCAATGCATTTCTCAGCTTCTAACACACTATATAATTCGCTATTATTTTGTGTTTACTCCCTTTTACCTTTCTGTTAGATCATAAACTCTAAAAGAGCATTTTTTTCTTTTTTCTAACTAATGTACAGTTAGTTCTGCTACAACACAATACACTTGTTCCTAAGAATCACCACATTAATATATAAGCACTACAATACAGTAAAAGCACTTCAGTGTGAAGAGAAGTGAAGTTTGCTTGAGGAAGGGCCTTTAGAAGGATTGCAGCTTCTGCCATATTGTGAAGTAGTGGCAGGAGCTTTATTTGAATTGATGGCAAATTATCACACCAGCTGTGGGATGTCGAGGATAGGCCATACTTGATAAAGCATAGTCAATGTTTCATTAATTTTTACATTTTTAAAACAACAATCAAAACCAATGATGGTTATGTTTAAATAAACTACAATAATTAAAACATTTTTAAAATTTGTGGTGATATTTACATAATAAATTTCTCAGTTTCCCCCAAGGCTGATTATTCTAGATGAAAAGGATATTTTTAAATTATCCAAAATGGCATGGGTTTTGAAAGAATAAGAATGATTCTTCTTGTGTAGTATTTATATGAAACACCACATTAATTAGTACTGGTTTTCTGTACCTAAATGACCGCATCCCAAATAGTTAACAATTATAAAAATACATATTGTGAAATAAGTGGGACTGAAATAATCACATGTATGAAAGCTAATGTGGCTGGAGGCTTATTCAGTTACCCTGTTTAGATCCTGGTAGAGACCAGGGAATCTTTCAATCAACAGATATTCGTTCTCAAGGACCATAAAGACATTTACAAGATTATTTCTCGAGCATTTATCATATGCTTCCTGTCAATAAACAAGTATGAAAATTTTCATTCATATCTTCAATCCAGGGGGGAAATATCTTCCACCCAGCATAAAATACACAGTTTAGATATTCATGTATTCAACTTTCCTCTCCTTCCATTTCTTCTGGGTAGTAAAAGGAAATGCTTGAACAGTAATTCCCTATATAATTTAGAGAAAACAGAAGTCCACAGAGTACCTATATCTTTTTTTTTTAATTTTCCATAGTTAAAATTTAGCCATTGGTGTTCAAGGTATGGTTTTGAATATTACAAACATGCCTGCCATCCACCTCCACCCCCAAAGAAAACACACAATTGCCATTTCTGGAAGCCATGCTACATAAACATACTAATTCAATAAGAACAGAGCACTGATCATAAATGCAACCTAGTCCTGCCTTTCATCAGCACGTCAGTTTTAAGACCATCCTACTTAGGAGTCTTGGAATAGCCGCTGAACACAGCATAGTGTAGTCTCACTTGGATGTTTTTGCCTTTTACAATCAGTTGGTAGAGATGCTTGAATTTATGTGAGCAGAATTCAAATAGCCAATGTCTTCTAGTAATGGAATTTAAATTCTATGATTCTAATTTGTACAGATTATCTGTACTCCCTTTAAAGGATTTTATTTTCTCAGTTTGAAACTTTCTAGAACTAATAATCATTCTAATTTTTCTATTGGAAATACACAGTGGTTATGCTGCTGATAATGGTAGAAGGCTTGTGGAAGGGTAGACAGAAATAAAATCATGTGGAAAGGAAAATGTCCCACCTAAGCAATGTGCCTAGTAGATACCAGAAATGACCATTGAGTTACATCACAATTGGCT
Organism: Cryptoprocta ferox; assembly: GCA_028646485.1. Lineage (NCBI taxonomy): Eukaryota > Metazoa > Chordata > Mammalia > Carnivora > Eupleridae > Cryptoprocta > Cryptoprocta ferox. The sequence continues at coordinate 111,994,467 of CM053573.1, forward strand.
TGAAAAAGCTGGAACCAATAAAGGACCATGAACTTTTGGTGATTCTGGGAGACCAGATGCAAACTGGATCTAACAAACTGAAGACTCTATCTTGATCAATGAATAATGGAACATATTACATCTAACCATGTACAAACTTCCACACGTATCTCATACTATTAAGAATGCTAGTTTTGCACTCTTAATCAGCATTTCCATCATGAACACTACCTCTTTTATCAAATAAAATTCCTCTAGTTTTCTCCTTAACAAACTACCTAGTGAATGTCTTCACTGACTGGTATTCCCTTGCCTGACAAATTAAAAGATTCATTACACAGTTGTTTTTAGTTCTGGTAGTTTTTATTTTATTTCTGGTGATCTTTATATTTTTGATGTATGTGAACTGAATTCATGAGAGAGTAACTACTTTTAAAAATAATTTTATTTTTACAGTGAGAATTTCTTTTTGCATTTTTAAAAAGCACTATATTCATGGGACGCCTGGGTGGCTCAGTCGGTTAAGCGTCTGACCTCGGCTCAGGTCTAGATCTCATGGCTTGTGGGTTTGAGCCCTGCTCTGCCTGGCTCTGTGCTGATAGCTCAAAGCCTGGAGTCTGCTTTGGATTCTGTGTCTCTCTCTCTCTCTCTGCCCCTCCCCCACTCCTGCTCTGTCTCTCTCTCTCTCAAAATAAATAAACATAATTCTAAAAAATTACCCCAAAAAAGGTTTTGCTAAGAGGAGAATAATGCTTTTTGTTTTTCTTCTAAAGTAATAGTATTATTAAACTCTAAATTTCTTTTTTATATGTCAAAGAGATTTGGAAAATGGATATGAAAGATATTTTCTTTGTTTTTCATTACTCATATAGGAAATTTAAGAGATGAGACTATATTTAAACATGAATTCTAAGTGCATTTTGCCATGTCATTTAACATTACCTAAGATTTATTTTATTTATTTTTCTTATTATTAAGGCAATGCATGTTCATTTACAGAAATTTAGAAAACTATATATATATATATATATATATATATATATATATATATATATAAAATCAGAGAATTTAGCTTCTCCCTAGAATATAGAAACCCTGAAAGAATGTCACTCCCATGCTAACAGGAAGAAATAAATTCAAAATGATAAATTTCCATGAAACCTCTGAGAGTTGAGGTTCACAGGAAAAAGCAAGTATCCTGAAATCAAGGACAAGAGGCTCCTCGAAGACAGACTGGCTGCAGGCACTGGGCCACCTGTGACAGAGCACTGACCGAAGAAGGGCTGGGACATAAAAGCAGGTGAGAATAAATCACACCAGATTTGTAACAAATTACAAATGGTCAAGTCTGAGCTATGTTAGAGGATAGGGTTAGAGATCACCATGGAGTTGCCGACAAAAGAAGAGTTTCTACTCTCTACTGGCTTTTCTTTTCTTCTTTTTTTTTTAAATATAATTTATTGTCAAATTGCTTTCCATACAACACTCAGTGCTCATCCCGACAAGTGCCCTCCTCAATGCCCTTCACCCAATTTCTCCTCTCCCCCTACCCCCCCATCCACCTTCAGTTTGTTCTCAGTATTTAAGAGTCTCTTATGATTTGGAATCCTCCCTCTACTGGCTTTCCTTCATGGTCCTCCACAGAGTGCTAAAGACCCGAATGGTAAAGGATGAGAGAGTAAGTAGAGACAGTCTCTCTTTCCTGTATAGATACAGACTTTCCAAATATGTGAAGTTTAAGAATTTCACCAAAAGGGTATATGGATGGGAAACAAGCCCACAAAAAGATGCTCAACATCACTATTCATTGGAGAAAAGTAAATTAAACAACACTGGAATACCACAACACAATTTTTAGTTTGGAAAAACTTAAGGAAACAATAGTACCAATGACTGACAAATTTCAGAGCAACTGGAGCTCACATCCTTTGCTTGTGGGAATGCTAAATAATATACACCAGGTCAAAAAACATGTCGACAGTTTCTTATAAAGGTAAAAATTCACTTCATAAGACCAGAATTCCCACTCTTAAATATTTGTCCAAGATAAATTAAAATTTATGTTCATACAAAAACTTACACAGTAATGTCTTCAGAAGTTTTACTGAAAAATCGCAAAAAAAAACAAACAAACAAAAAAAAACAACTAGACACAACCTTAATGTCCTACCACTTGTGAATGTATAGAGACACTGTGGTACATCCATATGATAAATTCCTATTCAGAAATAAAGGGACTGATCAATGATACAGACCACAACATTGATGAATCTAAAATTGATTATGGTAAGTAAAAGAAGCCATACTCAAAAGGCTGCATATTACAACTCATTTATATGACATATAATTTCATTTATATGATATTCTGGAAAAGACAAAACTATAGGGAAAGAAAACAAATCAGTGGTTGTCAACTGTGGAAATGAAGAAAAGAGAATAAAAAGGAATAAGAGAACTTTTAGGATAATAGAATATTCCATATTTTACTTGTTGGTATGGTTATATAATTATATGTCTTTTTCAAAACTTACAGAACTCTACATTCAAAAGGCAAATTTTACTGAATGAAATTATACCTCAATAACTTGACTTTAAAAATAATTATCTCTTAGTAATTTATAACAGTTCTGATAGCCAATATGAATTATGGATGTATAGACATGTATATGTCAACTAATAGTCACCAATTTATTTTCCCCTTATGTTCAATATATATTTCAAATTAATATGTAAGCATTAGCTTATTTCATCTCCAAAATAGCTATATCAGGAAGGTACTACTGTTGTCACCATTTTATAGTTGGGCAAACTGAGGCTCAAGAGGTATTGTAACTCACCCAAGAACACTGAGTCTGTCATTGGTAATGTAATGGTTTGAACACAAACTGTCTGGGTTCAAAGATCAAGCTTTATGAGTCCAATAACTCATTAAATAGTTATATAGTCATATGTATTTATATTTAGCTATACATCGTTATATATAGTCACCTGTAGTTATATATATGCAAAGTTATATGTTTCTTTGCTATTATTATACACCAAGTAATTTTAGAAAGTAAGATGACTATAATATAATGATATAATACTAAGAGAACAAGGGAGAAAAGCATAGACAAAGGAAAAAATATATATTTTATTCTTACTATTTGAAGTGGTTATATTCTACGAAGTCTCCAGAAACATTGAGAGCAAATACTGAATCACTGTCCCTAGAAGAAATACAAGGTTAAATGCTTACAAACCTCTGGTCACAACATTTCCATCAACTGGTCAATGTATAACCTTGTTTTTAGCATGTTTCTATTTTAAAAAATATTTCAAAAATCCTGGATGAGAGCACAGGCAGAAATGTCTCTGATATCAGCTGTAGCAACATTTTTCTAGGTATGTCTCCTGAGGCAAAGGAAACAGAAGTAAAAATAAACTATTGACACTACATCAAAATAAAAAGCTTCTGTATAGCAAAGGAAATAATCAGCAAAACTAAAAGGCAACCTATGGAATGGGAAAAGATATTTGCAAATGACATAAAAGATAAAGTCTTAGTATTCAAAATATATAAAGAACTTATAAAACTCAATAGCCAAAAAACAAATAATCCAAGTAAAAACTGAGCAGACACATGAACAGACATTTCCCCAAAGATGATATACAGATGGCCAAGTGACATATGAAAAGATGTTCAATATCACTCATCATCAAGGAAATGCAAATCAAAACTACAATAAGATATGATCTCACACCTGTCAGAATGGTTAAAAAAAAAACACGCAAGAAACAAATGTTGGCAAGGTTGTGGAGAAAAATGAACCCTCTTGCACTGTTGGTGGGAATGCAAACTGGTGCAGCCACTGTGGAAAACAGTATGGAGGTTCCTAAAAAAGTTAAAAGTAGAAATACCCTGTGATCCAGCAGTTACATTACTGGATATTTGCCCCCAAAAAGAGGGAAACACTAATTCAAAGAAATATGCATGCCCCTATGTTTATAGCAGCATTATTTACAATAGCCAAATGATGGAAACAGCTCAAATGTCCATTGACTAATTAATGAATAGAGGTGATATATATATACAATAGAATATTATTACCCCATTAAAAAGAATATAATCTTGCCATTTGCAATGACAAAGATGGAGCTAGAGAGTAAACAACATGCTAAGCAAAATAAGTCAGAGCAAAACTAAGCAAAGCTAAGGAAAATAAGTCAAAGAAAAATACCATATGATTTCACTTAAATGTGGAATTTAAGAAACAAAACAAATGAGCAAGTGAAAAGATATATATATATCAAATGAGCAAGTGAAAATCTCTCTCTCTCTCTCTCTATATATATATATATATATATATATATATATATATATAGACTCTTTAACTATAGAGAACAAACTGATGGTTGCCAAACAGTATGGGTGAGGAGATGGGTGAAATGGGGGATGGGTATTAAGCATGCACTTGTGATGAGCACCGGGTGATCTATGAAAGTGTTGAATCACTATACTGTACACCTGAAACTACTGTATGCTAACTATATACTGGAATTAAAAAAACAATAATTATTTCATATATTTTGTTGATTCATTAACATTGAACTCACAGCCTGCAACACTTTTACTCATTCTCAATCAAAGCTTATTTAACAGACAATTGTTTCCATTGGGCACATCATAGCTTTCTTGTACTTAGAAACACTGGACAGCAGTTTGCAGTATGCTTGTAGGCCATTTCAAACATCAAAATCACCAACCCAAATCACAAAAACTAGAAAAATGTGTCACTAAATATATTGCAAAGAGGATGCTTATTGAAAGTATGGGAATGGATACAAGAAGTCAGACCTTCACCTTGATCAAACTCACGTGGGATATATTGACTGTGGTAGCTCAATTTTTTTCACCACTCTGCATATACACATGTCAGGGGCATGACCAAGAAGGCACTTCGAGTATTGATTTTCGGTTGCAAATTCATTTTAGCAAGGAGGTGAACTGGCATGCAGGAAATCTGCTAACAATGAAGATTGAATGATTATGTGTGTGCATGTGTGCGTGTGTGTTATTTCCATCCAAAGATGTATTTTTCTTTATTTCTTAGTATTATATCATGATCATTTTCATTTCCAAAATTATTTAAGTTTGTCTTTGGAATTGCTACATTTGATATATAATTCTAGCATATTTTATGTGATTAATTAATCAGATATTTTTTGAGTTTCAAGATTTTTGTACTCCTTTTGGTATCATAAATAATTTTTTCAATAAAAGATTTCTTCTCTTTTTTTTTCTAATCTATTTTTAACCAGGAGAATGTAAGCTTCTTAGAGTCATGGATATTTTGCTGTTTTGTTCTCTGTTGGATCTTCATTTGTAGGACCATTTCTAGAACATAGTAGATGTTTAATTAATACTTGAATGAATAACTGAATACACCTGAACCCTGAAGGGATGAAGGTATCTGGATTCACTGACCTATACTTTCAGAAGGAAAAAGAAAACTCTTCTATATTTGTGAGATATGTGTTCATCTTAACAATGAAAAAAGAAGAGAAACTCATGGTTAAATCAAGTTTACCATCCATCTCAGGAAATATCCACCACATCAGAATAAAATAACAAAGTTTCTATTTTTAGATACCTGAAAGAGATTCAAATATCTGTTTATGAAATAATATTTTTTTAGAAACAATTGAAAATAATACCTACCATATTTGAAGTTACATATACTTTGTCAATATGACAACATAATCTATTCACATATCTGAGTAAAAACAATTTGAGAAAGCTTTCTATATGTATAGAAGGACTCTAGAACTAAGGTGAATATTCTAAGCATTGTTATATAAGTATTATATAATTTAATACTGTACACCGTAGTGGTAAATGTAATTACTTGAACTTTAGATAAAAATAAAGGATCTGACCAAGTGAGCCTGAAAGAATCACTAAATGCATTTTTTGAGTAAGATAAATGTCTCTTATTACCAAGCCAGCTTGAGCTCAACAACCCATTAGCAAGGGAAGTTCTTACATGGGTAGAATCTGCTCTTGCAGTTTCCTCTCAAAGGATTAGTTCTATGGATGCCAGTTTCCTAAGAAAGGAAATCAGTATGGTCAAGAATATTTGAGTGAAACAGAAAAATACAGTGGTGCTTATTAATTAAATGAATGGTCTCTGTTTTGAGGGAAAAAAACAAATCCTTCTTGTTTCTTTACAACCTGCTGAATTCCAACTCCTATCTCTACCTCTAGAAACAATTCAAAGTATTAATTCTTAGAATTAATAGTCATGGGGGGTGCCTGGGTGGCTCAGTCGGTTAAGCATCTGACTTTGGCTCAGGTCATGATCTCACGGTTCATGGGTTCAAGTCCCGCATCGGGTTCTGTGCTGACAGCTGGGAGCCTGGAACCTGCTTCAGATTCTGTCTCCCTCTCTCTCTGCCCCTCCCCCACTCATGCTCTATTTCTGTCTCAATAATAAATAAACATAAAAAAATTAAAAGAAAAGGATCAATAGTCATAGAACTGACCATAATTCAACTTGCAATTTGCTTAAATATTTTGAGTCTTTTCCTCCACCTTCCATAAAGATGACTATAGGAAAATTGCTCAGCCATTCAGTTGAATTTTCAGTTGTATTTTCTGAATTTTCTGTCATTTCTGAAAACATGTAATTTAAAAGAATCATGCTTATGGCTGTCTAGATTTAGTACAAGCAAGTGTTTGTTGACTTTGACATTAAATAGTTTCCATGGTTCCATGGATTAGAGGGTATGAGATGAAAGGAAAAGTGAATGAAAAATGAAGAAATGGATAGAACTGTGGTGTCTGGGTGGCTCAGTCTGTTAACCGTCTGACTCTTGATTTTGGCTCAGGTTATGATCTCAGAGGCTCTGGAATGGATACGGAGCCTGCTTAAGATTCTCTCTCTCCTTTTCGCTCTGCCCCTCCCCTTCTCGTTTTCTTTCTAAACTAATAAAAAAATTTCAATAATTTTATGAATGAAAATGATAGAGAAAAATGAGTAATGGTGAAAAGGTTTGTATTTTGTTTCTTGTTTTTATTGTGATGTTTCATTTGTTTTAAGCTTTGGAGACATCAGGATATTATATGTGAGTATCAGGATTGACTTATGGAAAAAAAGAGAAAAAAGAAATATATGGAAATTCATCCAAACTACAAAAGAAAAGCAATCACTCTTGACTCTATTTCACTTAAAGAACCTAATAAAGTACTATAAGGAGTATTAATTTAAGATGCTAGTGCGCCAAAAATAAAACCAAAGAAAGATAACATAAAACATGTTTTTAAAATTTTATTTATTTTATGGGGCACCTGGGTAGTTCAGTCGGCTAAGCGTCTGACTTTGGCCCTGGTCATGACCTCACAGCTTATGAATTGGAGCCCTATGTCAGGCTTTGTGCTGACAGCTCAGATCCTGGAGCCTCCTTCAGATTCTGTGTCTCCCTCTCTCTCTGCTCCTCTCCCACTCATGCTCTATCTCTGTCTCTCTCTCTCACATACACAAAAATAAAGAAACATTAAAAAAATAATAAATTATTTATTTTGAGAGAGAGAAAGCATAAGCAGGAAGGGACAGAGAGAGAGAGGGAGAGAGGGAGGGGGAAAGAGAGAGAGAGAGAGAGAGAGAGAGAGAGAATCCCAAGCAAGCTCCATGCTTTCATGGTCAGAGCCTGATGTAGGCTGAAACCATGAACCAGGAGTCATGACCTGAACTGAGATCAACAGTCTGATGCTTAACCAACTAAGCCAATCAGGTGCTCCTAAAATATTTTAGTTTGAAGAAACATTACTATGTATCTACATCACTGCTAAATTAGAAAAGTAATTTTTTTAATGTTTATTTATTTTTGAGAGACAGAGAGAGAGAGCACAAGCAGGGAAGGGGCAGAGAGAGAGGGAGACACAGCATCTGAAGCAGGTTCCAGGCTCTGAGCGGTCAGTGCAGAGTTCCACCTAGGGCTCAAACTCATGAGATCATGACCTGAGCCAAACTTGGACGCTTAACTGACTAAGTCACCCAGGTGCCCCAAGAAAAGTAATTTTTATATTAGCATTCCATATTGTAGGTTTTTTTTTATAACTTTTTAAAACTTTATTTATTTATTTTGAAAGAAAGAGAGAAAGTGAGCAGGGGAGGGGCAGAGAGAGAAGGAGAGACAGAGAATCCTAAGCAGGCTCTGTGCCCTAAGCACAGTGCCCAATGCAGGGCTCAAACTCAGTAACCATGAGATAATGACACGAGCTGAAATCAAGAGGTGGATTCTTAACAGATGGAGCCACCCAGATGTCCCTCCATACTGTAGTTTTTATAGCTCCAAAAATAAAGATAAAACAAGTGAATAACTCTGAAATATTGAGTTGTGCTATTTATTTAATAAACATTTGTTATCCACTAAATAACTTTGATAATTTTTGCATTTATCATATTTTATTAATTATTTATTCCTCTAGAAATTAGAGTTTTCACATTTTTAAATAAAGGGCTCTAACCATGTCACTGAAGCTTTACTAGGTTGAAAATTCAAGTGAAAGGATCTTAGGTAGATTGTTGTGCACAGAGAGTAGAAAGCTATTTAAAGACAGGCACAATTCACGGTCTCCGAAATATCTTCTGCCACTATTAGGATGAATCTAGTAAGTTAAACTATTATGTCCCTTTTGATGGCAATATTAGCATGGGTGATGAGTGTATCCATTAGAAAAAAAAAAAAGCTTGTCTTAAACAATGCAGTGGTGATTTAGAAGGTTTCAAGTGATATGATGAATGCTAAGAAATCTTAAATCTTGGATTTGGTCTAGGGATGTTCTGGGAGACAATTATCAATGAATATTTTCATATTTCTGCACATAGTCCATACTCTATGACCAAAAGGCAAAAGTTCAGCAATGAATAATTAGTGTGGTTTCTTGACAAAGGGCATCTGAGAGAAAGGGTCAAAATTGTGACCCTCATTTTTTGTTCAATGAAGATCTTTCCCCGATCAAAAAAAATGTTACACAGAGATTCAAAACAACATTTAAAAATATTTTTGGCTGAGATTTCTCATTTCTTACAAAATTATATCCAAGATATTTCCAATCCTGAGCTGCTTCACTCCATCCACCTAATTCTCATGTGGTTTAAGGGCTATATATACTGTCAAATCATTTTTAGCACTGGAAACTATGTGAATATATGTGTTTTGTATGATTTTGGTCTGAGATTAGGAAAAAAATGCCTGTGTAGCTTTTCTTGAGTTTTACTTGGATTCTCAGATATTACATTTTGTTCTTTTTTCAGAATATTCTTTCTCTTAAATGTTTCTTTCCACTTTTGTGTTTCCATAGATGTGTAAACATTTACTGATTTTTATATCATTTTTACATCCCCCTCTTGCTAAACTAATTTATTCCTACTGTCCCAAATCTTGTCACATTCTTGACAACAGCATTTGACACAGCTTTCTTTAAAATAGTTTTAACCTATCAGATGGAAACTTTTGGGTAGTTAACATCAAGAAAAACACACATGGCACAAATATGATGTTATAACTTACAACACAAATATGGTATAACTTACATTTAAAACTAAAGTTAATAATATTAGATTTATACCAAATGGTAATACATATTTTCTGAATATGTCAATGAATTAAAAATATTTTCATAATTTCAAATAGGTGAAATTATTTTTACAGATTTAATCTTCATTTAAAAAATACTTAAATTTAGAAATATAAGTCACTCCCAGGCACCTGGGTGTCTTAGTCAGTTGACTGTCCAACTCTTGATTTCAGCTCAGATCATAATCTCACAATTTTGTGAGTTCAAGCCCCACATCTGGCTTTGCGTACTGACTGTGCAGAGCCTGTTTGGGATTCTCCCTCTCTTCCTCTCTCTCTGCGACTCCCTTGCTCATGCTCTCTCTATCTCTGTCAAAATAAATAAATTAACTTTAAAAATAAATAAATTAAATAAGTACAAGTCACCACTTAATTTTTCATTAGATAAAATTGACTGCAACACTTTAGAATTTATTAGCACCTGCCTTACACATTATCGTTCCTTAAATATCGGTGGTGTGAATAAACTTGACAGATACTGTCCTTAATAGTCATGGATACTGTTCCTATCTGTGGCAGCAAAGCTGTTTAGCAAACTTCAAAGGACCTGATTGTTTCTGGATATAATAATTATCTTAATATGACTATACCATTTTTGTGAGTCATACAGATGTCTGCCCCAAATTAGTAAAGATTTTTTTTTTTATTTTGTTGCTTAGGTTTGGTCTGATCACCCTGTATTCTTTATGCCAGTTCACACTTGGGACAAGGATCCCTGCAACTTTGTTCAGAGTACAAAGGGCGATTGAAAGACTAAACTCTGGACCCAACATTACGAACAATATAGAGGTAAATTATTTCATTTTACGTGTGAAACACACAAGGGAAAACAAAGAAGCTGAGTAAAAGGAAGATTGATATCAGATTGAAAATTGAAAATGTGACAAGGGATGCACTAGGATTTGGGTCCCCATGGTTTTGAACATTGATTTCACTCATTCTTTCCATCCCCAAATACCATGCCCAACTGCACATTGGATTCACATACCATAATCTCCGAAGGTATTATGTTTAAAAGGGAAAGGTAAGAGAGGAGGAAGAGCAGCAACTCCATTACTGATTTTGAGGAGCAGCTGCACAAAGTACTGTGTCAATTTTAAGGCTCTGGTCCTCTGATAAAAGTCTTGCCAGGACACCTGGGTGGCTCAGTTGTTTAAGTGTCTGACTTCGGCTCAGGTAATGATCTCACAGTTTGTGAGTTCAAGCCCCACGTTGGGCTCTGCACTGGTGGTACAGAGCCTGGTTGGTATTCTCTCTCTTTTCCTCTCTCTCCACCCCTTTCCCACTTGCTCTCTCTCTCTCAAATAAATACATAAACTCTATTTAAAAGTCTTGCCATTCACAGACTCAGGTATTCAGTGTGAAAGACATTAAAATGACTATTATCATCCAAACCTTTTAAGCAAAACTTCCATTATTAGAATAAAAATAAAGTTGCATTTATGACTTAAAGAAAACTATTTCTAGAATACTTACACATATTAACTCATTTTATCCTCTTATTTTTTTCTGCAAATTTTGCAGGGCTGATATAATTTTTTCTTTTATATGAATGATGGTCATTGAGAATATTGTAGGATCGTTAATTACAGAGTTAGGGCCATCACTATATCTGATCTGGTGGTCTTTAAACTATTATAATGCAGGTTGAGCACTTCGAGACAGTCTGGGAATACCCACAGTCTTAACGCTCGAGCCCACTGCTTGCTTTAGGAGAATTTGTGCAGGTCTGCTGCAGGCCATTGGTTTTTCCTTCTATATCATGTATAGCTCCACAGTAATGTCCTTACTCCTCTTTCACTTCCACTTTATCAATCCTTTCAGATATACTTCATTCATATTTACATTACCATTTCTAAAAATGGAGTTACTGGGATGCATACAAATCTGAGGCACTATATATACAGCAGGAAAAACAAAGGCTGCTGTGCTATGTTATAAAGAACCAGGGACAAAGACAAGGCCATAGGAAAAATAAGGATATATATACATATGGACTGTTCTCCTGTAGGTAAGCAGTGGTTTACTGTGCATTATGGTTAAAGGTTGAGTCCAAGCTTTAAAGCAAGTGGGGTTGATCAGGGTGCTCATATGATTATATATCAAGAGGGCTTACCTGGAGGGGATATGGGTGAACTATTAAATAAAGCCCTGGATCAGAATTTATATTTATCTCCTGTTTCCTTTATTGTCTCATAAGTGCAATGTGCCAGACACTGATGTTGGCAATTTAAGAATTCTTAAATAAACTTGCTTGAGTTGATTTTATTCCCTTTCTTATCTATTGGGACTCATTGTATCTGCAATGGCAATTAAGGGCAATATTTTAAATTCTTGGTCCTCCTGAACTAATGCTTTTGCTTTATATGATAGATGTGATCCAGTTTGCTGTATTTTGGGGCTTTTTAACATTTATTTTTATTTTTGAGAGAGAGAGAGAGAGAGCACAAGTGGGGGAGAGGCAGAGAGAGGGGAACAGAGGATCCTAAGAGGGCTCAGTGATGACAGCAGAGAGCCCGATGTGGGGCTCAAACTCACAAAGTGTGAGATCATGACCTCAGCCAAAGTCAGACACTTAAAGACTGAGCCACCTAGGCACCACTGTATTTCCTTCCTTTTCTTTCTTTCTTTCTTTCTCTTTCTCTCTTTTCTTTTCTTTCTTCCTCTCTCTCTCTTTCCTTCTCTCTTTCCTCCTTTTCTTTCTTTCTCTTCCTTCCTTCCTTTCTTTCTTTTTCTTTCTTTCTTTCTTTCTTTCTTTCTTTCTTCCTTCCTTCCTTCCTTCCTTCCTTCTTTCTTTCTTTCTTTTCTTTCTTTCTTTCTTTCTCTTTCTTTCTTTCTTTCTTTCTTTCTTTTTCTTTCTTTCTTTCTTTCTTTCTTTCTTTCTTTCTTTCTTTCTTTCTTTCTTTCTTTCTTTCTTTCTTTCTTTCTTTTTCTTTCTTTCTTACCATATCCTTTGGAAGCCTGGGTTGCTCAGCTGGTTGAGCATCCGACTCTTGATCACAGGTCATGATCACAGGGTCGTGGGATTAAGCCTCATGTTGAGCTCTACACTGAGACTGGAGCCTGCTTGAGATGTTCTCTCTCCCTTGGCCCCTCTTGCTCATGCAAATGCTCACACATGCTTTCTCTGTCTCAAAAAAAAAATAGTAAAGTATATTATCCTTCAGTTATTTTAACCTGAGTTTATATTCCCCAGGGATATACCTACTCCTATTTTTTATTAGAAGAGTAACCCTCCAAGAGTAGAGCCCTATTCTCTGAATTTAACTACAAGGAGAAGAGCCTCAGACCCCACAGAGACACTATACAGCCTTCCTGTTTCCTGATTCTCCTCTCATCAGGCTTTCAGCCTTAACAGTGTTACACTCTATTTGCCATTTAACAAGCCCTAATGGGGAGGGAGATTGGAGGATGAGGAACAAATGTTGAAAGGCATCAACTCCTCTTCCATGAGTACACTAAGCTACTCTGATATTTATCTATGAGCTCCAGTACCATGAGCTGGCCACATTGTTGCCATGATATTCCAACCTAGAGGTACAAGTGATGACGGTCTTCTCAAGACAATGTGAAGTAAAAGCAAGTGTTACTCTAAAGGTCTATTCCAGTCTATCCAGCTCTTCCATTCCGAAGTTCAAAGCAACATTTCATCACTTTAGAGTTTTCTAATGTTTGTATTTTATTCAGAGAGAGCTAACAGCATTTCTGTGGGAAACATCTCAAACCTTGATACCTCACTGAGACACAGAAGTTCTTCAAAGACTTGCCCCAAGCCATGTTGGTGGGGAGAGATTTGTGATAGCCTCAGAACCTAAAATCAATTTAATCTTCCTAAGAAAAATTATTTATAGCCAAAGATTATTTACAGAATTCCAAAATTATGAACCTTTTGGACTGGAACTAAAGACACAGTGGTTCTGTCCTCCCATTTTCAGCATGAGGGAACTGAGTTTAAAAAGGTGACCTCAAAAAAAAAAAAACAAACAAACAGGTGATCTCAATGATTTCTTAGTAGAAGTAGAATTACGACCCGACTCCTGACTCCTACTCAAGCATTTTTCCACCAAAATCTTCTCTAAAATTTGATTTCCTCATGAAACCAACTGTGATAAATATTTTTAAAATGAGAAAGTTTAAGAGTCCCAAAAAAAGACACATCATGATCTCACACTTCTCTAAACCATGATATAATTTATAGTATGAATGGATATGCATGTGCTCATACCAAATAATCTAATATCAACCCTCAATAAGGGAATGCTTTTCAGAAAAAAAATACTCTTATTCAATTTTTAACATTCATGATTCTTTTTTTTAAGAAATGTTTTTGTTTTTGTTTTTAATTTTTGATGGAGAGAGAGTAGGGAGGGGCAGAGAGAGAGATGACAAGAGAGAATCCCAAAGCAGAACCTACGCTGTCAGTGCAGACCCAGAGGCAGGGCTCCATCTCATGCACTGTGAGATCGTTACTGGAGCCCAAATCAAGACTTGGACGCTTAACCAATTGAGCCACCCAGTTACCCCTAACATTCATCATTCTGTAAAAAGTACTTGCCATTACAAGAACAAAACCTATAATCAGGTACATTTTGAAAGTTGTCGTCTGGGTCCACACATGATTCCAATTCTTACAGGGAACAGATGGGAATACTCAAAGATATAACTTTTAAAAATGTAATGAATGTCGGGGCTCCTGGGTGGCTCAGTCAGTTAAGTGTCCAACTTCAGCTCAGGTGATGATCTCACAGCTCGTGAGTTCAAGCCCCGCATCAGGCACTGTGCTGACTGCTCGAAGCCTGGAGTCTGCTTCAGATTCTGTGTCTCCCTCTCTCTCTGCCCCTGCCCCACTCACACTCTGTCTCTCTATTTCCCAAAACTAAAATAAACATTAAAAAAAATTTTTTAAATGTAATGAATGTAACACAAGGGGCTATTTGCAGTGGTAAGGTCAAGGTTGAAGAAACTAAAGTAGAGGAAACCCCAGACCCGCGAAAGCAGAAAGTCATTACCTCTGCTTTGCCAGATGTGACAAGAGGAGGGAAATATGAGAACTTGACAAGAACCGAGAGCTGGGACCACAGCAGAAAGGTCACTCAACAGGATCTAAGGTGATGGGCAGAGGTAAACAGCCACTGCTGAGGCCTATCAGGCAGTAAAGAAAAGAATACAATACTCTGACTACCCTCTGCTTTTGAATACCAATTTCCTGCCAGTACCTACAATTGACTCAACCCAAGCAGAATCTAGAGAAAGGAGGTGGAGTGAAGCAGTCTGTAAAGGTCACCCACTCTTCCTGGGCACAGGACAGGCAGGAGAAATGACCTAGAGGAGCAATCAAAATAATTAACAGAGTCACTATTATCAATGTTGTGTTTTCAAGCAGCTGAATACAATTCTAAATGGTATCTCCTAACACAGTGGGACAAACATCACGCAAAGGGATGATCAAATTGCTTCAAGGGCAAAGGAAGGAGTGATTAACGCTGCCACTGTGAATTGTCTCCGATGTACATTGTTTTAGACAGTTTTATAGAAAGTGGATGCTGAAAGAAGATAAAAATAACTTGAACAGAGAGACAATCAAGGCATTATTAATGAATAGTTTAGTTTGCCTTGAACATATGGTTAGTGGAGTAAAGAGGTGTTTAGGAAGTGGAGAAGTTGTTGTCTATTGGCCCAAAAAGGTATGTTGAAATCAGATTTCTAAGGGTCTTGGATCAATTCTGTGAATAATAAGGAGAATAAAAAAGAGGACAGAGAGACTAGACATTAAGAGACATTAAGAGATATTGTGACAAAATGAGATGTAGTGAGCATGACCTCCTGCAATTGAAACATTCTAATGTCTTGAAGAAATAATGAGGGGCGCCTGGGGGGCTCAGCCGGTTAAGCATCTGACTTCAGCTCAGGTCATGATCTCTCACAGTTCATGGGCTCAAACCCTGAGTCGGACTCTGTGCTGACAGCTCGGAGCCTGGACCCTGCTTTGGAGTCTATGTCTCCCTCTCTCTCTGCCTCTCCCCTACTCCCACTCTGTCTCTCTCTCAAAAATAAACATTTAAAAATTTTTAAAAAAGAAATAATGTAGAGTTAAATTTATTTCATTTATTTTTGTATTTGTGAAGATGTAGGACAGTCTCTGTTACATGGCAGGTACTTAGTAAATTCTGATTGGAACAGGGATGAATCCAGATTTGGGAGGTATGTATATAATTTGGGAAACAATATTTAAGAAAAAGAAGAATATTATGAAAAAAATAGATACATGGTTTTAGAAGAGGTCATATAATTAAGTGACCCTGAAGCCTAAGTCTTGTTAACTGCTCAGGAAATCTGCCTCTGCTCTGGAATGGATAAATGGACACTGCCATATGTATAGGCAATTAAATAAATAAATTACAATAAATACAAATTTTATAATAGAGAAAAATACTATGTAAGCAAGAGAAGCATGTGTTACCTCTTCTCATTGTTGGACTAGGGGGAGCAGTAAGAAATAGTGTTTGAAATTTTGGGCAAATGATAGGCTGTTTAGTAGGTCACTGATTCCAAAACTATTTATGAATGTATATAATGCACAAGAAATTAGACCAGAAAATTTAGAGGGAAAATATATAGTGAGTGCCTCCTAGATAGTGCATTATAAAGGAGAAACAAAGCACTCTAAGCTACATACTGTGGTAAATACATAAAATGGTGCTTAGAAGATACAGAAATGAATTATCTACATTATTATGGTTCTCCATAGTTATAATTATGATGAGATATCAAATGGAGGATGTGAGTTAGAGCTCTATCATCAGGGAACTGATGTGATCACAATAGAGGATGGGTTGATGATGGTACAGGCAGGAAGCTACTGTAGGAATTGTGGCATAAAGTAGGAAAGAAAAGAACAGAACCAACAGGGGCACTATATGCTGAAGGACAGAATATTTCAGTACACAGAATCAACAGAACTTGTTTCTGGACAGTTGGACAATTATATGAATGGAAGAGAGAAAATGAGAAATACCTAGCTTTTGGATTTACCAGGTGTCTAATGATTCCTTTTGCCAAAGTGCAGAATATAAAAAGAAGATTAGAGTGTGGAAATGTTAATGAGTTTGACTTGTGTTGTATATGTTGCATCTATTCTTCCTGTGAGGCATGAACGTGAAGATCACCAGTAGGCAGTTGAACATATAAATCTAGAGTTCGTGGGTGAGGTCTGGGTGCAAGACAGAGATCTCAGTAATGGATATTCAGTGGCAGTTGTAACTATGAGCGCAAAGGAACTCACAAGTAAAAATTGGATTAAATTCATTTATAAGAAAAAAAAACTCTGAATAACAGTGGCTTAAACATGATAATATTTACTTATTTTTTCACATTAAAATTCAGAGCCATTTAATCCATGTCTTAGACAGAGGTACTATTCTATAAAAGCCCTAGTAATCCAGTGTTCCAATTTTATCTGGCTCTATAAGAAAATTGTCCCACAATTTAGTGACATAAACCAAACATTTATTGTGTTCAGGTTATGTGAGTGAGGCATTTGGATAGGTCACAGGGGGGTGATGTATGTTTGCTCTAGGGTTGAGTGTCGGAAGATTCAGAGTCTGGGGGTTGAATTCATCTGAAACCTTGCTTAGTCAAATCTGGTGGTTGTGCCTCTCCATGCTGTTCTTTTCTTTTCATTTTTTAATGTTTACTTATTTTTGAGGGACAGACAGAGTACAAGTCAGGGAGGGGCAGAGAGAGAGAGGGAGACACAGAATCAGAAGCAGGCTCCAGGCTCTCTCTGAGCTGTCAGCACAGAGTCCAACGTAGGGCTGGAACTCAAGAGCCCTTAGATCGTGACCTGAGGCAAATTCAGACACTTAAGTCACTGAACCATCCAGGCACCCCTCCATGCTGTTCTTTTACATGTGTTTCCTCATAGTATAGGGGCTGAGTCCTACAGGAATGTGTCCCATGAGGGAACAAGACCCCGTTAGCTGAATTTCTTTTTATGACCTAGTCACATAACTCCTGCAGTGTCACTTCTACCATACTGTGTTCTTTGAGGTCAGCACAATCTTACACAGGTGACAGTGGACAGGAAATTATTCTCCCTCTTTATAGGAAGTGGCAGCAGTAACAGGGCCAGGTTCTAGAACGGTATTTGAGATCTTAAGTATTGCTGTGCCCATTTTTTGGAAAAAATCTACTACAGTCTAGATTCTCCCAATTTATTAATTTACCATATCTATCGTGTGATCCTTATCCTTATGGTGCAAAAGTCCCTCTCCAAAACAGGTATCAGGACACAGAAGGGATTTATCTAGGGCCCTCCTAAGGAAATTCCTAAAACCTGACACAGAAAACGTCCATTTATCTCCCATTGGCCAGAATATAGTCATTTCTCCACATCTAACTGCAAGA
This sequence comes from Cryptoprocta ferox, assembly GCA_028646485.1. Classification (NCBI taxonomy): domain Eukaryota; kingdom Metazoa; phylum Chordata; class Mammalia; order Carnivora; family Eupleridae; genus Cryptoprocta; species Cryptoprocta ferox. The sequence goes on from CM053573.1 coordinate 112,012,473, forward strand.
AAAGTGGGGAAATGTATTGTTCTGGGTAGCTAGTTTCCTTAACTAAAAATTAAAACACACGGGAGAAACATCAATTAGCAATCTCTACCATGAGAGAAGAAAATCAATAACTGTATGAAATTTGCTTTGTTTCTCCATAGAATTTCACAAAATCGCTACACTTCCGTAGGTAGTGTAGAATAGCTCTAGCTGCTATTTTGGTAAGAAATCAATTATTTTACAGACACATAGCTTCTACTGTAATGTATAAACTGATGAAAATTATGATATTCATCATTTTAAAACAAATTAGTCTTTAAGAGTGTCAATTTTACTCTCTTCTAACTTGACTTTCCCCTGCTTCTGAAGCCTGCTTATTTGGTTTGTTTGACATTGAGTCAAATCAGTATTATCGTGAGGGTTGTTGACAGCTGCATAGGTTAATTTTGAACAATCAATTTGAAATGAATGGATTGAAGACAGAAGTTTACTGTCAAATATTTTTGCTCAGGCTTGGCAGTGCTATCATTGATTCTGATCAGGGCTAAAAGCTCTATGCTCTTTTTCTGTATAAAAACATTGAAAGTATGGTTTTCTGAACATTGGGAAAAGGTATAATAAAATGGAATAATAAAACAGACTCCCACTACCACAACTCTAAAAATGACAGGCAAGATAATAGTGAGAGGCACTGCTGGCTTGATGTTCACCTAAACACTATCATTCAGCTTGATCCCTTTTATCCCTATTTCTTCAACTCATTAGTATGCAATGCTACAAAATGAAAAAATAAAGTTATACAGTTAGATCCTGTGTCATTTCTCAGAACCGTTAATATTCCAATGAATATAATAAATCACCAATAAGAGATACACTCTGCAATATTTTCTAAATCTATTTGTTAATAGAATTGGTTTCTCATAAAGCATCTCAAAAGATGTAAACATTCCTAGATCCCACTGTCTTGGGAAAGAGACAGCTTTTTCCCTACCCTTGCCCAATCATTTACAGTTAGACCCACACCAGAATCACTTAAACATGTATGAATATATTAAATAGTAGGTGCCAGCTAGGTGTGGGAAATATACAAATATAACTTATATGGGTATTTTTAGCCTATATCAGGGAACTCAAGAAGTAGTAGGGGAGTCATGGGGCACAGATAATTATATATAATAACAAAAGTATAATGATAGATAACAGGAAGAACTGTGAGGTCACAGAGAAATGGCACCTTGCCCCAAACAGGACCATGGAATGGGGTGGGGGAAATACATCAAAGGCTTCCTTGGAGATCATGCTTGATTTGAGTTTAAATTTTTTTCAATGTTTACTTATTCTTGAGGGAGAGAGAGACAGAGTATGAGTGGAGAAGGGGCAGAGAGAGAGGGGGAGACACAAAATGTGAAGCTGGCTCCAGGCTCCAAGCTGTCAGCACAGAGCCTGACACGGGGCTCGGGCTCATCAAATTCACAAACCCAAGATCATGACGTGAGCAGAAGTCGGACACAGTGAGCCACCCAGGTGCCCCTTGATTGGAGTTTTAAATCAGCATGGACTTACTGATTGGGGGAGAAGAGGTGCATATTTTTGATAGAATCAGGAGCAAGAATCACGGACTTGTGAAACTTCACATGGAGCACGTGTTGAGAAGGAATGGAAACCAAATTGGCGACACGGACCAGTACCATGTGTACAATTTAAAGAAGCCAGGATATCATCCTGTTGTGTGTCATTGAATGTCAATAGTGATGAGGTTTGATAGTAGAATTTGCTTTTCATATTTAAAGATGATTCCACTTACAATGTAGAAAATAAATATAATTCGGTATATAATTATGACTAGTTAACCAGAAAAATAATTTGCTGAAAGATATTAACTCATAGAAATATCGAGATGTCCGGAGAAACAGGCTTGAGATTAAATTTACCAGAGAATTCCTCAGAAGTACATCAAAAACTGGGCTGGTGGCCAAGCCTTCTCGATGATGTTTATCAGCCTGACCCTGCACAAGAATAGCCTGATATTGAAATCTGTGCCACTGCCTCTGCCACCACCCCTGAAAGCATGGCAGACACTTCGCTGCTCTCTTCAGAACTAGAATCTTATCCATGTGTATCTCAGTGGTGAAATCTAGATTGCATGTCTGCATACTGACTGCACGTCAGACTAGGAAATCATAGCTTTTGGATTCGATCTTTTGAAGGAGGATCTTACAAGGTGAGATACTCTCAAAATGTAAAGAGGAAATTGTTTACAAGATGGAGGCCGGCAAGGATGAAAAGCATTTACTGCCAATAGGATAGACTACAAGTAACAAAAAAGCCATAGTCCAGACCAAAAAAAAAAAAAAAAAAAGATTGGCCAGAACTAGTGCAGTGGGAATCAGTAGGATAGAGACGGTGAGGAAAGAGCAAGAAGTAGTTAGGGTATAAAATAGCCAGTAGGTTATAATTGTTACATGTCGGAATACAAGTCTGACTTTTGATTTTAAAATGCTAAATGATGTAGGCCTTTCACCAAAATAAGGGATACAGTGGAATACAGGCTGTTTGAGGGATACTGATGGTAAAGAGAGTGATAGTGTTTACAATATATTAAGTCTTATTTTGAATACGATAAGCTTGGGTTAGCCATTAACATCTACTAAAAAATGTCTAAAAATTTTCAAGTTTGATACTCTAGAGGATTAAAGGATAAGAGAATATATTAAAAAGCATGAACATACGGGTGAAAGTTAAAACCCTAAAAATGAATGTGTAAGCCCAGTGACTGTGAACTAAACTGTAATAATCAAAACGATCACAAATAAGAAAACTACAAGTCCTGAATTTTTTATATCAATGTGGTATGTCCTGCCACCAGCTCAGGTGGCCATGTGGGTTTATAGCCTCCAGGGTGCTATCTTTGTTTCCTGTTGTTGCTCTAACAAATTACCCCAAAGTTGGTGGCTTAAAATACACATATGTAATTTCCTACTTCTTACTTCTTCTCTTATTTATTTTTTATTTTTTTAATGTTTTTTTATTTTATTTTTGAGAGAGAGAGACACAGAGCATGAGTGGGGGAGGGTCAGAGAGAAAGGGAGACACAGAATCAGAAGCAGGCTACAGGCTCTGAGCTGTCAGCACAGAGCCTGATGCGGGGCTCGAACCCATGAGCTGTGAGATCATGACCTGAGCTGACGTCGGCAGCTTAACCGGCTGAGCCACCCAGGCTCCCCACTTACTTATTTTTTAATGTATTTTTTTCTGAAGGTCATAAGTCCAAAATAAGTCTCATTAGACCAAAGGCAAGGTGTTACCATGCTGTGATTTTCTGGAGGCTTTTAGACAGAATTGATTCCTTGCTTTTCTTAGCTTTGGGAAGCTGCTGCTGTATTTTTGAATACTGACCCCTTCTTCCATCTTCAAAGCCAGCAGAATAGCATCTTCAGATCTCCCCACTCTAACTCTTCTGCCTCCCTCTCCACTTATAAAGAACAATGTGAATACATACTGTCACCCGGATAATCCAAGATAATCTCCTTATTTTAAAGTCAGCTGAACACCATGATCAGGTGGGATTCATTCCTGGGTTACAGGGCTGGTTCAATGTTCGCAAATCCATCAATGTGATACATCACATCAACAAAAGAAAAGATAAAAACCATATGATCCTGTCGATAGATGCAGAAAAAGCATTTGACAAAATA
>CM053573.1:112016646-112044119 GCA_028646485.1 Cryptoprocta ferox
GGTGGGAATGTAAACTGGTACAGCCGCTCTGGAAAACAGTGTGGAGGTTTCTCAAAAAACTATCAATAAAACTCCCGTATGACCCAGCAATAGCACTGCTGGGGATTTACCCAAGGGATACAGAAGTGCTGATGCATAGGGGCACTTGTACCCCAATGTTCGTAGCGGCACTTTCAACAATAGCCAAATCATGGAAAGAGCCTAAATGTCCATCAACTGATGAATGGATAAAGAAGATGTGGTTTATATATACAATGGAATACTACACGGCCATGAGAAAAAATGAAATCTGGCCATTCATAGCCAAGTGGATGGACCTCGAGGGTGTCATGCTAAGCGAAATAAGTCAGGCGGAGAAGGACAGATATCATATATTTTCACTCAGAGGTCTAACAGGAGAAACCTAGCAGAGGACCATGGGAGGGAAGGAGGGAAAAGAGTTAGGGAGAGGGAGGGAGGCAAATCATGAGAGACTCTTGAATACTGAAAACAAACTGAGGGCAGAAGGGGAAGGGGAAGGGGAAGGGAGCTGATGGTCATGGTGGAGGTCACTTGTGGTAAGAGCATTGGGTGTTATATGGAAACCAACCTGACAATAAACTACAAAGTTATAAAAAAAAAAAAGAAAAACTATCAAACAACAAACGTTCCTAGCAAAAAGAAGAATGTCAGCTTTATTACCTTTAGTCCAAGATCATATTAAGATTTTCTAGGAAATTAGTGTTTTAAGGTATATTTTAAAACATAGCTGAAGTAATACAATGAAAACGGGATTATCTGAATAAAATTGTTATATTTTGGGAGTCTTGCAAGATAAATCATCAACTATATATGCATTCCTGTTAGTTATGCCTATAAACTTTTCTGCTCAAACATTTCCTTAATGACTGCTGCTCGTATGCCTGGTAATTGAATCAGCACAATGTAGGGACAGTACTTAGTCTAAGGCAAGAAGGGCCCTTGCATAATCATTAGGGAGCCCTGTCCCAACAGGAAAAGGAATTTCTGGGGCCAAGGGAGTGTGCCCATTCTAAGGTTTGGGCTCCCCCTCCTAAGCCATTGTCAAGGAGCACAAGATGCTCCATTTTGCTGCTCAGATAGCTCCAAGCCTTCACTCAATGCCTGCAAGTATCTCTCCCACAGGTTCTTGATAATCAGGATGGATCGTTTTTGAGCACTGGGAGGCATACTCCTAAACCCAAGACATGGTCAATGGACATTTCTTTATTAGTGGAGATTCACGTGTGAACAGAATTGGAAAATGCAGCCTGGGATGTTCAAACACTACCTATGGAGGCCTCAGAATGCTGAATGAGACAGCTGAGTCTATGGATTCTAAATTTGAATTTGGTCTGTCAGCCTCATCTCATATCAAGAAACTCAAAAGGACAATGCAGGTAGAGGCAACTGTTAGGGGCGGTCCACTGATAAAGAATTCCATTCTAGAAAAATGGAATTTTGGGCCCAGTCCTTTCATTTGTAGGGTCAGACATGGTGTGGAGCACAACCAAAACTGAACTTTCATGTTTTTTTTTTTCTTTTTCTAATAAATGAGAGTGTTCTTCCATTCCCCCAGGATAAATTTACTCTCTTAGGGAAAGACTCAGAGTTTTATGATACACTTTTTAATATAAATTTTTACAATGCAAAAGTGTAGGCTCAACTTGATAATTGAATTTTGGGGACATCCTATTCAATCCATAACTCTTCACACATCTCTCTGCCCTTCCATATTAAGTAATAAAGTAATGACATTTCTGTGATTTGATGATTATTTTAGACTAATTAATTCCCACAATATTACCACTTATATGAAAATACTTTATCATATACAGTGTTGTCTTATGTGGGCGTTCTTTTGATTGAAATATAATCCTGTACAGCTAGCTTGCTAATAAAGAACGCATAGTCTATACACAGCCACTTAGCATTATTTATTTCACAAAGGCTGAGATGGCTACCATAGGGTTTTGTATCTGAATTTAGCAACAACCTACAGCTATAAAATTAACATGATGAATGTCAGAATGGATTTTTATAGGTGAAAATAATGTTCTATAACCAGCATGATAAATATTTCAAATATGTTCTCCTGTATAAATTTAAATGTATCCTAACTTTGTGCAATAGTTAAAATATTTTGAAATGCTTCCCACTCTTGGATATAAAATCCAGTGAGGCAGGACAGCCCATGGGGATGGCACTAGAGGCTTAATTCTTAAGAAGTCTGTGCCTAGCCATTGGTTTAGTTGTATTCATGATGCCGACTATGGGGAATTATAAAGTTCTGCTTAACTCTGGAAAGCTGAGGGTCTGCTTTATGTGAACCTTTTAAGATGGAGTCAGGACACCCAAAAGGACAGAACCAGGTATGCAAGTTGACAGAATGGACTGTTTGAATAAATACATGATGAATAAATGTCTGCATGGGTAGCAGAGAATTCGTTTGGGGACTTGCTTTTATTATAACCTGTTGAGCTGTTTGTGAGAGAGTAGTTCATTTCCACTCACTTCAGACTTTTTGGAGACCACAGTGTATTACTCAGCCAGCTTTGAAACACTAAAATGTCCAACTGTTACTCCTTCAGATGAAGCAAAATGTAAAACAATGTGAAAGGATCTGTAGCAGAGATAAGGTTTCACTGGATTAGAGAATACGACCTTTATAGTGTTCAGAGGGCATGACTTGAACAAGAATTCCCTAAAGATTTATCTCAATATGAGATAAATGAGCACTCATTTCCAAAGGAGTTTGGAGTTTCAAGCATTGACACCACTTTTGCTCTTTCCTCAAGTAATTCAAGGTCACCACAACTTCTAGGTTCCACAGAGACCATAATCCAGCAACAGGTCTCTCATGAGCTATCCAAGAGCTTTGCCTCATGAGGCAATCAAATAAATACATGGCATCAGAAACAGGTGCACTGGGAATTCACCTTCTGGCCTAAAGGTGTTTCTGCTTGCTCTTTCTATGCAAAGCAAGCAATCAGCTTCTTTCTAGAAGCCAGAGAGTGAGATTTCCCTGACTCTCCCATTAAAGCATGGAACAATGACCCCAGCCCCAATTTATAATGGTCCATCAGATTCTGTTCCCTGTCTTGGGGAGTGTGTAAGGTCTCTCAACCCACATCCCCCAGGATTGAAAGTCCCGACTTCCCCTGACTTTCTAAGGAAAGTCTCAGTACCTAATGGGTTTATAATTAATCTGCCTCTCCTTCACACACACCCTAGACTCTCTCCCATTCCTTTCTGTTCCTTTTTACCATGCTGTATAGAGTCCTCCTAGGCTCTATCATTTTCCAAAGATTTTATATCAAAATCTGAGAATGTTAAAAATCATTGCATTAACTACTAAATCTCACTCTTTAGAGCCTATCATTTTCTTCAAACTTTTCTAGTAGATGTATGAGATAAAGTTTTATAAAATTCATTGATCAATGTTATTTATAAGGAATTTAGGGTTTATTTGAATTTAATGGGAAATAAAGAATTAACAATGATCTATTATGTGTTGGGTTATGTTCTAAGTAGATCTGTTTAGATTTGACTCTCCATTGACTTAAAACATCTTGATTCAAAAATTGCATATGTAGGGGTGCCGGGGTGGCTCAGTTAGTTAAGCGTCAGATTTCGGCTCAGGTCATGATCACACAGTTCGTGAATTGGAGCCCCACATCAGGCTCTGTGCTAGCAGCTTGGCACAAAACACAGCACAAAAATAAATGAACATTAACTTTTTTTTTAAATGCATATGTAGTGTTATTCTAAACCTTTGTAAAAAAGAACAAAGGTCAAGCACTTTATCACAAGCTTAGATTGTAAATACAAAGCTATTATAATTAAGAGTGTATAGAATTGATGTAAGGATAAAAAAGCAGGACAATAGACTTAATAGAGTTAAGAGATAGATCCATCCATATATGGTCATTGTCATTTATGACGCAGGCAACAAGGCAGTGAAGGGAGAAAAATACTTGAAGTTAATCAGACAAGGTCAATTGGATACTTACAAACATTAATTTCAGGTGCACTGTCAATTTAAATGTAAGAAATAAAATAATAACCTATAAGACTATGTAGGAAAATGTTTTCCTGTAGCTGCGGTAGCAAAAATTCCTTAATCAGTAGACAAAAATTGTTAGAACCAAAGGGGGATTAAAAAAATAGTAAATTGGGTTACACTAAATTCAGAATTTCTGTTGCTCAAAAATATACTCTTAAGAAAGACAACATTCAACTTAGTAGCAAAACATAATATATATATATATAAGACATTATATACATATAAAAAATAATATATATACATAATTTGATTTTTTTTAGAAAAAGAGAAAAATAGGAAATGGGCAAAAAAAAGTGACAGACACTTCACAAGAGAAAAATGTTTAACTTTTTTTGGTCTTTAGGACAATACAAATTAAGGTTATCACAAGACACTACACTAAATCGACATACGTAGCTGAAAATGAAGGATATGGAGCAAACAGAACTATCACGCACTGCTGATGAATATAAATTGGTGAAAACATTTTGGAAAACATTTGATAATATCTATTAAAATTAATCATATGCATATCTGTGATCCAGCAATTCCAATCGTTCGTTGATAGTCAACAGAATTGACTGTATATATATATATATATATATATATATATATACCTAAGACAAGCATTCTGTACATAGCACTATAAAATTGTCAAAAACTGGATACAACCCAAATGCTGTGTAGCAGAAGAATAGGTAAATAATTTGTAGTAAAGTATTTGTAAAATGGAATGCCCTACCACAATAAAAATATTAGTTTTTATGTGCCACATGTAAAAACATGTAAATATTTCACACACAAAAAGTAATGATGTAAAGCAAAAGGGGGAAAAATAAGAGTTCAATTTCAGGTATATAAAATATGAAAACTTCATAAACAGGTAAGTCTGTGGTGTTAGAAGTCAGTGTAGAGTGTACTTTTGGGGGAATAATACCTTGGAAGGGCATAAAGGGAGCTCCTGACCTGCAAGAAATGTTGTATTTTCTGACCTGCATCCCAGTTATACTGGTGAATTTATTTTGGGAAAAGTCATTGATTTATGGTCAGTATACTTTCTGATGTATATGGTAACATAAATTTTACTTGAAATTTTATTTTTAAATTTTTTTAACGTTTATTCATTTTTGAGAGACAGAGAGAAACAGAGCATGAGTGGGGGAGGGGCAGAGAGAGAGGGAGACACATAAGCAGGCTTCAGGCTCTGAGCTGACACCACAGAGCTCCATGCGAGGCTCAAACCCATGAAACTGCAAGATCATGACCTGAGCCAAAGTTGGACACTTAACCAACTGAGCCACCCAGGCACCCCTTACTTGAAATTTTCTAATTTAATTAATTGAATTAATGACAGACACAAAGCCACTCACCCAAGCAGTTCTGAGAATACTAAAAAAAGGCATATAGAAAACACACGCATGTATACACAGAAGTATATCATATTCAACTACTAAAAACAAAAGAAATGTTTAAACAATCTTAAAGTCAGCATGAGTAGAAACATACATTACCTATAGAGAAAAAGGAAATGATAGTAGATGTCTCATTAGAAACAATACTTGCTGCAAGACAATGGAGCAATATGTTTAAGGGGCTGAAAGAACAAAACTGTTAAACCAGAATTCTGTACCTTTCAAATATGAAGAAAAAATAAAGTCTTTCCAGGCAAATAAAAACTGGAAATGTGTCAGCACCTCTATTCACAAAAAATGTTAGAAAGTTCTTCAAGCAGAGGTAATATGATAAATAGCCTCCATTGCTTTCATGTCCTAGACTTCCCAGATCTTTCTGGACAGTCAAGTTAATTAATGACTTCAAATAATGAGTTTCCTTTAACTGAATAAAATACTTTAAATTTTATCTAATCAGGAATAATGCTTTGCATAAGGTACATAATTTTCATAATACAGTGAAACAGCAATTTATCTTATTGGACTATTCATTACTCCATTGACAGTAAATATATCTTGGGCATTTGTTACATAAGGCATGGTACTAGATGATTCTTTCATATACTCAGTCCTTTATTCATATATTTAGTGACTATTCATGCCAGTTATATTCCAGGTTGTATACTAGCTAAAATGTGAGATATACATTATTAATATGACATTATTCTTGTCCACATGGATCATTAGATCCGTGCTGTCAGCGCAGAGAATGACTTTGGGTTTGAACTCACCAACCGTGAAACCATGACCTGAGCAGAAATCAAGAATTGGGTGCTTAACCCACTGAGCCACCCAGGCATCCCTCTTACAACTCTTTAAAATGTAAAAACCATTCTTAGTTCATGGAGTATACAAAAACTAGCTATAGGCTGAATTTAGTCTGAATTTAGCCATAGTTTGACAGTCCCTGCTCTAGACCATAAGATTCATTAGTGTGTATGCCACAGGATCTTTTCAGATACTTCAATCAAGTGTCTATTCTCCAAGCTTTAAAATCATGGAATCCATTTTTAGGATCTTAGGCTATCAATATATAGTATACTTACAAGGCTATGTTATAATACAAATAAATTAAGCTAATGGTAAGTATCAGTTGGCTAAATTTAGTAAGAAGGCTTAAAAAAGCTTGGTTAAGATCTATCAAAAGTTAATGCATGTTGACTTTTTGTTAACCTTGGCTTCCATATCTAAGTTCATAAACACTGCTTAAATTGATAATTTTATAGAATTTTATGAGAATTGGTTACATGCTTCTTTATGCTCTGTATTCTAAAATCAGCCTTTCACTTCTTCAGAAACATAGTCAGACTCTAAGTCTTGGCGTGTAATTTCATGATTATATACCAATTCTCCAGTACTTGAAAATAATATGCCTGGATCTGAGTCTTCACCATTTTAAAGGCATTCAGTTTTCTTACTTTCGTTTTGAGTATCTCTGACTTCAATTTCTTCTTAACTTAAAACAAAAAAAAAATTCTTACAAGCTAAAATACTTTTTTTTAACTGAGTAAACAGAAGAAGAAAATGTTCCATATTTTTCTCAAATATTCAGATGACTTCTTAGCTTAAAATAAATAAAATTTATAAACTGGCTTTTTTTTGGTTGCCTAAAGTTTTATATGATCTGCAGTTTATTCTGGGTTGTAGGCTTTTCCAGCTGTTTTTTTGCTTTTGTTTTGTTTTTTAATAGAATTGTGTCTTTGTTTTATAGACTCTCCACAGGATGTTTTATTGGAAGAGACAAGAAACAATCTTAGAATAAAGAGTTTTTGAATAATAATGATACAAGATCATCTAGATTACAACCCAGATAATCTTTTTCCCCCTTTGCCACCATTTTAAATGATCTATAAAATCCCTCCAATGAGTGAAAGTGGATATTCAGAGATGTTTTTGCAAAGCACCTTGATGGAGTGAGTTTGTATACAACAACTATAAAAAACAAGCTGCTATTCCTGACTTTCAGTATTTGCATGGATTTTTGCCAGGAGAATTAAGAAGAAAAATAGTGACAATAATAGAAATACAGGTGATAAAGTCTGCGTAACTGAGGCAGAAAGTCACTACTTTAACAAATGAATAAGGAGCTACTGCTGAAGAAGTCCAAAGGTCTCTGCAACAAGTGAATTACTTCCACTATCAGGAAGCAGCCATAGTGGGCTGGGACAGGGTGCAAAATGTAGAAAGTAGATCAGAAAGTATGGATTTTAAAAAAAGGTGTTAATAAATTAACATGGTAAAAGAAGAAAGGGCCTCAAATAGGATCAGATAGCCCTGTGCAGGGAGTTTGCTGGTGGGAACAAGGTTAATAATTTTGCCAACATTTAATTGGGCTTATAAGTTAATACCAAATACAATTATTGTATGATTGCATATTAGTTATCTGAACTGTAAGAAAACTCAGTATATCATTGATTTGTGGTAGTTGTGTTCCCTAAAGTCACCAGGAACATTAATTAGCTAATACCAAATCATTGTTCTTAACGGAAACAGAGTAAGAATCCTGCCAGCCTACCATCAAATGACCAATATATAACTTGATTTTATGTGTGTTTCTGTTTAAAGACAACTTAATATATATTGATTCATTAACCCTGAAGTCACAGCCAAGAGTACTATAACTCAGGCCTGAACAAAGCTTACCTAACACACCTGTAGCATTCTCTCTGAAAAGCACATCACAGCCTTCTTGTGCTAAAGAACAATAAACAGGAATGCCTGGGTGGCTCAGTCAGTTGAGCATCCAACTAACTCTTGATTTCGGCTCAGACCGTGATCTTGTGGTTTGTGGGATTAGGTTCTGTGCTGAATGAGTGGAGCCTGCTTGGAACACTCTTTCTCCTTATCGCTCTCAAAAAAAAAATTTTTTTTTAAGAAGAAAGAACAAAAAATAGCACTTCAGCATTGTTTTGGGGCCATTTTAGCAGCAAAATCACCAACAAAAACCCCACAAAAATTAAAAAACAACAACAAAAAACATGGCACTAAATGAACTGCATAAAGGATTCTTGGTTGTGATGTGAGAACTGAAACAATAAGAGTACCATTTTGTTCAACTTCACCTGAGTATGTGAGCCTGGGGAGACTCCATCATTCACCTCTCTGTGCATGTACATGTATGCAAATGACCATTTAAGTGTACAGATATTGATTTGGGAGTTAAAAATATATTTTAGCCAATAGGCAAATTCTCAGATATAGCATCCTCAAATAACGAGGATTGAGTGTTCTCCTATATGGGTTTCATCCTCATCATAAATTTGTTATCTTTAGAATGCCGTGATGTTACTAGGAAAAGGGATCTGAATAGGGTAGATAGAAGTCCAGGACACATGTTCCCATATGAAACTCAAGTGGAACATGGAGCTTTTTGGCGATGCCAGAATTTACCTGGTCCCAGCAATGTATTCCCTGGAGCGTAGACTTCTTTTGGACAGAATCTGATCTGTCTTCATCACAGTCATATTGTGAGGTTTGGCACAGTGTTTAGCACAATGAAGCTTCCAAGAGACAGTTGTTGAAAACATGTATTTATATAACTATTGCCTGCTTGGTCCCATTTGTGATTTTATTGCCCAAATTTTATTTTTAAGCTCCTTCTGTCACTTTCCAGTGTTCCTCTTTTTAAAATCATTGGCATTGAAACAATCCTATCTTGACTAAACACTTGCAATGTTATTTTCCTAAACTATATTTTGTTCCTCCCCTTTGACTATAATAGTTTCAAACATGTGATGGTCACCTTCATCTAAGCTTTCAGTAACTTGCAGCTCTTGTCCTATTGAATATTAGGTCAAGTTCAGTAGTTCATATTGCTTCAAGTTTCAAAAGGAAAATCATGTTACCAAAACAATTAAATAATTTCTAACATATCCTATTTACATACAAAATACACATGAGTTTCTTACATTAATATTAATTTTGGGTATTCAAAAGACCAAGTCTCACCAAACTGGCCCTTGTCCAAGGAATCACCTGAAAATGTGCTGTGGATGTGTCATCTATATTCTGCATCTAGCTAGGAGAGAATAAATACACACCATGAAGATTACATTTGTTTCTTTGTCCTTTTCTCCCTTATTAACCCTTTTCAACATCTGTTTTCTTGTTTACTATCCACAAATGTTTTCACATGGATTTCTGTTCACTCTATAAAAAGACAGGGACAGTCTACTATATGCTGCATGTATTTCCTCCAGCCTCTCTGTTTCACTCTTTCCATATACAACCTTAACTATTTCAGGCTTTGACTCCCATGATAACCTCATTGTTGGAAACTGTGTCTCACTGTAATGAGTTATAATTAACTCTGAGAACACAGCTAAACTTTGTAAAAAAACACACAATAAATTTGATAATTTCTTACATTTTAAGCCTGACAATTAGGCACACTTGTTTTGTTACTGAAAGTAATAAAAACTAGGGGTGCATGGGTGTCTCAGTAGAGCATCCGACTCTTGATTTTGGCTCAGGTCATGATCAGGTTTCTCACAGGATGTGGAGACTGCTCGAGGTTCTCTCTCCTTCTCCCTCTGTCCCTCTGAACCCTGCTTGCATGCACAGAAAATAACAAAACTTGCTGAAAAATCACTTAAGCAAAAATCATAATTTTATTGTTAGAATAAAGGGGTAATTTTTATTGAAGATACAGAATAAGCCTATATATTTTTCTACCTCCTGAGAACTCAATATAAACTATAATAAAGCAAGTTAAGAGAAATAACATTACAATAAAGAAGAGAACAGGTGGTGAGCTATTAGTAGAACCTATTTATAAGAAAATTGGTAAGAGTGAATATTATACTCCTTATTCAAAAATGGTGAAAATCTAATTGGTTCATACAGGGTCATACCCTAGAGTACACAAATTACTGCTAAATATGCAGGGTCTTAGAAAACTATTTGTGCAGGGCTCCTGTCTATACAAACAATTATCAGTCACCCAAAGTCATCATAATAGCACCCCTTTGGTAGCCAGTATCTCTTGATCCTTTCAAAAAAATACCATCCCAGTCAATGTGAGTGACCTATTCATCAAGTCACCCTCCTAAAACTGGAGTCTAATTGAGGTGCCTAAGAGGACCCGTAGAAGTGACTTCCACAGCTCCTTGAGGCATCTTGTTAACTCACCACATGGGGTAAAAGGTCAAAGAGTGACGTGAGGGGGAGAATCGACTATTGGGGTCCACATGGATACTAGTCTAGATGACATGTTAGCATGGATGGCACTGTTGGCCACAGCTGCTGTTTGGTAGTAGACAGAAGTTTAAAAAGTTACGGAAAGCAATCCAAAGTACAGAACACCAAGTTGCCTAAGGCCCAAGGCAAACAAAGGGCAGTGTTAGGTTCATGAAAGAATCAAATTCATGACTTTCTGCTTATTAATTCATACAATGAAAAATTGAGTGTGGATAAGGCTGCTCTTAGCCCATATGGCAACATTTTTGAAAACTGGGGAAAAAATTTCTTTCTTTATTCTAGTTTTATTTGTCAGAAACTTGCTATAAAATAATACATCTTGTTAGGACATGATACTTTCTGCTGTCACAAATACAGAAATTTAGCATTCTTTCTCACATCATTTAACTTTATGATTCCTGAAGATACTTTGAAGGGTTTGTTATACTGTATCACACGTGACAATGGCAGAGCATGGCACATAGCTGCCAAGTGTTTTGTTGACAAAGGAATACTAGAGCTTTACTTAAATCATGTCTGCAACAGCAATATAATCAATATAAATAATATAACTGATCTAAGTCAGTTATTTGCAAGAAAAATGTTTGATTTGATCCAGTTGAGATATTTCAAATGATGTGCTAAATGAGGTCTTTTAAGTTGTTCTCCTTCATGTTCTGCTAAACAACATCCACCCAGAACCTTATTTATTGGAATTAGTTATTTTGATTCAGAAGCACATGCAATTATTCAAATATAACAAAAGTTACACTTGATTATTTACAACTCAAGGATATTCTGTTTATATCAGGGGTACACACTATTGAGCTGGATGAATTTTTTTTTGTGTGTGGATTCGGGAAGTAATGACATAATTATTATGATTTAAAAATCATAAATGTAGCCAGTTAATCTTTACACTGAATTTAGAATAGAAAAAAAAATAAGTCTTGGGAGGCATATCACTCGGCTCACTTCTGGAAAAGAGCACTAAATACCAGATACACCGAGAAAGGTTTTTTTTTTTTCTCCTTAAAAGTCCGTCTGATCATACCTACCTAACATTTTATAGATGTCTTTAGGTTGTTCAAAAGGCATTGTCAAACAGTACTTAAAAAATTATCTATTTAACTCTGCAGAGCAATAGAAATATATATTAGCAATATCAAGGATTACTATATTTTTATGCATCTTTTACAATTCCTATTGTTCTGGAAATGTTACAAAGGAAGGCTTTTCTGCTTTTTCTAATGAGAGAAACTATGCATGAATTTCTGTGTAAATTACAAAAAACAATGTGGTTTGTATTCCTGAGCATAATTAGGAATATATGCAATCTATAAACCATTACAGTCTTGCTACCTAGGAATTTACCATTTGCAAATATGAGTCCCCAAGCAAAACAATAAAGTGGTCAGCCTGTGGAACCACCGTGGGCAGGGACCATGGTGAGAACCATAAATGTAAGTGTAGTTAAGATGATGGTTTTTTCCTTCAAGCTCATCACAACCCATATATTCTTTTGTCTCAGGTTTGCTATTCATCTGACATCTTTACACTCCTTGCCATCCTCTTTTGCTCTTTCAGAAGGAAAGTGACTTATATAAGACACCAAAACATCCATGTGAATTACTATATCTGGATGGGTTGTTTTTCCCAAGCTACATTTTACCTATTTTCAAAGAGTTCAAATGACTTACCAAAAGCCATAAAGCATGTTTGTTACAAAATATAACAAACATGATATGAGATATCCTAGGTCCTGGCACTCTTTCCCTAAATATCACCCACCTTACTTGCCTAACTTCAGGTACAAAACATTCAGAAAGCTCTCTCTCTCTCTCTCTTTCTCTCTCACACACACACATACACACACAGGAAAAGCACAAAATAATACTAGCAAAAATAGTAATAATATAAATGCATGCTTCATTAGAATCACAGAAAGAATAAAAACAGTAGGTATACACATACTAATATATGCTACCAATGTAATGATAAATGGTTGTTAGTATAGAGTAAAAAGTGTGCCCTGTTAATATATCTTAGAGAGATATAGTCCTGATAGAAATCATATTACTGTTAATTAGCTCTAGGAAGCAGCATGCCCTTCACAGCATTAACTAATCAACTTAGTTGTAAAAATGAGTAATTACAGCTGTTAGGCTAATGGGCCTTTAAATCCACAAAGAGGTCATTGTTATATGATAGCCTTTCAGATGTGATCCATGGTGCACAGGGATCAAAATATTATGTGTGTTAGGAGTCTTCTGCTTTTAGCTCCATGAAATCTGAATGGTAGGGTAGGTCAGAATCCATGTTAATCTTAACTAAAAAAGTTCTCTGTAGTCGTTATTATATGTCAGTGACATGATCAA
Source organism: Cryptoprocta ferox (assembly GCA_028646485.1). Taxonomy (NCBI): domain Eukaryota; kingdom Metazoa; phylum Chordata; class Mammalia; order Carnivora; family Eupleridae; genus Cryptoprocta; species Cryptoprocta ferox. The sequence continues at coordinate 112,029,696 of CM053573.1, forward strand.
TGAATGGGTACATTAATTTTATAAGATACGGTTATAAAGCACTACCTACAGAAATTCAGAAGGAGAAAAGGAGCATGTACCATTTAAGTCTGGAAAAATATACTGCCATAAAACAAAATTTAGTCAAATTCAGAGATGCCATGCTAAATGCAGGAATATAAATACTGTGGAAAAGATATAATTATCCTTACTTCTTTTAAATTTTTTCTGCTATGAACCAGAAAGAATTGTAAATATCTATCAGGTCATTGGCATTCTCATTATTAAATATATGTACATAAAATATATACATACTTAAGGGACAGTGACCCTTAAAAGTGAGCATGATAGAGAAGGGTTATCACTTGTTACTGTAAAATAAAATGAGCAAATTAAGCTCAATATTGAAAATGAGATGGGGCATAATAACTTATTAAATATTATATAAACAAAAAAGAAATTTTAGTCTTCAGATAATAAATGAATGTTTCTAAAGAATAGAAACTATATAAATGGATGGTTATTAATAATACAGATTCAGAATTAGAGAGAGAGATATTCAATCAGTTATGATCCTCATGCCTCACACAGCGGCTAAAGCTAAGCCATATCATCTAACATAGAGAACATTATCTGAAAGAACATAATCATTTTAAAGAAACATTGATAAACATGTGTACAGATTTATTCTGCTTTTAGTTACTCTCCATTCCAAATTCTTTTTTCTACTAAAAGCCCTTCATAATTTTAGGTAAACTTTATAATCACATCAACTTTATGCATCTAAAATCAGCATTTTCAAAAGAGCATGCCTCCTACCCCAAATAATTGTATTGTATGATAAGTTTTAACATAGGAAATATATACATATATTTCTACAAAGGAAATAAAGAAGAAACTGCTTATTTTCATGTATACCTGAATGTGGGGAGTGGGTGATGATTTGGTAAAGATCCCAGAGGAGTAATATTTGAATTGACTTTGAATGTCACAGGGTGTTTTCTATGAACATGTAAGAAAAGGAAACAGCATGAGCAAAAAAGCATTCACTAGATCAAAAACCATAACACTGTGAAATCGTCTAGCTTGGTGATCAGAATATAGTCAGTTCTGTTGGTTTTCTAATCCTATCCTTATACTGCCAATTCACCTTTCTGGCTGCACTTGAGTCCATCTTGCCCAGGTTGCTATATAAATTTAGCAATCCCTTTCTGATGCCTAGTTGGAGCCTAGAATTAGTGTAATTATCTTACTTTTACCTTAAGTTTCAAGCACCAAGGCAGCCCACATGCCCACTGAGAAGTGACTCTCTGTTTCTCCCCTCATACACCTGGTTGTCATAACTAGTCCTCTGTTTTTCTTTGCTGCATGAATCCAGTCACCCCCACTCTGAAATATGTTTTCCCATACATCATCATAGCTTAGCATGCATTCTCAAGGGACTGTTATAAATAGTTCATTTGGAAACATACTAACCATGTTTAATTTTGAAGCAATGCTATTTTTTATAATCAATCTAATAGTTTAAATGATGAAATGAAAAATAATACTTTAATCACACAAACAGCTAACTTTTAGTTTATGTCCTTAAAAGAATTTCACCAATGGCTTCTCTATTAAACTGTAACAATGTTCCATAAATGTATCTGTTCTAGTTCAGTGCTTATGCACATACCCTGTCTTCTCTGTGGCATAGCACTTGTCCTTCAGGATGACTTAAACATCATCTCTTTTGCGAAGAGTCTCCTGACCAATCTGTCATGGCTTCACATTTTTACTAAGGTAGATATTACCTATTAATAGTTTTTTTTTTAAACTTTTTTACATGTGTGTCCCTTTTACCAAATTATTAGTTCCTTGAACATCAGGACATTGTCATCTTTGTTTCCGTGTTCCCATCCTTAGTACATACTAGGTGTTTAACATGTATTTTTCAATTAAATATTGAGTGTATTTGAAACATTACTTTAGGCTCAAAAATGGATCTATAGTTTAAGATAAATATAGGCGTTGTTAGGAATGTGACAGAGTGGGCAGATTCTTAGATGTGTATGATTAGAGAGGAAACATGAGATAAAACAGGTAAGAACAATCAAGGAAAGGAAAGACAGTACTTTTACTGAACTATATACAATAAAAAGAAAAATCATCCCCTAGTTCTTTGATTGAATCCAAATAATGGAAAATAATTAGTTAAAATACATTTTTTTTCCATTTCCTTTTGCATTGCTCTGCCTGGCATCATTCTCTATGTTTTCCCTGCAGAGAACATAGAAAAGAGCGCTACTCCTTTTAAAAGCTTATATTGTACAAACCACTAAATACAGAGCAGCTATTATAATAAATGCAGTATATCTGTATTCCTACTGCACCCCAGTGCATATTTACATTATAATTGAATATGTATTTGTTGTACGTAAATCTGTTTGCTGAGACTACAAGTGAGAGGCTCTTAAAGAATACTTTTCTAAGAAGTATTTTGCTTTTCAGTCTCTGTCATATCCAAGGATAATATGAAAATCCATCAGAACATTCAAAAATATGGTCAAGAAATATAATTTGTGGGGCACCTGGGTGGCTCAAGAGGGTAAGCATCCCACTCTTAATTTCAGCTCAGGTCATGATCTCATGGTTGTGGGATTGAGCCCCATGTCAGCTGTGTGCTGAGATTGGAGTCTACTTAAAATTATCTCTTTCCCTCTCCCTCTGCCCTTGCCCTGATCGTGCACGTGCTCTTTCATAAATACCTACCTACCTACCTACCTACATACATACATAAATGTAATTTGTTTTTATTTAGTTTAAACTATGACATTGATCAACATCTGGGATTCCTAATTGGGAAACTAAGTACATTCCAAAAACAGACTCCAGCAAGTAATACTTTAAATTACTGAATTTCAGTTCATGTATCTGTAGTTCTGGTTAAACAACTTATATGTGCTTTTGCATCCTTTTAATATATTTCCTGTGTATTCTTATTCATAAGCTAGTTAAAAAAGACAAAAAACCCTTGAATTCACTATTCTACTTTAAAAAGAATGGATGGCCTGGGTTCTGTATGAAATAGTCAAATCACCATATTACATACCTGAAACTAATATAACACTGTGTGTGAACTATATTGAAATTAAAATTTAAAAAATGGATGGAAAATCCATCACTATCATTACATAGTAAGAGGTAAGAAAAAGACATGTCTTTCTTGTTCCACAAATATAAAAAGAGATCAAAGGAAATAAATCTGCCCAGAATAATTGTTTGGTTAGATGCAAAGTATTAAAATACTTTGAAATATTTTTCATTATAGCATTATATCTCATAAACTCAAACATGGTATTTAAAAATAATGACTGGGTAATTGACAAGATGGGAAAACTTGGAAGGGACAAAGGATTTCGTGCAGAGATGAGCTGCTCAATCTGCATCTTAATTAGTCAGAGATACCTGTAGCATAATCAGGTGGAAATACCTGTCAGTATGAAGATCAGCTAGATGGGTAACACAGGAAATGGGATTACAACTATGAGTGTATGGTAATCACACATATCAGAGTGGTCACTAGAGTGTGGAGAGAGAAGACTAGTGGGCCTGGGATGAAATCAGGTAAAAACAATATCTGAGAAAAACAGTTCTCAAATTTTCCACACTAATATGAAAATAACAGTTGTGCATGAAATTCATGTCTAGATTTTACTGAAAGGCTCCAAATATGTGTGGAGATATGAAGAACCAGTGCCATTAATAATGGATGCAGAGCAGTGTGGATCCCTGTAGATTATGGCATAACTAAATTGGTTTCACATTATGTGCCCTTCCTAGTTATTGACTAAATCTATACTACTGACTACATTTCTCAAGTGCGTTCAGGAATTCAGGTGAATGAGAATGACACTAAAGTGATACCCTTAAATTCTCTCTAATTTACTTCTTAGGTTGATAAATATTTTTGCAACATGGAAGACTATAATGAGGTCTGTAGGAGCTCACATCCCAGTTCAGATACAGTGATAAAATAGAGTCTCGGCATATTTGTCCTCAAACATATATACATAATTTATATAGTCTATATAATTTATCAATATCAATGACTAACACTTACAGAGGTTTAAAGATGGTGTAAAAAACTTTCAGGTGCCAGGAACAAAGAAATACTTTAAAACCAAATGCAAATTATCCAGTAAATGGAACAACAAGAAAGAAGGATTGGGTTGAAGCAGCAGAGTGAGAGCATTTTTATATTGAAATTTAATAGAAAAGGGGAATAAAATCAGTGGTAAATTTAAACTAATTTTTCAGGGAAATGGCCATATGAATCAATTTGAATACAATTCCAAAGCAAGAGGGACAAGAGAGGAATAAAAGATACTGAGTCATACCAGTAGATAGGAGAGGGAAGGAAAAGAACATAATAAATAACATAAACAAGAGAGTCTAAATAAATTTAAATAAAAAAGAGAAAAATGGAAAGAAAAGTCATGGACTGAAAAGTACGAAAGCTTATAAATAATTCCAAATTTATCTGTAATCAGAATAACGACAAATGGACCTAACTGCCAGTTATGAGACAATGACTTTCAGACGTCAGTAAAAAATTAATATATGTGGAAATGTGTCACTAAATGAGTCAATAAAAACGTAACTGAAAAAAAGATTTAAAGTAAAGACATAATAAAATATATAACCCAAAAAGCATAAAATACCAGAGCATGGTAGAATAAGAAAAATAGAATAGATGGAAAAATGATTACTATTTTTAATAGGTATAAATAAATCATTACTCATTGATTAAAAAAACCAGGAAAATAACAATCTTCAGCCTGCCTGGTCATAACAAATTATCTTAACATATGGATAAAGTCAAAATGGCTGAATTCATAGGTAACATTGAAAAAACCACAATCATAGCAAAAAGTTGACCATTCTTAGAAACTGGTAGATCAAATAGATGTTTAAGCTACACAATAGAAAAAGAAAGAAATGAAGGGAATGCCTTTTCTTTATTAAATAAACACATAATATTTATTTTCAAAAGTCAGTATAATTATATAAATTTTCTGTAAATAACTAAGAACCAGCAGTGTACAACCCATATTCTTTGACTCAAGTAACAGAATACAAATAAACAACTCTCTGAGCCCTCTGCTTCTGACTATGGTGGTGTGGATTACTGCAGACAGTGTAACTGCTACGGATAACTGGAAAAGTCACATAAAATGTAACATCATGTGGTTTAAGGCACAGGCCAGCTGCTGAGTAGAACATGACTTGCAAGGAAAAATTTGTAGAGGAGAAACAAGAGTGGTGAGTGATAATTTGTAGCTCCTAATGAATTCATAAAATTTGGTTATTCTAGCTGCTGGACAAGGAAGGGCAAAAGGCTCCTTGTGAGGCAGGGAAGCCAGGGAACTTGGGGCAGTCTTATGTGGGTTGGTAGTAAAATAACCAGAGGCTTGAGGAGTCAGAAATATACTCCATAGAGTCATATATTAGAGGGCTTCTCCTAGGAGGTGTTAGTTTCCTGGTTTTTCTGGCTGGCTGCAGACTGTGACTGGCACTCCACAAATCCAGTAAAACTTGCCTGTAGGCACAGAGATGCACATACCAGCAGCTAGAAGTTAACTTGAACACACTGAAAATTTGGAGCTTGTGGTGGAGACCCTGACAGCATCTGCTATAAGAGCTTACACTTCCAGCTTATGGTGCCAAAGGACATACGTGTGCTGGGTGCTGTGTCATTTAATTTTAAAAGCATGATATCATGGTAACATAAATATAAGGGCAAAATTTAAAACTATATAAAACAACCCATAGGATATCTTTATACCATCAATATAGTAAAGGAAATCCAAATTAAGATGCAAAAATTATAAGCTATTAAGATCTCTGATCAGTTTTGCTGTATTAAAGTTGAATATCTTCTAAGGTAGAAGACAAGATAAAAAGACAAATCTCAGACGATGAAAGATGTATACAACAAATAACTATTGTTCAAGATATACAAATAATTCCTACAAATAGACTAAAAATCCCACAGAAACATGTGCAAAGATGATAAATACGTACAGAATCCTCTATTGATGCATGTCATTATTAGGAATGAATTGAGTTAAAATCTTCACAGAATACTTTGAGTAATGCAAATAAGTTCTACTTATTTGACCAGTCCTCCATGTGGCCTTATCTTGATACATGACAGAAGCCACTTCACTGTGTCACATGCATCTGTATAGTACACAGTAACACAGCAACATATAGTGCATTCAGATATGAACAAAATCTTCAACCATAACCTGCATTTTCCTACATCCTTCCTTATTTCTAACCTGAGTACTGTCAAATCAGATATTTCTGGAAGAAATGACAGCAAGTCCTTAGATCAGGAATATGATTCTCCCTACAATGGGTAGTTCATATAAAAGGAAACCTAAACTATCAATATGTGCAAGCAAAGATGTTCAACTTTATGGGTAGAGAATGAAAATTAACATAAGACACCACCTCACATCTATCATTCCATCAATTAAAAAATGATGATAATTATACCAGTTGTGATTATTGAGTGCTCACTAGGCATCAAGTAATGTTTCATGCTTGTTCATGGGTTAATTCATTAGATCATCACAAACTCTATGAATTAAGGATTATTATAATCCTCTGTTACAGATAAGAAAATTGAAGCTCAGGTTAAAATGAATAAGTGTTGGAGCTGGAATTCAAACTTCTTTGGAATACAACCTTGACAATTTAATCTCTTCACTAAATTGCCTGACAACGATAACAACAACAATTAAATGGTTAAACCTTAAGCAGGTGTTTTCCATGTACCCTCCCAACCATTTTACATTTATTAGATCATGTAATCATCAGAGTAGTTCTATGAGATAGGCATTATACCATTCCCATTTTAAGAAGAAGAAAGAGAGGGATAGAGAGGTTACATTTCTGCAAATGTCCCATTGTTAATAAGTGTCAGAGACAAGATTCGAACTTCATATGCTCTTACCTTTTCTCTATACTGCCGATATCAAATGTCAGTGTAGATGGAGGAAAAGGGCTATTATAGATACTATAAGAGGCAGTACAATGCATGTGACCACTATGGAAAACATTTTGGTAATATCCAATAAACTTGAAGGTATGCACATACTGTGGATGACTTAGAAATCCTAAATCAGTACATATTAGTTTTCATAAGGAGACCTACCCAGGATGTTTGTTGCAAAATTTTGACGATATTTAAAAATCTGAAATGTCTTAAGAGACTTTCAGTAAGAAAATGGATAAAAATTGCAGATATTCCTATCATAAAATACCCTATAGCAGCTAAAAGCAGTAGCTATATTTCCATGTTTCAGCAAGGTTAAATCTTGTTAAGCCAAGGTTAAATATAAATGTCAGCTGCAGAAGGATATAGTTTATTTAAAATTTTAAAGTAAGCAAAATAATATATGTCATTATGGATATGTAGTAATAAATAACACGAATAAGAGTTATATATTTTGGATTAGTATTTTGACTTTGATATGACAGTAAAGAATATAATGAAGCTTAGAGGCAGTGTTTCAAAGTGATATTGCTGTATGAAGCAAATAATTTAAAATGATAAATATATATTTGATTTGGTCAGGGAGTCATAGCATTTGTCACATTATTCTGTGTACTTTTTTTATAAGTTCGAAATGTTTTATTATAAAAATGATGCTGACAACTACAAGTAACCTAATTAAAAGTAATATTATATGACTAATAAATAAATTAGAACTAAATAGGATATACAATCATGCCAAAATGGCAATGAGAACCACTGATTTCAGACAAGAAAGAGAAGACTGGATGGGAAAAAATCCAGAAAGCCAACTAAGGCAAAAAAGACAGAAATAGAGATGGAAGGAGAGACCATGAAGTTATGGAAGAAAGAAAAAACTTCACATGAGGAAAAAATTATCCATAATATCAAATAGGAGGGAGGTCCAATAAAACAAGAGTTTAAAAATATCTATCAAATTTATTGAATAAGAAATCCATTAACTAGTTTCAGTGAGATGGTGGGGCAGAAACTACTGTAATATGAAATCAAGAGGAAGTAAAAACTTGAGGGAAGTAAAAAATATATGTAGTATAATAAGAAACATATTTGATCTTTGTCCCGGGTTCCTGCTGTAAAGCTCCTAAAATTCTTAGGATTTCCTGACTGATAGGAGTGTCTTTTGTTAGTCATATGGAGTCCTTTCTGATCACAGTTGACTTTATGGAAAGAATTGACTCAGGGTGGAGTCCTTAGCTAGTCTCTGGATAGTGCTGGTCACTAGAAACACCAAACATTTTGAGTTTGGAGAATGTTAATTCTCAATCCCTACTCCAATCTCAAGGGAGAGGAGGGCTAGAGATTAGGTTATAAAAACTCTTAAACAAGATAGTTGGAGAACTTCTGAGTTGGTAGTATGCCCTAACTTCACAGGGACAGAAGTTCTTGTACTCTAGACCTTTCCAGACCTCACCCCCATGTATCTCTTCATCTGACTGTTCATTTGTATCCTTATAATAAACCAGTAAGTGTAAACAAAGTGCCTTCCTGTACTCTGTGAACCATTCTTGTAAATTATCAAACCCAAGGAGAGGGTTGTAAGAACCCCCAAGATACCAGTCAGAAGTATATGACTGGTGTCTAAAACTGGGCAGTCTTGTGAGAGTGAACCCTGCACCTGAGGGAACTATTAACTCCAGGAATTTATAGTCACAACTGAGTTGTTGACAGCTGATGTCAGGGAATTAGTTGGTGCCAGAAAAGACACCATAGCATCACACCCAAGAAATTTGCCTGAGAAAAAAAGAAGGGAGGCCAGTTAGTAACTGGAAGATAGAAATGTTTTGTGCTTTTTCTTATTTATAAAGAAGCTTGAAAATATTTATAGGTTTTGGGAGGAGTTATGATAGAGTAGGCATTTAGCTATATATGAACAGGGATATGCTTGCCAACAGATGAAAAAGGTGGAAACCAAGTTCCAAACAGCAGCAAAAGACAGGAGAGGGGGACCAATGCATTCTTCTGTATAATCTCTATCCTACAGTAACTTATTTCTTCATTATAATACATTTACATTGTACTTTTGACCCTCCCTCACCTTCCACACTGGTAGGAGGAGTTTCTTAGATGATTGGAGGCAACCTCAGTCAGAGACCACCCTAGCTATGACCTATAACTTATGCAAATGTAAAAAGAAAAGACACCTCTAACCCCACTGCAGTTGACACCTCTGGGCCTGCCCACTCTCTCTTCAGAGTGTACTTCCTCTTTAGCTGCTATTGAACTTCTGCCTACTCGAGAGTTTAACCCTGAATTTTTTCTTGACCAAACTCAAGAACCAAGGTCTGTGCCGAGGCAGTGTAGGGACAGTTAGGAGGAAGAAAATGAAGTTAATTCAGAGATAATTGGCGAAGCTAGATCCCTCAGGATGAGAAAGGGAAGAGGAAGTCATCAGAGTAAATTGGAAAGCTATAATCCTGAATAATAAATGGGAACAGGAAGGGATGTGATTGTTGTTATTTTTGTTGTTTTAAGAAGAGGAAACAAAGTTATCATATTACATCTCTGATGGCTTATTATCTGAGATCTTCCATACAAAACAGGAAGTCCACAACTGGTTAATAAGAGTAATAAAGTTTACAGAGACATTCAGGAAATAAGAGACAGATAGATGATGGGTAAAGAAAGTGACTGAGGGAAACTTCCTTTCTTCATGCCTTCCTCTAGCTAACACAACTGAACACAAGATCTGAAAGAAAAGCATAAACTTATTTTACAGTAGATTCTTTCTAAGGACAGAGCTCACATGCTCATAAGCACAGAAAATCTAAAGGAGAAAAGGGCAGTTGCTATGGGTATAGTGGGAAAATGTCTTACTGATATTAAACAATAGCTCTATTTTGCCCTAACAGAGATTTTAATTATTTTTAATGTTTATTTTTAGAGAGAGACAGAACATGAGCAGGGGAGGAGCAGAGAGAAAGGGAGACACAGAATCTGAAGCAGGCTCCAGAGTCTGAGGTATCAGCACAGAGCTCCACATGGGGCTTGAACTCATGAACCGGAAATCACAACCTGAGCTGAAGTTGGATGCTTAACTGACTGACCCACCCAAGAGCCCCAAACTAATGGATATTTTAAATTTCCGTTTCTACTAAGGCCAAGTTTCCACTGAATTGCAGTATATTTTAATTTGAATCTTTTCATTTTACTATGCTGAACTGATTTTTGTTCCTATTAATTTTTATTTAAAGAATGTGGGGAACACCCATCAGGTGGGGATTGGTGGCATGAACAGTGTAAGAATTCACCCAAGGCGGAACAAAAGAGATAGAAGTTTACTGAATATATTCTACAAGGGAGCGGTGGGCAGGACAGCAAAGGAGAGAATGTTAGTGATGAGGTGGTGGTGAGGGGCCATAGTTATAGGGCAGAGTGATGGAGTATGGGAACATAGGAATTTTCCCTTTTTTGGTAATGTTAGGAACTGTGCCTGGTTGTAACTGGTCATTTAGGGCCTATGGCTATTTCAAGGTGGGTCGCTTAATGAGCCTATTTGCATCAATTCAGTGAATCCTTGCTGTGGCCCATTTGCCTTGCTCAGGTTTCCATTTCTCAAGCTTGTTGCCTAAAAGCAGCCTGTATATAGAATGATGTATAGGTTCTAATTCATATTACAGAAATGTATCTGAGAATACATTAATACTCAGTCTTTAACTTACAATGTAAGCAATAATATATATTTATTATTATACAATAATATGTAAGCACTAATATGTATTTATTTAATAAATGAATATATCTTTAATACATGAGAATGTATAAATATTGGGAAATAAATAACTTTGAAAAAATTTCAGTCTGTATATAATTTATATTTTCATATAATTTAAATTAATATGAATGTTTAGCTCCAGAAAATACCCTCCTGGAGTTACATTTTAAACTCATGTATAAGCATTGTTAACATAATTATATCCATAGCTTAGACCAACTTATGCTTTGTAAAAAAAAGATGCATGTAATTTAATTACTCATAAAAATAAATTATCTGCCATATTTTTATGTTTATCATACCTACAACATAGAAATTCAGTCTAATATTTTCCACTTTTAAGAGTATAAACTATTTCGTGTCTTTAAAATTTTTGTCTGTTTCTTTGTTTTGGCTTTGCTTTTTAATGACTCTACTATTTAAAATGGTAGCTTGATTTTGATATTTATTCATCTTCACTCTGAAGGATGACCTTCAAATAGATTGGATATTGGAATTAAGAACATTTTAATCTTCATTAGCTTTTAATTAGAGCACTCTAAATAATCCTTTATTCAAACTTGAATTTTCCATAGCAACTATTATAGAGACCCTATACTCAGTACTTGATTATATGCTTAGCTATTAATTTAAATTAGAAGAAAATGCCATAAAGTACATTATTTCTACAAGTGCATATTTGTGATGTGTTGCAAATGAATATCATTAATAGCTTTAGTGATTTTTTAAGTGAATTAAAAGGTTTGTTTCACAAAAGAGAGGCTGAAATAGAATTACTCAGTTTTAGTCTACAAAAGTTCCAAATTAATCAATTTAGAATTGATATTTAATTATATGAATACAGAACAAAGTGATGGTTAACATAGTTACTGAGTTTAAACATCTGAGGAGTAAAGCTACAGTATGATGTATGGATGCGAGTCTTATATATTCAGATCACTGGAGTAGGTACAATTACATTTTCTGGTGTTTTAGTTATGTATGCATGTATTTGTGAATATTTATACATATTTTTTCAAATATTCAGTTTCTATAGTCACCAGATTACCTACCCATGATAAACTTGAAAGGCTTACTTAAAAAACTTAAGATTTATAATGAGCATTGAGGAATTTAGCAAAATTGAATAGTGGCAAAGTACATGGAATATTAAAAAAAAAAAGCAACTATAAGGTAACAATCAGAACTCTTCCAAATCCTACTTTTAAAGTGAAACTACAATTTTCCTCTGTCTCTCTATTAAAATAAAATAAAGATAAAGATATAAAATAAAATATGGGGCACCTGGGTGGCTCAGTTGGTTAAGCATCCGACTTTGGCTCAGGTCATGATCTCGCGGTCTATGGATTCAAGCCCCATGTCAGGCTTTGTGCTGACAACTCAGAGCCTGGAACCTGTCAGATTCTGTGTCTTCCTCTCTCTCTGTTCCTCCTCTGTTCATGCTCTATCTTTCTCTCTCAAAAAATAAACATTTAAAAAACATAACAAGTATATATATATATAATAAATTTTAAAAATAAAATTGAGTTAGAACTGGAGCCATGTTTACCTCAGTCTGTCTTGGTTTTTGGTGTTTTCCAACAGATGACTTCCCCTCTGTAAGTCTAAGCATGATGGGTGTGGTCTGAAGGTGCATGACACATGTGTCCCTAGCATGTCAATGGAGTCCTCATCACATATCAGAATTAGAGAAAACCCAAATTAATGCAGTATACTACCCAGAAAGTACTAGGTAAAATCAGGGAAAATTACCATAACTGCAATTATGTTTGTCTAGGTGACAATGGCAGGGAAGGGTTATACAAGACTTAAGATCAGATGATAGCATATCAGCAATACTTCTATGTGTTTCCCTGAATGGATTCTTTCTTTTTATATGAGTAGTGCAGGCAAGAGAGGAAACTCATGTTTATAGGACATTAACACTCAGTCATGCTGTAACTGCCCTCACAGACTTTCTCAATTTTATTCGTCACGACTAGGATGATGGTAGGCATCATCTCCTACAGAAAAAGTCACTGAGGTTCAAGGATGGTTAAGTGTCCTGCTTTAAGGGATTGAGCTTGAACTGAAACCCAAGTTTCCTGATTTGAATTGGATTTTTATTTATTGCAATCATGTTTTCCAAATATGCTTTTTCATAAATGTACCCTGGAAAGTTTAACAAAAGCCAGATACCTGAACCCCACCCCAGACTGATGGCATCAGCATCTGCAAGGGAAATCAGGCACTTTCAGAAACTCCTACAGTCAAAAGATGTCAGGAGAATTGCACATGAGCTACAGCCTCTGTTTTCTGCTCCAAATCCCTAAATTGTATACAGCACATTTAAAATTTTAAATCAAACTGAAATCACTGTGGAGAAGAAAAACAAACAAACAAGTAATAGCAAATCAAAATGGTGAAAACTCCTTGAAAGAGAGAACAAAAAATGGATAGATGGGAAGAATAAACACTGAATGTGGAAACAAACCACAAACCTAAAACTATTTTAATTCACCACTGACTGATATTTAAAGAACTATAGGTGATAATGATAATTGAGGAAATGTTCACAGAGGAGTCTTGCCAGACCAGACACCTTAAAAATGCTAACTAGTCATCAAGGAAAAAATGGCATCATGCAGGAGATTACTGCTCTTATGGGTTATTTGCATGCTAATGTCCTTGGTGTCCCAAGAAACAAAAAGGCCAAATGCATAGGGGGAATTTTTATTAAAAAAGTAAATTTTACACAGGAGTTTCTGTCTTAAAACAATTAAGCTTCCCAAGACAGTCACTGGTACTTCCTGAGCTATTCAATAGAAACATTTTGCTAGAAGCATCATTCCATGTTAAATGGCAAGCTGCTGGAATTTTTTTTTTTTTACATCAACTGAATCAGCATTTAATGAATATCTAACATTTGCCAAGCATTGTGTGATGTGGTGAGAAAGGCAAAATAATGAGCAAGGTAGGATCCATTCTTCACAGAAGCACCAATTTAGACATTTTAGAGCCTTCCTGATACTTGGCCTTGACATAACAATGAAAGAATATGCACTAGAAAATATACATTACAAAATCCATACCAGCATAGACTTAGTAAAATATAAAATAAAAATTTCTGAATGTGAAATTGGGGTTTGTAATCCTGATTTTTAAGAAACGATACATCCAAGTCAAATCTCAGTAACTCAAATTAATTTTTTTTTGTATTTTCACATGTTTTATTTATTTTTTTTAACTTTATAGTTTATTGTCAGGTTGGTTTCCATATAACACCCTGTGCTCTTCCCCACAAGTGACCTCCACCAAGACCACCACCCCCCATTACCTTTCCCCCTTCCCCTTCCCCCCTCAGTTTGTTTTCAGTATTCAAGAGTCTCCCATGATTTGCCTCCCTCCCTCTCCCTAACTCTTTTTCCTCCTTCCCCTCCCCATGGTCCTCTGTTGGGTTTCTCCTGTTAGACCTATGAGTGCAAACATATGGTATCTGTCCTTCTCTGCCTGACTTATTTCGCTTAGCATGACACCCTCGAGGTCCATCCACTTTGCTATGAATGGCCAGATTTCATTCTTTCTCATTGCCATGTAGTATTCCATTGTATAGATAAACCACATCTTCCTAATCCATTCATCAGTTGATGGACATTTAGGCTCT
>CM053573.1:112044619-112074314 GCA_028646485.1 Cryptoprocta ferox
AGAGACTCTTGAATACTGAAAACAAACTGAGGGGGGAAGGGGAAGGAGGTAAGGTAAAGGGGGGTGATGGTCTTGGTGGAGGTCACTTGTGGGGAAGAGCACTGGGTGTTATATGGAAACCAACCTGACAATAAATATAAAGTTAAAAAAAAAAAGGAATCCTTTCTTAAATTGTGGTGTTTTCAGTCTGTTAAAGTACTGTGGGAGTAGTGGTGGGGGTGGGGCATGAGGTGGGGGCTAGAATTCATTGAAGAGCTTAAGCTACATGAAAGAGTACCTCTGAATGCCAATAGGCTGTAACAATTTCAGGAGTTTAAATGGAATGTTAATAAGTCACTTAACATTTCAAGAACCTTGAGAAAGTATATTAACTGTGATATTCAAAAAATAGAACAAACAATATTTCCTTTTTCTTCACATTTTAGGACTTCTGTATGAATAATGAAAAGAGAAGTCAGATGAGTCCATTGTTAGGGCAGGAACTGATTAATAGAATGAAATTTCACGGATAAACTATAAGCAGAAAGTATAGGTGGGAAGCAAGATTATTATTGTGTGGAAGGAGATGGTAGAAAAGTGAACTATCACAAAACTACTATTTAATAATCAACTAACCACCTACCCAAAGAGTCATAGAGCATTTTTACTTTTAGATAATTTCTATCGTTACAGTTAAAGAAATACTCTTCTAAATAATATTATTTCCTACCTCCTGTTTGTGCCCACTTGCTGTTTTAATTCTTTAGACAGACTTTCTTGTTGAGTTCAGATCATTGATCTCTGCATAGTCTATTGTATCCATAGTTATAAATGATTATTCTCTTAGGAGTATCACTAAATGTCACTTAGGAGTATCAGTAAATATTCTGTGGCACACCACTAAAATCACGTATTAGATGTGTTTTAACAAGAGTATATGACAACTTTTTTACTATTATGTTACTATTTTATAGAAGGAAACAATTCCAGTTTTTGCATCAATGCTAACTAGCAGTTTTCTTTGTAGACTGAATATATCATCTGAACCATAACAGAAACTAGCTTCAATATGCCCATGTTGCAATTTCAAGGTGAAAAGAATAACAGGTTTTAACAAGATGGATCTTTCTCCAAAGACCTTTATGTTTCAAGGGTTGTTCAATTTTTTCATTTGTCATGAAACAAAATATACCACTCTGAGATGCTTTATGTCTTGTAATATCTTGAGGCAAACTGGCTGACAAATGTATTATTCTCTCATAAAGAAGAGAAGCTCTGGATGATGCTTGCAGCCACATTACCCATGCCGGACCAAACTGCTGCTTTTGTTCATGCCATCTTAACTGCCATAGAAATAGTGCATGAGGTTCAAACTATCATGCCTCCTTCATAATGCCGTTCTTTGTTCTTTCTGCAAAGATTCACTGCCGTATATTAAATATGCCTGTAAATCTCTCAGTAATTGTATATTATTTTTCGGTTCCCTCTACAGTTTACACATTGTATTCAACTTTGACTTTATTCAGTTCTGTACAGTGGTATGGCAGATTTATGGAAGGTTGTAAAGCTGAGAAAAGTAAGGCAATTATTGTTAAGCCTTTGTAAGCTATCTGAGAAAAGACATTTGTTGCGAACATGGCATAAGGGCCAATCCTACTGGGTGCAGATTTACTCAGATTTTTATTTAAACTCTTTCTATTGGAGTATTACTGTGAATATTTTTAAAAATTGAAAACTTTATGTGAAAAGTGGGAGTTTTCCAATACTTTTTAAATAAAAAATAAGGGTTATGAGATCTACAAGTGATAAAAACAACATGCATGAAAAAAGTTTTTTTTTCATCTAATGTAAGTGAACTGAAAAAGATATTTTAAAGGAGTATATAAAAATCATAATCAAATATCTGCAAGTTTTTTATGAAATGAAAATTTTTGTAGACTAGACAATTTGAATAATATTATTTTTCATCAATTAACTCCATAGAAGTAGTTGCAGGTATCGAAGAGTAGCAGAATATCTACCCCAAAATATGATTATAACAGTTTGGGACAAACCACTCTAAAATGTGCCACTTTGGCATATTGATTATTTTGAGCTGTAGGCACTTAAAAAACAGCAAATGCTGGGAGACACTTTCACTGAACTGCCCTTAGCTGCCTTAAGACACATCTTCCCAAAGGAACTCAGTTGGCATGGACACCCTCCCTGGAAGTTTCATTAAGCAGACAAAATTGACTTTTATCACAGAGGAGGAGAGTACAAATTGGCACCATCCAGACAAACTTTGTCACAAACTATCATACCCTCCCAACTATTCTTCTAAGGGTCCTTTGATCTTTTCCTAGAACTCATTTACTCTCCCCTCAGAGACCTACATTCCCGCTTCCCTTTTCCTTCGAACATGGTATTTAATCCTGAATTCAAAAGCAATCTCTTTGAGAATTACTCACTTTTCCTGGGTATCCTCCACGTATATATGAGGTTTGCATGTTAGCAAACTTGTTTTCCCTTGGAAATCTGCCTTTGTTATAAGAAATTTCAGCCAAGAACTCAAAAGAATAGAGGGAAAATCATTTTTCCTCCTCTACACTCTGTTTTCACTGTAATACGATCTGCAGAGCCCGGATATCTATGTGTCTATGATATGTGAAACGCACAACTTTAATTTATGTGTGTGTGTATATATATATGTGTGTGTGTGTGTATATATATAATTTGAAAAATATATAGGTATATATCATATACCATTTAATTTTATTAAAAAGATTAAATTCATAAACTTTGGTAAATGCTGTAGTATGTATGGGGTAAAAAATTCAGGCATTCACATTAGAATACCCAAGTTCAAGCGTTATCCCTGCCATCTACTTGTGTCACAGATAGATCAGATGAGATCCAAATAAAGCTCTTGGCTTCATGCCTTAATGATTTATAAATGCTATAGTGGATCTTGTTACCAGTCTTCAGTTTATTCTTTCCAAGGGACTAATGATAACCTTAATTATAGATAAAGGGATACTTTTGTCCACACTGTTATTCTTTTAGATTCTGAAGATCTTTTTTATTTTCCTCAGGAGAATATTCCTTAATGGGCTCAAGATCATGAATGAGGAAGTAATATTATGTGCTTATAAATATTTAATACCGAGATTTTATCATTGAACTTTACCAGAGACTTGCTTTTATTCCAAAATTTCTAGAAAAATATCTGCATGGCCCTTCTCAGTCTGTTACCCCTATACTACTTGAATTTTTTTGATTTTATTCTTTTTTTTTTTTAATTTGAGTATGGTGACACACAATGTTACGTTAGTGTCAGGTGCACAACGTCGTGATTCAGCATCTCTATATGTTATGCTGTTCTCACCACAAGTGTAGCTGCCATCTGTCACTATTTAACACTATTACAGTATCATTGACTACATTCTATGTGCTATACCTTCATCCCCATGACTTATTCATTCCATAACTTGAAGTCTGTACCTCTGACCTCCTCACCCATTTTGCCCATCCCCTAACCTCCCTCTCTCTGGCAACCATCAGTGTGTTCTCTGTATTAATAGGTCTGATTCCGATTTTTGTTTGTTTATTCATTTCTTTTGTTTTTAGATCCCACATATGAGCGGTATCAGATAGTATACAGCTAGAATACTGAATGCATGGATGACTTAGGTGCTTTTACTCCTTGAAAAAAATCTATAAATAAAATATTGGCCTGTCAGATATTGGCTGCTTTGATGATCTCCAGTGACTAGAATAGGACTTTAAAGTTTTATTTCCTGATTTATAGGTTGACATTGGCAGCATGTTTGGTCAGATGCAAGTCAGTCCATCAATCAGAAGCACAGTCTCCCTGCTATCTGTGATATTTCCCTAAGTCCTTTCATCAGAGATCATTTTACATTTTTCTTTTTAATTATACCTAAAAGTACATCTCCAGTAAATAGCTGCTGAATGAATGACTGAATGAAGGCTTGCCACAAATATTTGCTTACCCAGAGTTAATGGTTCTGTACAGGAAGTAAATTCTCTACAAAAGGTGAACATTTCCTTTTCCACAAGCTATGGTTACATATGGCATTTTAAATACATAACAGGATTTTTTTTTCCCTATCAGGTCACAATTAAAAACAGATCCCTCTTTTATGCAGGAATTTGGAAGCAATAACTAGCTCTTTTTTTTTTTTTAGTTGAGTTTTTTTTTATTTATAGTTTATTGTCAAGTTGGTTTCCATATAACACCCAGTGTTCTTCCCCACAAGTGCACCCCCTCCATGACCATCAATAACTAGCTCTTTAAACAGCATTCTACACTCCTCTGCTCTAGAATGGGTGCTTCATATATTCTTTTTATTTATTTATTTATTTTAATTTTTAAGTAGGCTCTATGCCCAATGTGGGGCTTGAACTCATGACCCTGAAATCAAGAGTTGCATGTTCCACTGACTGAACCAGCCAGGAACTACCACATGTTCAACTCATTATAGTAGTGAACTCGAGTACCATGGAGACTGTTAGCAATGAGATCCATGGCTAACACTCAGCAGCCCATCTCCAGGCCTATCTGTGTGCACACAGATACATCCATAGATAAATACTCACATGTTTCTGTCATCCTTATATGAAGAATTATTATTCAAGAAAATGAATTTTACATGGACCAATTAATTATTAAACAATTATTTAGTCACTTAGCAAAACCTACTGATTTAGGGCTTAATGAGACTTTTTTTTTCTAAATAATATTGGTAATGAAAAATAGCACTTTCCTTTGAAATGTATTGCAGATAATTGAAAAAGAGACATTACAATGAATAAATGAGGATTATATTTTATAGAAGCATGTGTTCTAAACTAGTTATACCAGCTGCAGAAAGACTTATACATAATGAACGATTTGTAGTTTTCAAACATATTATCTTTTCATAACTGCATATTTTAGTCCATGAGGCAGCTCTTACCTGTCATACTGTCTCCTATAGTCCTCAAACACCAGAAAAAAAATAATCACCACTTCATTAAATTTTCTCCTAATACTTCTCACTAGGTTGAAGTGTTTATTCATTAATGCAGTTGTCATTTCTTTCTCAGAGAAGAGTTTGAGATTTTCAAGAACAAGGATTATGTTCTTTCTGATGCCTAGATAATGTCTGGAAATAGTTATTGCTGAATGGATGCTTATAGAATGAATAAATGAAGCCCGAGGATAACTTCCATCTTTCCCTAAATTGTGAGCTGAACTACTAAGACAAGAGTAAAGCTGCTTTTCTTTTTTGATTTTTCTGATTTGGACATTATTCAGAGATTACCTGATTTTCCTGCTCTGGATCTTATTTGAATTATCTGCCAAATTAAGACCTTCATCTTGGAGCCTAAATTGAGGAGAATGTGTTCATTGATCACTCAACACCAATGACTTAAAGTCAACATTTGATTCTTCACCTCTTGCATTGCTAATGAAATACTGATTTTTCCACTGTATTCATCACATTGCTCTGCTTTCCAGTGTGTCTTGTCTTCCATCTTAAAAACAAAATCTCCAGTGAATTATTTATTTACCATTAATTCATCACAAAAATTGTGATTACAAATTTTGAACTAACTGGTATTATCTGTTCTTCCATTTCCATTACTATTGTGGTTTTCCTGGTTAAGCCTTTATATTTATATTATTGTGCCATCTATAATAATAATAATAATAATAATAATAATAGTACTACTACTACTACTAATAATAATTATGCTTCTACTTCTTCTGCTTCTTCCCTTCTTCCTCTTTCTTTCTCTGCTTCCTCCTCTTCTCTTTCTTCTCCTTCTTCTTGTCTTCCTCTGTGTCTCCATCTCTGTCTCTTTCTTTTTCATTTCGGCAGGCATGGTTCATTATAATGAAAAACCTACCTTCCTCAAGTTCTTCATTCATGTCCTTACATGACACCACATTGCTTTCCAGAATTTGTCAAAATCCCTCACATTAGCTAGGAAGGCTGTCATTAATTCAGTCATGCTTATTTATCCAAATACCTGCTGACATTTTCCCTAATTTTTGTTCCTGCCAGAACAGAGTCTTTACTAATCTGTGAATGTCCCTTTTTTATTTTCATGACTACATTTTGGTGAAGAATCTCTCCTACTGACTCATCACATTGTTTTCTCTTCCTATGGCTGCCTTTCCTCATTGTTTGCTTTCCTTGTAGAGCATTCTCTAATTATTATAGTTCTTATTAGTTATGGGCCTGGACTCCTCACTGTTCTAAAGAGTTTATTCAGTGTTTATTAATTCCTGGCACATTGTGAAGAAATGGTATATAAATATAAATATATGCTATTTACCCTCTAGTATTTTATTTCACCATGACGTATACCCCAAAATAAACATAAACAAGGCACCATGGCAGCAAGGAGGAGTGGAGTAACTACTGTCTGTACCATATTATCTTCTCATAGCCCATGTCAGCTTAAGTTTTCAGAAGGAAGAATATACTACTTAAGGTTTTGTTTTCCATGTAGCACCTGGCACATTGTAGCAACGCAGAATTTCAATAAACGTGTGTTAATTTGGCTTTTGTTTAATGCCTGTTTTAATCATCAACCTTAAGATAAATCACGTTGTAAATGATGACCAGGATGTTAATATATTCCCAATCTTTTTAAAATGTATTTCAACAGGGAAATTCAAGAATGCTAATTCTAAAAGTGGTTAGGTTTGCCTTTGAAATGGAATTTCATGCTTACCAATGAGCATGAAAATGTCTTACAAATCAAACAGTATAACACCTGCACAGGCTAAAATAAGCTGAAAACACTACTTGATTTTGCTCACTCTTAGCCATTCTTTCTGCATCTCAGCCTACATTGAGCTCAGCCAGTTCAGTTACAGGAGCTGATACTATTCAAACATTGCCTGGAGCAGAAATATTGACAAAGGTTTCATAGTTCAAAGAACTTCTTTTTTTGAGGTGCAAGAATTTAAGAGCAAGAAGTACCAGATAGTAACAAAAGAGGTACTGAATGTATTTAAATACTTGAGAGATGTCAGGAAATTTTTTAGTTGGAAACTGTTAAGTCACATTTAGGTAGACTGTAGGTACCAACAGGATATTTTATACCCCTGCCTCTTTTTTTTCCTCTTTAAAGATTTTTATTTTATAGTAAACCATAGGCATCTATGAGTTAAACTGTATGAACAATAATACACAGAGGAATAGTAAATTATGCTATGTTGACAGTATGATATTTCATTATTTCTTATTAGAATATAGGCTCCTTGGGGTGGGTATTTTGTCTAATTAACTATTGTATATACAAAGTCTAAAATAATCATGACATAAAATAGATAATAAATATTTCTGGAATGAGTTAATGGATGTTTTATATGGTGTGTAAAGAAAAAAATGTGATATTATAAAGAAGTAAATATGTACTCATTTTGTTCAATAATTAAATGTAGTGAAAATCAGAGTTGTTTTAGATTCAGCTAGCTTATTTGCTGTTTTTCAAATGTTTTGCATTAGCAAAACCTTTAATGAGTTTAGCCTCGAGTTTTTCTTTAATCCATATGTTTCTGATTCCCATAGAGTTAGCTGTTACCAAAACTATTTTAATTATTTATTTGAGTTCCAAGATGCCTTTTGAAAGAGTTCATTAAGGAATTCTTTATGTCTGACTTTTAAAAACTAAAGTCTCATTTTTCTCAATATTTCTTAGACTGTATCTTCAAAAACGTATAATTATTCTGAGATTTATTTTTATACTGATCTCCCATTTTTATTTCTAATGTCATTAGAGCAAAAGTCTTTTTATATTAGTTAAATGAACAAATAAAGTCTCTGTAATGCCTATATCCTGCATTCTAACGTGGATATTGCAATAATTTATAATGGCTTAGTGTCTCACAATTTAACCATAGCATTTATCTTAATAAGTATATACCTATTAATCTTACAATTGATATTCTCCTTAAGTTACTATATCTAGAATAAGTTCTAAGTTTCGCTTAGGAATAGATTTTGAGTTTATGTATGTGAGTTGAGGAGAAACAGAAAAAAAAAAAAAAAACAAAGAAATCCAGAGGATAACAGATATAACTTCTCTTTCCTGACCATGTTTGAATTCATCTTGTCACTAATAAATGCATTTTTTTTCTGTGAGAATGTTTAAAATTCAGAGATTATCTTCTTGAATTTTGTTTTCAGTAAAACGAAGATATTTAGTTCAGTAAAACTAAGAATAAAAAATTAATTATATCAATTACACACCCCTCCATTAGACAGTTAAGCTACCAAAATTTTATTTCTGAATTTAGTTTTTTAAAGATTCATGATATCCCTATAGAATGGCAGAAATTAGGGGGGTGAGAGAGTATATGCTTTTATCTTCTGTGAATGCAAAAACTGCTCTCTGTGCTGTGAGTGCTTTATGATTTAGATATATTTAATCAATACCTCTAATGACTTTGATGCTAGAAAGAGGGAATTCACAGCTCTAGTACTTTATAGAATATTGTTCTCTATGATATCTTATATTATCAAATAAAAGAAAATTTAATTTCTCTGAGATTAAGTAGTTGAATAAAATAGATTCTATATAAACTATTTAATTCTTATATTTTCATTTTTAATGCAATACTATATATAAAATAAAGAGGATTAAATATATTAAATAGATAATTTGGTAAACTAAAGTAAATAAAATTGCAAAAAATTACCAATAGCAGTCATAAAACAATATGAAGAAACTCCTATTTTGAAGTACTTTCTTTTGAAACAAGCAAACAAAAAAGTCTCCAGTGGAGACAAATAAAAATGAAAACACTATAATCTAAAATCTTTGGGATACAGCAAAAACTGTTCTCAGAGAAAAGTTCATAGTGATACAGGCCTACCTCAAGAAGCAAAAAGAATCTCAAAGAAACAACCTAACTCTATGCCTAAAGAAGCTAGAAAAAGAAGAACAAATAAAACCAAAAGCAGTAGAAGGAAGGACATAACAAAGATTAGAGAGACATAAATGAAATGAAAACTAAAACAGCAAAGAAACAAATAAGAAACAGATTAATGAAACCAGGATATGGTTCTTTGAAAAGATCAACAAAATTGATAAACCAGTAGCCAGATTCATAGGGAAAGAAAAGGCTCAAATAAAAAAATCTGAAACAAAAGAGGGAAAATAACCAACACCACAGAAATACAAAGGATTAGAAAAGAATACTATGAAAAATTATATGTCAACAAATTGGACAACCTAGAAGTAAATAGATAAATTCGTAGAAACTTCCAAAACTGAATCAGAAAGAAGTAGAATATTTGAGCAGACTGATAGCAAGCAATGCAATTGAACCAGTAATCAAATAAAAAAAACTCTCAAGAAACAAAAATCCAGGACAAGACAGCTTCAGAGGTGAATTTCTACTAAACATTTAAAAAGAATTAATACCAATTATTTTTAAACAACTTAAAAATATAGAAGAGGAAGGATATTTTATGAATTCACTTTATGAAGCCAACATTATCCTAATACCAAAACCAGGGAAAGACACGACAGAAAAAGAAAACTAAAAGCCAAAATTTCTGATGAACACAGATGCAAAACCCTCAACTAAATACTAGCAAACCAAATCCAACAATACTTTAAAAAAAGCGTTCACTGTGATCAAGTGGAACTTATTCCTGAGATGAAAAGGAGGAGGTTTAATATTTGGAAATGAATGTGGCATTTCACATTAACAAAAGAAAGGATAAAAACCATATGATGATCTCAACAGATACAGAAAAAAATATTTCAGAAGTACAACATCCATTCATGATGAAAACTCTCAATACAGTAGGTTTAGAGGGAATGTACCCCAACACAATAAAGGCCATATAGGAAAACCCACAGCTAACATCATACTCAATGGTGAAAAACTGAGAGCTTTTCCTCCAAGATCAGGAACAAGATGAGGATGTCCACTGTCACCATCGTCATTTAACATAGTACTAGAAGTCCTGGCCACAGAAATCAGACAAGAACAAAAGGAATAAAATGCATCCAAATTGGTAAGGGAGGACTAAACCTTTCACTATTTACAGATGACATGATACTATATATAGAAAACACTAAAGACTCCAATAAAAAACTACTAGAACTGATAAATGACTTCAGTAAGGTCATAGGATAGAAAATCAATATGCAGAAGTTCATTGCATTTCTAAGCATTAATAATGATGTAGCAGAAAGAGAAATTAAGAAAACAATCCCATTTAAATTGCACCCAAAATAATAAAATATCTAGGAATAAACTTAACCAAGAAGGTAAAAGACATGTAATCAAAAACTATAAAACACTGATGAAAGAAATTGAAGACAACACAAACAAATGGAAAGATATTCTATGCCCATGCATTGGGAGAGCCAATATTGTTAAAATGCCCATACTACCCAAAGCAATCTAAAGATATAATGCAATCCCTATTAGAATACCAACAGTATTTTCACAGAACTAGAACAAATGAAACTTAAATTTGTACGAAACCACAAAAGTCCATGAATAGACAAAGCAATCTAGAAAAAGTAAAAAAAAAAAAAAAAAAAAAAAAAGCTGGAGATATCAGAGTCCCAGTTTTCAAGATATACTACAAAGCTGTAGTAATCAAAACAGCATGATGCTGGCACAAAAATAGACACATAGGTCTTTTTTATTTGAAAGACCCAAAATAAACCCATGCTTATATGGTCAGTTAATCTACAACAAGGGGACAAATATTCAGGGAAAAGACAGTCTCTTCAACAAACGGTGTTGGGAACACTAGACACCTACATAGAAAAGAATGCAACTGGACTACTTTTTCACACTATATGCACAAAAATAAATTCAACTTGGATTAAAGACCTAAATGTGAGACCCAAAAGCATAAATTCCTAGACAAAATTCCTAGAAGAAAACATAGGCAGTAATTTCTGTGACATTGGCCATAGAAACATTTTTCTAGATCTCCTTTGGCAAGAAAAACAAAGGCAGAAATAAATTATTAAGAATACATCAAAATAAAAGCCTTTTGCACAGTAAAGGAAGCCATCAACAAAATGAAAAGACAACCTTCTGAATGAGAGACAATATTGGTAAATAACATATCCTATAACGGGTTAATATCCAAAATATATAAAGAACTCATACAACTCAACACCAAAAAAAAATAATAATAATAATTCAATTAAAAAGTGGGCAGAGGATTTGAATACATATTTTTTCAAAGAAGACATATAAATGGTCAACAGATATATGAAAAGACTAATTATCAGGGAAATACAATCAAAACCACAATGTACTATCACCTTATAACTGTCAGAATGGCTAGAATCTAAAAGATAAGAAATAACAAGTGTTAGTGAGGATGGGGGAAAAAGGAAGCCTTGTGCACTATTGGTAGCAATGTAAATTGGTACAATCACTGTGGAAAACAGTATGGAAGTTCCTTAAAAAATTAAAAACATTATTGCCGTATGATCCAGTAATCCCATTACTAGGTATTTACCCAAAGAAAACAAAAACACTAATTCAAAAAGACATATGCACACCTGTATTTATAGCAGCATTATTTATAATAGCCAAGATATGAAAGCAACTCAAATGTCATGGATTGATTATTGGGCATAGAAAATATGGGAAATATACATCTATAAATATCTACAGATATAGAAATTTAGAGATATCTCAGCCATGAAAAGAATGAAATCTTGCCACTTGCAACAACATGGATGGACCTAGATGGCATTACACTGAGTGAAATATATCAGTCAGAGAAAGACAAATACCATATGATTTCACTCACATGTGGAATTTAAGAAAGAAAAGAAATGAACAAAATAAAAAAAAGAGGCTTGTGAAAAAACAGTCTTAAATACAAAGGGCAAACTAGTGGTTGCCAGAGGGGAGGTGGGTAGAGGAATGGGTGAAATAGATAAAGGGGATTAATTATACACTTATCACTTGTTGTGATGAGCACTGAGTAATGTATAGAAATGTTGAACGATCATATTGTATACCTGAAACTAATATAATACTAAAAAAAGTCTTTCAAACATAACTGTTCAACTTCTAATGATTTTGATGAAATCATATAGGTATTTCTACTTAATGTTCATACTTATTAAATATAGATATATTGCTCAATAAATACAAACAAAAATAGACAAAAACATAAATCCCTATGCTTAAATTTTTATGAAAGATTTTAGTCTGTTTAATGATATGTCTCCTAAAATATGGGAACACTTTCTAAAACAGGCTGTCAAAAATATAAGCTAATGTTTACATTCAATGTGAAAGCTCCTCTTGCAAATGAAAACATTTTTAATATGGTGGATTTTCCTGAAATTTAAAAGCATAAAATAATATTGCCTTGTGTAAGTAAAACAGTGAGGAAGCTGCAGTTCAAGAGTAGATGAAGACCCACTCTCTTGTCATTTCAGGTCCGAAAATGCTATATCTCTAACATGGTAAATTATCAAAACAAAGAAAGCAAGGAAAAAGGCAAACTGCTAGTTTAATATGTGATGTCAAGGAGTGAGTTTTTGAAAAAATTCTATACTTTCCATCTTTACCTAAAAAATTAGTCGGCAAAAATGAGTTTTATGGTAATTTTCTTTGTTAGGAAAATGTGAATAACAATACTATGCAATTTATTTTGGCATTCTATCCTGATTTTAATTATAATGCAAATTACAATGTATACCTCTACGTGCAGTGAAGTTAGAAAAAAAAATGCTTTGCACATACTATAGCTTGGATTTTATGTGCCTCAAAATCTAGAATGGCTAGGGTCTTGTCAAGAGGAGTTATTCAATGACCGTGATGATTTAAGCATCTTAATTACTCCCTTTGATGCAGAAGCAGTTGGGAAGAAATCATTATCATTTCATATCTAGAAAGAGTCATATCCAGGGACTTTGAATCCCTGAATTTTTGGCATTGGTCATTGTAATTTGATTTTTTTTCATAATGCTGCTAATAAGCAGGCTGACTAAATATAGATTAGAAAATGGGATTCAGTAATTTTTAGATGCTATTTCTATGAACTACCCATATCATCTTAAAGCCTGGAGTACCAAGAATATTATAAATTCTCACATTTATAGCTTTTGCTAAATGGCAGAGACTTTAGAGATAATCTAGTCTAATTTACTCTTTCTATATGAAATTAGTCTCAGCTTTGATAAACATAATAACAAATCAATGTAATTTTTAAATTTGAAATTCTTAAATTCTTTCTCCATCCATTACTATTTATTTATTTATTTATTTATATTATTATTTTGTAATGTTCATTCAGTTTTGAGAGAGAGACAGACAGAGAGCAAGTGAGACAGGGGCAGAGAGAGAGGGAGACACAGAATCTGACGCCCGCTCCAGACTCTGAGCTGTCAGCACAGAACCCTACGCTGGGTTGGAACTCACAAACTGTAAGCTCATGACCTGAGCAGAAGCTGGATGCTAAATGAACTGAGCCACCCAGTTGCCCTAATCCATTAGTATTTTTAATTGAACATGTCCTTTCATCAAAAAAAAAATGGGGGGAAAATGTTACATCAATGCCATTTTCACTGGTACTAAAACAATGTTCAAGAAAAATTAATTGACTTTTTTTAAAGACAGAAGCATTATGCCAAAAAGAGCATATGCTTAGTTAAACCACGTGGACTATTTTTACCGGGCGGATGAATGGGTCAAGCTAGAAATAACTAGTCAGACTCCTTGCAGGCAAGGCTATTTTCAGGTAGAAAATCCAACCACGGTTCATGCAATAAATATGATAACCATCTGTTTTGTTCCTACAAATAAATTAGACTGTCAGAATTTAGCAAAGCCATGTGTTTCCCCCCACCAAGAGATATTTATAATTATTGCTCTGAAACATTGATTTTATTAATAATAAAACTTTTAATAATTACTGAACACTATGTGCCAGAGCATCTCAGCTAATAATTAAAACAACCCTACAAGAGAGACACTGCTAATATTTGTATTTGATTTGAGATGTGGTTGAGAAGGATTTTAAGCTCTCAGTCTTAAAAATAGCCCCAAATAGAAACCAAATGCAGGAGAGCTCTTGCCAAGATTTCAAAAAAGTGAACAAAATTGCTGAAACTCCTGTTTCAACGGTGAAATCGGGCTGCTCTTCAAATTTGAAGAGAGAGTGGTATGTGCTGCAGCTAGATTTTATTTATTTATTTATTGTCTAAAGTTATGGTTCTCCTAGTAAAGTTTTGACTATAGCTTCTCACAAAAGAATGGTGTCTTAGTCCATGTGGGCTGTTATAACACAGTACCACAAGACTGAGTAGCTTTTTTCTCACAGTTCTGGAGGCTGAAGTCCACGATCAGGGGGCAAGCGTGACTGCCCTTGGGTGCGGGCCCCCTCTTTGGTTCATAGTCAGCACCTTCTCACTGTGTCCTCACAGTAAGACAAAGAAGGAGCTAGGGGGTCCCTCTGGACCTCTTTTATAAGACAGTAATCCCAGTCATGAGGATTCCTCCCTATGACTGAAGCACCTCTCAAAGGCCATACCATTATCTTTGGGGGTTAGAGTTCAAACATATATTTTCAGGGGTACACAAGCATTCAGAACATAGCAAAAGGGGAGTTTTAATTTTCGTTTTGTCTTGATATCCTTAAATTTTAAGTTTAAACTACATGTATATTTATTGCTAATAGTTAGAAAATGTTAAATTGTTAAAAGGATAAACTAACAATCAGCCCATGTTAAAGAGTTGCATTTTGTTTATCTAAAATATTTTTAATACATACTATTTAATACAGGACCTAGAACACTGTTGTGACTCTAGGATTGTTAGGTAGGTAGGTAGGTATATGATGGATAGATATAGACAGATGATAGAGAGATAGAGAGATAATAGACCAACCTCAGATATCAGTGGTTCCTTTATCCTCAAACACCTAAATAAATTTTTGTGAGATGAACCTCAACTTCAAATTGATTAGAAAAGAAAGCAGAACACTTTACTTATTAGAACTTTTTTTTCTGTCTCTATCTCTTTTTGTCTCTCACACAAACACACACAAACAGACATATTCAAAAACACAGTAGTATTCAGTGCCAAATTTACCAAAGATTTTGAGGAATCATAGAAAAAGAGTTTACAAAATTAAACCTACCCAAACAAGTAGTACAATGGTAGGACATGAGATGCCTGGGTCTTCAATGTTTTATCCTGTGCTTAACTGATACTAATGCATTACAAATGACAGGGAGTCAGGAAGAGCTTTATATTTTTATGCAATGATTAAACCTCCCAAGTTAGTTATCTCAGTGGATCTTGCTTGAGAAAAGCAACACACTAAGAGTTGTAGAATTTTATGCAATTATGAAAAAATTGGATGGTTCCCTACTTAAAGTGTAAGAGAAAGATTAACAGAACTATATAACAAATGTCTGTCATGCACTGTTGTCTTAACATTTACTAATTGTGATAAAATAAGCCACTTATTTTTCTCCCATCAGGTTATAGCTAAGGAAAACTGCACTTAAAGGAAAATACTCTGGCAATGCAGTGAAGTCTGTGATTTTTGTCATCTTGCTTTGAGCAGCATTTAATAATGAGAATGACCAAAAAAAAAATCACCAAAACCCAAACGAAGCATATAAGAGGCAGAATATTATTTTCCTCTAACTGTATGACAATTATTCTTTACACTAGAACACTCTATACTGCAAATATAATGATACAATAAATTTTACTGGATGCTGGTGATATTTAAAGCTTACAAAGGACAAATGTATTTTAACAATGAACATTAAACTATAACCTTATCAATTATGTGGGATGCAGGTTATTTCTGACATTGTCCTTTAGTTGAGTGTCAACCGAAAGAATAGAGGTCATTTTATTTGTACATGTTAAGTTGTTCAGCCACTAGCAGTTTTGTGAATAAATTAAGCACCTTTTTCATAAGACAAACATCAACTCGGAACAGTTATTGAAAGCATTAGGAGACAATGCTAATGTATTTCACGCTTGAAAGGCTACAGCTAACAAAAATTCATAGCAATCAATCAACATCTTTTCTGCTATATTTCATATCTTAAACAACCCACCATGGGTAATTATTATGAGTATATTTTCTTTTTTTTAGACAAAGTCCTGGATATATTGATTAAATTCATTGTTCCTTTGTGACTGCCTCATACGTAGCTAAAATAGTAAAGGTATAATCTTTTTTTCATTTATAGAAAAAAATTAAAACCCACCTGAGACAATTTAATGCAATTCATTGCTTTTGAATAGAATTACCTTTTTGCGAGTGCTCTTCTGAACAAAGAAATAGAAATAGATAAATAATTTGTTTTCACACCTGACAGGTTTTGCTCTGAACTCTAAAACACATGTTGGTGGTTACTGAATAGTCCACAGGGAAAAGGTATCTGTGAGAGAAGCATCTAAGTTCATTGGTCTTAGCTCTTCAGCTATTCATAGGAATAAGTTCTTAACCTCAAATGCAAAAATGGTAAGAACTGTAAGTCAGAATCCTTATGGAAAGGAAAGAAAACAGACCAGACCTACCTTGGATTTTGCCTCCATTTTCAACGTCCTCATTCTATTCTTCTTTCTCCTACCCATCATCACAGTCACATTGGAATGAAGTCATTACGTATGACTTTAATAAATATATATAAATAACATATACCAAAAAATATATATCAGGATAATGACACCACAGTATGATGCAGCCACAGCCTAACTTTCTAAAAAATCGTTAGAGAATGATTCTTAATTCAGAAGTTTTAAACTGACATTCTTGATCCCAGTGAGGACATATAGATCTATTGGGTCAGTCTACACAGTAATTATAAAGGGTTTTAGTAAGTACACAATATAAAAAAGTTGAAATAATTTATAGATAACATCTGTATTTCAGTTTTTCTTGAGAAAAATAATCAGAGCACCTGACCACCTTGACCTCACATTACACATGGCAATAGCTAAGTAATGGAATCTCACTCCATTCCTGAAAGCCTTTAAATGTCTTCCTTAAGACACATTGACTCCTATAAATACTACTCACTTTTATCAAATTGAAAGGTGGATGTCATATTCCTAACTGCACTCAGCTTCCTAAAAGAAGAAAAAAATATCCTTTGCAATGTCTGTAAAGGCCTCATTCACAGAATGCCTAATAAATACCCCGTGCTTCCAAATATGTATCAAATATAAATCAATGAAAAAAAAGGTAGTATATCACTAAGTATAACAGGATTTTGAATGTAAAGAAGTTTCCAAAGGATAATAATAAAATTAAAGTATATTGAAAACCTTGATTTATAAAAGCTTTCCTGTAACACCTTGTAATTTGAAAATTTGAAGAGAACTCAGTGACAGTGCAGTGCAGTAGATTTGAAACTTTATTATCCTTTAGTAGAGGAACACATTGTCCAAATGTAAACCAGTGTGGATGCCAGATATGCATAGAACAGTTTTACCCTGTTAAAGCACAGATCGATGGTCCAAGGACCCTCAGCTATGCCTACTTCTTGGCCCTAATACACTTGAAAAACATCACTTAGGGTTCTTTGAATCAGTTTGGATACCACTAATCCTGTCGGATTTCCATCATTTGAGAAAAGAGGAAATTGATGTTCAGAGACCCAGGATTACAGGTAACAAAGTTCTGAGACAAATATGAACTGAAAAAGTATGTCAGACACCCTTTCCTGCCTACAAAGAGAGTGAAAGGAAAAGGAGTAATGCTTGAAAAATAACCATATAAACAAGCACTAGACAGCTAAGAATTACTCAGGAAACGAAGAATGTCTCTAAAAGTAAAGGCAAGTATAAGAAATCCTGCTAATGTAATGTTTCCAGACTGTCATATTTAGTCTGAATTACAGGAACACTGTTTTATAATTGTCTACTCTTACAACAGGGAGTCGCAATACCAGCGCTACTGACGTTGGGGGCTGGATAATTCTTTGCTGTAGGGAGCTGTCCTGTGTGTCATAGTTGAGCAGCACCCCTGGCTTCTACCCACTAGATTCCAATGGAGTAATCCAGTTTGCAATCATCAAAAATGCCTCCAGATATCGCTAGGTGTCTCCAGCAGTAAAATTGTCTCCAGTAGAGAACCACTGTTCTATATTAATGTTTATAGATGCTAATTCTTGGTAAATAAGACTTCTATATGCAGTCTCCAATTCCAATATATATTTTTTACATATTATATATTTATTTTCAGAGAGGGACCATGAGCAAGCAGGGGAGGTACAGAGAGAGGGAGAGAGAGAATCCCAAGCAGGTTCCATGCCATCAGTGCAGAGCCCGATGAGGGACTTGAACCCATGAATTGTGAGATTATGACCTGAGCCAAAACCAAGAATCAGACGCTTAACCAACTGAGCCACCCAGGCACCCCCCTCCAATTCCAATTGTAAGATATAAATTAATTATAATGACTTTCAAAATACATGGAATTATTTTGAAGCAACCAACAAGAGTTTTACTATTAATTCCCCAGTGTAGGATTTGAAAAAAAAAAAAAGTATGTTTATATTTATTAGTGAAGTAGAGCCTAGACCTGAACAATAAAGTCACTGCAAGTGTGTTCCATGCTCTCTGAGAAGTTCAGTGTTAAGAAAAGAGGGCTTAGCGTGGGTAGTTTTGGGGGTGGGTTTGTTTAGGCCTGATTGGAATCCTCTACAAGGCTAAAGTAGATGTTGGATGGTTGGTACATTATGAATTTTTGGCCAGGTGTTCCAAAACTTTCAGTGAGTTTCCTCATTATTTACAACATAATGTTCTAAGTGGTATCCATATATTAACTCATTTAATCCTTATAGCCAGACATTGAGGTAACTGTTACGATTATCCCCATTTCAGTCACAGAGAAATTGTGTAGTATTCTGATAATCATTTAGTTAGTTTTCATATTCCGACTTCAAGAATTGGCAGACACTTCCTTAAAAATAAAACTGTAGCTTTAAGGAAAACAACATATTAATTGTTGATGATACAATATGAGTTTTTTGTGAAAATGAGACTTTCAAAACAGTTTTATCAGCCACTGTGAACTAAGATATTTTTTATAAGGTTGGTGGTGATGGCAGCAAATGTGATTTTTTTTATGTTGTTTAAACAAATGTGTTAATATTTGGAAGAACTTCATGACTCGGTGAGCCCGGATTTTCCAGATAACTAGTATACAATGTCACAAAGTCATGTGTGGGTAAGAGATCCATTCAAAATTCAAAATAAAACAAGATAATTTAAAGGTATGTAAAAGGTATAAAAAGTTCATTGATTGGTTTCATAATCCATATTTCAACTTTAAATTTCTTTAATAATAAAAACAAAACCAGAAACAAACAAAAAATATCACTGATTGAGTTTGGGTTTAACATCAAAGGAGAATATACACAATTATCTGGAAAATCTTTTAAAATATTCCTCTTTTTAAAATATTTTAATTATAATACAGTTAATGTTAAATTGGTTTCAGGTGTACAATATAGTGATTCAATAATTCTACATATTACTCAGTGTTCATCAAGAGAAGTGTACTCTTAATCCCCTTCACTCACTTTACTCATTGCCTGTCCTAGCTCCCCTCTGGTAACCATCTGTTTGTTCTCTATAGTTAAAAGCCTCATTTGGGGGGAGTGGGAAGAGTCTGTTTTTTGGTTTTACTCTCCTTTTTCCCTTTATTTGTTTTGTTTCCTACATTCCACATATGACTTGAAGCATATAGTGTTTGTCTTTCTTTGACTGACTCATTTCACTTAGAATTATACCCTCTAGATCCATTCATGTTGCAAATGGCAAGATTTCATTCATTTTATGGATAAATAGTGTGTGTGTGTGTGTGTGTGTGTGTGTGTACCACATCTTCTTTATCCATTCATATATGAATGGACTCATGGGCTGCTTCCATAATTTGGCTATTGTAAATAATACTGCAGTAAACATAGAAGTGCATGTATCTTTTCAAATTAGTGGTTTTGTATTCTTTGCATAAATACCCAGCCATGTGATTAATGGATAATAGGTTAGTTCTACTTGTAATTTCTTGAGGAAATTCCATATACTGTTTTCCATAGTGGCTATACCAGTTTGCATTCCCACCAACAGTACACAAGTATTCTTTCTTGTCCACATCCTCACCAGCACTTATTGTTTCTTGTGTTTTTGATTTTAACCATTCTGGCAGGTGTGAAGTCATATATCATTGTAGTTTTGATTTGTATTTCCCTGATGATGAGTGATGATGAGCATCTTTTCATGTGTCCGTTGGCCATTTGTATGCCTTCTTTGGAAAATGTCCATTCATGTCTTCTGCCCATTTGTTAATTGGATTATTTGGTTTTTTGGTGGTATATTGCTCTTTATATATTTTGGACACTGATCCTTTATTGGGTATATCATTTGCAAATATCTTCCCCCATTCAGTAGGTTGTCTTTAATTTTGTTGATTGCTTTCTTAGCTCTGTAGAAGCTTTTTATTTTGATGTAGTCACAATGGTTTATTTTTGCTTTTGTTCTCTTGTCTTAGGAGACATATCTGGAAAAATGTTGCAATGGCTGTTATCTGAGAAATTACTTCCTGTGCTCTCTTCTAGAATTTTTAATGGTTTCAAATCTAACATTTAGGTCTCTAATCCATTTTGAGTTTATTATTGTGTATGGTGTGAGAAAGTGGTCCAGTTTCATTCTTTTGCAT
This sequence comes from Cryptoprocta ferox, assembly GCA_028646485.1. Classification (NCBI taxonomy): domain Eukaryota; kingdom Metazoa; phylum Chordata; class Mammalia; order Carnivora; family Eupleridae; genus Cryptoprocta; species Cryptoprocta ferox. The sequence continues at coordinate 112,065,304 of CM053573.1, forward strand.
GTTGCTGTCCAGTTTTCTCAGAACATTTGTTGAAGATACAATGCTTTTTCTCATGGAATATTCCTTCCTGCTTCGTCAAGATTAATTGACCATATAATCCTAGGTTTATTTCTGGACATTGTATCCTGTTCTTTTGATATATGTGTCTATTTTTGTGCCAGCACCATACTCTTTTGATTGCTACAGCTTTGTTGTATAACTTGAAATCTGGAATTATGATGCCTTCAGCTTTGTTTTCCTTTTTTCAAGATTGCTTTGACCAATTGTGGCCTTTTGTGGTTCCATACAAATTTTAGGAATGTTACTTCTACTTCTGCGAAGACTCCTCTCCTTTCCAGCTACAAGAATGTAGTTGGGTTTTCTTCATATGCTTCAACAAAAGCAATATGTAACAAGAGATTGATTTCTGAAGGAGGTGTTAAGAATGTGGCTATTTCTATTAAGCCATATGTAAAACAATGCTACTCTTCTTATTAATCTTGGGGTGTAAATAGCATTATTTCTCATAACAAAAGTTATTTATGTGAATAAGTAATGTGCTCAATATTTTAAAACCAATTGTGAATAAATGAATATTTTTTCCTTATATTAATAATAGTAAATATAAATAGATATAACCTATATAGACAAATCTGGGGAGATGCCTTCCTTGATCATTTTAAGAGTATAAAGATAACATGAATCCAAAAATTTTGAGAACCAGTGCTTTAAATCACTTTTCTCTTTATGTTAATTTATTTTGATTTTTTAAATAAAGTTTCTATATTTTTATAAGATTTTATTATTTTTATATTTGAAGATGTAAAATTCGAGGTACAGGTATAAAGGGGTTGATGAAAAATGTAGCTCATGCGTCTAGCAAGAGATTAGCCAAGATTATTTAGAGGGTTCAGTGGTGCAGCCAATTTCACAATAAATTCTTAGGAAGTTTATCTTGTCTTTGTGGAAAAAAAGTAAGTAAAAGTGCTGGATCCATTTGTTTCTAATAAGCAGTTTTTTCATGTGGAAATATGCTAGAACATTTTCTTTTATTTCCAATATTTGGTGTATAGGGACATATTCTGTAGTGAATCTAATGCACACATATGATATTTTTATATATATAACAAGTAACAAAAATGTATAACATACAAACATATATAACAAATTAATATGTGTATATATGTAATTTTGAGCCCTTGCCTCTCCATTTATCTATCTATCACTTGCACTTTACATTATCAAGTTTACACAGCTATAGTGTAAATATATATTCTTTCCAAATACATCAGTATCACCTTTTGATAGTGGTGAATAAAGCTTGTTAACTCTGAGCTCTTCTGGTGCCAATCTCTGATCTTCTAGACTGCTGCAGACTGACTGATAACAGACTTTGCCACTTTAATACCTAATTTATCTTTAGCACAAGGAAAATTGCATTGAATTTCCTTTGAAATTGTATCAGTAGTTGGAAGGCCCTGTTTTGTTTTGTTTTGTTTTGTTTTTTGGAATATACTTAAGGGCTAGAGAAAGACTGAAAATAAACTAGTCCAGCCATAAAAAAAATATAAGTGATGCACACTTTCAAGGGATTTTTAAATTTTCTTTAAAGTTTATTTATTTATTTTTGAGAAAGAAAGTGTGAGCAGGACAGGGGCAGAGAGCCTTGTCAGCACAGAGCCTGAGGTGGAGCTTGAAGTCAGAAACTGAAATGTGAGATCAGGACCTGAGCTGAAGGTGGATGCTTAACTGACTGAGTTACCCAGGTGCTCCAAGGGATATTTTTAAAGACTTGGTGATTTCTTGTAGTTTTCAGTTTTTCATTTAAAATATTTTAAAATACTAACTGACTTATTTTATAGAGCACTGATTTAAAATATCTAAAAATATTGTGATTAAACATTTTAAACAGTTCATATTTCTCATATGAGGGATCCTGACTAATCTCATTATGTTAAAGCTTCATGTCCATATCTCAAAGAATTTACCTGGGCATTGTCAAATGGCTATTAAGTTTTGATGCTTTTTAAATATCTAATTTAATTTGAATGCTTAAATATTTTATGCTATCTACAGGGACTTAGCTGTGATGTCTATGAAGTTCTTTCTCAGGGTGAATGATTCATTTAGCACTTTACAATGTAGCAAAAGCAAATGCTCAATAGGTCTTAGTTTATTTCACTGTTTTTTAAATTAATTAATCAATTTATTTTTTAATTTATTTCCAGCTTAGCATATAGTGCAACAATGATTTCAGGAGTAGATTCTTTAATGCCCCTTACCCTTTTAGCCCATCCCCCTCCCCAAACCCCTCCAGTAACCCTTTTTCTTCTCCATATTCAAGAGTCTTATGTCTTTGTCCCCCTCCCTGTTTTTATATTATTTTTTACTTCCCTTCCCTTATGTTCATCTGTTTTGTATCTTAAAGTCCTCATATGAGTGAACTCATATGATATTTCTTTTTCTGACTAATTTTGCTTAGCATGATACCCTCTAGTTCCATCCATGTAGTTGTAAATGGCAAGATTTCATTCTTTTTGATTGCTGAGTAATACTCCATTGTATGTATATATATATATATATATATATACCACATCTTCTTTATCCATTCATCCATTGATGGACCTTTGGGCTCTTTCCATACTTTGGCTATTGTCGATAGTTCTGCTATAAACATTGGAGTGAATGTGCCCTTTCAAAATAGCACACCTGTATCCCTTGGATAAATACCTAGTAGTGCAGTTGCTGGCTTGTAAGGGTAGTTCTATTTTAATATTTTGAGGAACCTCCATACTGTTTTCCAGAATGGCTGCACCAGTTTGCATTCCCACCAGCAGTACAAAAGAGATCCTCTTTCTCCTCATCCTCACCAACATTTGTTGTTGCCTGAGTGGTTAATGTTAGCCATTCTGACAGGTGTGAAGTGGTATCTCATTGTGATTTTGATTTGTATTTCCCTGATGATGAGCGACGTTCAGCATTTTTTCATGTGTCAGTTGGCCATCTAGATGTCTTCTTCAGAGAAGTGTCTATTCATATCTTTTGCCCATTTCTTCACTGGATTATTTTTTTGGGTGTTGAGTTTGATAAGTTCTTTATGGATTTTGGAAACTAACCCTTTAGCTGATATGTTATTTGCAAACATCTTCTCACATTCCTTTGGTTACCTTTTAGTTTGGCTGCTTGTTTCCTTCACGGTGCAGTTTTTAACTTGAGGAGGTCCCAATAGTTCATTTTTTCTTTTGTTTCCCCTAACTATGGAGACATGTCAAATAAGAAGTTGCTGTGGCTGAGGTCAAAGAAGTTTTTGCCTACTTTCTCCTCTAGGATTTTCCTGTCTTACATATAGGTCTTTCATCTGTTTTCAATGTATTTTTGTGTATGGTATAAGAAAGTGGTCCACGTTCATTTTTCTGCCTGTTGCTGTCCAGTTTTTCCAGCACCATTTGCTGAAGAGACTGTTTTTATTCCATTGGATATTCTTTCCTGCTTTGTCAAAGATTAGTTGGCCGTACATTTGTGGGTCCATTTCTGGGTTCTCTACTCTGTTCCATTGATCTGAGTGTCTGTTCTTGTGCCAGTACCATACTGTCTTGATGATTATAGCTTTGTAACCCAGCTTGAAGTCTAGGATTTTGATACCTCCAGCTTTGGTTTTCTTTTTCAAGATTGCTTTGGCTATTGTGGGTCTTTTCTGGTTCCATACAAATTTTTGGATTGTTTATTCTAGCTCTGTGAAGAATGCTGGTGTTATTTTGATAGGGATTGCTATCTAATTTTTAAAGCTAAAGTAAAACAAAATAATTTTTCATATAAACTGATGCTTTTAGGTAGCTCAAATTTTATCATATATGATTATATTGCTAACTTTTTGTTTTCGTTTTGTTTTTCTTAATTTGGCTCTCATTTTACTTAACATTCAATGTACATACTTCTGAAAATTGGGAATATGCTACTTTTTGCACAAATGTTTATTTATATAATTTGTTCATTACTACAAGAAATATTTGTTGAATGCTTGTCATGTACCTGGTATAGTGCCATATACTTAAGATTCAATGGCATAGATTAAATACTTATGGAAGAAAATGACTTTTAGCAAATAAAATTACAAATAATTGCATAACTTCAATATCTAATTAGCGATGTAAAAGAAAAAAAAACAGTGATATAATGGATACGATTTAGTGATCTCTGTTTCAAGAAGTTTGGGATAATCTTAAAGAAGAATTATTATTTGTATTTCTATCAGAAAGGTGAAGAGAAGTTACTCACATGAAGATGATGAACATGTACAGTTCAGATGCAAAAGCCCTAAATGAGAAATAGCTTGACACTTTCAAAATACAGGAAGAATACTAGTGTACTAGAGTGTAATGAAGGAAGAAGGAGGTATAATCAAAGCTTTGAAGTTCATGCTAAAGGTTTTGGATTTTTTTTTTGAGTCTATGGGAAGTTATTGAAGGATTTTAAGCCAGCAAATGATGTGGTAAGATTTCTGCTGCATTGAAAAAAAAAAAAAATCTTCCCCGCTACTACATGGAAAATGGAATGGGATACAGCAGTAGTGAAGATTGGCTAACAAATCAGGAGATTCTTTAAGTACTTCAAAGTAGAATGTGGAGGTGGAAAAAGTTTACAGTGAACTTTGAAATGGAAGTGATAGGACTTGTGTGATGGCTGTGTCAGATGAGGTGCAGACAGAGGGATCAAGGTGATCCCAGGTTTCTCTTTTGAGCCACTGATGGTGCTGTTTTTTGGACATCTCTAGTCTCTAATCTTCCTTAGAAAATGATTACGAGGTTGACTATGGACACATTTTGCTTCAGAAGCCCAGGAGGAAATCTGGAGGAAACTCACATTGGTAATTGATATATGAGAGAATTATCAGAAAGGAAGTCTGAATCATATAAATGTTTTAGTACCATAGCATATAGATGTGAGTCTTTATGATACCTGAAGGAAATGAAATTGTCTTGGGTGAAATGTAAGATGGATAATAGGATACTAACATTTAGATTCAAGCAGAAAATACTCTAGGAATTCCTTACCTCTCTTTCCCTTTTCACTTCTAATTCATGAACATGAACTTTGAACAAATGATCATCCATTTACAAGAGTTGAAAAACAATTATATGAATCTCTTTCCAATGGATATCATAAGGCAAAAAGAATTAATTTTTCGAGTGAAATTTGATATACCTCACCTATAAAACAATCTGGGTCTAGAGATTTATTTCTTGAAGATATTTTACTGTTATTTCAGTTGATTTAAAAGTTACTGGCCAATCCAATTTCTTTATTTCTATTGCACTGATTTTGGTTATATATTTCTAAGGCACTATCCATTTCTAGCCAAGTGTTTAAATATATTGGTATACAGTTGTTTATGTTTCCATTATTTTGTCTAGCATCTATTGCTTCTTTGTTTTTGTTATTGATTCTTTCATTACTTGTAATAGTTTATTTATAAATTTCCTAAACTTTTCTATGGAAAGACATAGAAGACATATCACCTGATAACACTCACATCTGTTTTTTTCTTCCTTAACCTTATATATATATATTTTTTTATATTTTCATAGTACTGGCTCAGACCCTCTAGAATAGAGGCAAAAATAGTAGATGTTGTGTCTCATTTCTGAATGTAGAAGACAGATTTCAAATTGTCACCTCTGAATGTGATCTTTACAGTTAGTTTTGGCAAATACCCTTTATCATCTCAAGGAACTGCCTTTTTATTTCAATTGGCAATGTGTGTGCTTGTTTCTGCATCTCTGGAAATAATTGCATGCCACTTATTTCTACTAAGGAAATCTCCAGGGAACCACAAAAAATAGTCTTAGGTTGAAATTACTCATGTATTGTTTGACTGATAGCATTTTGATTTTTATTCCTTTTAGGTAATACAATTATTTTTCCTCTTGAAGTTTATATTATTTTATTTTTGTTATAGTTATGTGATTTTCCCCATGGTTTATTTATCTTTAAATTTAATTTAGTATCCTCTTTGACACTTAATAATCCCTCTCAATCCAAGGACTTGACTTTATTCATTCCTGGATGATGATATGAAATAGTAATAATATTACATTTGAATAAGAGGGACTCCTATGCTGGGCCCCACACTTTAAAAGTTCCCACTAAGGTATGTCTCCTGAGGCAAGGGAAACAAAAGCAAAATTAAACTATTGAGACTACATCAAAATAAAAGCTCTGTACAGCAAAGGACACTATCAAAAAAAAAAAAAAAAAAACTAAAAGGCAACCAGTGGAATGGGAGAAGATATTTGCAAATGATATATCCAATAAAGGGTTGGTATACAAAATATTCAAAGAACATATACAACTCAAACCAAACCAAACAAATAATCCAATTAAAATGGGCAGAAGACACAGACATTTCACCAAAGAAGACATTCAGATGGCCAACAGACACTTGAAAAAATGTTCATCATCATCACTTATCATCAGGGAAATCCAAATCAAAACCACAATGAGATATGACCTCACATCTGTCAGAGTGGCTAAAATCAACAACATAAGAAACGATAGATGTTTGTGAGGATGTGAAGAAAAATAAACTCTCATCCATTGTTGGTAAGAATGCAAACTGGTACAGCCATTGTGGAAAACAGTATGGAGGTTCCTAAAAAATCTAACTTATGATCCTCATGATCCCAAAATTGCACTACTGGGTATTTGCTCAAAGAATATAAGAACACTAATTGAAAGGGATACATGCACCCCTATTATTACAGCAACATTATTTACAATAACCAAGATATGAAAGTAGCCCAAGTGTCAATATCTCATAAATGAACAAATAAAGAAGATGTGGTATATATACACATATATGATGGAATATTAGTTAGCCATAAAAATGAATGAAATCTTGCCATTTGCAATGACACAGATAGAGCTAGAGAGTATAATGCTAAATGAAATAAGTCAGTCAGAGAAAGACAAATACCATATGATTCCACTCATATGTGGAATTTGAGAAAGAAAACAAAGGGAAAAAATGAGAGACAAAGCAAGAAATAGACTCTTAATTATAGAGACCAAAAAGATAGTTATCAGGTAAGGGAAGTGGGTGACAGAATGGGTTAAGTAGGTGATGGAGATTAAGTAATGCACTTGTAGTGATGAATGAGATACATGGAAGTGTTGAATGACTATATTGTATACCTGAAACGAATATAACACTGTATGTTAATTAAATGGAATTAACATTTAAAAAATAAGTAAACAAATACACTGAAAAAAAAAAAAGGACCCCACTAAACGTTTCCTTGAGCCATGTTTCAACACAAGAAGAGGGGCCCACCTGCCTGTGTAGGGCCCACCTTTGACTTCTGGGTCATGCTTCTGGTATCTGGAAACCTTACATTTATTCATATAGTCCCGGCTTGCTTCCTTATCATTCATCCCAAGGGCTGACTCCTCCCTAGGTTTTATATTCCCCTGGGGTCAAATGTTGACAAAGGGCATCTGCATTTTTTTCTTCTATCACTCGATTAGCTAATTGTTGACTGGACTATAGAACTTTTAGTTTATAATTCCTGTTAGACTAAAATAAGTCTTCCTTACAGGATGGGATGGGCAGTTTTACAGTGGCTTATATACTAACCTACTTTCAGGGACACTGTAGGAAGACCAGTCTATTGTTAAGAGTAAATATTGGTCTAATACCTTGGGTATTGATGAAGGGTGTGCATTTCTTCCCTGTTTTGCCATATACTCAGGAAAGCCCCTTCTCTCTCTGCACAATTTGCCACAAATATTCTCTAAAGAGGAAGGAGATAAATAGGTCAGAAGGGGCTCATATCAGAGTCAAAGTGTAAACATCTACCTGTCCATGTTATGGCATCTCAACTAGCAGTCTTGTTGCTTGTATACAGGCTCCCTTTTATTTCTGACATTGTTATCTATGGTCAACATCAAATCAGTTCCCTCTTGTGGATTATGGATCTTTGATGTCAAGTAAACAAGGCTATTTGTTGTCCTGGATTTTGAATATACTTGAGTATTTATTTATGTTATTTATGTCAAGGAGAGAACCATACCTGAGAGTCTTGCATTATCGATAGGAGAAAATCTATACAATGTACACAAAATGGATCTCAATAAAACCCATCAGTTACAAATTAAGTGAGCAAATACAATCAAGATTCCAGCAGCTTGGGAAGGGGGCAAGATGGCGGAGAAGCAGGGAGCTCTGTAATCCGCGCACGCCCGTATGGATTGAACTGAGAAGGACTGAAGGGATAAAACTTGGATTTGCAAGTGGGGGAAAGAAGAAACAGACGCCAGAAAGAAGACAACCTCAAAGATGCCTGAGTGAGTGACTATGATCTGGGAAATTAGGGGACGGGCGGATCCCGGTGGTGCAGGGGAAAGGAGCCCCCGAGCCCAACACAGGGAGAGCGCGCTGTGCCCCGGAGAGACCAGGGGAAGAGAAAGAGAGACGGAAAACGCACCTAGAACCATCTCTAAGGGAGGAAAAACTCGCCCGTCTCCCCATATATAACTGCCGAGTGCTGGGAGAGAAATCCGTCCCATCTGGCCGGCGAATCCTTCCTTGGGCGCAGTGGCAGCGGCATCCACTCCAAGCTGCACTGGGAACGGAGGCGGCACAGATAAAGGCGGTGGCGGTGCGAAAAGCGGCGGCAGCGCCGAGAAGGGCGCCTTGAAAAGCGGCAGTGGCAGCGGCGGCAGAATAGCTGTGACGAGTTAAAAAAGGCTATAAATGAGGTGCATAACAAAATGGAGACAGCCACTGCATGGATTGAAGAGGCAGAGAGGAGAATAAGTGAATTAGAAGACACAGTTATAGCAAAAGAGGAAGCCAGAAAAAGAGAGAGAAATTGATACAGGAACACGAAAAGAGAATTCGAGAACTGAGTGATACAATCAAATGGAACAATATCCGTATCATAGGAATTCCCGAAGAAGAGGAAAGAGGAAAAGGTCCTGAAGGGGTACTCGATCAAATTATAGCTGAAAATTTCCCGAATATGGGGAAAGAA
>CM053573.1:112074814-112169769 GCA_028646485.1 Cryptoprocta ferox
AGCTTCTGCACGTCAAAGGCAACAATCAATAAAACTAATAGGCAACTGACAGAATGGGAAAAGATAGTTACAAATGATATATCAGATAAAGGGGTAGTATCCAAAATCTATAAGGAACTCACCAAAGTCCACACCCAAAAAATGAATAATCCAGTGAAGAAATGGCCAGAAGACATGAATAGACACTTCTCCAAAGAGGACATCCAGATGGCCAACAGACACAGGAAACAATGCTCAGCATCATTCATCATCAGGGAAATACAAATCAAAACCACACTGAGATACCACCTCATGCTGGTCAGAGTGGCTAAAATGAACAAAATAGGAAAGTATAGATGCTGGCAAGGATGTGGAGAAATGTGCGCCCTCATACACTGTTGGTGGGAATGTAAACTGGTGCAGACACTCTGGAACACAGTGTGGAGGTTCCTCAAAAAATTAACAATAGAACTCCCATATGACCCAGCAATAGCACTGCTAGGGATTTCCCCACGGGATACAGAAGTGCTTATGCATAGGGGCACATGTACCCCAATGTTCACTGCAGCACTTTCAACAGTAGCCAAATCATGAAAAGAGCCTAAATGTCCATCAACGGATGAGTGGATCAAGAAGATGTGGTTTATATATACAATGGAATACTACCTGGCAATGAGAAAGAATGCAATCTGGCCATTTGTAGCAACGTAGATGGAACTTGAGGATCTCATACTAAGTGAAATAAGTCAGGCAGAAAAGGACAGATACCATATGTTTGCACTCATAAGTGTAACAGGAGAAACTTAACAGAGGACCATGGGGGAGGGGAAGAGGGGAAAATAGTTGGGGAGAGGGAAGAAGGCAAATCATGAGTGACTCTTGAATACTGAGAACAAACTTAGGGCTGATGGGGGAGGGGGAGAGGAAAAGGGGGTGATGGCATGGAGGAGGGTACTTGTGCGGATGAGCACTGAGTGTCATATGGAAACCAATGTGACAATAGACCATAAAAGAAAAAAATAAAAGTGAAAACAGGGAAATCGAGAAAATTAACAGAAAGAAAGCAGATAATTCAAATAGACCGATATAATTAATAAATTTCTAGCCTAATACACCAAGGAAAAAAAGAAGATATGAAAAAAGAAGACTTTATTACTGGTTACATTAAAAATTAATAAAGGATCACTTATGATGAGCTCAATTCCAACTAATTCGATAACTTAGATGAAGTGGATCAATTCCTTGAAAGGCAAAAACTACCAAAACACACACAAGGAGAGACACATAAACTGAAAAAAAAAAAAAAAAACTCACCAAGAAAGATTATATTCTGAGTTGTAAAATACACCTTAACAAATTTAGAAGACTAGAAATCAAACAAAGTATGTTCTCAGACCACATACCCAAACCATATAGCCAAAATATCCATTAAAGAAATTGCACATTAATTAATGACCTTCTGGAACAGAAAGAAAGAAAAAAGCAAGCAAGCAGGCAAGCAAGAGGAAGAGAAGGGAGGGAGAGAGAAAGAAAGAAAAGAGAGAGAGGCACCTGGGTGGTTCAGTTAGCTGAGCACCGACTTTGCTCAGGTCATGATCTCCTGGTTTCTGAGTTCAGGCCCCACATCAGGCTCACTCCTTCAACCTGTCAGCACAGAGTCTGCTTCAGATCCTCAGTCCCCCTCTCGTTGACCTTCCCTTACTTGTACTATGCCAAAAATAAATTAATCTTTAAAATAAGATGAGAGACACAATGGGTGTGAGGAGGAAGAAGAGAGGGAAAGAGAGACACAGAAAGAACCACATAAAGAAAAGGAGGGTGGAAGGAAGGAAGAGAGAGAGAGAGAAAGAGAGAGGCAGGCAGAATGAAAGGGTTTATAGATTGAAAAGGAAGAAATAAAACTCTTTTCTTTCCCACATGATATAATTGACCAAAGATGCTATAGGAAAACTCCTAGAATCAATAAGCAAGTATAGCAAATTTGCAGTATATTTAAGATCAATAAACAAAAGTCCATTTTTTCTCTATAAACCAGCAATGAAAAAATAAAATAGAAAAAATTAAATACCATTGGTAGTACTCCCCAAATGAAGCTAACAGAATATGTACAGAATGTATATCTAGAAAACTACAAATTACTGATGGAAAAGATCTAAGATCTATATGGACAAATATACTATGTCCCTGGGTTGGAAAGTTTAATATTGCTAAGATAACAGCTCTTCTTAAGTGATTCATAAATTCAATGTAAACTCAATCAAAATGTCAGAAAATTCTTTTTATAAATAGCTACAAACTGATTTAAACTTCACATGGGAAGGGAAAAGATCCTAAATGTCCCATGCAATATTGAAAAACACAGAACTCAAAGGATCATGATACTGGCAAAATAATAGACATACAAATCAATAGAACTAGTTAGAAAGTTCAGAAATAGTTTTACTATACCGAAGCAACTGAATTTTTACAAAGCAATTCATTCAAGAAAGGTTAATGTTTCTTCACTAAATGAATATCCATATGCAAAAAAAAAAAAAAAAGAGAGAGAGAGAGAGAAAAGAATCTCATCACTTACCTTACACTTTATACAAAAACTGACTTAAAATGGATCAAAGACTTAAATGTAAAATTCAAAACAATAAAATCTCTAAAAGAAAATCTCTGTGACCTTGGGTTTGGTGATGAATTTTATAGATAATACCTAAAGAATGACCCATTAAAGAAAAGAAATTGATAATTTGGATTTTTTAGAATTAAAAACTTAAGCTCTGTGAAAGAATGAAAAGACAAGTCATAGACTGGAGAAAATAATTGGAGATCAGATAGGGATAAAGGATTTAGATGCAAAGTATACAGAGAACACTTAAACCTAACAGTAAGAAAATAATCAACCTAATTTTAAAATGATCTGAACAGACAACTTCCCAAAGAAGATATACAGATAATAGATGAGCATGTAAAAATATGATCTACATCATTTGTCATTTAGAAATGCAAATTAAAACAAGATACCACGACATCCCAATTACAATGACTAAAATCCAAAAAAACCTCACAATATTAATTTATGATCAGAATTCAGAACAAGAGGAGCTGTCATTCATTATTTTTGAGAATGCAAAATAATATAGCCACTTTGAATAACAATTTTTGCAGTTTCTTACAAAAGTAAACATAATTTTAGCATAAGATCTAGTAATCGTGCTGGTAGGTATTTAGCCAACTGATTTGAAAGCTTATGTCCACAAAAAACCTGCATGCAAATATTTTTAGCAACTTTATTCACAACACTGAAGTCCATACAATCTTCACAATTCTTCCATGACTGTAAAACTATTATAAAATTAAAGCGTTGTTAAAAAGTAATGTCAGTCAATATTCTGAAGCTAAATCAAGAATAAACTTGAGTGGGAAAGTATATTATTTGCATTTAATGTATTTGTGAGAGCACTGAGGTAATAAAAAGTATTTTACTTAAAGTGCTATCAAACCTCACAGGCCTCAATGACAGAATAGCTTAATCTCTTTCATTGTATTGCCAACTTGTATTTCTCGGAAACTTCTGCATTATGAAGAGTAAGCCTCAAAGTTGCTGCCTCCCACTCTCTCCACCAGTCTCCCTCCTCCAGCCTCCATCTTTTTTGTGTTCCTACTCCGTTCCCAGTTGGGCACAGCTCCTCTTAGTCCATTTAAGCCTAAGCAATACTAACATTGTTTTTCATTCTACCATTTAGCAGGAACAAAAACAACTTCAATTTCAGTGCACCTGGTAGTTATCATCTGTCCCCTGCTGTGGATTTCTTAGAAACAAACATCTTCTTCTCAGGTCATAATAATTAGGTCACAAGATTTCTCCCTTACATTTCTGATCCATCTTGCACCCTTCATGGCAAGTTTGATCATAAAAATCTCAAAATTCTCCGCTTTATTATTCAGAGAAACTCACTTATCCTTTTGGCCTCTATTTCAGAATACTCCAAAAGAGGAAAATTGTTCATTTTTATGTCCAAATACATTCATCAAGGTTGTTTTCAAAATTAAGACTCTTCTATTCTGATATGAACCATGCCACTGCAGTAGTATATTTTAAAAGATCAAAAAAAAAATCAGAAAACTAGAAATATAAATACTACAAGTATAAAAATAATATACATATCCTTAAAATACAACACCCAAGTTACCAACACTAACAGCTAGCAACTATTTATACTAAATTTTAACCCATACACTTAGTTTTTGTCTCTGCCTTAGACCCACTGCTTGGATTTGGACGTCAAAACTAACTTTGCCTAACTTAAGCAAAAAGAACATTCATTGAAAACATAGTGGGGTCAGGTTAAACATGAAGGAATATGATCAGTGAATCCTTAGAAACCAGCCAAGTTCTTGGGCAAAAGGTAGGTGGATTTAGGGATCTTCACCCAGGGGCACTGCTATGAGGTACAAAGACTTGCACCTCCAATTTTATGTCTGTGCAGAAGTCAACACTCTATTGAGAAGACTTCATTGATCCAGCTTGGGTCACTAATGCTAAACTTTGGTATTTTCAATCCTCATCACAGACTATGGGGATGAAAGGAAGAGGTTAGAAGCATTGACATGGCCACAAGAGAAATCTCTAACAGTGAGGGATACATGCCAATTCGGGTCTATACACCTCACTGCAATAATTGTGATGACAGGAATATCAATATTTTTACATATTGTAAGATTATATGTGAAATCCATTCTGCTGGTATTTGGGAAGAAATAAATTTTACTGCAACAAACTTTTCATTTAACAATAAAAAATGCAATCGTGTGAAATAATCTCTAAAAACTCGAAATTGATCTGAAGGTAAAAGAGATAAAGGACACATTGGAAGCAAAATCAGACTAAACATCCTGATGGGTATATTCACATAAATTATATATCAGTTTAGAAAAGGAAAACAGATCTCTTAAAGTTGGCAAATCACAGGAGACAATAAAACAGTGAAAGACTGTGACACTTAGTTACAGATTTCAATGAGAATGAAGATGGAAATTTTTAGATTAAAATAATTTAAATTCACACATGTTATATATTAAATATATTTCAATAAAAATGTTGTAAAAAAAAGCCTGCTAAGATTCATCTGACTTCAATATAAGATATTCTTAAACTTTGACCTTTCTGAATCAATCTTGAAAAAGAAAAACAAAACTGAATTATCACAATCCCAGATTTCAAGATATACTACAAAGTTGTAATAATCAAAACAGTATAGTATTGCCATAGAAAATAGACTCATAGATCAATATAAAAGGATAAGGAGCCCCCACATAAATTCATGATTATATGATCAATTATTCTACAATAAAGGAGGTAAGAATATTCAATGGGAAAAAGTTTCTTCAATAAATGGTGCTGAGAAAACTAGAGAGCTTCATGCAAAAGAATGAAATTGAGTCACTTTCCTACACCACACATAAAAATAAACTCAAAGTGAATTAAAATCCTAACTGTGAAACCTGAAATCACAAACCTCCTAGAAAAAGACAATAATCTGTTTGACATCAGCCTTAGCAACAGTTTTCTAGATATGCCTCCTTGGGTAAGGGAAACAAAAGCAAAGATAAATTATTAGGACTATACCAAAATAAAAAGCTTTTGCACAGCAAAGGAAACCATCAAAAAAAGCACAAAGAAAAAGAAAAGGAAATATACTGAATGTGGAAGATACTTGCAAATAATACATCTAACAAGGAGTAAATATTCAATATATAAAGAACTCATACAACTCAATACTAAAAAAACAAATGAACAAAAAACAAAACAAAACAACAACAACAAATAACTCTGGTTAAAAAATGGGCAGAAAAGTTGAATAAACATTTTTTCAAAGATGACATACAAATGGCCAACAAACACATGAAAAGATGCTCAACATAATTAATCATCAGGGAAATGCAAATCAAAACCATGGTGAGATACCACCTTACATGTGTCACAATGGCTAGAATAAAAAAGACAAGACATAAAAGTGTAGGTGAGGAGGTGAAGAAAAGGGAACTCTTAGGCACTGTTAGTGGGAATCTAAATTGGTGTAACTACTACGGAAAATAGCATGGAGGTTCCTCAAAAATTAAAAACAGAAATACCACATAATCTAGTAATTCTACTACTGTCTATTTATCTGAAGAAAATAAAAACACTAATTCATAAAGATATATGCACCCCTATGTTTCTAGTAGCATAATTTACATTAGCCAAGATATGGAAGCAACCCAACTGTCCACTGACTGATGAATGGATAAAGAAGATGTGGTATATATATATGCAATGGAATATTACTCAGCCATAAAAAGAATGAGATCTTGTCATTTTCATCTGCAAGACAACATGGATGGACCTAGAGAGTATTATGCTAAGGGAAATAAGACAAAGAAAGACAAATACTATATGATTTTACTTATGTGTGGAGTCTAGAAAACAAAACAAATAAATAAACCAAAAAAACAGACTGTTAAATATAAAGAACAAACTAGTAGTTGCCAGAGAAAAGGTGGGTAAGGAGTTGAGTGAAACAGGTAAAAGAGATGAAAAGGTTAAAATTTCCAGTTATAAAATAAATAAGTCACAGAGATGAAAAGTACATCATAGGGCATACAGTCAATTATATTATAATAATGTTGTATGCTGACAAATCATGACTATACTTACTGTGGTGAACACTGACTAATGTATGGAACAGTTGAATCAATGTTGTACACAAAAAAATTTACCTTTTCATTATCAAATATTTAAAGAGGAATATGTCTAATTATAAAATTTGTATTTTGAGACATGTTCCCTGATTTTATTTAAAAATGTCTTTGAATAACAACAAAATAAAAACTAATAAGTCAATTTTCCATTGATATATAATGAGTTTTGTATAATAAATTGAGTTCTCCAATTATGTACATAAACCGTATGTATGTCAGAATTATATATGATTATGTATAACTATGCATATATTATATATATTTATATATTTATTTATTATACCTAATATATTAAGTAGGTATAATTATATATATATATAACTTTTTAAATTTATAATTTTTAAAATAGCAATTCCAATTTAAAGAATATAGTATAGGAACTAAGGTAATTTCAGGTATGGATTCTAGTTTGGTATTTATATGGAAACTTTGAATTAGAAAGTTAAAATATATTTAAAATTTCAGAAATTGACAAATTATATGGATATTTAAAATTTTTTAATGTTTATTTTTTAGAGAGAGGGAGAGAGAACATGAGCACAAGTGGGAAAGGGGCAGAGAGAGAGAGAGAGAGAGAGAGAATCCCAAGCAGGACCCGTGCTTTCAGTACAGTACCTGACAGGGATTTGCTCCCAGGAACTGTGAGATTATGACATGAGCCAAAATCAAGAGTTGGACGCTCAAACAACTGACCCAACCAAGCTTAGTATATATATGGATATCTTTAATCATACTTTATTCATACATATATATACATATATATGGGAACTTTTAATCATACTTTATTCATATTGAAGTAACTACATCTTATCTAAATTATGGAAAAATACATGAGTTTCTATAATGACACAATTAAGGACAAAAATATTAGAATTTCCTTGTATAGAGAGGGTTTAATTTTTATTCCTTGTTTTATTTTCTTACAGAAACATTAATATATGTGAATAATCAGTGCTATGATAGCAGTTAAGGAAAATATTTGTTTATTCATATTTTGTATATTTTGTTATTATTCATACTTTGTATATTAGCAACAGAAAGAAGGAATAATCCACTTTTTAAAATAATTAAAAAATAAAATGAAGTCAAATTAACAGAAGTAAATTTTTATTTTACGATTGTAACAAATGACTTAAGAAATAAAAGAAATTTAAAAAATGTGAACTGTAAACTTTAAAGTGTATCTTTGTAAGAAAAGACTTGGCTTAAGAAATACTGGAATTAAATAAGCATCATCAAATGCATTAAAAAAACAAAGAATGTTAGAAGAATGTGGGTATGCGGAGTGGTGGCATGTACAGGGAATTTCTTAGATATTAAGCTAACTTTTATTCTTAAACCCCTTAAATTATGTATATTGGAAAAGTAGGCCTGTTTCTAAACACACACAATTAGCATTTTAAAACTTCATTTTTCTGAGAATCTTCTTTTAAATTTAATTTACATTTTCAATGCATGTTTAACTATCTTCTGGCCAACAGGATCTATGAGGGAAGTAAAAAAAATGAAATGTACTACTTTATTGAATAATTTGTCCCATCTTAAACTAATACCCTTAAGTGGAGAAAACTCTCACTGTCTTCATTGCTGTATGCCTCATGTTTATCAGGATAATGAACATAAAGGAGGTATTTGATATATGCTTAAAAAGTAAATAAATGAGGGTCAGTTGGGAGACTCAGTCATTTGCGTGTCTGACTCTTGATTTCAGCTCAGGTCATGACCCAGCGTCATGGAATTGACCCCCGTGTTGGGGTCCATCCTAGGTGTGGAGCCTACTTGGGATTCTCTTTCTCCCTTTTCCTCTGCACCTTCCCCCACTGACGTGTGTGTGTGTGTGTGTGTGTATGTATCCATGTGTGCATGGTACACTACTAGAGAAAGTACACAGAGATAGAAATTCAGAGATCTTAAGAAGTTCCCTGTCTAGAATTCAGCTAAGGAGATTATTTGAATCCAGAGAATAAACCATTCTGAAAGAATGAGTGGTAGTAGTGTTCAGTGCTCACATACAGCTAGGAATAATGTTTATTTCTAACATGGAGAAATGTAAATTTCTAGTATTCACAAGTATTTGGGAAGAGAACACTTTCCTCAGTCATACACAATAATTATCCTCACACTGATTCTTACTCCTGTGCTACCAAAAAAAGTATTAAGAATTGCATTTGAAAGTATCAAACTGTTTCGAAGTAACTTAATTGCATCTCAGAATGAAGTTAAATAATATTTATAGGAATATAAACTATCTGCAAACAACAAGTTAGATTCACAAAGTCTAACATCCAATAAAAAATTATCAGGCTTGGGCGCCTGGGTGGCTCAGTTGGTTAGGCAGCCGACTTCGGCTCAGGTCATGATCTCACAGTTCGTGGGTTCGGGCCCCGCGTCGGGCTCTGTGCTGACAGCTCAGAGCCTGGAGCCTGTCTTTGGATTCTGTGTCTCCCTATCTCTCTGCCCCTCCCCTGCTCACGCTCTGTCTGTCTCTCAAAAATAAATAAAGGTTAAAAAAATTAAAAAAAAATTATCAGGCTTGCCAAAAAGGCATGGAAAATGCAACCCATAATGAGGGGGAAATGATCAATAGAAAATAAGTCAGAACAGATATAAGAATTAGCAAAGATATCAAAACATTTTTGTAAACTATGTTCTATATGTTCAAAAGTTCAGTTAAGACATGGAAGATAAAATAGTCAAAGTAAATTTATAGAGAGGGAAACTATAATGCATAAGATGAAACATGGACTGAATAAAATCAATAACAATAGATTTTACATTAAAAAGATGAATAAACTTGATAGCATAACACTTAATCCTATTCAAAATACAACATAGAGCAAAAAGAGAACTTTAAAAAATGGGCAGAGAGAAATCAGGGGAGTGAGAGAAACTCCAAGTGGCCTAATATACATATAATTGGAATCACCAAGGAGAGAGGAAAAAAATGACACAAAGAACAATTATTTATAGAAATATGGGTTGAAAATCTTCCAAATTAGAGTATAATTATAAATTCACAGATTCAAGAATCTCAACAAACTCTAAAGGAAGATACAGAGGAAATTATACTAAGATACAACTAAATCAAATTGCTCAAAACTAGCATAAAAAAGCTCTTAAAAGCAGAGAGAGACAAAATCCATGTTATATACAAAAAAAAAAAAAAACAAAGATAAGGATGACAGCATATTTCTTATTGGAAACAATGTGAGCGTAACATTTAATATACTGAAAGAAAAGTGCTGTCAACCTAGAATTCTACACCTAGTTAAGTAATCTTTCCAAAACAACATGACAACAATAAAAATAAAGAGTTTTGCACACATAAAAAGTCTGAAAATATTCACTACCAGCAGACCCACTTCAAAAAATATCAAAGGAAATCCTTAGATTACAAAGAAAATTACCCCAGATATAAATGTGGATCTTCACAAAGGCTAGAAGGGAACTGGAAATAGTAACTCCATTGGTCACTATATAACAATTTTCTTACCATATAAATCTCTCCAAAATATGATTTAGTATTTAACAAAACAATAATAATGTATTTTGTGTTTAATAACATATGTAAAAATAAAATATATTATCACCCTAGTACAAAATTTAAGAGAAGACTTATCTATACTACTGAAGATTTCTTATGCTGAACTTTTGATGAGTGAGAACTTACTTTTCTTATATAGTGTTTATGATGACCATTTTTATGATGTAATAGAAGTACCTTTCAAATAATAGCTCTGTACAAAAGTAAGATGTAATTAATGGACAATATATGTTTTAAAATTTGTTCAGAGGAGCAGGTAAACCTCTGAATCTAGAATGGAAAACACACATCTTGAAAGAGGTAGGACTTTGACTTGGCCCTAATGAAAGTTTATGATTTTAGGGGAAATAAAAGGAAATGGAAATACATGCTCAGAATACCAAGAATAAAAATTGCTACTATTTATTAATATATACTGTATGCCAGCTATTGACACCACTTTTAAGGTTTACTTTTTCATCATCAAGCAATAGTTTAATGTAAATATAATTATCCAACTCTTATAGATAATAAAACTTGTTTAGAAAAATTAGAACTTATTCAAGACTAGTTATTAAATAGCTGAGCTAACACTACCGTGGATATGTCTAATAAAAACCCTGTACTCTTAAGCTTTCAAGTGATGGTCTTAATATGATTAATAGATTTGGAGTTGACATGTATACAGCATATTTGAAAAGCAGTTACTAAACCAGCCTGAGAAAAGGAAAGGCGGTGTGATCAATGAGAAGAAAGAAAACAAGGCAGGGGAGCCTGGGTGGCTCAGTTGGCTAGTGTCAGACTCTTGGTTTCGGCTCAGGTCATGAACTCGTGGTTCGTGGATTTGAGCCCCATGTCTAGCTTTATGCTGACAGTGCAGAGCCTGCTTCAGATTCTCTTGTCTCCTTCTCTCTCTGCCCCTCCCTCATTCATTCTGTCTCTGTCTCTCTCAAAATAAATAAACTTAAAAAAAAGCAAACAAGGCAAAGGCATTAAAAAAAAAACAGAATAGACTTAACAAAGAGGTGGGAAGAGAATTAGGATAATTGTATTTCACTAAATCTGTGAGAGAAGAAAGCATCAATAAGGAAGGTGTGATCAGAGTCAAGATGAGGAAGGAGAATAGAAATATTCTCTTGCATCTATTAACAGGAAATCAACAGTGTCCTTAGTCACTAAGTCTAGTCCTTAGTTCTTAGGTATGATTTCTGAAGCTCCTGAGAACACAGAAAAAGAGAGAGAGAGAGAAAGAGGTATGGAAATAGCTTCAGGTACTAAAACCTCAATTAAAATGTTTGAAAAGGGACAGAAGTTGAATGAATACCCAGAATACAGAATACAAAATATTCGAATACATTTGATTTTGCTCCTTATTTTAAGAAGTGCCAAAGTGTGCATGTTCAGAGTTATAGAGGAAGAATCACTAATGAAATTAAGATTGAATAAGCAGGGACAAAGTAGAATGGTTGAAATATGAGGACTCCAAAAAACTGAAAGGAAATGGGTTCATGATCAGTGGTAGAAGTTTTAATTGTTTTACTTTATTTTTTTTTATTTTATTTCATTATTTTATTTTATTTTATTTTAGAGAGGGCACACACATGAGTGGGGGAGGGACAGAGAGAGAGAGAGAGGGAGAGGGAGAGAGAGAGTCGCAAGCAGGCTCCACACTATAGCACAGGGCCCCACGTGGGGCTTGATCTCACAATGAGATCATGACCTGAGTCAAAATTAAGAGTTGGACACTTGACCAACTGAGCCACCCAGGTGCCTTGGAAGTTTTAGTTTCTAAAATCATAATTACTGTTCTGCCTAAAAGGAAAAAGAACAAGTTATTTAAATTACCTTTACATTCCAAAAGCGTGATGAGTGACCAAGCAGACAGTGATGCTGTACACAGTGAACAAAAAGGCATGGCCCTTGCTCTCAGACCTCATAGTATGTAGCTGTAATTGTTAAGAGAAAGTTATTCACAGTATACTTAGATATGCAAAGGAATCTGTCTTTTTAAATTCCCTATAACTAAAATTATCTCTATTATTAACTCCCAACCCACTGACAAGGAGCAGGGATGTTTTGGAGTTGAGAGAAACTAGATGAACTCTGATCTGGTTATCTCAGCCAAGCTCAGCAATTTGGATTATCTCTTCAGGAAGTTGGTATCTGTCTCCATGACTCTGTTAAATGTACATCCTTTTAGAAGTATTCCAAATTCCACCTTTCCTTTTTAAGATGTCATCTGAGTATATGGGGGGGAGATGGTGAATATGCAGGGGGTATAACCAAATGAAATTTAAGGGTGGAAGCTACTGATCTATTCAACATTCTTGGGACCATTGCTAGTCTTTGTAGAGATGTGATAGATGTTCTCAGAGGTGTGATCTATATTCTTAATTTATATTATGCTCCTCTTAAATCATCCATATCCTTTTATTGACTGATTCCACTGATATTCCTGTTCATCCTGATTTCCCTTTAGCACCTTGTCTAGGAAGCCCATCCTTCAGCCCTCCTTTCTAGGGGAATTTAATCTCCTACAACATCTGCTTCTGACATTCTCAATAGCCAGCAGACAAGGCTAAAAGCCAAATTACCTGCCCAATTTACACACCCCACACCCACCCACCCCCAAACACCAGGATCATAATGGAACAAATAGGTCATTTTCCAACTATAGAGAGCCAAAAAAAGGGGGGGGGTGGTGTTAGGAGGCCTAATAAACCCTATCTTCTTCCTAAACAATCTAAGCCTGCTTTAGTACAACCACATGAAAAGGATACTCTTGTTAAAAGCTCCAAATAGAAAGTGAAATAAAAGACCTCTTGTCCTTGAGAAATTGAAAATTCTTCTAACAGGACTCTCTTCTCTGGATCCAGAAGTAGTCAGAAAATGTGGGTCAACACATATTTATTCCTATAGGTCATTGTCATGGATTTTGAGAGCTTTTCATCCTGCTCTTCTCATAGTTCTAAGACATGATGTTAAAAAATAGCTAAAATAAAGTCTATTGACCTACCTCTAGACATATTAGAAGATAAGAAAGAATTTTTTTAAATTTTTGTCTCTCTTGACTACATGGGCTTTCTATCACTATTTTCTAGTTAAAGCAATCGAAAACATAAAATCTGAGACTCAAAGATGATCAACAACTAGCTGGTTTGTTCTCAGTAGTTCCCACCTTCTTCCTTCCCCAGGGCAGTTAATCTCACCGCTCTGATTTTGAAATAGGGAATTACAAATGATAATAAAAAGGATATTAGAAAATAATATTTCCCAAACATCATATATTTTTTATTTGCAGTCACCTCATCTGTAAAATTGAATTAATAATAGTGCTTACCTTAGGATACATTCAGATTAGTTAACATCATACAGGGCAGTTAATAATAATAGTAAACAGTGTAGAAAAGGAGACTATTTTCTGAAACCTAGTGGAAATGGACTACTTGATAAAAGTAGATATTATAGAATTGTTTTGGGGAAAATAATAAAGGATGAAAGAGCCATGAAAATGTGGCTGTTGCATAACCAGAGGAATCTGCTGAAATTTGACATAATGACACAGCATAGATCAAGTTTTTATAGTCTTTGTGTCTCCTCCATGTACTTTACACATGAAAAAGTGTATATATTTTACACATGAAAAAGAAATAATTTGGTGATAGTTGCCTACATTTTGGAAACAGATCACGATCACTAGGGAAATTCAAGTAGGATCAGGAGGAGCGCTGTAGGGTGTTGTTGGAAAGGAACATGCATTTAACTGATTCTGGAATAGGTAAGAGAACAAGTGAAGCCAGAGGAATTCCATGTCATATTTTAATCCAGTCCATTTTGGGATTTGGGGACATTGAGAACAACTGTTCTATGTCACTAATTTAATTATATTTTATAAATTGGGAACAAAAATGATCCAAGTCTCAAAATTCCCTGCAGGTTGCCAGAACAGAATCAGAACTGTAGGACGATGCAGCAAATTTGTGCTGTTAGCACTTTCCAGATGAGAACATGGATCAGAAATTTCCCATGTTCCCTATGAACCCTTTTAGTGATTGTTGTCATTGATCATATATCAAGAAGGTGTTGTGTGGGGCGCCTGGGTGGCTCAATCAGTTGGGCATCCGACTTCGGCTCAGGTCATGATCTCATGGTGTGTGGGTTCGAGCCCCGCGTCATGCTCTGTGCTGATAGCTAGCTCAGAGCCTGGAGGCTGTCTTTCGATTCTGTGTCTCCCTCTCTCTCTGACCCTCCCCTGCTCATGCTGTCTCTCTCTCTCTCTCTCTCTCAAAAATAAATAAAACATTTAAAAAAAGATGTTGTGTGTACATAAGCATATTTACAGAACAGCCTTCACAAATCAGCCCTTTCTCATGCTCTCTCTAATTTAAAAATATGATCATAATTATAAGGCAATTTTTTTCTTTGTTCATTTCATATATCACATAGATGTCAGGAAGCCAGCCATTCACTCTTTATGTTCCTGTCTAGATGCTTCCTTTGTCAAATGTGTCTCTGAATCTTTTCTCTACTCTTAGAACTATGACCAGTGAAGAAGGGCTAAGCTGGAAAGGCCCTTAGAAAAATGTTTTCTCATTCAAGAACCATATGCTACTAAAGAAAAGAGGATGTATCAGGCAGCATATTATACTTATAAAAAGGCAACATAATTGGGGTGCCTGGGTGACTCAGTGGGTTAAGCATCAGACTCTTGACTTCCGCTCAGGTCATGATCCCAGGGTCATGGGATTGAGCCCTGCTTCAGGCTCTGTGCTGAGCACCTGCTTTAAGATCCTCTCTCTCTCTCACTCTCTCACTCTCTCTCAGAAAATAAAGGCAACCTTGCCTAAGCATTCTAAGAGGCATTTTCTTACTTAACACTATAAAATTAAAAGTTTTCATCACAAATTTCTAATTAAGCATTTGAGTCATTTGAAGAAACAGCCACACCAAGCCTCATTCTGCAAACATTTCAGGTTAAAATTTGAGATTCCTACCAAGTGCTACATTTAAGTCTGAATTCTGTTTACTAAACTATAATATATATCATCAAAAAGATGTTCCCATAGTAAATTGTTCTCAAAGAGAATAAACACTATTTTAATTACTATAGAAAATATTGTTTCAGTAATTCTGTGTTACATAAATACCTTCTCTTCCAAATCTGCAATTTCAGAAAAAGAAAGACATCATGATACTCATACAATAGAAACTGGTGATGTCTGCTCTTTCTGTAATTAATCTGAACTTAGAGCAGCTTTCCAATGCATGCATTTTAAAAAGTTAGTGTATCAAGATTGCCAAAGGAGATTTATTCTGTGTTTTCAAGTGCTCAAAGATAATTACTCAGGGTATAATTGCCAGCCAAAATTGTTAAACATCTGCAAAATCCTACCTTTCCCCCCTTGTCCTTGGCATTGAATAAAGGGTCAAATCTATACCCTGATATTGTAGATCACAATAACACGTACACATGAATGTATTTCAGAACTTCAACCTGAGTAATGAAAATGTTTAGAATAGCATTGATTGTCTGATGTGTACATAATTATGACACATGAATAAAGGACAGAGCAACCAGTGTGCTACACTTGAGAAACGTAGTGGGTAGGAAGAGGCACTGATGGTTACAATGACAGAAACATGGTTCTTTCTACTCCCGAAGCAAGGAAACCAACAGAACACAGAAATATAGGGCGGAAGTGCAAGAAGACCACAGTTTCTTTGTTTATCTGAGAAGAGGCACATCTAAAAGTAGAAGGTAGAAGGAAAGATGGGTGGAAACTGGGAATAGTTTAATCTGTAATGTTAAGCCAATCAGTATGAAAAAAATCAGGCATGTTGGAAAAATTGTAGTCACATATTTAGTTTAGCAGAGAAGAGAAATTATATGCAATTCATTTTAATATAAGACTGTGATATACAGATGCTAAAATTTTGAGTCTCCCTTCAGTTTAAATATAAGATCTAGGGGTGCCTGGGTGGCTCAGCCGGATTAAGCATCTGACTCTTGGTTTCAGCTCCGGTCATGACCTCATACTTTCACACTTTGTGAGATCAAGCCCACATCGGGCTCCTTGCTGAAGTGTAGAGCCTGCTTGGGACTCTCTCTTTCTCCTTTCTCTGCCCTTCCCCTCCCCCCCCCACCAAACGCACTGGCTCTCGCTCTCGCTCTCTCTCTCTCTCGCTCTCTCTCTCACTCTTGCTCTCTCTCTCAAAAAAAGATAACATCTAAACATTTTTTAAGATGGAAGATTTTTCATATTGTGATACTGCCTATGTACCTCACCCCGCCTTTTCCCACTCTCCCCCCACACATCACCCTCCATCATTCCCTAACTGCATGCAGATCCCTAAATGAGTCACATTCTCTAATACAACAGTCCTGCCTTTTGAATACGCCACCTCCTCTCCTTGGGATGTTTTCATTCCTTCTCCCTCTCACCTCCCCCAACCTCAGTTGGCCTGCCTGTACAACTTGTTCCTTTAAGCTCAGTCTTCAAGCACCAGTTTTAACATTGCATCTTCCTAAAGATGGTCATTCATTTGTCCCTTACTCTTGGGTTCCTGCTGCATACCATGTACAATCTGTGAGAAACATTGTCTCTTTTCATCTTGTGTAACTGCCAGTACACTTGCAACTTTGACTGTAACAACTTGAGATTAGAGAGTTTTCTTTTTCCATCTTAAAATACATTTGCCAAATTAATGAATGAGGTGTTCTGAGTAGTAAAAAGTTTAATGAACAGTCTTGCAGCACAAAAATGCTCTTACAAGACTCCTCATACAAGTGGTTTTCAATAGAATTTAAAACATCAAAAATACGTAGGAAATACACTCTAGTTTTATGAGGGGGACAAACTTTCTTCTTATCCACCTCTTTCCTGGCCATGAGACAGGTTGCCCTTGTCATTTACACAGTGACTGAGACATATATATGTGGGTATCTAAACACTGTAACATGTTCTTCCCACTTATCATAAATATATATCCCTATTTCCCTGCTGGAGGCACTGAGATTTAATGGTTAATTATAGAACTAAGAAAGTCTTGGATGCAATTGCATTTACAAAACACAAAATTTTAGTCCATAGCACTAGATGCTTAGTACAATGTTAATATTTATAAACCAGTTACTAGAATAATATGCTAATTTAAACACTGCTTATATATAGATAATTTTTTAATGTTTATACTGTGTTCAAGTAGGAAAAAAGAAAAACCTGGTAAGTTTGGCTGCAGGGATATTAATTTTTTTTAAAACTTGCAGAAGAAAATAAGAAGGCAAATTCAAAATGGGAAAGCAAAATTTACTTGCATGTAAACTATGAGGAGTCAACATTTTCAGGGTTTTTTCCATTCTATCAGTCAATAATTTAGACCCTTGATGCTGTAATGTAGTGTGAAGACCACAAGAATTATCATCACATGGTAGCTCATTAAAATATAGACTTACAAGATGCATCTCAGATGTACTGATTCAGAATCTGCATTTTAACAAGATCCCTAACTTAGTCCTCCACACATTAGAGTTCCAAAGTGTGGTCTAGATTATCATTCTTCATACTTGCCTAGACTATGCCTTCACCTTAAAGAGTGTTTTAGTCATCTGAGCATTTTTTTCCCTTTTGAAAATGAATCCAAAAACATTAGACCAGGAATAATGTTTGATGCTCAGACCTGTCTCTTTCCTTAAATATATATGTTTGTCTATGAACATGCCTAGAGAAAAAACAATTACACATGTACATAAGCTTTTATGTTAAACATAGAAGTTTACCTTATTTGATTTTTTTCCCCCAGATGCTGCAAAGAGAGTTTCTCAAGGCAGGGTTTCTGTCCCACAGTTTCACAGACAGTAGACAGAGAACACTAATGGGGAAAAAAGAGAGGAATACAGCTTATTTCAGCATCCTAAAGCTCTCCTTAAATCACAAATCCACCTTCTTTCTTCTGTCACTGGATAGAGACTGTTTCCATCAGAGACTGTTTCCATCAGGGGCTCCCTGTAGTGACATTAGGTGGAAGAGGCAGAGACACATTACTGAGCTGTCAAGTAGAGGGCAGCTCCTCCCTTTCCAGGAGAGGAATTGAGTGTGTGGTTGGGTTCTTATCAGTTGACACCAGATGTGTTCAGCTGTTTCATTCTCCACTCTACCCCAACTAATCAATTAACCTTGCTCAAAATCAAACCAACACTCAAAAAATTCAACAAAGTACTTACATTTTTATGCTTAAGGCTAACTTAGCCTTAGTTTTGGGATGCTCGAAGGCAAGTCTCATTCCATGAAATAGGCTCGGAGAGATTTCTTAACATTTTTCCTGGTATAGTCATGGCCCCTTGAGTGATTCTCTTAATTTCTTCCTATCTCAGTGTGCATCTATATAAAATGAAGAAATATTCCACTCTCTGATGATCAGATAAAAAGAAAAGTTTTGAAGTCCTTTGAGAAGTGCCAAATGTTATGCTAATAGAAGACTTTAAAAATGTATCTTAAACAAAGGCAATGCAAGGGAAATTAAGAGGAAAGCCAGTTAGTTACAAATTCATTGTTTGCCAATACTAAATGTCAAGCCAAGAAAAAAAAATGAACCAAACATGCACAATTTATTATGTCTCCTCTTTGTACTCATTTGTAAAGAAACTGTTTTATTGACTATAGCAAACTCTAAAATGGAATCAAAAGAGTTTAACCCCTGGCAAAGGGAGACAAACTAACAGATAAAGCAGTTTTTATTAGTAAGAATTCATGGTGGCAATGTCTATGGTGATGATGAAGTTTAGAGTTTTGGGTGGGCTTAAGAGTTTTTAAGAACAGGAGAGCCTGGATGGCTCAGTCTGTTAAGCATCTGACTCTTGATTTTGGCTCAGGCCATGATCTCATGGCTTATGAGATCAAACACCATGTCAGGCTCTGAGCTGACAGCAAGGAGCCTGCTTTGGATTCTCTCTCTCTTCCTCTCTCTCTGCCTCTCTCCTGCACTCTCTATCTCAAAATAAATAAATAAAATGTAAAAAGTTAAAAAAATAGTTTTAAAGAACATCTTTCAAAGGTAAGTCAAATTATTCAATTGTATTTTCAAAGTAGAATGAACTATAAAAGTCATTTGAATACAGTTTGGCCTTTGTCCTGGCACTTTTGTTTTTGTTTTTGTATTTTTTTTACAAAATGGAAAAAAGAAACTGAGTCAGGAAACCAGCTAGAAGCCTGTATTGATGGTATATTTATAATTCCTCCATTTTATTATGATTTAAAACTAGAGGAAATGGAGAAACAACTGTGTGTTGCTTTGTGTATATGCACAACACACATACACAATTCTAGGAAAACTCCACAGTATTGATATACTACTTAGTGGAAAAGTAAATGAATCACATAGTAGAGAAGCATTTCGAGGTAATTTTATTGTGTAGATGTTGCTTATTATGAGAGGTCTTACTGTTCAATTATACTTTTCTTTTTTTTCGATTTTTTTAATGTTTTTTTATTTTTGAGAGAGAGAGAGAGAGAGAGAGAGAGAGAGAGAACCAGCAGAGTAGGGACAGAGAGAGAGGGAGGCACAGAATCTGAAGCAGGCTCCAGGCTCTGAGCTGTCAGCACAGAACCTGATGCGGGACTCGAACTCACAAACCGTGAGATCATCACCTGAGCTGAAGTCGGACGCTTAACTGACTGAGCAACCCAGACGCCCCCAATATTTTTCTTGTCCCAGTCTGCACTACATTGAAAAACACAGAAAACAGAAATGTAGACATCAACATATCACCATTATCAGTAATAGAACCTAGGTTGTAGAATGTGGCTGAGGGGTTTGTCCAATGAGCTCCTAAGCCCTCTTGGTTTCCCCATTCTTTTCCACCGAGTCTAGACTTTGGATCGTTCACCTGAGCATGTCCTCAATGCTTAAAGCACACTAGTAGAATAGCTCCATCCAGTAAGAATTGTAGATCATTCACTTCTCCTTAAAGGGTGACATGGTAAGAACAGAGCACTAGCAGTATTATTTTGGGGGAGGCCATCCACAAGTACACATGAGGAGTGGGAGGAACTAATCTCCTAAACAACAACTGAACTTCACACGCACCCCAACACATATTACAATACACACCTACAATAGAAAACTATGTTAAGTGATATTGAACTCACTCATTTTTAGAATGCCTATGAAAAGGAGGCTGGGGTGAAAAATGTGGTAATTTCTTACATTTATGTATCATTCATTGTCGAATTGACAAAAAAGTTTCACATATGATTTGATTAGATACATCTCAAATCTTTCAGGATTGTAACATGGAAAGTATACTTTCCACCCTTTAGCAACTATGCCGTAATGTCATTTTTAAATAGAATGTGGGGCTGGTTAATACATGAGATATGCAAAATGGCGTTTCAAAGAGTTCTTGTAAATGGCATTTACAAATTGCAAGTAAAACCTAGATTAGATTTGCATTTCCTATGTTTGTCACATAAATTATTGTCTCTAATTTCATGAAATATACATCAAAGGGAATATCGTTCATCTGTTTTCTTAAGGATTGATTTCTATTTTTTTAGGAACTAAGGTTTTGTGCCACCCTATCCCACCAAAAATAAAATTCAAAGTAGTTTCATAGTCAAAGAGTTAAGTCTGGTATCTCGACTGTATGGTTCTGGAAACGTGAGGACTCCTCAGTCCCAATGATTAACATCCCCCCGACCTTGTCAATACCATTATGGACTAAAGAGCACCTGCATCACTGTGGCCATTCTGCCATCAGCTCAATCAACACTAAAGAGATGCTGTAAGTTTTCAAAATGTATGGTGCAAATGTGCCATTTTCATTTTAGCTGCTTAACATATTGCAAAACCATTGCAGAATTTTGTTGCTCATAGACATGTCATCTTTCAAGACTGACTTACTTCTATTTTTAGTTTATTATATGTGCTTAAGAGCTGGCAAACTTTTCAAAACGAATTTCTATCTGTGTAATCTGGTAGGTAGGCATATTTTAAAGACAAATTGCTTCCTTTCTAGAGTGAATCTCTTACATAATATAATATAAAATTCTAGACTGTAGGGTCTGTTTTCTGTATTTGAAACGCTTCAAAAATTTATTAGGAGGTGTGGTTGTCTCGGATAATACCATAACAAGATATAGTAACCCCTCCTATGTAATAAATCTGAATGCTCAGGATAGTTTTGCAGTAACCTAAGTGCAATGCATCATTACCCCAAGGCTCTACTTTTTCCAATTTATGTGCATTCTGCTGGTTGAATCAAATTGATGAAAAGCCTATTTTCTCAGAACATAACAAACCAACATGAACCTTTCTAGGGCTGCAAATATATTTAAGAAAATATATAAATCATTGCTTGTCAAAGATTAAGGCTAATTTAAGCTCACTATCTGGAAACCCTTAAAGACTTTTTTTTCCTTTCAGTCACTGTCTGTAAAGTAAGTGCCTCATTAATGAAGTTTAATCAGTTCTTAGCAATTCAAGGCTATAAAATAGTCTAAGTAACAACAGCTTCGAAGGCCTGGAGTGGAATAGTAAGACCTTTCTAATCCCCCCACTGTTTATAATCCATGAAGATATGTTCTGAAAAAGTGAACTGAAATTGCTTTTGTGAAAGGTATATAATTCTTTTTAGCATTGATAATGAGCCATTCAATATTTGGGATGGAGTAATTAATGAGTTTGTGTAAACTTCAAAACTTAAACTATATGCAAACAGTGATCAATTAACTTTTTCTGCTGAGTAGCATCAGATTTGTTATATTTTCTCCTTGTCTTCTTACCTTCTTTGGGAAAATAAACATGTGTTTTGTTTAACATTAGGATATTTGACTGGACACCAAAAATTTGGCTGTGGCTGATTCACTGTAAATTTGAAATGACTTGATCCCTTGCTTAGTGTATTTATCCCCACTGTCAACTAGCTGACTTAACCAGGCGTATCATAGGTATTTTGTATGGTCGGGATGAAAGTGTATTTAGTACTATCATTCAATCATTTCTTCTTCCACGAGGAAACAATTGTGTTGCCACTATAGGTCAGTAATTATTTGAAAGATCCGTATTCTCATCCCAATGGTGTCCACAGGGAAGCAGGTACAAAGACTCTGGGCTCTCCCTTCTTTCTGGTGTGTGGAAATAACAGGAGGGAAATAGGATGATGAAATTTAGCTCCTGAACTATCAGCTGAAGACAGTATTTTAAGTATGTGTAAAACTATATTGCTTAATTATCACACATATCAATGTATCAGATAAATATGCATATATACAGATGGTCCCAACTTAAGATGTTTCAACTTATGATTTTTGACTTTATAATGGTTTGAAGTCATATGCATTTAGTAGAAACAAGACTTTGAATTTTAAATTTTGAACTTTTCCCAGGCTAGTGACATGTGGTATGGCCCTGCCTCGTGGCAGTGGGCAGCGGCAGCAAGCCACAGCTCCCTCAGGAGCGTGATCCCGAGGGTGAGGATCAATACGCTTACAATCATTCCGTGTCTCACTTACAGTAAGGACTCAATACATTACATGAGATATTCAACAGTTTATAGACTTTATAGACTTTGTGTTAGATGATTTTGCCCACCGTAGGTTAAGTATTCTGAGCATGTTTAAAGTAGGCTAGAGTAGGGGCACCTGGGTGGCTCAGTCAGTTAAGCATCAGACTTCAGCTCAGGTCATGATCTCGTGGTTTGTGTGTTCCAGACCTGTGTCAGGCTCTGTGCTGACAGCTCAGAGCCTGGAGCCTGCTTTGGATTCTGGGTCTCCCTCTCTCTCTACCCCTCCCATGCTCATGCTTTGTCTCTGTCTCTCAGTAATAAATAAAAACAAACAACCAAAAAAGAATGATAAAGTAGGCTAGAATAAGTTATGATGTTCAGTAGGTAAGGTGTATTAAATGCATTTTGACATATTTTCAACTTACAAATGGGTTCATCAGCACTTAATATGGTTGTAAATTGAAAAAGATTTCATGTGTGTGTGTATGTACATTCACACATACATATATGCTTTAGTTCAAATGTGTTTATAAACATTCAACTGCTTCAGATATATTCAACTTAGAAATCTGTGTTCATCCTTGATTCATTCTTTCTTCCTACATTATCATGATGGAATTCCACTTAATGCTATTCATTGACAGACCCTCTCATGGTCTCATTCTAAACTATTTCAGCGCCTTGCTAATTACTCCCCTTGACTTTAGTTCATTCGCCTATTCAAACTAATCCCCTACCCCTCTCACACACACATTCACACACACACACACACACACACACATTGAAGTCATTTTAATAAAAGATAGATATTACCATATCAGCCTGCTACTTAAAAACTTTTATTCCCCAATAATAAAATTTAAATACTTTAGCACCATCAAACTCAATTCCAACAAACGTCTCCAGATATAACTGTGGCTATTATATTTTCCCTCTCAACTTCTAACATACATACATTTCCATTCTTTAAATATGTTGTACGTCACAGACATGGGAATGTTAATATTCTCTAATTCTTATTTATCTGATGAATTTTAACTGTATTTTAAGCACTATCCCTGGGGAGAAAAATCTTCTTTCAAGACAGTATTAAAGGTTTTCTTATCTGTTTTCCCACAAATAATTTATGGGTTAACTCATTCAATCAGTCTATCTGTTATACATTCACTATTTATGATAGGCCTACAATATGCCAGACACTGTATAAACTAAGCTCTAGCAAAAACTGTAGTATCAAACAAAAAATATGAGGTCTCTGTCTTCTTGGAGCTTAGAATAAAATAAAGAAAGGCCATAAGCAAATTAGCAAACAAAAAATTAATCATTGAAAATAATAATAAGTGCTATACAGAAAAAGAACAGGGTGAGAGACACAAAATGGGGCAAAGGGAGAATCCATGTGAGACTGAGAGAGTTAGGCTACTCTATGTTCATGCTGCTTGAGTCAGCAATCAACCCAGTGTGGAAAGCTGGTGCAGCAGGAGCAAAATTACAAAAGGAAAGAATGTCTGAGACAAAATTGGAGAAGATGCAGGATCTGAGGCAGGGAGGCCCCATGGACATTAGAATCTACCTCAATGTTAATGGATCTCATTTGAAGGTGAAGGAAAGACAATGAAGTTCAAGGAGATAATTTCTTAAAAAACTAATCTGGGGGACACCTGGGTGGCTCAGTTGACTGAGTGTATGACTTTGACTCAGGTCATAATCTCTCAGTTTGTGATTTTAAGCCCTGCATCAGGCTCTGTGCCGAGAGCTCAGAGCATGCAGCCTGCTTTAGACTCTGTGTCTGTCTCTTTCTCTGCCCCTCCCCCACTCACACTCTATTTGTCTCTCAAAAATGAATAAAAATTAAAAAAAAAAAAAAACAATCTGGCTACCATACAGAAAATAGGCTAACTGGGAGCAAAATCAGAAGCCAGCAACTAGTCAGGAGGCAATTGCAGTCCTATAAGATGATGATGCCAACTTTGGCTAAACAGGCTGAAGGCAGCAGAGATGAAACGAAAGGGGCAAAGTGGAGCTCACATTGAACGATGAAAGTTGACTGAATTAAACGGAACACAGAGACTAGTAAACAGACAAATTAAATATAGAGATCAGGAGTGAAATAAAAAGGGATTCCCAAGTTCATTGTAAATATTCTTGAGCTTCAGAGATGTCAAGCAGAAAGCAGAAATACTCAGATGGAACTGCTTTGGTCCTTTTTGTGTTTGGACAAACAAAATTTAGACACAAGCAGGGAAATTACCTCTGTTTTAGTTCATGAGTTAGATACGTTCATTTGAATATATTTTATAGTATGATGAGTTAGATTCACAGTGTACCTTGTGCTGAGGAGACAAATAGCCTTTATGAGAACTTTGGACAGCCAGGAAGCCCTCATTTAGACAAGGAGGATAATGTATCCCTAAAATGAAAGTGCTATGTGTTTTGATTATGTGAGTTAAATCAGTACAAACCTGCAGAGCCCAGCTAGAGGTAGAAGCAGATAATTGTCCAATGGAGAGGATTACAGAGGCTTTAAGAAAAGCTTATAGTTTCTTTTTCATTTTTTAAATGTTTCTATTTTTTATTTTTGAGAGAGACAGAGTGTGAGCAGGGGAGAGGCAGAGAGAGAGGGAGACATAGAATCTGAAGCAGGCTCCAGGCTCTGAGCTATCAGCACACAGCCTCACTCAGGGCTCAAACAGTAACAGTGAGATCATGACCTGAGCTGAAGTCGGACACCTAACTGACTGAGCCACCCAGGCTCCCTGAAAAGCTTATAGTTTTAATGGAGTTGTTCAAAGTATGTCAGAGTATATGTGCCCATGTAATTCTAAAATGTCCTTACTGGAAGCACATACTTTTAGGTTTATTTCAAATTAGTTGTAACCAGTGTTTCTGGGAAGAAACAGTAATTGTTAGGTAAATAAACTTTACTGCCCTGGTTCTGTATTATGCTGAGAAAGTTCACCTGCAAGGTCAGTCTTGAAGGTGATCTGCTGCAATTTCAAAGCGAGGTGTTTTTCTTGGTCCACACTGTCCTCTCCAGAAGGCATATTCCCCCATATCAGCAACCACAAGGGCCTCTCTTACCTTGCTTCACTTCTGAAGCATGACTACCTATCTTGCTGATGGGCTTTCCAATGTGCCCTCCCCCAACTGAGTGAATTTTGCAAATAACCATGGCCTGTATTTTAATTTCATCATCTATATTTGGTTAAACTGAACACAGTCATTTTCTCCTAACGTTGATATAAATAGGCAAACAGAAGCTTAATTTCATTTACTGGAGAAAATTGTCGCATGTGCTTTTTAGAGAATACCTAAGAAACTAGATACATTCATTTGAATATGTTTTATAGTATTGCATATTCTCTTAGAAAACATGGCTTTTCAATCACAAGTTAACACTTTAGTCAGAAAGGCTGTATAAATCCTAGTTACTAAAAATAACAGTGCCTTTACCCAAATAGCAGGTGCATAATTATGGAAAAACAAGGAAACTACGAAGTATTAAGACCAATTTTATCTTTGATGATAGCTCCAAATGTCAAGTGTGACTGTCAATAAGAAGCTGAGAGGCTCTGCCTTTTGATCAACAAGCCTCCTATGATTAGGGTTGGTTCACTCTTATTAGACAGACAAGCTGATGAAATTTAGGGTGATATAGACAGATCCAGACACCCCCAAAACAGCTGATTACTGTCTAGCTGGGAACTGATCAGGCCCACTGCACACATTTGCATGGCCTGGGCCAAGAGCACAGGTGGAGGCCCACTTATTAACAGTCTAAATAAACAAAGTTCTAAATTGAGCCAACAAACTACTTAATAATTATGCTCTATCCCTATCTTGATAAAATACATTGTCATAATGTCAAAATTTCTATTTTTTATTTCACCTTTTACTCTTTTCTGAGCTTCGCATGCATATTTTTTTATTTCTATGTAACTACACTTGTACTCATTCCCAGTGATTTAAAGGATTAAACATAAAATGTAGCATTATTCAGAGGGCAAAAATCTAAATACATCCTAATCAAAATTAATATACTTAATTTAAAAAATGTTTAATCAAAATTATTCTTAATGTTTAAAATATTTTCTTCCAGGGGCACCTGGGTGGCTCAATCGTTTGAGTGTCCATCTCTTGATTTCAGCTCAGGTTATGACCTCATGGTTTGTGGACTCGAGCCTCTCATTAGGCTCTGCACTGACGATATGGAACCTGCTTTGGATTCTCTCACCCTCTCTCTCTGCTCCTCACCTGCTTGTGCTCACTCTCTCTCTCAAAATAAATAAAAACTTAAAATTTTTTAAAAATATTTTCTTCTAAAATATTCAAAATCTTCTATTCATTTTCATAGGTGACATAAATTATAAGTGAGGAACAGAAAAAATTAAGTAAAATTATTCATATTAAGTTTATTTTCATGTAATTAAGACTGAAATAAATATAATTATTTCTAAAGATTAAACTATCTGTGATTCTAACATTAATTATATATCTAGTTGCCAGTGTAAAAATTAGTTACACACTTTATGTACATTTACTTAGGTCCTGCCAAACTTTCTATAAAAACACACTGTAAATATTTTCGGGTCAGGGCCATACAGCTCTATTACAACTACTCAACTCTGTCATGTAACGTAAAAGTAGAGTGGATGATACCTAAATGAATGAGAATGGCTGTCTTACCCAAAGAAACTACTTCCAGGCATAGACAGCCAGATTTCGCCTGTGGGACATGGTTTGCTGAATGCTGGTTTAGAATTACATATATACAAACATAAGAGTTATTTGAATTGTCTAATATTGGAATGTTTCTCTAGCCATCATAGGCAGCTGTTGAAATGCCACAGTACCTCATGAGGACTTTCAGAGCCACAAATTGGGACATAAAGAGTTAAAAGAAAATAAATGTGAGAGTCTCTTACAATCATAGTACTGAAATGAAGGATTTGACAAGGAAATTAATTTGACTTTTCTCTTATAAGCACTTATGCTATTCAAATCCTTTTGGTCTGTCTCTGACAGAGGGACTGCAAATCTGAAGACCTTCATGGTATGAGAAGCAAGTTCAGTTTTGTTTAAGCATGTATTCTAGAAAGGAAGAGTGTTTTCCTTGAAGGGCGTGGGTCATGTTACAGGTAAAATTGTATCAGCCCTAACAAACAAATCCTGAGGGACCAAGCTTCCCATGTGATTGTTAATAAATCTGGTTTTGTGTGTGGGTGTGTGTACTTTCCTTCTCACCTGCAAGTGGACTCAGCAGAGATTAACATATTTCCAGAAAACCGCCTAATAGGACTTTGACCATATCTTGGTTCTTCCATGTTGCTTGTATGACCCAGAGAGTGTTCCTTAGAATCCATGGGCCCCCCCAAAACAACTTAAACATCACTTGTGCTGATTAAATGTACACAACGATCACATAAATCATTCTGGAAAATAATAAGAATTCAATATCTATTTGTTGAAACAGATATGTGCATTCTCCAATTCATCTTTAAAAGCTGACAGATTAGCTTTCTCCAAACACCATGGGTTTCAGAAGAGCAGTGTGGAGAAAACAAACATGAGACCATAACTGTAACAGAAATTCAGGTTTTTTTCATTTGACAATATAATTAAGCTTACCTGATCTAAAAACAAATTATG
The DNA here is from genome assembly GCA_028646485.1 of Cryptoprocta ferox. Taxonomy (NCBI): domain Eukaryota; kingdom Metazoa; phylum Chordata; class Mammalia; order Carnivora; family Eupleridae; genus Cryptoprocta; species Cryptoprocta ferox. Next base: position 112,103,197 of record CM053573.1, read on the forward strand.
TGCTATCATTGTGTGGCATATTATGCACACTTCTCATAATATTCTGGGCCTGTTACCATGGACTTCTAGTGATGACTGTGATTCAAACTGCATTCCAAACTATCATGATCTCAGATAGCTGCTATGAGTAAAGAACCACAGTGATAATCACCATAAGGCAGGACAGCATCTAAGGAGAGAATGCCACTGAACTGAAGTTCTTCATTAAATGCCAAAATGTATGTAAAATCATTTAAAATTATTCTTGAGACGAAACTGAGTTTAAGTTCAAACGTGGTGTGTGTCCAGCTTAAGACTACCTTTTCTCTTAAGTCAATAGTTGTAATGTGAGAACCAGATCTCACCACTGGTAATGGTGGCTACCAGTTCCTGAGACCTCCTACCTTGAAGCAAAGGGGACTTCCCAACATGCCAAAGATCAAACTAGTTGCCACCTCATCCATTGTCTTCTTCGATGTTAAAAACTATCAACAATTATCAGTTTCAGAAAATGAGGTTTGGAAGGTTTAATTTATTTATGTAAAGATAAAGGACACTAATCTAGGTCTGTCTAAATCAAAAACCCACCCCTCATAGCCCAGTACTATAAAGCAATCACTGAACTGAATCAATGAGATGGGTTCTAATTATCATCTCTAGCCACTATGGAGAGCAGAGCCAGCCTCAGATTCAGTGTGTAGTGGTCAGAGACATTCCATCTACCCCTTCCAATACTCTCCCTATTTCTTTAACTCTGGGTCTCATTTCTCCCAGTTTTCAATGTGTTCCATGCAAACAAATACAGATTATTGTTTGGCTCTCTGGGTGGAAAAGTCTCACTAAATTGTTATTTTCTTAGTGTGTTGCTCCTTCCTGATTTGTAAGCAACCAGTAGGTTCCTTCCAGCTCATTTTTAGAAAAAGCTCCAGAAGACTTTAATATTCCTTGGAGATACAAAGAGACAAATGACTAACAGTGGAATTAAAGGAAGAGTGATATGAGATAAGGGCAAAATTTGTGAAAGGTATGATTTCCTGATGTACCTGTATTATATCTGAAATATGCAGTGCACTTATTTTTACAAGGCAGAAACCAAATTTTACCTTATATTAGGCACCTAGCAGATGTTTTGAGTACAGAAAAAAGAGTTCCCCTTCTTGATATCTTAAAAGTTTGACAACTTTAGCACACAGAATTGTGTGTGCCCTACTTCCAGATGGCTTATCATTATGGGTAACCTTCTTACTGGAAATTATAGAACTCTCCTAACATTGAGGCTACTCAAACAAATCTGTAACTAATTACAGTCTTTTGCAAGCAAGGTAAGCTGTAAATACTATACCTTCAGATTAAAAAGTGAAGTACTAGCAATAAAATTTTTTTGCCATTGTTTCTGGTATTAATAAAAAAGGCTATGCGATCTGACGTTTACGTCAGATTTTCGATTTAATATCTATTAATTCCATGTTAGGCAGCACTATTCCCCAAACTAGTGATGATCAGATGGATAATGTGACAAGTTCTCTCAATTGTGTCTTTTAATTTGAGAAAGTGTGGCCTCTTATGTGTCATTATAAAGGGCACCTTTAATTCCCTCTCCCGTACCTTCTCAGTATTTACATTAGTAACATTGCACCATAATTGTATTTTATAAAACCCAAGACTCATTTAAATGCCTGAAAATTATGCCAAAGGGATTTCATTTACCACTGGCTGTGTAGGGGATAGAGTTATACAACCCCTATTAATGCTAATGGGAGTTCCTGAATAAATCTTCAAAAATACAGAGAAAAAATGTATCCCAAGAAGGACATGAAATGAAGACAATAGGCTCACCAGAGCAAAATTAAATGGCAGTTTGATTTTCTGAGCTAATACCTCATAAAAATAGAAGTCACCTGCACTTAAAATAATTTAAGAACAGTGATTTCTTTAGAAAGAATTCACATATCTCTTTGACAACTTGACTCATATAATTTGCATAAATAATAATTTTTTATTATTGACAATTGCCTATAGCTTTCCAATATGGAATGACCTGAGGGCCTTTTATATAATATACAGTTTCATGTGTCACTGAATGACTATTTAGATGATGAATACACATTTAGAAATAAATCACCATGCAATCATAGAGTTGTAGTCATAATACTACATATTAGAAGCTACTATCCATGTGAACTTCCATAGATACTAGAAGAATAACATTTTTATATTGCTCATTGGCAAATGGTGGAGTCATTTTTTTAAGAATGTGGTATCCATCTTTTAAAACTAAAATATGATTATAAATAGTATACAAGTCATTCTCATCAGGTTTTCAATATGTTAAAAAAACCTTAGGGGATCCTGGGTGGCTCAGTAAGTTGAGCATCCAACTCTTGATTTTGGCTCAAGTCATGAGTCCAGGGTGGTGGGACTGAGCCCTGTGTTGTGCTCCTCACTGAACATGGAGCCTACTAAGATTCTCTCTCCCCCTTCCTCTGCCTCTCTTCTCACTCACATGCTTCCTCTCTCTAAAATAAATAAATAAATAAATGAATAAACAAATAAATAAATAAATAAAAATAAAAACCTATAAACTGTTAAGATTTAAACTTTTTATGTTAGATGATTCTTTTATTTCTTTGTATGTTTGTTTGGACATAGAACTAACTAGTTTTCATGGAGCAATTGAAACTCTTTTTATAAATGATTTTGGTGTTTCATTATTTTAATAGAGTTGTCTCGATATACAATAAAAATGGAAGTATAAGTATATTCAATGTAAAATTTATGTATCCTAACATAATCATATTTTGTTGAAATTGGTTCTATATAAATTTATTAGCCTTTACTAAAGTTATATTTTATAAATATTTCAATAAAAATGTCTGACTTTTGAGTATAGAATATCTTTTGCTACAAAATGTTTGAGTCAATGAATATCTCTCCAAGTCATGGATGGCTTAATATTTCAATTCTTAGGACTATATGTAGACTCTTTTCCTATTTGCCTTCCTTTAGGAGATAGGGATTTACTACACAGCACCTCAACTTTTTTTTTCGCTTCTACCTGTATTAGTCTCACTTTATTCTTTTGATGATCCCTTCCAGAATTAATTACTTCCATCTGTAGGTAATGAAATGGGTAAGAACTCAATGTAGGCACAGCTATAAGGATGGTATTTCCCCTTTACTTGAACTCAGAATTAAGACTTTTGATTCTTGTATTTTATACTCTAGTCCCAGAAGTAGTTGTCACTGGAACAATTATCTGCAAGTAGTCTTATGCTTTCTAGTAGTAGTCTACAATAAAGGTCTACCTTCTCCAGAACACCACACAAGATGGATTTAAATATGTATTAAATTAAGGGGCATTCTGTGAAATGAGTTTAAAAACATTTTATTTTCAGACAACCTATATGACATGATTTTTTTTCTTAAAAACAATGCTTCCCCTCCAAATAAATCAAGGTCAAAATAAACGAAGAGCTCAAGATGACATCAGTCCCATTTGTCCAAGTCTTAGTGTTGTGTGGATGAAGATCAGCAGTCAGTTATGACAGATGATAGGCGACAAATCCAATCTAATAGACAAATTCGTTAACACTTTTCCATTTCTAAACCATCCTTAAAGATAATCATATATGCGGTCACACCATCCTCACGATCTTCCAGCAGAACAGCCACACTATCTGGATTAAGGTTTTCATAGAGAATGGTAGTTTTCAAAATTAGCAAGGATGTGCTTGATTTGTTCTGCAGCCCACCATAAAAGGTTTTACTCTTTCTGTTCTCTGTTCTTCCAAGTCCTGTGCCTTTGGTTTATTTCATGTAATCTTTGATGTACTTCTTGTGGGCTTCTTTTGTGAATCTGGCTTCCCACAAGTGATGGTTCATGACAGTATCAACACCCAGCAGTTACTGTGCTTTCAGTACCTTCACTTCCGGGGCCTTCACTGGAGGCATTTCCACCAATAAGCAAGTCATCAGTGTTACCCTCTGTCCTACTGACCATCTTCCCCTCCACCTCCAGGCACAGCCTCTCTGTGATCTCCAGGATCTTGTAGATGTCAGAGAACATCTCATCATGACTGATGAGGTCCTGGTAGATGATCATGACTACAGCTGGAGAGAGACTGCAGTGGCACAAGCTTGGCAGGAGCAGGGAGCTCTGAGCAAGAGTGGTACATCTCCATGGGCAGGGGTGGGGGAGGGGGAAGCAATGCACCTCAACTTCTAAATGTTATGTCTACAAATCAATTAATAAATCATTTATGAAAAAGATCATGTGTAGAAGAGCTTTATTAAAATGTATCTGTCAAGATGATGTTATAATTATTTTAAATGACAGCCATAACAACCAAACAAAATATTTCAACTGTAAGAACACAGTACATATACAATATATTTTAGATTGGTATTCTTTAAAATATTATTTTAACTTTTTTAACATAAATTGAACTTAACACTGGATGTGTAAATTAATTTTTTAAAGTTTATTTATTAATTTTGAGAGAGAAAGAGAGAGAGAGAGAGAGAGAGAGAGCAAGAGCACAGTTAGGGGAAGGGCAGATAGAGGGGGAGAGACAGAGAATCTTAGGCAAGCTCCCCACTGTCAGCACAGAGCCCAATACAGGGCTAGAACCCACAAACCGTGAGACCACAATCTGAGCCACAATCAAGAGTTGGAGGCTTAACCCAACTGAGCCACCCAGGTGCCCCATAAATTCGATTTTTTTAAGATTTATCATTATGATACCCATTGACCTACTTTTTAATATAAGAAAAGCAAGTAGGAGAACAGGGATGTCAGATGTCCTCTAGAGCCACCATGCATGGAATGCTTGCGCTCAATATCTGGTGACTCCCAGACATCTCACCTCTTAACTTTCCACGGGTCAGACTGGTTGATGATGCTACAAGTTCAAGGGGGAAGAAAAAGGCATCATATGCAAAGAGCATTGCTAAAACACATTATTACCTGATATGCAGAACAGTATAGTGAGAAGAGAAAGGGCTAAAGCATCCGATATCCTAACTTGAATCTTAACTCAGGTACTTAGGGGCTATGTCACCTTAAGCACATACTTATACTTGCTGAGCTTCAGCTTCCTCATCTTGTATATCAGACAAATAATATCTACCTTAGAAAGTGATAAATATAGAGATTATTTGCTAACAGCTTCTGGCTCAGTAGGTAACCAATACATAATAGTTATTGTTCAAGCATTTGTTGATGGTGCAGAGTAGTTGATGGCTGCTGGATAGTCTCAACTTCCTCAATGGTATCAATACACAGGAAATTGAAATAAGCCCCATGTGAATTCCTAGAATTTTAAAATTCTTCACCTTTATTTTCTACTTCTAGAATACTTCTGATTCCATAAGATCAGTACCTGGTTAACCACAATCATCCATGGCAATCATCTCTTTGCTGTTTCTAGAATCTGATTTCTCACCTTAGTTTTGAATGGCGCCTCAGATAGCAAGAGGAATAGCCACTTATCTTGAAACTCCCTAGTGAGTACTCTTGGCATGACCAAATTGAATACTCATTATATTCCAGTTGCTGACACAAAGGACTTGCAGGAGTGGAATGAAAGAGCAAAATAGTGAAGTAGTTGATAGAAAGTAGAGAACAATACTCTACTGTCCCAAACCTCCCTTACCAAAAAAAAAAAAAAAAAAAAAAAAAAAAGGAAAAAAATCCTGGAACCCCAAGACACCATACACTTTAACAGTCCAAGAGTGTTCACTGAAGATGAACAAGGATAGGTAATGAGGTCCTTGAAACCTGGCTTAATCACTGTTACTTCAGTTTCAGGGGAGAAATCAATAGATTGGGTCTGGAATTAGCATTGCTTAGATAAATAGAATGTGCATAGCGTCAGTTTGTCCTGTTATCAACGCTCAATTTGTACAATGGACCTCACTTAAGGTTACTGCCACCAGTGGCTATCAATGCACATGAAGCCATCTCCTTATGATTCCTACTTACATCAGCATTCCTAATTGCTTTATCATTCCCAAGTCAATTTCATTATAAACAGGGGCTTTGTGTTGTTATTGTCAATTCAACTGTTTCATGAAGTCAAGCCTGGAACTCTGGAATCCCAGATGAAATAAGTAAGAGTGTGCTTTACAAACCAATTTTTCAGCTTTGTCATGAGTCTTATTTCCCTTTTTCCCAAGCAAAGAAAATTATAACAGTCTTTAAGAATTCCCTCCATACTCTCTTTGATGTAGAAACAGTCCAGCTGCAATTTATCCCCTCTTCCTTTCATCTCCTGGGAAAAGGAGAAGCTGGCTGGTTTAACCAAGTTCTAGCCTATAACACAGAGAAAAAATATGTCCTACAGGATGGAATGAGTGGTAGGTAAACCTCTTCCTGAATGCTGATGTAAGCTTCTGTCTGGTCCTTCTAAGCTAATGTATTTATTTTAAAGAAATTATAATAGCCCAACGCTGATTTTTAGATTCACCAGAAGAGGCATATCTTTTTTACTGTGAATGTTTTAATGTAGAAAGAAATACGAGAACTGTCATCTAGAGGTCACTGCTTTCTTCACACAGATCATTATTACTTATGATGAGATAGTAGCTGGAGGCTTGTACCAGACTTCTACAAGAAAAGCTGTTGAAGGAATGAAAACAGTTGCTTTATATGCAACTTATGTTATTATAAGATTTTGTAGGAACATCCATATTACTTTTATAAATGATTAGACTGCATCTTCCTTTCCATTTCTACTGAGTCTACACCCTGTTATCAATGTTCATCATTTCCTGGAGTGATTTCAAAGTAACCTTTCACTGGTCTTTTTGCCACCAGCCAGTATCCATTTATTTCAAATTAGAAAATAGTTAGCCATTTTAGAAAATAATGCATTGAGTCTGCCATGTTCATTTCTGTAGTGAAATAAAGGGAGCAGATGAAAAATGCCATTTACTTTTCTCACAATAACTTAAATACCTTTGAAATCCCTTAGTAAACACAGATCACTAGGAGATATTGACCCAAGAAGAGCATATCATTGTTTAAAGTAGTTTCCTTCAGACATGGTTTCAAGTGGGAAAGATTGGCTTTAAAAATGAAAACCGGTATATTGGGAAAGGTACTTTATAACTGCCCAGCTAACCAATTGTTTTCCATTAGAAAGAAGTAGAAAATAACTAGATGCTCAAGTAACTGCTTAAATGGATTTGGTTCCTGGTAGCCTCAGGAGGTGTTATAATTACCCTGTTAGGGGTGTTCCATTGGATGACTACAGAATTTTATTCAGGTCTATTCCAAACTAATTTTTGGATTTAAAAGTAGAATAACTCAATAAGAGTTGTTCTCACTGGGAGTCATTCCAGTTCCCCCTAAGCTTCCATATAAAGATAGGATTTGAGAAACAATGAATAAGATAATCCTATTAAATCTTTCTCTTGATTGGAAGCAGTTCAATTTATTCCAAAGGCAGATTACTGTGAAAGAAATTCTAAATTAAATTTACTTAATATATGTTGCTCCTGGGATCTCTAGAAATTTGGGGATATTACATTTTGACATCTAGGGGAATGTATACATGTTTTAATCTGTCCGACATCTTTTACTCTTTCTTCTGATTACAACACCTCATTTTGTTTGGGGAACTTCTCCCCCACCCCCACCCCTTCCCCCCCCCACCCCCACACCCCCTTCCTCCCGCTCTAGAGCCTCCAGCCCCTGCTCAAAGGTTGGGTAGGTATTTGAGTCTTGGCTACCATTGTATCCTTACACTTTGGGTCAATGCTACCTTGTGATCAGAATCTTTCCCTGGGATTTTTCCATTGTCCCCTTTGATTAGAGATCCACACATAGGACAAACAAATGCCCTGCTTTGCAAAACTGAATACAGTACTGAAGAAATGTGAGGTTAGCAGAGACTGCACTGGTAGTAAGCGGCCTCTAGGCTTCTCCAGCTTCAGCTCCTGGAGTCTCTGTTTCTCCTGGCTCATTCCCGAACTTTCATTGCATGAATTATCCCAGTTTCTCACCATTAAACCCTATATTTTCTAAAACTGGTATCGTTTGTAAATAAAAACTCCTTGTAACATAGGAATCACACTGTTAAACCATATCCTATGTCAAAAGGCAACTTGATCGAGAGAAGTGTATGGTTTAGAATATGCTTGCACACTGGCTAGAATGCAGACTACCTCTGTGTCACCTTAGCAAGCTACTTTGCCTCTACTTGATTGTTAAAAAAAAATGTGTTAATGCTTCCTTTAATGAACAGTACATTTCAAAGTACTTACAACTGAAGGATCTCGGAAACAGCACCAAACAGTATCTATGTTCCCAGCAGCATGGAGTAAAAAACAAAAGCACAATATAAAGATGGTTACAATTAAGGAGTTAGGGAAGTAAATGGTTTCAGTATAACCAAAGTGCTGTAAGACAGTAAGTGAGGCACATGACTTAAACCTGGAGCTATGGAAATAGGATTGCAAGTCCATATGTTAAGAAGTTTACCAGATAAACAACAGTTTGACAGGTACACACTGATGTGAAGAGCATTAGAACACGCACGCACACACACACAATCAAGACACTCACACACTCTGGGCATGAAAGAATGACTAGAAACCATGGGAAGAAGGGAAAATATACCAGTCATCAACAATGAGGTGTCCTTGTGCTATCATTTAGCTTACTATTTACTACTCTTGGGGTAAATTTTTAGCCTTCAACTAGGATGTGTAAATTTCAGTCCACAAAACTAGTGCCCCCCAAGAAAAACACCCAGAAAAACCCAAAAACCAAATCCAAACTTCTGCATTCTTTAAATGAACTTAATTTTCTCTCAAAATTCTCATTTTGTTTGGCAGTGGGAAATGAACTCTAATTCCCTAATCCCCAATCTTTCCTCAATGCCTAGAATTTTCTTCAATCTGAGATAAACTCTGATGCCTCTCAGTTTGCAAGGTTTCCTCAGGCCCACCTGGCTCCACCTCTTTTCAATGCCTCTTCTGTTCTATTATGACAAAATGCTAATCTTTGGGGAATCACCTCCCTGAGGTCCTACAGTGTCCTCACAACAATACCCATAAGTCTTTTGTCATGGAAGGCCCAGAATCTCAACTCTTCATAGATTTGGAGAATCTCTTTTATATTCGAGAAAAGCCTTTTATCTATTTTAAGCATGGAATCTTAGCTTTAGACTGAAGCCTACATTTGCAGAGAAGTAAATTTAGATCAAAGGAATAGCCTCTGTCTGCAGTAGGTTTCATGATTCTCAGAGGGTCTGGGAAAAAGTAACTATTATAATACATTCCCAGCATTAAACAATTATTTTAATAAATATTTACTGGGAACCTAGTATATCCCAGACATTCATCTGCATGTTTAGTTTCTAACAGTAAAGACAGATGATAAACAAAGACTACATTAAAAATTATAGAGTGTGTTAAAAGGCCGTAAGTGCTATGCTTAAAAATAGAGCAGATAAAGGGAAATAGATGGGTGAAAATTTCAACTTTAAATAGGGTGGACATGATAGGCATGAATGGTTGAGATTTTAAAGGAGGGAAGACAGTTAGCTATGAAGTTATCTGAGAAAAACGTCTTGCAAAAAAAAAAGTCTAAGTTGGGAAGATCAGTGCGTTTGAAGAACAGCAAGAAACAGTGGCTGAAGCTGAATAATTGGAGGCTGAGGAAGGACGAGATTAAGTCAAGGAGGTACCAAGGGCCAGTTCACAAACTACCCCTCAGGCCATTACTGACGGGCATTGTTGTAAGAACTACTCCTCAGTGGAATAGGAGCCATTGAAGAAGAGTGTGGAGTATCTCTTAAATCTTTTAAAAACACACAGTTGACAGAGTGCCCTCCCAAGTTGGTGATATATGCTGTTCCCTATTTCAAAAGTAAAGAAAAAAGAAACTAAGGAAAGTATTTTTAAAGTTAACATAATAAAACTCCAATAAAACTGAAGGATTATATCACACCAAGTCCCTGTTTTCTAAACATAGAAAGTGAAATCATTTAACAGCACTTCTGAGCAAGTTGAGAGAGGAAGCTATATGTTGTCCCCAGATGAGATTCTCAAAGACCACTCTAGGCTGAGCTCCTCTGCCAAAGAGCAACAGAGAGAGTCCTTGAATTCCAGGTGGAGTTCACCTTAAACACTTGGAATCAGCGGGCAAATACAGATGACTCAGGGAATAAGCCAGCTATTTTGCTGGCTAAGAGTCGTTACTATGAGACCCTACTATAGGCAATATGTTTAAGAAAGCTATGTGCAATATTATCAAAAATCACACAGTAGGATGTCAGCCTCCAAGGGTCAGGAGTATTCTAACTATTATAAAAGAATTAGATAACAATCTGGAAATTGTGCTCAGCATATGCATCTTTATTTCCAGATATGGAGAATGAGAGATAACTGTTGTTCAAAAAACAAACATTGCGATTAGTGGTTCACACGGTTGATACATATTGCTTTGAGTTGTATCTGTATTTATGTGAAACTCATAGAGAATGTTATTAGCTGACTGTGAAGTACTTTTATGTAATTGTTACTTCTGCAATTTCTAAAGAAGCTGAATTATAACTTTGTTGTTGCTGTTATTTCATTCCTAAAACTAAAAAGTTGAGAATTTCTATGTCATTCTGTCTAGCATTTATTTAGTATTTTTAAAAATTCTGTTATTTGACAGTGTTTAAATTATCCAACTAAATTATGAAGAGCTCAAAATAAGGAGGTTCAATAGTTGTTTATATCACCTAGAGAAATTTAACAAAGCCTAAGACAAAGACACTGAGGAAATGTGTAAGTGTAACTTTCAATATCCACATTTAGACTTTGGAAATGTGTGAAATGTTGTTTTTCTTAGTACACTGTCATTTACTGGGGATAGTATAAATTTTAAAAATTCATTACATATATTGTCAGTCCTCTCCCACCATGAATTGTTCATGCCAGAAAAAGAGGTGAGATCATCTTACAGAGGGTAAAATTAGAAAAGAAAAAGAAAAGTTAGTAAAAACTAAGAAAATGTATTATTCTGTATTATTCTTTTCTTTATTTTGAGAGAGAGCATGAGTGGAGGAGGGGTAGAGAGAAGAAGAGAGAGAATCCCAAGCAGGCTCCCCACTGAGCATGGAGCCTGACAGGAGGCTCCATCTCACAACCATGAGATGATGACCTGAGCTGATATCAAAAGTTTGACACTTAAGCAACTGAGATACCCAAGCACCCCTACTGTAGGTTCTTTTTTTTTTTAATGGTGTAGAAAAGTGTCAGAAAAGTCATTTAGACAGAAAAGAAAAAAGTAAGTCAAAGTACAGATACTAGCCCCCAAAATAAATAAAAGTGTAGAAGCCAATTTTCTTTTGTTGATAGGCAGAAATTGTTCATTGTCACCATACTGTGGCAAAATTGACATGAATGGTTTATGGAATCATGACACTTTAAGGAATTCATCTTTTACTGTGCAATGTGTATATGAGCCGACATCTCCTCCAACTGTCTCTGGTCCTCTTTTCACTTTCCCTTTCATTGTATTTTCTTGACTTCTACAGAAGGTTATAAAAGTCACAATGGCAGCAACCATAGTGGATAGAGTTTGCAAAGAACGATTATGGCCCAGGAGACAGAGGAAAAGTGAAAAGGGATGATGTGATGAGCTAGGTACATTACAGTTTACAAAGAACAAAGGCACCAGAGGAACCCAAACTGTTGAAACGGGCAGATATTTGAGTCTTCCCACAGCAGTACCAGACACTGCATGAGTGAGCCTTCAGATAATTTCAACCCCACCATCTGAGCCATCCACGCACACGCTGTGTGAAGCAGACAAGCTTATCCTTATCAAGTCCTACACGGAGTACAAAATCATGAGCAAAACAAATGTTGTTTAACCATTAAGTTTGGGAATGGTTTTTATGCAACATTAGGTAACTGAAACAAGGAAACAGTTATTTAAATGACTATGGACTGCTTCAGAAATAGTGAAGCCCAAAAGACATTTGAAAACATCTTTAAGGTATTTAAAGACAAAACTGTTAACCCAGAATTACACATGCAGGCAATTCATCCCTCAAGAACATGACAAACTAAAGACACATTTAGGTAAAAGAAAACCGACAGAACTTGTTCCCAGTAGAGCTGCACTACTCAAAATACTAAATGTAGTTCTTCAGACTGCAAAAGAAACTCAGATCTCTAGTGAAAAATAAAAAGCATCAGAAACTTAGATAAATTTGAGTGTATAAAACAAAAAATGCAGTATCTTTCTTTCTTATGGAGACATAATGCTTTGGGTAACTATACCATAAAGAATGATGGGGGTGGGGTAAATGGACTATAGAATTGCAAGATTTTCTACATTATAAATGAGAAGTTACAATATTACCTCTAAATAGACTGAAAATTAGAGGATTCATATGATCCCTGACACAACCAATAAAAGTTATATCTATCTAAGAATCCAATAGATAAAATAGAATTAAAAAATAAATATACAAAACTAAGTGAGAAAAGAGTGCAAACAAAAATCAGAACTGAAAAGCCAAGTAAAAATGATAAATAATAAAATATTCAACCCAAACCTAAACACATCGGCAATTATATTAAATGTGAATTACTTATTGATCTAATTAGAAGCAAAGGCAGCTAGAATGGATAAGTTAAAAAGACTTAATTCTGTGTTTGTTAACATTTACTTTAAACATAAAATCCCAGGTAAACCAAATATGTGTATACATACACCCACACCCACATACACGCACACACACACAGTTGACTCTTGAACAATGTGGAGGTTAGGGGCACTGATCGCCCCATGCAATTGAAAATCCACATACAACTTTTGACTCCTCCAAAATTTAACTACTAATAGCCTACTGTTGAGTGGACACCATATTGATAACACAGTCGATTAACACATATTTGTATATCATATGTACTATATATTGTGTTCTTATAATAGGGTAAGCTAGAGAGAATGAAATGTTATTAAGAAAATCATGAGGAAGAAAATATACATTTACAGTACTGTACTGTATTTCTTGAAAAAGAGATTCACATGTAAGTGGACCAGTGCAGTTCAAACTGATGCTGTTACATACATACAGAGAGAAAGAAAGCAATGGAATCCATCCTCATAATTCACTGCTTCTGTATCTGTGAACTTGCCTTCTCATTAAATTTATTTATAACTGTCAAATTGATACTTGTAGTGCTTTCATGATCATTCCTAGACATGCACAGAACAGTGACAAATTTGAGTCCCCTTATGCTCCTGTTCCCTGTTGAGGTAAAAGCAAAGTGACTCTCTGCCTCCTTATTTCAACCCTCATACTACTAAATGAAAGAAAATATAGCATATTTAATGCAGCATTTGGGAGACAAAAATATTTTTAAATGATTTTAGAACAAAAGAAATTTCTAAAAGAAGTTTAAAGTATTATTTTAGGATGCTTAATAAGAAAAGTACGGTAAACCTAAACAAGTAGAAAATATGGTAAAGATTACACCAAGAAGGAATGAGAGAAAGTATAAATATATTAATAAATCTGAAAGCTGATTCTTGAGGGGATCAAGAAAATTGATGTACCCCTGGCTGAAGTTATTAACTTGAGAAAGAATGAGAGAAAGAAAGAGAAAAGGAAGATAAATAACCAAACCAAGAAAGAGAGGTTATCACTACAGATCCATCAGATATTAAGTGAATAGCAATAATATATCATAAATAGCACATTTGATATCTTAAATAAAATCGGAAGGGGTGAATCCAAATGCCTTCCAACTGGTGAATGGCTAAAACAAAATGTGATTTATCTATTCGGTGAAATAATACCCAGAAATAAAAGCAATGGATCATAGATACATCAACATGAATATATCTCAAAAGCATTATTCTTAGTGAAAAGAATACAAACTGTACAAATTCATATATGCATATGTATGATTCTTGAAGAGGGAAAATGTAATCTATAGTGACAAAGTGTGGATCAGTCTTTGCCTAAAGCTTAGGACAGTAGGACTGATGAATTTTTGTATGAAGCACAAGGAAAATTTGCGGAGATGACAGAAATATTCTATATCTGGATTGTGGTGTTGGTTTCACAGATACAAACTCCTACAAAAATGGCTGCAGTTTGTTATTTGTAAATTACACAAGTAGAGTTGATTTAATATTTTACGTATAGTTTCAGACAATGGAATATTATTCAGTCTTATTTTTTTATGTTTCATTTATTTTTTGAGAGAGAGAGAGAGAGAAAGAGAGTGAGAGCAGGAGGGGAGGGACAGAGAGAGAGGGAGAGACAGAATCCAAAGACAGGCTCCAGGCTGTGAGCTAGCTATAGCACAGAGCTGGATGAGGGGCTCGAACCCACAAACTGTGAGATCATGACCTGAGCGAAGTAGGACGCTCCACCTACTGAGCCACCCAAGTGCCCCTATTCAGTCTTAAAAAGAAAACTGTTCAAGGGCAACTGGGTGGCTCCATTGATTGAGGATTTGACTTCGGCTCAGGTCATGATCTCACAGTTGGTGAGTTCAAGTCTCACATTGGGCTCTCTGCTGTCGGTGCAGACCCTACTTCAGATCCTCTGTCCCTGTCTGTCTCTGCTCCTCCCTGCTCACAATTTCTCTCTTCAAAGTAAAGAAAACATTAAAAAAAAAAAGAAAAGAAATGCTAACCTATGTTACAACATGAATGAACTTGGAGAACATTAGAGTGAAATAAGCCAATCACAAAAAGACTAACACCATATGATTCCACTTACATGAAGCACTTAGTGTAGCCAAACTCATAAAGACAGAAAGTATAAGGGTGTTTGCCAGGAGCAGGGGGCATGAAGAAATGGGGAATTATGGTTTAATAGGTAAAGAGTTTCAATTTTACAAGATAAAAAGGGTTATGGAGACAAGCAGTGGTGATAGCTGAAAAATATGAATGTACATAATGCCACAGAACTGTGTATTAGAAATGGTTAAGATGGTAAGGTTACATTATATGTATTTTACCACAATAAAATTGAGAAAATCATGTTCAGCAACTACTACACATACTAAAACTATTACAACTGAATACGCATCATAATGTGGTACATTACTGAATTTTTTGGGTACATTTCTGATGACAGAATTTCCATTCTGTTCATCAATGGGACGTGAATCCTCTGCTTACAATTTTACGCTTCTGATTACTAAGAATCTAATTTATTGGTTCCAGACATCATCTCAAGCCCTGTTTCTTATTCACTACCTATATAGTTCCTTTTCCAGGTAGGCATCTTTGAACACATTTTGGCCCTGCACATTTTCACCCATAATACCTACCTTGTCATGATATCAAGTGAGTTGTAGTACATGAAAATATTATGTCTAGAAGCCATGCCTACTTGTAATGACTTGCAATTGCTTAACTATACAGACAAGTGATTACGAATCACTTAAGTATATCCTTCTCAACCCAACCCAAATATCCTCAGCTTACCTTTACCTTTATCAGAGTGACCTATTGATACCACCATACAGAAGGGGAAGTAAAATAGAGGGACGTCATAGTGGGGAAGAAAAGCAATCTCAGCCAATTATTGTTAAATATTCTTAATTTGCAATTATTATATTTTGCAATTTCATGGTTCTATTAACTTACTGCTAGCTCCACTCAAAATTTCTCAGAATGGGACTCTGCATGTGCTGAAGCTACTTTATTTATTACCTCACAAAATCCACGTCTTATTTTCTGGAACTGAACAACTACTTCTATGCACCATAAGGACATGGAAAAATCCCTGGAATTTAAGGGAACTACATGGTATAGACAATGAAAATTCTAGCCATATCTATAATGGACTCCAACTAGAGTCCCTTCTCGCAATTTATAAGTACCACACAGAACACTGAGATCTGTGTGTGACTCCGTCTAGTGAAAATAATGAAGTCCCAATAATTATAATATTTGACTTGTCCACTAACCAGGAAAGTTGGGAATTAGATTTAGCTGACAAAATATTTCCATTCCAGACCCACGTTTGTAGCTATAAATTGATACCCACAAAATAAAAAATGAAATGAGCATATTCCTTATCCTTGTGTTAATCAATACTGGAAATCCTCTCTCCTCTCTTTGTTAAACAATCCTGAGAGTAAGTGAAAATAACCTTGATATTTGCTCCAAGAAATATCTTATTTTGGAAGATGAGACTGTGAGCCAACTAAAACAGCTTACTTATCAAAACTTACTCACTAAGAATCATTTTAAGACCCCTTCCTTACTGTGCCCTCCAATCCAAAGTTAGTATATCCTAACTTCTGTCAAATCTAAACTAGTCTCCTATTTGTAAGACATGCCTGAGAAATGTCGTCTGGACTCTGAAATATGATAATAGCCTCTCCTCACACATGATGAAAGTTCCATTGAAGTGGTGTTTTCCTTTCCCGAAATAAACGTAATAAACTTGGCTTTATTTGATCAACATTTTTTAATGTTTTTTTTTAATTTTTGAGACAGAGAGAGACACAGTGTGAATGGAGGAGGGGCAGAGAGAGAGGGAGACACAGAATCCAAAGCAGGCTCCAGGCTCTGAGTTGTCAGCACAGAGCCTGATGCGGGGCTTGAACCCACAAACTGTGAGATCATGACCTGAGATGAAGACAGATCCTTAACCGACTGAGCCACCCAGGTGTCCCATTCAACATTTTTTTCTGGTAAACTTTAGGGACTTTATAGCTGATACATAAAAAAAACAATAGGCAAATGACTGGTAGGTAGCTGGCATTTGCAGAAGTCCTCAAGTTTCAAACAAGTGTCTTTCTTATTGAGATATTTTGATCTATACTCTCTCATGGAATGAACCTAAATCAAAGACTTGGCCTGAATGCAATCCACATATAAAGCATACAAGTATTGCTTGATTAAGATTAGGACATGGGTAAAAAGTATGGACAAGAGTAAACTTTGCACTTTTCTGATCTCCAGAATTGCACCAGACACTTTTGGAAATGTAGTAAATGCTTCCTGTGGTGCCTCTTAAAGGTAAGAAGATTCAGGATATATTAGCTTTTCTCTTTTTCCAAAAAAAATGTAAAATTTATTTTAATTATCTGTGTTTTAGTTTCCTCATCATTACAATCACAATACTCTCTACCTTCTAATTATGATGAAATGATAGTATGACATTACAGTTTTAAAATCTCAGTTCTGCAAGCATCATTCAAAAGGAGTCCATATTAAAACTATTAAAAAATAATGTCTTTTACTCCCAAAATAATTAACAAAGACATTTTATGTTATTCATGTTAACTAAGATGTTCTAAATGTTCACTAAGCCTCAGAAAAAATAACTTAAAACTATTTTAATTAAACATTGGATTTTCAGAACTAAAAGAAATCAGTTTTGCCAAGCTATTTGTATACTCAAAGAATAGAATTCACAAACTGAAATTAGCTGAAGGTCAAGCATAAAATGAATCAGTTTTTAAATACTAATTAATGTTTTACCATTTTATGAGAATGTTTGTGATTATAAAACTGAATAGTGGAGATTAAAAATAGAGGGTGTGGGTAGATTTAATAATTTATTCCTCCCACACTAATCAGGATTTCTGACTATTTCATTTATCAAACACAATTAAAGTCTTTCCTTTCTCTCCATTCTCTTTTTTCCCCTTTGTGAATAGACTGTTGATATAACTTTTATTTCATCTATGTTAATAACTAAGAGGAAATATTCACAATTGAGAGGGGAAATAGTATTTTAAATTAAATTTAAAAACTCTTTTATTTGTTTATACATCACACTTCATTATTTTGTGTCAATGGAGTACTTTGCTCCACAAAATAATGGATTCTTAAAATATAATCCTTATTAGATTCATTATTCCCCCACAGCTTACTTTCAGCATGACTATACCTGTAGTAAGATCATTTGCATATGTGACTTTAAAAAAAATGGAGGTAATGTTAATAACTATGAGAAGATTATTTTAGGATAATAAACTCCTTTACGAATTATCTCATTTGTGTGGCTCAATATGCTGATATCAGTCTCATAATGCATAAATATGGTAGGTACAGAAAGAAACTTAATATGCAGATAGTTCTTTCCTGAAAAGGATCACAGATCCAGATCTTGGAGCAACCATACCAGGTTACAAAGGGAATACATTTTTGGAGGGAAGAGAAAATAAGGGCAAAGAAAGATTTTCTGATTTTGCCTACCAGGACCATTTGACTTGGAAGAACAATGACTTTAATCTAGATTTCCTAGTTCTACACATTCCCCATTTCTTTACAATACTTTTAGATTTACAAAAAAATTAAGCATATTGTACAGAGAGCTCCCATGTAGCATAACCCTCCCACACACAGACTCAGTCTCCTGTATTGTTAACATCTTACATTAGTGTGGTATATTTGTTACAATTAATGAACCAATGTTGATACGTTATCACAGTTCATCTATCCAAAAATAGGGCAGTCATAGAAAATGTTTGGTAGGCTGAAATGGCATAAAGCAAAGAAGCAATTACCATTTTTGTAAAAGCAACATTCCTAAAAGATTCCTTTTAGTTAGTGAAAAAAGGTACTGATGTAGGTCTTTCATAAAAGTTTTGTGATATAATCAAGAGGGGAAATCTGTAGTCTACAATGGTAAGGTTTGTTTTCTATATAGTTCTAAGCTTTGACAAATACATTATGTTATATACCCACCATTACAATAGTGTACAAAATACATTATTAATCTGCTATTAATCCCTGTGCCTCATGTATTCATTTCCTATCCTCTAGAATCCTATCAACCACTGATCTTTTCACTATATCTACAGTTTGCTTGAAACACATGAAAATGAAAATGCAACATATTAGAACTTGTGGGATGCAACAAAAGCTGTCTACAAGGGACATTAATAGCAATAAACACGTACATTAAGAAGCCATAGAGATTCCAAATAAACAAACTAACCCTATGCCTGAAGGAACTAGAAAAGAAGAACTGAGACCAAAGTTAGCATAAGGAAATAGTAGAGATTAGAGAAAAAAAATAAATGAAATTGACGATAGAAAAACAATAGACAAGATTAACCAAATTAAGAGTTAGTTCTTTGAAAAGATAAATAAAATTGACAAACTCTTACCTAGAAGAATCAGAAAAAACAGAAAGAATGGAAAAAACAAAATTATAAATGGAAAATGAGATATTACCGTTGATATCACAGAAATTCAAAGGATTATAAGAGTTACTATGAACAATAATCAGCCAACAAACTAGACAACCCAAAAGAAATGAGAAAATTCTTCGAAACATACAACTCAGCAAGACTAAATCAGACTGAACAGACCAATAAAAAGATAAAGTTAGTAATCAAAAATGTCCCAGCAAAGAAACCCCAGGACCAAATGGCTTCACTGGTAAATTTTATCAAACATTAAAGAAAGAATTAACACCAATCCTTCTCAAACTCTACTAAAAAATGAAAGAGAAGGAAATACTCCAAAACTCATTTTATGAGACCAGCATTTTCCTGACACCAAATCCAAAAAAGGACACTACTAGAAAAGTGCAGACCAATATCCTTGATGAAGATAGATGCAAAAACTCTCAATAAAATACTAGCAAACTTAATTCAACAGTTCATTAAAAGGATCATACACCACAATCAAGTGAGGTTATTCCTGGAGTGCAAGAATGTTTCAACATATGCAAATCAGTCAGTGTGATACATTACATTGACAGGATGAAAGAAATGAGTCATGTGATCACTTTAAATATAAAAAATTAATTTGACAAAATTCAACATATATTCAAAATAAAAACTCAGAACAAATTAGGCAGAGAGGGAACATATCTTTATATATGAATGGCCATATATGAAATCCCTAGAGCTAACATTATATTCAATGGTAAAAGTTCAAAGTTTTTCCTTTAGGATCAGGAATAAGACAAGGGTGCCTACTCTTACCCCTCCTGTTCAACATAGAACTAGAACTAGAGCAATTAGGCAAGAAAAATAAATAAAAATTTCAGAATTGGAAAGGAAGAAGTAAAACTGTCTCTTTTGCAGATGATATGATTTTACATAAGGAAAATCCTAAAGACTTAACCAAAAAAGCTGTATGATCTAATAAATGAATTCAGTAAAGTAACATGGTACAAAATTAACATAAAATATCCATGGCATTTCCATATACCAATAACAGATTTTCTGAAAAGAAAATAAAGAAACTGATTCCATTTACAGTAGCATCAAAAACAATGAAATACTTAGAAGTAAATTTAATTGAGGAGGTAAAAGATCTCTACTCTGAAAGCTATAAGATATTGATGGGAAAAAATCAAATAAGACACAATTAAATGGGAAGGTATCTTGGTCATGGATATGAATTATTAAATTATTAAAATGTCAATATTATCCAAAGCCATCTATAGATTCAATGCAATCACTATCAAAATTCCAATGGCATTTTTTACAGAAGTAGAAAAATTTTACTCCTAAAACTTATATAGAACCACAAAAGACCCCAAATAATGAAAGAAATTCTGAGAAAGAACAAAGCAGGAGACATAACACTTCCTGATTTAAAGTTATATCATAAAGCTATAGTCATCAAAACAGTATGGTCCTGTCGTAAAGACAGGAAAATAGATCAATACAACATAATTGAGAGCCCAGAAATAAACCCAAGCATGTATAATTCACTAGTATTTCACAAGGGAGCCAAGAATATTAAATGAAGAAAAGACAATAATTTCAATAAATGGTGCTGGCATAATTGGATATTCACATATAAAAGAATAAAGCTAGACTCATATCTTATACCAGTCACAAAAATTAACTCAAATTAAAGACTTAAGTGAAAGACCCTAAAAGCATGAAACTCTGAGAAAAAAAAAACATAGTAATAAAATTCCTTGACATGGGGCTTGTAATGATTTTTTAAAATTTATTTATTTATTTATTTTGAGACAGAGAGAGAGTGGGAAAGAGGGAGAGGAAGGGAGAGAGAGAATCCCAAGCGGGATCTATGCTCAGTACAGAGCCTGATGTGGGGCTCCATCCATGACCACAAGATCACACCCTGAGCCAAAATCAAGAGGCAGACACTTAACTGACTGAGCCATCTAGGCGCCCTGTGGCAATGATTTTTTTTTTGATATGACACCTATACCACAAGCAACAGACAAAAAATAAACAAGTGGGACTACATCAAACTAAAAGAGGTTAGTTTCCAAAATATATAAATAACTCATACAACTCAATAGCAAACAACAAATAACCCAATTTAAAAAATAGACAATGGACCATGCAAAGAAATCTACAAAAGGCCAACAGCCACATGAAAAGATGCTTACATAGTCATTAGGGAAGTGCAAATTAAAACCATAACAAGATAGCACCTCACACCTGTTAGAATGGCCACCATCTTTAAGGTAAGAGATAAATTGTGTTATGGACGTGGAGAAAAGAAAATCCTTGTCCCCTGTTGGTGGGATCATAAACTAATACTATCACTATAAAAAACAGTAGGAGGGATCCTCAAATAAATAAATAAATAAAAATAAAACTGCCATCTGATCCAGCAATCCCACTTCTGGAAATATATCCAGAAAACCCCAAAACACTTACTTGAAAAGATATCTGCTTCCCCATGTTAATAGCAGCTTTATTGACAATAATAGGCGAGACATGAAAACAGCCTAAGTGTCTACCAATGGATGAAGAAATAAGTTGTGGTACACACACACACACACACACACACTCACACACACTCACACACACACACTGAAATATTATTCAGCTATAAAGGCAAATTCTACCATTTGTGACAGCATGGCTGGACCTTGAAGGCCTTATGCTAAGTAAAATAAGTAAGACAGACAAAGACAAATACTGTATGATCTCACTTATATGTGGAATCTAAAAAAAAAAAAAAAACCAAATAAACCAAATTAACAAAAGAACTCAGAGGAAAAGAGATCAGACTTGCGGTTATGGTACCAGAGGCAGAGGATGGAAAGAGGGAAAATTGTCCAAGGAAGGTGGTGAAAATGTACAACTGTCCAGGGTGTCTCAGTCAATTAAGTGTCTGAGTCTTGATTTTGACTATAGATAACACTGCTGTATCATATAGAGAAAAGTTGTTATAAGAGTAAATCCTATGAGTCCTTATCGGAAGGAGAATTTTTTCTTTTTCTTTTACTTTTTACTGTATCTATATGAGAAGATGGGAAGATGGATATTACCTGCATCTACTACTATAGTTATTTCACAATATATGCAAGTCAAGCCATCATGCCATATGACTTAAACTTATACAATAATGCAGGACCATTATTTCTCAATAAAACTAGGGGGGGAAAAGCCTAATTAAACAGCATCTTTAAATTTAGTTGAAGAGATGCAGATACTGACTGGGAAGAACTGATATGATTTACTCAGAAGTAGACTCCCTTTCTTTTATAATTAAAATTAATCCATTCCAACAATCTTTTGTTCCATTAAAGACAGCATATTTTAGGCAATTCATCTTTCTTCTGCCTCAGACTGATGATGTATTATATTAATACATCATTAAAGAGACAGCTTTCAGAAATGATGTATTGGTATAACACATCACCAGAGAAATCAGTAAGGATACACGACTCATTAGAATTTACACTAGTCTTTGAAGAAGTCAATTTTTTTGTTAAGTGTGTTTCTTAAACGTGAAGGACCACAACAGTGTGTATCTGCTCACTAGTAAGTTATTCCAACTAGTTGAAAATTTACATGGACAAGAAAAACTCACAAAGTACAATGAATAGGATTATGTGACTTGGGTAAATAGTCCAAGATTATAAGGTGGCCCTTCTACGTGAAACTGAAAGACAAAGGTAATGAAACTTAACCAAAATATATTTTTTATGTTTATTTATTATTGAGACAGAAACAGAGCATGAGTGGGGGAGGGGCAGAGAGAGAGGGAGACACAGAATCTGAAGCAGGCTCCAGGCTCTGAGCTGTCAGCACATAGCCCAACGCGGGGCTCGAACCCACAAACTGTGAGATCATGACCTAAGCCGAAGTCGGACGCTTAACCGACTGAGCCACCCAGGCGGCCCTAACCAAAATATTTTTAAATCTCTAATATTTAATTTACTACTTATCATTCCTTAATAGGATTTGGATGAGGAAAACATTGCTCTATCAATCCCATCCCTTTAACATCATTAATGTTTCATGTTTCTAAATCTCAGGCCTCGTGTGACAATTCAATACATAAAATAGCATGACCTACTATTAAATTGTATTATCAAGCAGCTAAATAAAACACTGAAATAGCCTAGAAATTCAGATTAGTTTTGCTTGACTCTTTATATAGTTAACAAGCAAAGTCTTTAAGAAGAGATGTTGGATACATATGGCATGGTGGTTAACCATTAAAGCACAATTAGTTAATATTCATAAAGCCAACCCAAGTAAAAAATGAACAGTCAGAAAATATTTTTGAAAAATTTCTCTACAGCTTCATCTGCATAGCTGGGTGCCTCTTCAGTTGTATGGTTCTCATTTTCCTGTCCATTGGTCATCAAAGGCTTTTAAGAACTGCTAAGTTGTTTGTTGTATTGTATTGTTTGTTGTAAAGTGCAAAGAAAGTGTAAGAAAATGACATAATTAAAGATCTCCACCTTTCTGTACATTTAATATTGCCCCACCTTCTCTTGCAAATTTTCATTAAAATTTCACACCATTTTGATCTTGTAGGTGAGTTGCAAATCTTTTCTGATAGGAAGAATCCAACTTCACTTGGAAATAGAACTTTTTAAAAAAGCTAGGATACTGAATTTTGTTTGGTGGAATGTTTTAAGTCAACCTTATATATTAATTGACAATTTAGATTCAACGAAGTAGTCTTGGGAATTACTATATGTGATATTATCCATAGTACTCTGGATGGAAAAATAATATGTTTTATAATAAAGAATTTAAAGAAACATAACCTTTACTTACATGCTATTCTGCAATGCTTTCAAGGCATCATTAAAACAGCACGATGCACATTAAGGCTCAAATATGACCCACTCCACCTTCAGATTTTACATACTGTGTATGAAAATCATTTAATTGGCAATTCCGAAACAACCCTCAAATTAGACTTTAATATAATTAGTGTCATTCTAAATATGCAGATTTCTAAGCTTTTATTTAATTTGAAAAGGCAAGAAGATTGATGGACTTTTTATTCTTTTATGAAACGTTTTCTTTCAGGGAAGTGGATAGAGGAGAATTTTCCATGCATCATAGAAAATCCTTGCTTGGCTCTCAACACAGGCTTTAGTTACAGTGTCCTCGATCCAAATTGTTCAGGCCTTTCTTTCTTTTGAAGTACTCTCTCATGTGTAGCCCTGGTGTGGCATGTAGCTGGCTTTAAAAGTTAGCTTCCAGGCCCCCATGACACTTTCGTCCCTCTCATTCTAGATACTAACTGTGACTAACCCCAGGGTTCGCCTCAGCCAAAGACCTCTTTCCCAGATTGTCACAGCATTATAGCAAATTGTCACTTAATGAATCAAACAGGTGAGCATCTCCATAAAAAAGTGCTAATTACATAAATTTAAGACCAACATATGAAAAATAAGTTAGAGGTAATTTAATTCCTCAATAGAAAAGATGTTTCCCTAAGAATCTGGCTACCACACCTACAACTAAGAGAGGATGTTGGAGTAATTTTTTGTTATATAGAAGTTAAATAGTTTCTCATGACATTTGTATAGTTTTAATTTAAAAGACTATTAAAATGAATTAGCTGATTAATCAAAATTAGGAACTAGTTTGCTTAAAACTAAAATTTTTAAATGTTGAATGCATGCAGATAAAAAGTTTGTTTGGTAGAAAAATTATATTTTAATTATCTCCTAAGATTTTTTAAAGATTCCTGGTAATGTTTATACAGTGTGTTGCTGAAATAGTATTGAAGCTGATGGAATAATGGTATCTGCAGTCGATTTCTCTCTCTGATTTACTGACCAAAGATAACTCAGCTTTCTGCCTAGAAAAAATCAATTTTAACATATTGTAGGTGATCTAAACAAAAGGTTTCTGCAATTTCTAATTCTTCTGGGTTTATGGTTTATGTTGAATGCCCCTCCCCCAGCTTTTCTTTGTAAATGGCATCACCAATTTCTTTGACTGACATTAATCCTAAGATTCTAGATTCTGTGGGCCACAAGAGTAGATTACTTCTATGACAGTATCAGGTTTGACAGAAAGGCACATATGGCATTTTGGAATACCCCCAAAACACTAGAGGAAATAGGAGCAAGTTGAAAAACGAAGGATAAGTGCATTAAAAGTGATGTAAGGCCCTACCTACATACATATACATATATAGATAGACACACAGATATAGATGATATAGATATAGATAGATATAGATATAGATTAGATTAGATATAGATATAGATAGACTTCTGCCTACTACAGCCCTTTTGATTCACATTCATGTCATGCTCTGTCAACATAAAATGTAAATATCTCAGCCATCTATGCCTTCTTTTTGAATCTTCTATATATGAGTCTATATTTCCTTTTTTCTGACTCATACTCCCACTGATTCCTACTATCCACATTTGTCTCTGGTGTCCTGTGAGATCCCATTTCATATCAAGATCCTATTCTCTCTTCATCATCAGCTTTGTAAACTCCCTTTTCTTTACTTAAAGTACTACAAGTTCTCCTGAAGACAGTGATCTTCCCTAAGGGCATCATATCTCCTTCAGCACTTTGAAGTGAATGCTTCTCATTATTTTCAACCCTATGTAGATAAGAATAATGCAATAAATTATCACTTCTCCACCAAAAGGCAGATGTATTTAAGGCCCCCCTCACTTTTTCCTGCTCTCTGTTCCCCTACTTTTTAGTCCATCTACAATTGTTTCCCTCATGTATTGCCAATTTCCCTGTCTTCCTTCCATCACCCAAGCTGTGGCACCGTCAGGATCTTCAACATCTCAGTGAACAAGCATCCAATATCCTCAACTCCTCAGGTCCATTTCCAGTGGCCTGCACTCCAACTGCACCTCAGTCACCCTCAGCCCTAACCCCACATGTCATCCTTCCCAGGAAAATAGGAACTCTAGTGTAAAAGAGCTAACCTTGTTATCCTTTGAGTTCAACCTTCAGACCTTCAGTTTCTCTTCCCCCACCCCTACTGTATCTGTTCTTCAACTTCATTGGGGTCTCTAATTCCTACACACCGCATGGTCTTTATTTATAAGCTTATTCTTTTTTTTTAAATTTTTTAACTTTTGTTTATTTTTGAGAGACACAGAGACAGACTATGAGTAGAGGAGAGGCATAGAGAGAGGAAGACACCGAATCCAAAGCAGGCTCCAGTCTCTGAGCTATCAGCACAGAGCCCGATGTAGGGCTTGAAACCACAAACCACAATATCATGACCTGAGCTGAAGTTGGACGCTCAAACGACTGAGCCACACAGGTACCCCTATAAGCTTGTACTGTTTTCTCGTCTTTTTTTTTTTTTTTTTAGTTTTTAGGATAGGTCCCCTTGCCCATCACTTGAGCCATTTTCTTGGCAACTTTTAAATTTCTATGCTCCCTTTGTCCTTCTGTGAAATTGTTAAAGCAGGAAAGTCCAAATGTTTGCTTTCTTCTGGGCATATTTGCCTTCTTCTAGCCCAAAGATTCTCAAACTTAGATGTCTTGGGATATTTTTAAACTTTAACATTATCAAGGATAACAAATAGATATTTAAGGTATATCTTTCAATATTTACCATGTTAAAACTAAAACAAATTTAAAACTGTGTATTTCTTTTTTTAATTCTTTAATGTTGATTTACTTTTGAGAGAGAGAGAGAGGGAGAAAGGGAGAAAGCACTGGCAGGGTAAGGGGCAGAGAGAGAGGGAGACACAGAATCCAAAGCAAGCTCCAGGATTGGAGCTATCAGCACAGAGCCTGACGTGGGCTCAAATCCACAAACCATGATATGAGCTGAGATGAAGTCTGGACACTCAACCAATTGAACCACCCAGGTGTTCCCTATGTATTTCTTAATATACTTAGAATAATAAATAATAAACCCATTTTGTATTAACAAAAATATAATTTAATGTAAAATTAACTGCATTATCCCCCCCCCCAAAAAAAAAGAATAGTGATAAGAGTGGAGTTATTTTACATTCTTGCAAATTTCTTCAATGCCTGATTACATAAAGGATAGCTAATGGCAGATACCTATTTGGAAATTAGTATGTTGTCATCCTGTGCCTATGTATCCAGCTTATTAGTGATATTTCTCCTCCTTATCTAATACAGCATGTTCAAATGTTTCTTTTCAACTCGCTGACTCACCATTACAGATGATTTTGAACCAGCATAAACAAATTTAAAAAAGATAAAATAATAACAAAAACTCTACTTCCCTTTAGCACACCTTCATGTTGTTTTTGTTTTTCCTGACTGAAGACATTAATATTATGTATAGGAAAAACAGGAAATTCTTTTTTGTGGTTATATATAATTCTAGACCAAAAAAAAAAAAAACAAACCTCCTTGCTCCAATATCCCACACCTGGTCTCAATATAGAGTAATCTCAAGACATTCTTTAGGATGGATATGTATGAAAGTGGACTTAATGGTGGTGCCCTCTTTACAAAGCTAGGCTTCCTTGGAACCTCGTTGTGACTGATATATTCTTAAGGCACAAGTTAAGAGGGGTCACACAGAGTTTCAAAGAATTATCTGACAAAATTTCCATACTAGCAGTTTAAATTGTGATCCCAAAATTTAACTGAAGGACTTAGACCTATTCACTTCCTATTAGATGTCCATCTCTTTAAAGAGACCATTCCCCTGAAGTAATCAGGCTCTCACTGATTATTCATTATTATTATTATTATTATTATTATTATTATGTTTTTATTCTTATTATTTTGTTATATTCAATTAGAGATACTTTGTATCAAATTAATATTGGTCAAATTATTTTATTTTCCTTAGGGGAAGTTTGAATTGGTGTCAAGTTCCCTATATTGGATCCCTTCCAACCCTGAGGAGGGTTGATACATCTTGGCTAGATTCAACTCATATTTCAAAGGTCATTTTGCCTTTCCTGTTCCTAGTGCTTCAGCCAGCACCAGTGTCTAAGAACCTATTGAGAGTGTTTCACCGATCAGCCTGGATTCTCTGTAACTTCTTAATAAACAAGAGAAGCCTACTTTACAGCCAAGAAACTGTAGCAGTTGAACTATCCTATGCCATACCCCCTAAACATACCCCCTAGATATTGTCAGCTTGAGAGTTATTGAGCAGCTAAGTGAGGGCACAAATAGGGTGCCAACTCAGAGATGATCCTTGATGGTATGCTACCCTTCCAAAACTGAAGCACTCTTTCCCAGCTGTGGGAGTGTTAATGGCTGCAAGCTTTCATCTGAATTCACTGTTTTCCACTTCTGCCTTCTCCTCCCATGACTGCCATGATTGTTAGTGGGTGGAGAGAGTTGCCTCAAGGTCATGTCCCCTTTCCTCCCAAAAACTCCTCAAAATGGGACAACTCTTGGGCATTCCAGCTCCAAAGTCCCCCTTAGGATTCTCTAAGGCCTTGTTTGTGAGTACCTTGCAACTCTTACCAATCCTGCCCTCTTCATTCTTCCACTGGTGCTGATACTGAAAGTATTCCTCAATAAACATCCTACATGCATATCTTCATCCACAGTGTGCATCCTTGGGAGGCCTACCTTTGTTACTCACCTGTAGTGGTTGAAAAATGTAGCCTTTAGAGTTTGTGGAAATGTGCCTAGCTAAAAATCAGTGTTTTAACCAAGGAAGAACATGATAATAGCTATTGGAAATCTTTCACCATTGCACTAGTCTAGTGTATATATAAAATATAAGATTTTAGTGAGCAGAGAGAGAGTTTATTTTTCACCATGGTACTGAAATGGAGAACTAGAAGATACTCTGTAAATATGTTTTTGAATGAATAAATGCATAGAAGCTTATATTTTATATATCTATATCTATGCATTTATTTATAAAAATTTTACTTATTACATCCCCACACGTATGACAGAATTAAAAAAAAAACATTAGGATGACTATGAAAATAATCACTGTGAACATGTTTTGCTAGTGAGCCAGCAAGATTACGAAAAACAAGAAATGATACACTTAATGTTATAAAAAGAACGATCTTTTTAAAGCAAAACGTGGTAATTCATGGACAACATTTTTCACCTGAAGTTATTCACAACAAGATATGTGACAAGGTTCCAAATATTCAGAGAAACATCAGTTAAGAGTCAGGTTTGTAGCTGCCCGTGATTCAAAGATTTTTCTTGCCAAAGGTGATTCTGTTCAGGTACAGTTTGCAGTAAAGAAAGCAGTAATTGCATAAAAAAGAAAAACAATCACATTTTCAATCACATCCTAAGCCAATCTCCATATTTTTTTGAAACAAGTTTTCATCAACATTAGCCAGCAACACATTTTTTTTTACAACTGGAATTGATTAAAATGTTGCATTTCATTATTCTAATAGAGTCTGTAAGCCAAAGTATAATTTTTTTCAAAAACAAAATTATTATGAAATTTCCAAAGTTAGATGTTATTAGCTACTTTCGCTTCTGCTTTAAGAAGATATCTCCATTTTATATAGGTAATATCATGGCCGACCCAAGGAGATGAATCATAAATTGTTCATCATCATTCCCTTCCCTGAAAAATATGCTCATTTGGAGTTAATGGTGGCCGTATGACAGGGCTCTGGCCTACAAGAAAGGTTTCAGGAAAAACTTTTGCTCTCTGGCCAAAGGGACAGGAGTATGGAGATGGTTTACTTGTGTCATTCCTTTCCTTCTTCCTTCATGCATTTGACAACAGCTATGAAAATGTAATATTTGGAGCTAAAAGAGAATCATTTTGTGTTCCATAAGAGAGAAAAATTACTGAGATGTTAGACTTTTCTTCTAATATCACTGAGCTGCAAGATAAACCCTGGAACTACACCTTAGATTCCCTGTTAAGTAACATCATAATTAATCAGATTGCTGTTGCTTGCCCCAAGAAACTCCCATAATTTAAAACACATATTGAGAGCTTATTATGTCAAACACTATTATAAATGAGTGACGTGCACAAATTAATTTAGTCTTCAAAACAATCCTTTGAACTATGAACTATTACTACCTCCATGTTACACATTAAGAAAATGAATCCTAGAGAAATTTCCCAAGGTCCCACAGCTAGTAAGTAGGAGAAACATCATTAAAATCAAGTCAAAATAAAGACTCTTCTGGGGCGCCTGGGTGGCTCAGTCGGTTGAGCGTCCGACTTCGGCTCAGGTCATTATGTCACAGTTCGTGGGTTTGGGCCCCTCATCGGGCTCTGTGCTGACGGCTCAGAGCCTGGAGCCTACTTCCGATTCTGTGTCTCCCTCTTTCTCTGCCCCACCCTTACTCGTTCTCTCTCTCTCTCTCTCTCTCTCTCAAAAATAAATAAACATTAAAAAAAAAGACCCTTCAGACAAAAAAGCTGAAGAATTCATGGCCAAGAGATGTAAATTACACACACACATACATACACACACACACAAAATAAAAAAGAAATGTTAAAGGAAGGCCTTCAGCAAAAGAAAATGATTCTAAATGTAGATCTGAATCTACACAAGAAAAATTACTGGGAATGATAACCACATTGGCAAATGGACAATCATAATTTTCATCACTTCTAAAAATGCTTAGTAATTATCTCTTTAATGTTTTTTCACTTCTATGCTCTTCATTTAGATTTCTGCTTAAACATTTGTTAGACTTTCTCATTTTGCTCCATGTTTCAAAACCTTTGATTTCTTTACTCTCCTTTTCTCCTGTACCACATTTTCTAAAGGATTATCTTGCTGGTAGGAGATTTTATCTTCTACTGTGAGTTTTTGGTATCTCTGTGAAGTTGTTAATTCTAACAATTGTGTTTTTCATTAGTTTTCCAAATATGTCTGCTCATTTTGAAATAGTCTACTGCTTCTCTCATATTTTTTTTAATTTGGGCATATATTTTTAAAATAATTTTATATGTTTAAATGTTATATTCTGTTTTTATAACATTTCAGCACCTACTGTGCTCTGGCTGCTGTTATCATTAGTAGTAGTAGTAGGATTAATAGTAGCATTTTGACTCTTGCTCTTTAAAATTTCTTTTTGTGCTTGGATTTATTTTGTGTTTGGTCTCAAGTTTTGCTCATCTATCTGGTTAGAAATATTGAGATGGGATGGGGTGGTGTTACTAACCCTGGGTTACATTTTAACTTAATTTGTTTACTTGGAATTCCAAAACCATTATGGTAATATCAATTCAAATAAAAAAATACTGTGAGACCAGGAGTCTGTCACAAATTCTTTGGGGAAATTATTATTGTTGTGGTTTTGGTCATTTACCTTTATCTTGCATTGAGTCTCAGTGAGGATTGAAAGGTTTCCTGATTGACTTGCTTTGCCAACAGGCTCTCACTTTGCTTTAAAAATATATTTTAATATATATTTTATAATTATATATAAATTATAATTATAATTATTTATATTATATATATAATGTGCATGTGTGTATGTATTAAGTTCACACATTTATTTAAGTGTATATCGTTTCAGATTCCCAGTTTTATGTAGGGATTCTTTCTCATTTTATTAGGCCAAGACCCATTCTCATATCTTCACATGCTATTAATACCCAAACTTCAGATTTCTATATTGGCAGCTGCCCACAGGGCAATCTCAGCCCCACATTTTCTTCTCAATTTGCTTTCAGATGTATGTGTGTCTTGTGTTAGGAGAAGGGGTGCAGGAAGAGGGAAGCTCTTGGGAATTTCCAATGCTTCCTTCTGAGTTTGCTTGTTTCCCAAATCAGTCAGAAATATGTTTCTTATTTATCCAAGCTCTAGGTGTTTGGTAGCAGAAGAATGAGTCTCCCTTTGCAGGCTTATTTTTTTTTTAATGCATATAAAAAAGAGGAAAAAAAATTTCTTACAGAAAACACATCATTCTTATTTAAGTAAGTGACTCAAGAAAAAGAAGGTAAAGAAACACACACACACACACACACACACACATTACACAGCTTTTGGGTTTAATGCTTCAATCATATAATAAATATGTGATCTATGTGGTTAATTCCTAGTTTCCATACTGAACAGGATCTTCTTCATTGTTCTCCCTACTTTTGAATTAATTATTATTAAATAAAATTGTTTAAGTTTGTTTATTTATTTTGAAAGAGAGAGAGAGAGAGAGAGAGAGAGCAAGCACATGAGCAGAGGAAGGGCAGAGAGAGAGGGAGAGAGAGAGAGAATCCCAAATAGGCTCCACACTATCAGCGTGGAGCCTGATGCAGGGCTCAAATTCACTAACTGTGAGATCATGAACTGAGCTGAGATCAAGAGTTGGCCGCCTACTTGACTGAGCCTCCCAGGTACTCTTTTCCTTAAGTGAATTTTAAAAAATTCAAATATGTCAGGATTTTAAAAAGAAAACATGGGACAATGGTCATTAACTTCAAAAAATATACCTGACGTGGGGTGCCTGCGTGGCTCAGTGAGTTGAGCGTCCGACTTTGGCTCATGTCATGATTTCACGGATTGTGGGTTCGAGCCCCGCATTAGGCTCTGTGCTTACTGCTAGCTCAGAGCCTGGAGCCTGCTTCGGATTCTGTGTCTCTTTCTCTCTCTGCCCCTCCCCTGCTCACATTCTGTTTCTCTCTGTCTCTCAAAAATAAATAAATGTAAAAAAAAAAAAAAATATATATATATATATATATATATATATATCTGACTTTGAACAACATGAGTGTGAATTACTCAGGTCCACATATATACATATTTGTCAATTAAATGCAGTGCTGTAAATATATTTTCTCTTCCTTGTGATTTTCTTAACATTTTCTTTTCTCTAGCTTACTTTATAGTAAGACTATAGTATATACTACATATAGCATACAAAATATGTGTTAATCAACTATATTTTTGTTATGGGTAAGGCTTCCAGTCAACAGTAGGGTATTAGTAGTTAAGTTTTTGAGTTGAAAGTTATATATGAATTTTAACCCTGTAAGGGATCAGTGTCCCTAACTTCCACATTGTTTGGGGTAAACTGTAAATTAATTAATTAAGGATTTTCCCCATGTCTTTTCATATATTTGAGGATTCTCTTATACAACTTATAAGACTATTTAATTTTTTTTCTAAATTGGGTCTAGAATTTTTATTATTTTCTCTCATAAATCCAAAGTAGAATTGAAGGTAGAAAATACAAAAAAAAAAAATACAGTACAGATGCATTGACTGTGAGTTTGTTATTTTTGCAAGAGGGAAAATGAAAATCTATTTTTGAACTCATTGATATTCAGGCTTTTATTTTTACATATGTCATGGGATACATTCAGAGCAGTCAATATGGTGCAAATATTTTATTGCTCAGCTGGAAATGTTTAAAAAAATCATCTGAAATTGACAAGTTCAAAGAGTTCCATTCGAGAACTTGAAATGCAACCCAGCTCAACCAGTTTCCCAGAACATTAGTTAAAATATTACAACTGAAAATAACTAGAGATTAAGTGTCCTATAAAGTGGATTCTCCTTTGTGTACATGAACCAATGACTGAAAGAAGGAGGAGGGTTAGATATTAAAGAACCTCGATTAAAGAAATGGAAAGGTAAGCAGGAAAAGAAAATCACTGATTCAATTTAAACTACATCAACATGGCATCAGCAGTTGACAAG
This sequence comes from Cryptoprocta ferox, assembly GCA_028646485.1. Taxonomy (NCBI): domain Eukaryota; kingdom Metazoa; phylum Chordata; class Mammalia; order Carnivora; family Eupleridae; genus Cryptoprocta; species Cryptoprocta ferox. The sequence continues at coordinate 112,136,913 of CM053573.1, forward strand.
CCTGGTAGAGAACATTGTCAATGCATTTGTGATCACAAGAAAGATGAGAAAATAATACATTTTTAACAAAGTGTTCATCTGCTCATTTTAAAGTAGCAAAAATAAACATAAACAAAATGAAATTCTCAATCCAACTTCACAAAAGGAGTTTTGCGGTCCAGAATTGCTGTCTTATGAACTAGCGTAAAATCAAACTATCATATTCAGTGTGAAAGATGTTCACCAGCAGAGTTCAAGGTGACATGATGCTCTCTGTCTTTGGCACGTTGTACTAAGCAACTTAAAATCCTTGCAGTTGAGCTTAGCCACGGTTTCAGAACCCAGTGAAGCTCACAGAAATCCTGTGAGGCTCAACTGCCTATACTGGAGTGGCTAGTTTCAGAATACCCATGATCTTGGTAAATAAGGAACTCCAAGAGGGTAATGACACCATGGGTAATGGAGAACCCCTTTATGTACAAGGCATGGGGCCTAGTCCTGAACTGTGGGCAAAGCATAGCCCTGGACAGCTGAACCTGACGCAGGTCTAAGAGCTAGCAGCTCACTGAGCACATGTGATGGTCAGATGCTATAAGCATCACGATGTCAGTAGTTACAGGCCCCACTCAGAGGCAAGGCTCATAAATCAATGAACAATTCTCATGTGTGCTCAGCATAAAAGGCACTCACGCGGAGGCATTGATCTTTTCATTCAAACCCAAACCAATGATAGTAATCGCTGACCCTACTGCTCGATTAGAAATGTACATCTTCAAAATGGCAAGTTTTTAAATGGATCATTTTACCTAAGATAATAAAACACTCTCAATTTCTTAAAAATATCCTCAAATACATCACAGAGAAATAAATTTTATGTACTCAATCTGACATTCTAGAGTAACTTATTAAAATAAAACAAAAATAAAAAAAGAGAAACATGAAATTCTGATCAACATCCCAATTCTCCTGTTATAGGGCTAGAGTGAAATAGCATTTCAAAGTCAAATAGTAGTTTACTAAAAGACCATTTAGCTTGTGAGAGAAGGCATTCCAAAATGGAGGCTACAAGTGAGGGAGTAAACTTCACTTCTAAGTAAAAAAGATGATTCCCATATGTCTGCCAGTAAAAACTTAAGTGCTCCTAAAATCAGAGACTCTGAGTTCCACAAGGCATTGTCCCCACTCCTGTGTCCATATAAAACAGCACACGATCTTTTAGAGTAAAGTTGACCACTGAATAATGTGAGGGTTGGGGGTACCACCCTGTCACACAGTATAAAATCCACATGTAAATTCTGATGCCCCAAAATTTAACTGCTAATAACCTACTGTTGACAAGAAGCCCTACCCATAACATAAAGAATGGCTTAACAAACATTTTGTATGCTGCATCTATTATATACTGCACTCTTGACAATAAAGTAAACTAGAGGAAAAAAATATTAAGAAGAAAAAAATATTAAGAAAATCATAAGGAAGAGAAAGGACATTTATAGTACTGTACTGTATTTATTTAAGAAAACAAAAAAAAGAGACAAAACAAACACAAGAAAACAGATGTAAGTGGGTCTCTGAAGTTCAAACCCACATTGTCTAAGGGTCAACTGTACATATATTAAAATAAAAGATTTTGCTAAAATGTCACATATTAGCATATTTATGAAGAGTATCACCAACTGACAATAGTTTCCCTCACCTTCATGCCAAAGAACTGTTTTAGGCTAAACTTTTTATTGGCGTAATTTTTTCCTTTTTTAAAAAAATATTTTAGCAAAACTGCTTCCTGGTTTCATAAAAGATAATTTGAGAAAAAAAATGCAATCCTGAAACTTAGCTCCCACCTTAGTCACTATTTAGGGTAATGTATTGTCACTTAAAGTATTTTCCGTCAAAGTGCAATTTTAAGAAAATCATCCTTAGTAAAAATGTAACAATCTAAAACTCGACACACTACTGCATACGTTGGCTATGCCATAAAATTGTTTGTTATCTATATTCTACGCATATTCATCAGGTTTGCCCTTTGTCTCCTTTCATGCTATAATGTCACCTTTTAACAAAGACTGTCAAACGCCTTTTCCTTTTGAGGAAAACTGACCTGGTCCACTATCTACATAGTTGTTTTGCAGACACTGACACTTAACATTTCGATTTCACTGAATGTTGACTGACACTTAATATACAGTAGTATCAAACAAATTTGTAAGTCAGCTGTGCTTAGTCAAGGAGCTCATTCTGAATTGTAAATGTGTTAGGCTTTCAGGTGATTGTAGTAATTTAAATGTAAATCATGGATATTTTATAGGAAAAATATCAAAGATGATCAAACAAAATGATCAAAAGTGATCAAACAAAGAAGTTACTGCCAGTTATTTGGGAGAAATGAAAATATTATGTATTATACATTCGATTCAAATTCTCTAAGCAAGTTGGTATTTTGACCTTGAATTTTAAATTAAAAAAAGAAAGAAACAACATAGAAACAAAACCTTCTTTTAAAAAGACCATAAGAGAGCACTGTGATGGATCAAGGAGAGAAAAACACAGTTTTAGGAGCCCTCTTCAATATTCTCCTTACTTTACTTAAAAACACCCCAAATAAAATAAAAAAGAAGAGCGCTGCATTTGTTAAAGAAATCTAATTTCAAGACAAATAACTTAGCCATTCTTTGTAATTTGCTTCTTCAAGCCTCTTCTGTATAGAAATTATGTAGGCATCCTGGAGCCTAGAACTTGTATTTTCTTTGAAATTTTCACGTGTTAAAATGTTGAGGATGCAAATAGCTTAATTTCTGATAATATCTTAAGTTAAATAACTAAGCTGTAATAGTAGAGAGAATGAATCCAGCAAAAAATAATATCTAAAACAGTAACAGCACCAAGACCTACATTCTACACCTCTTATCATTTTGCATCGGTATATAGTGATTTTTTAAAGTAATGGAAAATCACAAATAGAAAGTGGAAAGAAGTGGCAAATGCACTGATGAAAAGGGGAATGCCTTTGAAGAAATGCGAACCTGGCCTTCCACACATAGGAAGCTAGAATCACTATTTACATTCTTTTTGTTTGTGTTTGCTTATTATCTTTTGGCCATATACAATTGAAGGCCAAATAGAGGCATCGACCATATTTTCTTCTGGAATATAAATTGTCTAAAGTTTTTTTTTTTCATTTTTGTCTCCTTTACCTTGAGATGCTATAGATTTCTCTCTGTCCATTTATATTAAAAGAACTCTCGTGTGTTCCATCTCTGTAGCTTTATTCCTTATTAAAAAAGTAGGAGGAAAAGCAGTCTAAATATTTGAGGGACAGTGACTGTGGAATTATAAAGGTATACAATTTGACTCAGAGAAATATGAATATTTGAAAGCTTTTGTTAAATTTAAAATATGAGCCAAGCATTATGCTAAGTGCCATAGGAAGGCAACACAATGCGACATTTCCTGACTGCCTACTCTGGGCCAAGTAGAAGTCCCCAGGACAACAAAGAACAGGGTCAAGGTCTCTGTTCTCACAGAGCCTATACTGTAGTTGGAGGAGGCAGACAGATGATAAACAAATACACAACCTCAGCCTAGTCCTGAGAGATTCATAGAAAAATGTACAAAGATGATGTAATAGAGAATGGCTGAATGGCTTCTTATAGTCATTTGAAGAGGTAACATTTAAGTCAGCATGTGAACGATAAGGAGCTAGCCAGGTGAAGGTCATAGTGAGGACCAGTACCTATGTGTGAGTCGACCTTGCTTAGTAAATAAGCATATTGGAAATTTGAAATGCATGAGGCTTTCCGGTGATGCTTGTAATTTAAACATTACTACTGATATTTTTATTTGAGAAAATGCTCATGTGACCAACTGTGGATGAAATAGCTTGCACAAAGTCCCTAAACAGACCTCAGCTCAGCAACTCTGACAATATCTAAAGAAAGCCCCAGTCACAAAGTGTGCTCGGCAAGCGCAGTAGAGGCTTGAGCTTCAGAGTAAAGAAACAGACAGGGGATAGATCATTTAGAGCTTGTCAGCCAGGATAATGAGTTTAGATTTTGTTCTCACTTTGAAAGGAAACCGTTGGAGTTTTTGGAGCAGAGAAGTGACATGATCTGATTTACATTTTAAAATATTGCCTTGTCTGCTTTATGGAAATTGTGTTGCCAAGATGAAAGTTTGCAGCAGGGAGATGAGTTAGGAGAATATTTCTGAGAAGATAGTTGGGCTCTTTATTAGAATAGGATAGAAAGGAGTGGAACACATTGGGGAGAACACATTGGGGGGCGAGGAATCCAGAGTTCCATACTGTCCAACATATGTTTAAGATGCTATTTAGACAACCACGCTGTCCAACCACGTGAAGACAGCTAGGAGGCAGTCCAGTATATGATGGTGAGATTTCCAGGAGCATTTTGCACAATGATGGTGTTTAAAGTCACAGGACAAGATAGATGATATCACCCACGTACATTGTATAGGTAGACAGAAAAGACAAGCGGGCCCAGAATAAAGCTCTGATTTATTACAACCCTTAGAATCAAGGAGCAGCCACCACCCAAGAAGAATCAGGTGATTCTAGTGAGGGAAGAAGAAAACCACCTGGCGTGCATTGTCAAGGAAGCCAAGGGAGGGTTGATTTCAAGATCTAAAGTGTGACTGAGGGTGCCAAATTTTTCATTCATTTTTCTAGGTGAAGGAAATAGAGAAGTGGGCAGCAGTTTAGAGTAAATATGGGAATAGCAGAAGTTTTTTTTTTTTTTTTTAATAAGATAGGAAATGTTAAAACATACGCGTGTACTAATGGGGAGAATTCGGTGGAGACCAGGACAGAGGTAATGTATGAGAGAGGAGAAGCATCAAGTCAAAAACTTAAAAGTGAGAGGTGGTAGGAGCCGAGTTCCCGGAGGCATTGCCACCCAGGGAAGCATTGGCTGAAGAGGGAAAGCTGAAAATACGGGAGCAGTTCTCTTCAGCCCTTGAGAGACATTCTTAATCATTAAGTTTGTAGCATCCTGCTAGTTTCATGTTGATTTTAGTCTTTTCTAAGAATTAGACAGAGTATCAGGAACACCCCTAAACATTGGCTAGAGTGTATCTGTTTTTGCATTTCCATTTTCTTGTGTAACTGGATTACTCCAGAACCTTTGCTCACACCAGTGCAGTTAACGGAAACCCCGGCCGGCTTGCCTCTGCACAGAAATCTGCAGTTGCGAGAACACCACTGTGTTTACTTTGTCTTTGCTTCTTTTTTCTCAAGAACTCCAACAGGCACACATGTTCAACTCCCAGCTCTTTTGCTTGTGATAGAGAAGAAAAAGAACAAAGAAAGAGATGAATAGAAACAACAAACCAACCAACCAAAAACTACTTTGAACATTTCCATTCATTTGCTCTCCAGTTGCCCAAGAGGAGGAGCATTTTGGTTGCTGGGACAGCAGTAACAGAACGTGGTTCTGCTGGAGTGTAGAGGTGGGAACACAGGAATGTAAATGGAAACAGAAAAGTTCAAGAAGGCTATGAAGCGAAGGTGAGGGAGAGAAATCCATGAAGGTGAAAAGGGTAAGAAATAGCAACAGCGTGGATACCGTGGACCCTTTTGGGAATCTGCAAAGTGGGGGGAAAAGGGAAGAGAGAGAGAAAAAAAGAGAATAAGCAGCTGCTTGCATGAGACTGACTTTGGTAGGGAAGCAAGAGCATGCAGAGAATGCTCTAAGTGGCTTTCACCACCTCCCTTCTCCAGAAAAACTGCTGTAAAGAAACTTTTGTTACTTTGAATGGTTTTGGAGTCATCTTTTTCTTTTTCTTTTGAATGTGACACTGTGCTGGGTTCAAGGAGAGGTTTTATTCGGATTAAAATTCAACTGCTTCAGCATTTCTTTGATGTGCATTTACACTTCAGGCATGGGGCTAAGTGCCATGAGAGACCAAGGGTGAACAACCCCACCTTTGTCCTCCAGCAGCGCCCTCAAGTGGTGGAAACAGACCGGTGCATGCACTGCCAAGAGCCACCAATTGTTAGGGAAATAGAAAGGCAGAAGTCAGAATATCCTTTTAAGGTATTGGAGAATTTGGTACCATTTTAGGGGGGAAAAAGAGTTCTTTATTCTAACCCTCTCTTTTTTTATGTTTATTTATTTTTGAGAGAGAGAGGGAGAGAAAGAGACAGTGCAAGGGGGGAAGGGTCAGAGAGAGAGGGAGACACAGAATCCAAAGCAGGATCCAGGATCTGAGCTCTCAGCACAGAGCCCTACTAGGAGCTGGAACTCCTAGGAGCAGTGAGATCATGACCTGGGCGGAAGTGGGAGGCTCAACCAACTGAGCCACCCAGGCGCCCCTCTAACAGTTTCTATTTAAATCAGTATTCAATTTGAAATATTTTTTTTCAGAAGATGGCAATGTTCCAAATGGTTATTGGTAGATTAGTTCTTGCCTAAATGCATTTGAAGTCACTGTTCTAAATGGTTCATAATAACCCTAAGTACTGTGGTCTATGTAATCAGGGAATGAAAATGATCACTTTGGGCCTGATGCTGTTTTTTTTGTTATTTTATCTGGAGGATGTTTGCTGATTATTAGATTTAAAAGATGTTTACAGTATTTTAAAGACTAGGACAAGACTCAAAAGATCAATTCCAATTTTGCTTTGAACTTTCAATGAAGGTTGGCTCTTAACATGTTCTTGGCCTTGTTTTCAGGAATTTGTCTTGTCTGTACTAATATGTACCTATTTTTTTCTCTTTTCCTCTCCTTAAGAGAAGGTTGTAACTAATGTATCTTTATAAATTTTATTCACTGTTTCCTCTTTGTCATTGTGCTTCACTGTTGATTGTCTTCTACCTAGAAAAGTCGTTGGCATACAGGGGGCAGCTAACTAAGTATTTCCTGAAGGAATGGATAAAGTGAATCTTTCTATCCCTCACATTGTCTACTAGTAGACTCTCAAATATTAAGTGATTTGAATTGATTACCATCAGTTCTGATCAGTCGTGTGAATAGAGATGCATGTCAAAACTAATGACTGCAACCATCTCTCTTGATATAGTCAATGGCTCTCCAGTGGTAATTGGTAGTGTTCTTAAGCTCTGATTTTGCAGTAAAATAGTGTCACTGAATCTCATATTGACATTTCATCATTGAGTATGAGCTTCTCACTTCATTAGCTAGAAAATTTGATTTGAACTGATCAATATATGCATTTCTAAACTAAAGGAGTGTTGAAGGGAGATCATAATTAGCTAGAGCCCTGAAAACAACCTATCATAGTTTATAACTGGGCTTCAACTATATCAGGCACAATATAAAACCCATGAAGAAAGTGTTATCAAAAATAACTGAACAAAGGATAGATACTGAGCTCTGATGACAGAATAATTCATGTCCTGAGATCACCAAAGTATTTATTTTATGCAGCATGAAGGTTCTGGCTCTAGGAAAATCACAATGACATTTTTTCAATAAGCGCCTTATTTCTAAAGTGTATTTATATAATAAAATTACATTATGAATTAGATATGAAAATCTTAGGGTAATATAGACATAAAAAAGGTAAGTGTATGCTAACACATAAAGAAGACTTTTTCTCAAATTAGAGAAAAGGGAGAGAAATGATAAAATGAGAATACTTACCAGCAATCCTAAATTTTAAATCCCTAAAACAAATGATTGATTTGATAAAAATGATTTTATCATTTTTATGACTCATTTAAATACAAGTAGCAATTATTGCATGAAGTATTGCACAATGACTGGGTTTAGTCACACTGCTTGATTTTCCCTTCAAAATATGAACTTTGCAACCTATACCCCAAGTCTCTAGAGCACGAGGATTCCTTTTAATCAAAACTCAGAACACCTTTCACTTACTTGTCAGAGTTCTCAGCTTGAAATCTGGTGTCATATAGCAGCTGTCAAAGCTTGACAATTGATATTTGAAAGGGTTGACCTAAGGGACATTATAACCATTTATTTCTATAGGTTCTCTAAAATTCTACCTTTCTAAGAGGGCAGAGAGACAGCAAGCCAGGTAACTGGACTCTATTATTCTGTTCATAGAAACACTTTCACTGAACTAGGATTTAACATTTTGTCTTAAGGCTTATAATTGGTTGACCTAAGAAAAGGTCATATAATGTTACAGGTATCATCTATTATAGTGTTCAGCATGTCTTAGACATACAGCCTGCAAGTAAGTTCCCTTAAAGGTCGATGATAGGTATATTTTGTTTTCTTATCCTTTTATTTTTCTTTTCTGATGAGCTGTGCTTCCTCAGAATAAGTAATGTGAGCAAGATTAGCCATTTCCTCTTTCACCTCAGATACTAGGAGGCATAGCACTGAGTTTTGTCTTCCCTTACTTTGATTTTCCATGCTCACGGTACTTCTAAATCTTTGAAAATATTGCCTTAGATGTTATAAACAAAATAGGGAGGTCAATTGACTGGCATTTTAGTATATATATCTTCCCTTTCAATACCATCTACTGTGCTCCATAAATAGTAATCACTATATCTTTTGTTAAAACCACACTTCTTTCTAAGCTTTTAAAATAAAATTTGAGAATTAAGCTTTGTTCTTAGAATCATGAAAATTCCTTAAAATCATTTCTTAAAATGAAATTTGAAAATGAAATAAAATTTTTTAAATGAAAAAAATTCATTTTTTAAAAACAAAATAATTTCGGGGCCCTTGGGTGGCTTACTCAGTTAAGCGTCAGACTCTTGATGTAGATTCAGGTCATGATCTCATGTTCATGAGTTCCAGCCCCGCATCCAGCTCTGTGCTGACAGAGTGGAGCCTGCCTGGGATTCAGTCTCCCCTCTCACTCTGCTCCTCCCCCACTCACGCTGTCGGGCTCTTTCTCTCTCTCTAAAATAAATAAACATTAAAAATAATTATAATTTGAGAGAGAAAAAGACAATCCTGAGTGGGGGAGGGGCAGAGAGCTAGGGAGACCCAGAATCCCAAGCAGGCTCCAGGCTCTGAGCTGTCAGCACAGAGCCCTAAACGGGGCTCAAACTCATGAACTGTGAGAGCACGACCTGACTGGAAGTCAGACACTTAACTGACTGAGCCACCCAGGTGCCCCAACACTAAAAAAAATTTTAGGGGAACCTGGGTGGCTCAGTCGGTTAACAGACAACTTCCACTCAGGTCCTGATCTCCCGGTCTGTGAGTTTGAGCCCCCCTTGGGGCTCTGTGCTGACAGCTCAGAGCACCAGCCTGCTTCAGATTCTGTGTCTTCCTCTGCCTCTGCCCCTCACCCACTCATGCTCTTTCGCTCCTTCAAAATTAAATAAGCATTTAAAAAAATTTTAAAAATTAAAAAAGCAAAATAATTTCATTTTTATAGCAGAATTCTGGTGATTGTAGATATTCATATTCCTGGATTTGTGATAAAGGAATAATTTATTTTGTTGCTTTATCAGTCCATGTTTTTAGGTATCTGGCTCTCTAATATATTCATCAGTTCACTATAAATGTGAAATCAGAACATTTAACAGGGTGTTATTGTAAAGATTTAATCCAAGTGGATATTTTTTTGAAATGTAAGCTTCACACAAATGACTTGTGAATGTTTACTGATGAAATTAATCAGTATTATACCCACAGTATTTTCTTTCTTAACATACAAAAGGAAAATGCCTTTTATTTCCAAAATTTCTTTAGAACTACATGAAAATATGTTGACATCTAGAAAAAAAATATTCTGATATGCTATAAATGGATAAAATAATTGCACTTTTTTTGAGTGCTTATAAAGTTAGGTCATATTCTTATATTACCAATTAATGCTTAAAACAATCATTTGAAGTTGATACTGTCATAATAATGAAGAAACTGAGTCACAGAGAGATTTATAATTTGCCCAGAGCCATACACTTTGCAGAAAAAGGACTTGGATGGAACCTACATCTGTCGGACTCAAAACTCTGTGCTCTGTGGGGCGCCTGGATAGCTCAGTCGGTTAAACATTCTACTTCAGCTCAGGTCATGATCTCACGGTTTGTGAGTTCAGGCGCCACGTCAGGCTCTGTGCTGACAGCTCAGAGCCTGGAGCTTGCTTTGGATTCTGTGTCTCCCTTTCTCTCTGCCCCTTCCCTGCTCGTGTTCTATCTCTCAAAAATAAATAAATTAAAAAATAATAATAAAAACAAAAAACTCTTCTCTGAGAATATGTTATAATCATTCCAAAATATATAATTGTGCTCTAAAGATAAGTCACAGCTTAGTAAAAGGGACTGGAGTGTAACATCTTGCTTCTTCTCCAGTCTCTGCTAATAACTAGCTGGGTATTCTTAGATACATCACCTCACCACTCAAAAATTCAGTTCTCTTCTGTATATAATTATAAGGCTGAAACATAAGCTCTCTAAATTCCCATCTGATTATCAAGCTCTATGCATCATACATCTTTGCTTCTTTAGACCACACCAGCCTGGAGAAAAATGTGGGTACCAATAACTGTCACCACATCTTTTCTCTGGTTCTACCCCAAGGTTGGGAATATTGTCTTGTAAAACTCTATTTGAACTTAAAGAGTGGCTCAACTGTGTTCGGAATCACAACCTCTCACCTAACATGTGATCGCTGATGTTTCTTTTCTTTCTTCTCCTGAGCTTTTATAATGATTTCAATTGGCTGAGCACTGTTCAAGAACTCTGTCCCTCTCTACCTCAATAACTGATTATCAAAGAATGTCTGTCAACACTGCTGTATCTACCAACACCAGCAGCTGTATCATTGCCCTGAAGGAAGTGTGATGAAGCAGGGGTTTTTGTTGATTGTTTGTTGTTTCGGCTTTGTATTTGCAGCCCCTTTAATCAATTAATCAAATGTGCATTAAGGAAACAGGAGATAATGTAAATGACAGATAGTTTTGCTCTCTCTCACCCAAGCCACTTGTCTGTGAACATATAATTTGCACACCCTCTCTTCTCTTAGTATGAATTGCTATTCCAAATATCCTGATCGCTCCCAAAAGTAAGTGTGAACAAGCTGTGCTACAGACTATCCAAATATGCTTTGGATATATCAGTAATCCTGTTCCAATGAGAACACAGTTTGATACCAAATTTAGAAAATGGCCTCTGTGCTATTTAGGCAGAAGCCCACCATGAGCCACTACCCTTCCTTGACCTTATTGTGGTTTAGTGATTCAGAATTTGGGCTAAAATGTACCTATCTGTATGGGGCCACTACACACCAGTAAAGAAATTAATCAAACACAGCATAAATTGTCAGAGCAGTGTAATAAAGAGTGTATGTTTTGGGATTAGATCTTGGTTACCATCCAAGTCTTCCATTTACTTATTCAGTGGCCTTGCCTCACTGGAGCCTTAAGAGTCTCATCAATAAAATGGGGATAATTTTATATTTGAGGAAGTTGTTGTAAGCTCCATAATATACAAAATACATGAAGTGTAGAAATACAATAAATTCTGGTTGTTATTGTTATTAACAATTTTACAGTGTATAATTTGAGTAGGCAAAAGGAGAAGCAGAAGAGATATGATTGGACAAACAAAGTGCATAATACTCTCTATATTACTGTGATACAAAGCTTCTCTCTTGAGGCAATTTCACAAACTAATGATCTCTATCATGCGGCCACTGCATGGGGATGAGAAAGTTTTTATTTGTATAAAGATTAGCATTAATGTAAACCTATATATGAAATACATTTCAAGTCATCTATACTTCCTTTTACATTCCTGTTAAAACTGAAGTGCAGGGACGCCTGAGTGGCTCAGTCAGTTTAGTGTCCGACTTCGGCTCAGGTCATGATCTCACTGCTCATGAGTTTGAACCCCATGTCGGGCTCAGTGCTGACAGCTCAGAGCCTGGAGCCTGCTTTGGAATCTGTGTCTCCCTCTTTCTCTCTGTCTCCTCCCCCACTCATGCTCTGTCTCTGTCTCTCAAAAAATGAAAAAACATTAAAAAAAATTAAAAAAACAAACCTGAAGCGCATACCCAGTATAATGATTTGCCAGTGCTGACTCCATAAGAACAAAACACAACATCAGGCTCATTAGTCATACAACAGCAGCTCTCTTATTACCTCTAGAGAGAGTACCACCTATCCCCTAAGCTAACAGGCAGATCGGGAACACAGCAGTACAGTACAGCACAGAATGATTCCATCTCCATGTGCCACCTCTGCCACAGGCATTCTGGTTTGAAACTCTTGTCCAAAGGGAGTGGAAATTTGAGACACAGGAAACTTTTTTATTCCTGAGAAATATTAAAAAGCACAGTTTGGAAGACTGTCCTGGAAGCCCCCCTTTTTTTTTTCTAAAAAATTTTTTAACGTTTATTTATTTTTGAGAGACAGAGCGTGAGGAGGGGAGGGGCAGAGGGAGAGGGAGACACAGAATCAGAAGCAGTCTCCAGGCTCTGAGTTGTCAGCACAGAGCCCGATGTGGGGCTCGAACCCACAAATCATGAGATCATGACCTGAGCAGAAGTTGGCCACTTAACCGACTGAGACACTCAGGGTCTCCTAGAAGCCCCTTCTTAAAATATAGCTGCAGTGTACCTGAAAGCAGCTCCAGGTGTGAGGAGAAGACATCTAAAGTCTCAGCTCTCTGAGTTCAATTTTTCATAAACAAACGCATTAGTGTCTGCAGGCTCTTAGAAGTTTTCTCTTATTGCCCTATGAATCGGTTATGAATTAATAAAACCTATACTTCAGGGAGCTGTTGAATATAACTTTTAAAATAAGAGCAAGATCCTGTTCAGTTAGCTTTCATTAAAAAATCATCTTTATGAATTATCAAATGTGCCTGCAATAATGATTTCCCAAAAGCATCAAAATAGAGTATATATGTAATTAACCATAGGAGGTGATGTTCTGCAGAATCCTACGAATGCTCTGAATCTAAATTGACTTTTTAACTAAATATTCATATGAAGAAGATTCAATTAAAAAGACAGTCTGAGCGACATCAGCAAAGCATAAATAAAGCCATTATTTCTGTTTTGCGTGTGTGTGGGGGGGCTTGGCGTTTCAAATTCTATATCTGCACATATAGGACATGAGCTCTGTCCTTGGAAAATTCAATATGAATCACAGGCAAGTATAGATACTGAGTTTGAAAAAAGATATAGGAAAAAATAAGAAGTCGAAATATCTCTGTAACAGTAAAGCTGCTCAAAATATTATTATCAATGACAAGAGAAGAATAGATTCACCCATGTCTCATTTATGAAAATAAGATTATTTATTTATAAAACACCACTAGACACAGATAGCCACATTTTCTATGATGATCTGAATTTTATGTCTTCTCTAACTTTGTGCCTCTAGAATATCCTAAAATTTCCAATAGTTAGAAAATGGAATCATTTAGTCAGAGACAATAGTACTTAAAAAATTAACAAAAGCCAAAGAAAACTCAGTGTTAATATTTTGAAAATTGGAAAAGCAAAGTGCAAAAATAAATAAAGGTCTGCTTTTTTCCCTAAATCTAATAAAAATGAATTCATAAGGTTTTGAGGAAAGTCACATATTTAATATTGTTAAAATGCCATACTACCTGAGGTAATCTATAGATTTAATAGAATCCCTATCAAATTTGTTCACAGAACTATAACAAATAATATTGAAGTTTGTACGGAAACATAAAAGACCCCAAACAGCTAATGCTATCTTGAAAAAGGAGATCAAAACTGGAGGTATCATAATCTCAGATTTCAAGATATACTGCAAAGCGATAGTAATCAAAACAGTAAGGTACTGGCATAAAAATAGATACATACAGCTAATGAACAGGATAGAGAGCCCCAAAATGAACCCACACTTTTATGATCAATTAATCTATGACAAAGAAGGTAAGAATATGCAATGTGGAAAAGAGTCTCTTCAACAAATGATGCTTGGAAAACTGGACAGCTATGTGCAAAAGAATGAAACCGGACCACTTTCTTATACCGTACACAAAAATAAATTTAAAATGGATTCAAGACCTAAATGTGACACCTAAAGCCATAAAACTCCTAGAAGAAAATACAGGCAGTAATCTCTTTGACCTCAGCTGTAGAAACATTTTTCTAGATATGTCTCCTCAGGCAAAGGAAACAAAAACAAAATTAAACTATTGGGACTCTGTCAAAATGAACAGCCTTTGCACAGCAAAGGAAACCATCAACAAAACAACAAGGCAACCTACTGAATGGGAGAAAATATTTGCAAATGATATATTCAATAAGGAATTAATATCTAAAATATATACAGAATTCATACAACTCAACACCCAAAAAACAACCCAATTCAAAAATGGGCAGAGGGCATGAATAGACATTTTTTTTCCAAAGAAGACATACACATGGCCAATAAATACATGAAAAGATGATTAACATCACTAATCATTAGGGAAATACAAATCAAAACCACAGTGAAATTTTACCTTATACCTGTCAGAATGGCTAAAATAATAAAACACAAGAAATATTAAGTATTGCTGAGGATGGAGAAAAAGGAACCCTCATGAACTGTTGATGGGAATGTAAGCTGGTTGCAGCCACTATTGAAGGTTTAGAAGTTCCTCAAAATATTAAAAATAAAAATACTATATTATCAAGTAATCCCAATACTGGGTGTTTACCCAAGGAAAAGGTAACTACCCAGAAAAGAAAAGAAAAGAAAAGAAAAGAAAAGAAAAGAAAAGGGAAGGGAAGGAAAGGAAAGGAAAGGAAAGGAAAGGAAAGGAAAGAAAAAAAAGAAAAAGAAAAGAAAATAGAAAAACACTAATTTAAAAAGATATCTGCACCCCTCTCTTTATTGTAGCATTATTTACAATAGAACCCAAGTGTCCTTCCATAGATGAATAGACAAAGATGTCACACACACACACACACACACACACACACACACACAAATTAATCAGCCATAAAATAGTGAAATCTGACCATTACAACAGCATAGATGGATCTAGAGAGTACAAAGCTAAGTGAAATGAGTCAGAGAAAGACAAATATTATATGATTCCACTCATATGTGGAATTTAAGAAACAAAACAAACAAAAAAAAAAAAAAAAGAAGAAAACAAAAAGCCAAGACTCTTAAATATGGAGAACAAACTGGTTACCAGAAGGGAAGTAGGTGGTGGGATGGGTAAAATAGATGAAGAGGATTAACAGTACACTTATATTGAGAGCACTGAGTATGGAACTGTTGAATCACCGTATTGTAGACCCTTAACTAATATAACACTGTATGATAATTATACTTGAATAAAAAATAAAATAAAGTAAAATAACACAATATTGAACAACATTTACACTGGAAATAAATACAGTCACCTTGAATTTATTCCTTCCTCTTCCTTCCCTACTTATTTGTCTTTCTCCTTTTGATAAACATTTTCATCTGCTTTTCTCACTATAATGTAAACTCTTTAAAAGTTGGGGTTCCTCTTTTCATCATTTCTTTTTCCTTCTTCCATTTGACATGGTACATAGAGAAGCCACTCACTAAATTATTGCTGAATGAACATATGGATAAGTGAATAAATTATTTTTTATTTGTCGATATGCCCACTATGTGCCAAATATTGTGCTAGATAAAATGTACTTATTTCAATAACAAACACAATGTAATTCATGTATTCCTTCCAGGTTATGAATGGGAAAATTGAACTACAAAAGCTTAATTAACTTGCCCATGGTGGGGTGCCTGGGTGGCTCAGTCGGTTAAGCATCCAACTTCGGCTCAGGTTCATGAGTTCAAGCCTCGCATTGGGCTCTGCGCTGACAGTGTGGAGCCTGCTTGGGGTCTTCTCTCTCTCTCCCTCTCTCTCTCTGCCCCTCCCCGCCTTCTCCCAAGGGAATAAAGGAAATCCCCTTTATCTAGTCCCATAAATCAGAATAAAGTAAATTGTATGAGTGATTGATATTATTCTACATTAATAATTTAATTAAAAATATGCTGGTGCTGGGGCTCCCTGGTCACTCAGTAGGTTAAGTGTCCGGCTTTGGCTCAGGTCATAATCTCACAGCTTGTGAGTTGGAGCCCTGTATTGGACTCTGCACTGACAGCTCAGGGCCTGGAGCCTGCTTTGGATTCTGTGTCTCCATCTCCCTCTACCCTTCCCCTGCTCATGCTCTGTCTCTCTCTCAAAAATAAATAAACATTAAGAAAATTTAAAAAATGTATATGCTGGTGTCAATTCAAAAGACTGTCATGTGGGGGGAAATATTTCATTTTAAATATACATTATGCCAAAGAAAATTTCAGAATGATTCCCAACACTTATACAATATGCCAATCTAAAATCAAGTATTGTAAGATAATAAGAAATCATGGGTAGACAACTTGATAGAAAATATTTGTGTGCAAAATATATGCTATTAAAAGTGTGCTAGAGTTTAGTCAGCAAAGCAGATAATATTATAGAAATTAAACCTTCATTGAAGTGGAAGGAGCCGGGAAAGTTAAATTCTACAAGAGGGATTCTGAGAATCACAGGAGTTGCTAAATTGCTTATCGGTTTATCTGAAGTGCTGGTATGAGTTGACAATCTGTAGTGTTGATGTCCTCTAGCCAAGACCGCCAGGAACTTATCTATGGTTGAACAAGTTGAATATAGTATTCATTGCACACCATGGGGATGTCCTAGCAAGAGAGTATTAGAAAAAAATTACTGTAACATCTAGGTTTGTGTTAGGGGATTTGGAGGCAGGTTTATGCAAATAGGTCTTTACTCTGGAAACAATGATTTGTATATTAATAAATCTTATCTAGAACAAGGGAAACATAGTCCAAGGGTAAAACCATAACTGGCACAAAAGTAACAATTACTCATATTAGCCAATATTAGGGAACATGCGATTATTTTTGTGTTTAGGACAATGTCTTGCTTTGTGTTCCAATATGATTACGGGGTGGTGGTGTTTTTGTTTTGATATATCAAAGTCACAGTGACCTTTTCTGATGTTGTTTGTGAAATTATTTATGTTGAAGAGGAGAATACCAAGACCTCACGGTGAGTTCCAACCAATTCCCAGATGTCAAGGGCTGTTTTCTCTTTCTCCATAGCTTACAGAGAAATCCAAAGTGTGACCATGAAGGGGAAGATCATGGAAAGGTTTAAGGGCAGCTGATGCCACTGTAGACCTACCACCTCTGTGGGTCCAGGGATAAAATTCCACTGGTGGGTCAGAGCTACTGCTGGATGGCATTGCTAGCAGTCATTGGACATGAAGTGCAAGAGAGGAAGGAGAAGCTAGATGTGGCCAGGCACCTCTGTTCTGAGCTGGGAACTGTTGTTATTCCATTTAACAGGTGGAAACTGAGTGACAGAGACCTTAAGTCACTTGCCTATGGTCACCAGACTAGTAACTAGTGGTGCCAGGATTCAAAGAAGCAGTCTTTTAAATCTGGGACACCTGGATGGCTCAGTTAGTTGGCTGAGCATCTGACTCTTGGTTTCGGCTCAGGTCATGATCACACGGTTTGTGAGATTGAGCTCCATATCAGGCTCCATGTTATGATTCTCTCTCTCCCTCTCTCTCTCTCTCTCTCTGCCCCTCCTTTGCTCATGCTTTCTCTCCCTCTGTCTCTCCAAATAAATAAATAAACTTAAAAAAAATCCATGTCTTAACTACTGGTTTCTGCTGGATCTCAAAATAAGTAATGATAATTCCAATAAGTGCAAACAAAATATTTTTAAAAATTCTATCCTAGTCTATCAAGAGTTGGGAAGACCAACATTGCAGACAATGCATTAGGGAGGAAAGCCTTCAGGTACACTGCTGGTCTGGCAATGAGTGGTCTCTCTCTCTTTTTGAGAGAGTGAGAGATAGAGAGCAAGCAAGGGAGGGGCAGAGAGAGAAGGAGACAGAATCCCAAGTAGGCTCCATGCTGTCAGCAGGGCTTGAACCCATGAACTGTGAGATCATGACCTGAGTTGAAACCAAGAGTTGATGCCTAACCATGAGCCACTGAGGCATCCCTTAAAATCTCATTTTTAAACCAAGAAAAGTCACATTTCTATAAGTATGTTGATATTAGCATGAGCAAATTATGGAAGGACACGTGCCATAGTGTCAAATTGCTAACTTCAGAATGAAGAATGAGGAAAGCAAGGAGGACATTGAAAGATGCATAGGAGCACCTGGATGGCTCAGTGGGTTAAGCACCCCACTCTTGTTTTTCTCACGGGTGAGGATGAGCCGGCTCCAAGCCCTGAGGTGAACTGCGCTTCAAGCCCTGACCCGGTCTTCAAGCTCCAAGGCCCATATTGCGCTCCTTACTTGGCATGGAGCCTGCTTTGGATTCTCACTCCCTCTTTCCCTTTGCACATGCATGCTCTCTCTCTCTCAGAAAGAAAGAGAAAGAAGAAGAAAGAAAGAGAAAGAAAGAAAGAAAGAAAGAAAGAAAGAAGGAAGGAAAGAAAGAAAGGAAGGAAGGAAGAAGGAAGGAAGGAAGGAAGGAAGGAAGGAAGGAAAGAAAGAAAGAAAGAAAGAAAGAAAGAAAGAAAGAAAGAAAGAAACAGGAAAGAAGCATACTTAACTTGTGCTCATCTTTCTTTATATTTCTGGATTTTTAAATTTATTATTTTGAACAATATAACTTTTGTAATTAATAAATAACACTTGTAGAATGCTTTTTAGGAGGCTAAAGGAATATGATATCCCTTAAAAATTGTTAAATAGTTTTTATTCAAGTGGAAATGCGATAAAGAGAAAAATAGCCTTGATTTAAGAAATCCTTCATATTGGGGCACCTGGCTGGCTCTGTTGGTAAAGCATGTAACTCTTGATCTCAGGGTTGTGCATTCAAGCCCCATATGGGGTGTAGAGATTACTTAAAATAAATTTAAAAACAAACCTTCATATTAATAAAAACTTTCTTTTTGTTGGGATTGAAACACAAAGATTGAAACACAAACACAAACACAAATACAATTGATACCGTGAAATTTCACTCCATCAAAAGCAACCTCTATCAGAGGTCCTTAGGGTATATGAAAATAAAATAATCTCTGTAAAAATATAGCAATTCAAGACTAATTGGAATATTCTGCTCACAATATATATCTATATATATATATCTATATATATATCTATATATATTTTTTTCTCATTTCATTTCTATTCCAGCAACTAAGTTCTATGTTGGCCTCAGACTCTAGACCAGGTAAGTTTAAAAATAGCTGTAGTCTATGCTTAGGGGAATCAGAAATTTCTTAGGATGTATCCATTTACAGAACCTAGGGAGGTCCTTGTTTTTATGCAATATTTATATTTTTGATATAGTTCTATTATGAAGATTAGCATATAAGACGTTGAATTGGATAGCGGTGGGTTCTCTCGGTCACCACCTCTCATCATGAAAAATAATGCTCAATTATACATACCCAGCATATGTATAATAGCCATACATTGGAGTTGTTTGCATAACTAGACACGCTGAGTAGTAATTATCAAAGCACAGTAATTCAGATCACTCCCCTCTGAGAGAGAGACACACAGAACTTGAAGCCACTTTGTATAATTAATTTTCCAAGTATTTTTAATTCTATCAGCTGAACTTGTGTTTGAGGGACAAGTATTCATTTTAGGCAAAGTTTGTGTTTATGTGTGTATGTGTAGCACTCAAACATAACCTCCATTTTACATAAGCAAATAAATAAATAGGGGCATCTCTGTGGCTCAGTCAGTTAAGCGTAGACTTTGACTCAGGTCATGATCTCCTGACTTATGAGTTTGAGCCCCATGTCAGGGTCTGTGCTGACAGCTCAGAGCCAGGAGCCTGCTTAGGTTTCTGTGTTTCCCTCTCTCTGTGTCCCTCCCCCACCTCTCTCTCTCTCTCTCTCTCTTCTGCCCCCCTCTCTCAAATATAAAATAAAACAATTAAAAAATTATAAATAAATAAATAAAATTCACCTGATTAAGTGATATATTTGGTTAAAGTTGATAACCCATTTGGCTAAAGTGATAACCGGCCATGGTGACAGCTCCTCGTAGTAATCTTATAGTTATCTTCACACTAATATTAAACCATACACAATTTTGAAAAGATCTAACTATAATTCAAATATATTAGCAATTATAAATTGGTATTTCATTCATACATACCTCATTCTCATTTGCCTTCTACAAGTCCCCTCTAAAATGAGTGTTAATTTCTAAAGTTACAATAATTGTAAATGCATTTTCTTAAAAAAATCTATATAAAGTCACTTGTCAAAAACAGAATGTTTACAATTTGACCAAAATGACCAATTTCACAAATAATGCATCAAGGATGATTATGTCTTTTGAAGTTTAGAAGAGGTCCAACATCTAATAGTTAAAACATCCAAAAATGGTGTTCTACCAAAGCCTAATATATTATAGAGCAGTTGTACGGACAGAAGCAGAAGTACATTTGTGAAATATATCCACTGAGAATAGTTTTATGTCAAGTGTCAAATTTGCCATACTGTTCAGATCTTAAGGTAACCTTGTCCCACCTGAAATGCAAATACTCTCAGACCCGGTGGCCCATTCATTATGATGGTTCTTGAGCTCTGTAACAAGAGACAGCCAATGAAAATTATCTATTAACCTACTTGGAAAAAGCCATACATAATTAATGTCTGCAGATAAATAGCATTCACATTTTGACAAGGAGCATCAGTGCCAATAACTCTTCCACCCAGACAGTTTTATGTGTCTTCTCTTCACTAATTATCATTTTGGAAAGCTTTCAAGTGATATCTCTTATTATGGTAGAATAGTTTCCTGATAAATTTCTGATATGTGTGTCCTTATTTAAGGTGAGTTCTAAGATGGCAGGGCCAAAGTTAACAAAGTCAAGCGCATAAATTTATACGTATCCAGTTTGAAGGACTCCACGTTGTTGAAATACACCGAGAAGCAAGAAATCCACTACCTATGGACATTATTTGTTCCTTTAGAATCTGGTAACAAAAGACAAATTATCATATAGGTGTGAGCACATTTTTTCTTAAATATTTTACCTTTTCAACGTTCAGATCTTGTAATTTATTTTCATGCACTTGTTTTTTGTAACCATAGAAGAGATGGCTACTTGTGCATAAAGAGATTCCAACATAAGACTGAAATTTGGGATTAAAGGAAAACTTTAATCAGTTATCTTTTCTTTTTAACCTTTGAGAAATAAAGGCTCACATTTGAGCCATGAATAATAATATTGAATTATGTTCAAAATTTGGCAAAGCATGGTTTCTTTTCCTACTGTACTTACTTCTCCCTATCTTACCTCTTCAAAATTTATGCGTATCTTTCTCTGAAATGTTTTTGCAAACCCATTAATGTATCAAATAAATCTGTTATGAATAAGTCATATTACAGTATCTATTATTCTTTTGGTTGGCTGTTACATTATTCTGCAACAAGATATTCCTAGATATATCTTTTTTGTAACTGTCTATTTTAGTTTTTCTGATGCCTACAGACAGCTCCTATTGAACCCTGTTATAGAGTTTACCCATTTATAATCTTTTAGTAGGATGTGCACATCTTGACAACTCTTCTGAATTCAGTCACCTGAGCACCATTTAATGACATGTCATAAAATGCTTCATAATTTAATGAGATCGTTTCTTGTTTTTATTTTACCATAATGATATATCATAACAATTTATGTTACATCATTAAAAGTGTTGCAATAGATCCAACTTCAAATCTCAAGTCTGTCAAAATATCAGTTGATAAAAAGGATAAGCTGGCAGAACTTCTTATCTTGAAAAATACAACCTAAAATGTGGACTATGTCAAGATTCAAAGACATTTTGATTCTCATGAAGCCCAACTGTATGCTACGAAGTAGTCAAGTATATTTAAAAGTTTTATTCTTTTTAATCCCATATAATTTATAGAAGAATAACTTTGTATGTTGATAAATCTTTATAAATTCTTATGGTAATATTTAAAATACATTAAGGAAATTATTTATCTTATCAATACACTTTCCTATATTTCTTAAATATTCCTAATGAATATAAATCTATATTAAAATTGACATAAAATTGACATAAAAGTGACACAAAATTGTCACTTTGTTTGACTTCTATATTCAGTTACTGATATGTTGAGTCAGACGTCTTCTAACTCATACATTTTAGTAAAACCAAATAGAAATTTATCTTGCAAGACTTACAGATATGGGCTGTCAAACAATTGAAGAAATAATCTAAAATGAGCACAATTTCACCTACTTAAATAAAAAACTGATAAGCTGAACAACATACATTTATTTATATTTGCATAAATTATGATATCCCCCCAAACAAGATAACGCTTATATATTGTTGAGAGAAAGGGAGATATGATGCAGATTAAAATGCTTACATGTGTGTATATATTTTTCCTTTTATTCTTAAAATTAGCTTTATGTATGTGTGTTTGAGATGTTCTTTGATATCTTTCATAATAAATTTGACATGGAAATTAAAATGAAAACCTTGTATGAATGATATAGAGTATCTGTGATTGATGCTGGTGCCTTCACCTGGTCAGAACGGCCTTCTTGGTGGCCTCAGGATGGAATTGTAGTGTTATAACCAGAGGAGTGTGCTAGTATCTTTTGCAAAATGTTAATAATGTGTTCCTCGTTTCCTTTTGAGCCTGAACCAGCACTGTCCTTAAAGACGGCTCAAGGTAATTTAGGCTTTCTCTTTCAGCATTTCCACTACTACCACGCTGCGTGTGCCACCACCATAGTCTCCTAACTGGACTTCTGCATTAGCTCCTCAAGCGTGTCCTTCTATCCTTGTCCCTTCCTCCTTTTAGTCCCAAAGCAGAATCCAAAATAATTATTTTCAACATTATCAGATTATGTGACTGCACCGCTCAAAACACCCCAGGAGCTTTCCATTTTTCTCAGAAAATATATGAAAATCTTAGAGCATTTACTACCTCCTAATTCACTGTATACTTTACTTAGCATGCGTGCTGTACCAGGCAGCGCTTTTTGTAACCATTAATATGCTTTGAAAAAAGGAAAAGAAAGGGAGAACAAGGAGAGAAGAGAAACATTTCTAATCACAGTTCTGTTAACCAGAGTGTTCAGATCTAGAAATACTAACCCATGCTACCTAAACAGACTGATGCAGACGCTATGATGCTTTAACAAAACATGAAGGCAAACAGTAAATCATACAATCTCCAATGACATTGCACAGGGTGATGGTAAATTTGAAAGTATATGAAAATTGTCATAAACAGAATGTCTCATGCTGAAACATGCTACTATCTTCATTTTACCTTTGACCAAAAAATTTTAAATGGATAATTCAGGGTGAATCTTCAAATTTATATGGCAGTGATAATGATTCATGACATTAAAAGGAGCCTATAAGTTATTTACAACAAAAATACAGCTCAGTTAAATATTACCCTGGAGTTTAAGTTGGTGCTTTGAGCTCATGAATATTCTTTTTATGAATGCTATTTACTAACAAATTATTTGACTAACAAAGAAATTCAATTAGCAATTCTAAGCTTGATTTACAAAATCATAGAACTTTTCACCGTAACAAATATTTCATGACTTTTCCTCATATGGCTGTGTAGCTTTAAAAAAAATTTTTTTATTGTTTATTTATTCTTGAAAGTGAGAGGGCAAGCGTGGGAGAGGCAGAGAGAGAGGAAAACACAGAATCGGAAGTAGGCTCCAGGCTCTGAGCTGTCAGCACAGAGCCCAACACGGGGCTTGAACTTACGGACTGGGAGATCATGACCTGAAGCCGAAGTTGGACGCTTAACTGACTGAGCCACCCAGGTGCCCCTGGGTTTTAAAAGTTTTATTAAAACTAATAAAACTTTTTGTATAAGTTTTTATATAAAAACATATAAAGTTTTATAAAGTTTATAAAAACTTAATAAAAATGAAACATTCAATTCCTATACTATGTCAATCAACAGAGAAAATATTAATATCTGATGAAGTTCACCTATATATTAAAAAATTTAGTAAGAAGTGCATACTGCCACCAAGAATATGTCTATTTACTATTTTTTAAATTTCTAATATATCCTAATAGTATGCATTTTCAATGAGAAACAAATAAAATTATGTGTATGCTACTTTTGTTTACATGTGTGTATTTGTATATTCACATATATGTCAATACACAAACCTCTGTGAAATTCTGGGATTCTTCTGTATCACTCTAATTTGTTAAAGAGTATGTCTATAGAATTGTCTTAACAACTTAAAAATCTTATAATTCTGTAGTTAAAAAGATAAAATTAAAAAATAAGCTAAGTTCACTAAGAAATAATGTTAAAATAACTAGGAAATAAAAACATTTCCATATTCCCATGTTCCCATATTGATTCTCCTCCAGACCAAATGGATCAATTAATATGAAATTGTTATAGAACCATGGCCTATTAAATATATGGAAGAACATTCACTTGCTTAGCAAGCATTTAGGGATTTTCAGATTAAAGATGGTTGTAAAATTAAATTATACATATTAATTTTTTTGGATAAATTCTCCTCCATTCTCATTAGACTTCTATCAAAGGGCTTTCCTCAATTAAGTGACGATTCCTCTGTAGTTACATGGTTACACTTCCACTCATCAAATCACATTTATACAGGCAGTTTCCTTATGACATTACCGTTTCATTAAGGAGAGGATTGGAAAATATAATAATATAAATAAATATACACGAATATACGTATTTATTTATCATATATATTTGCTTAAGATGACTTTACTTTCTCAACTAAGGCTTTATATTAGACTGAACATCTTTGCTTATTTTTTTGACCCTTATATGGACAATAGCTGTAATAGTCTTGGTGGCTTTTGGAAATATCTAATTTACGACCAGAGGAAGGAGAAATTGCTCATCTATATCTTTGTGTAACCTGTTAATAGAAATCCATAGCAAGGCTTTTTCTTTAATTGTTAAAAATATTTTTTGTAAGTTGTCAGATTTTTTCATGTATGATCTAATTTGTGCTCACCTTCATATGTCATATACATACATGCTAGATTATATTTTCTTTATTATTAGAACATAGCTGCTTGCATAAGAGAACAGAAGAGAAATACCAAATCGATGTTCCTCAAACATCACCCAGGGCACATAACAGTATTGCTCACACAGCCAGATGTCAAGTAGTTCCAAGTATAGGTGACTATCAACAGCTCCACAACCAGTCTGGGCAGAATAAGGCAGGACACTGAGCAGTACCTGCTGCACATCACCCATCAGCGGAAAATACCTCTGAATCACAAACAGCATTGAACAGGCAGCTATTTTAATGCTATTTCAGGTGAAGGCTGTGAATCTAATTCTTTCAACAATAACATTTAATATCATAATAGTATAGTATAGTCATAATAGATACTGTTCACTGAATGCTTACTATGTCACAGGGACTCTAAATATGTTATTACATTTAATGTTATTGCACCTGATTTGAGACCAAATGGTAGAACTCTAGAATTCATATTCTTATTTTTTTAAGTTTATTTATTTATTTTGAGAGAGAAAGCAAGCAGGGAAGGGGCAGAGAGAGAGAGGGAGAAAGAGAGAGTCCCAAGCAGGCTCCACGCTGCCAGCACAGAGCCCGACAGAGGGCTCAAACTCACGAAACTGTGAGATCATGACCTAAACAGGAATCAAGGGCCAGAGACTTAACTGACTGGGTCATTAGGTGCCCCTAGAATTCATATTCTTAACAATTACCATTTATCTTTATATAGACTAGGAGACCAACTTCACTGAACATTCTATTTATGATTTCTTTCTATAAAATGGGGATATGAATATAAATCTCACAGTATTCCTGAAAACAAAGTACCATATTGTATCCCCTACTCATAGTAGATGCTAGAAAACTGATTTTCTTTCCATTCTCATAAATAAACATATATCATGCAAACACATGAGTAATTTTCTATGCATGACAGAGAAGTGAGCCTATGGTGATTTATTTGCTTTAACAGATTTATTTTACCTGGTTCTATTTTGTTTTCTCTTTGTAAAGAGATACCAGGTCCTCACGATGACAATCTAACACCGAAAAAGAGAAATATCTAAATATACCAATACCATTCAAAATAACAAAAAGAATACATATCACCTATTGTGTTTTATGATGACCCAGATGTTGATTTTGGAAATCTACATAAGAGCGCATCACTAGAAAGTAGTGGCAAATCAAGTCTGTTGACTCAGAAGCCCATTATTTTAATGACCAAAGTTTTTGACCAAAGTTTTCTTATGCCTAGTAACGAAATAGAGAATTTTCAGGTTATTACAATTATTTTTTTATTTCTCCATTTTAATGTTAACTTAAAAATTGGAAATAAGTTTGAAATGTTTTTCATATAAAAATGCACAATTATGTGTGTAATTTCATTTTGACATATGTTCTAAAAATATAGGGAAATGTCTCCTGACTTCAATTTTTTTATTCTGACATAATATTCGAGTATGACACAATGGAATATTAATTGTCAGAATCATACCCTTTTCTATGCTTTTAAAACTAGCATGCATTCCTTATATTGTAATACTTGTGGCTAAATTGCTTTCCAAGTACCCACTAGCTGGTATGATTCACTTACTTTGCACATTACTAACATCAGTGGTTTGAATACAAATGGGTCATTTATTCCCTGACAATAATTTTTTACACATGTTGTTGAACTCTTAGCATTTCTGCAAATTAACTGCAGAAGAAAACACAGCAGATTGGGAGCAATGTCCAGAAAGCGATGTAGCTTTTAAACACAGCAGTTTTAAATTATTATTTCTTTTTTTTCTTAGAATCTCTCTACACTCTCTATTTCATATCTGCGGCACAAATTCTGTTTCTCTGTCCTTAATGTGTGGTTCTTTCTTATCCTTTTATAAAGTCATATGCTTTATTTTTATTCAGCCATCCCTTCTGGATCACAATGACGCCAAAGAAATCTCCACTCCCTCGCACAACCATGATGGGTGTATTTCCATAAAATATTTCTCATGCATGTTCATAGTGCGATACATTCTTTCTGAAACAAGGTACTGTATAACAAATAGAATAAATTATACATATATATATATACACATATACATACATATATATATATATAATTTTTACCTTTCAAATAAGTCTGGCAAGAATGCAGGGCAAGTATTAATATTTCCACTGAAGACACAAGAAACATAAGGCTCAAAGATGTTAGATATGTCTTCTTAAGATTTCTTAGTTAGTAAATGTTGGATATCAGATAGACAAATCTTCTGAATCACAGGCAAGCCCTTGGCTTCTCTTTGCTTCTGCTTTCTCATACAGTGTCGTCTCTAAGAGACACTATTGCTAAGAATTTAAAAGTTCCTGAAGTCAAACTGCTTAGATTCCTGCTCTTACCCTGCTGGAGTTCTCTGGTTGTGTTCATTTGGGCAAAACACTTAACTATTCTGTGACTCAATTTTTTGGAAAATGGAGACAATTTTATTGTGAATTTGATTGGACGATACTTGGCCATTATTAAGCATACATATAAATTAGGAATAAGAAATCTCGACCCACTTGGTTTAAGGTGTTCACTTTCTAGATAAAATTATGTAACATACAACAGTAAAGAAACACCTGGGTCACTTTGGAGTTGGTAAATCCCAAGAAAACATGAACGCCTTACACAGGAATGGGCAAACCATGGCCCAAAACAGGAGAGAAAGTGTCAGAGGACTAGGAAAAACAAAGAAAATGTCTTAAAGAAAAAAAAAGAAGTTGAGGCAGGTACCGGATATCTTAGGTACCCATCCCCCAAAGCAACATGCTTCCCAATACATGTCCTAAAATTTTGAGAAAGGGGAGTGGCAGTGGACACCAAAAGATCACCTTTATGAGTGACAAACAAACAAACATGGCATCCCAGCTGAGTGTGAAGCAAAATAGATCTATTAACTGAATCCAGACTTTGGCTGATTTACAAACCTAGATACAGATATGCCTCCACATCCCTCCAATAATTAGGTGAATGCACAGAGTATCTTCCTCTTAAGAAACATCAAGAAAAGGTGTGCTTCCTGCACTCCGTTGGGTCCCATGGGGGAGAGAGGGCAGGGCTGAGTCAAGCTTGCCAGTTTACTCCTTCCAAAAATACTGGTAAAAAAACAAAATCACAACATAATCCCTGGAATGGATAAGCAGGCAACAAATAACAGAAACATCTGGGGAAGAGAAGAAAGATTTCCCAAGAAAAGTTTTAAAAATGCAAATTCCACAATAACAAAGAGAGATAATGTTTGAGTAATGGGTGTGTTAAGTAAATGAAAAAGAGGAAACTAATCACAAAAAATTCTTTATATGAAGAAGCCAAAGGCATGCATTAACTTCAACACAAATAGGACTATTAGAATGTGTTGCATTCCTATTTCAGACATGCCAGACATTCAAAATGAAATATTCCTCTTAAATTCTCATGATAGCACTGTGTAACAAGTCTTTCTTCATTTTACCAATGAGGTGGGAAAATCAGAGAAATGTAGTTTTTCTCTAGGTCATAAAATCAATACATAAAAAAATTGGAAATAGTATCCCAAGTAGTGTGACTCCAGTTTCTCAGGAAATAACACACATTTCAGAAAAACACAATTCTCACAGGAATTTAGGTATCAAACTATCATCAAAATTTGCTTGTAAAGCAGAAAAATTTAAAACTAATCAAAATATGATAACCCTAATGGAAAATAATGATAACCTAATGTCCTTTCCATTATAAGAATATATTCAAGTATAGTTTTCAAAAATGATAAAATCATGACTCTTATGCAAATGTAAAATGAAGCCATGTCAAAGATTTTATTCTGCTTATTAATTATACCACCAGTTAAATGTTTAAAATGGTTCAAAGATCATTTGACAAACTAGATGTATATAGACAATTAATCCAAATAAAAGGATATAATTGCAATATTGGATTGTTTTTAAAGTGGTTAATATATAAGGGAGCCATAAACCATAATATCTAATGTTCAATCTGTTGTATGGCATAGAAATTACTTGCGTTTTTACTGGAAAAAATCTACAATTTGATTTCTTCTCTGCCCTTTATGGATTTTGAAAATTGTCCCCTAATAAAAAGTTAAGCCGATGCTACTGTAAAAGAACACCCAGTAACTTCTTTCATCTGTTTCCACATTTCAAACAAATAGTCTGGTAGATATATGCAAACATTTGCTACTTGCTAATCAGAACTAATTTTTCTCTTGGTCACTCACAGTTATCCCTGCTGCCAGTTCAATCCTAAAAACAAGCAGAAAATTATTCATTTTTGTCCTCTCATTTTTTTAAATTATGCCATCGTTTCAGACATATTGTATGATGTCACTTATTGAATTGCAGGGTTTGTGGGTTTTTTTTTACATTTTCCTCCAGATTACCTGATTTGACCACCCTGACTAGATTATAAATTATTCAAATCTATTAATTATATAAAAGAAATATCTAATTAAAAATAAATCTGAAAAGATAAAGACAAGCAAACAAAATTTCGAACACACATGTATTCTTTCCCAGGACTTTTGTGTCCTGGTTCAAAATAGACCTTCCATGGGCCATGGTCAACATGATTGACATTGGTTGCAAACTAAGAATCCAATGAACAATGGTCATCAGGCATGGCCACAGGCAGCTCCTGGCTGACCCTTTGGAGAGTCTATTTTGGGGTACCATCCAAGTCAGCCACAGTCTGAATTCCTCCTACCTGCTCAAAATCTTTTAATTCTTTATTTTTCTTATATTTCCCCAAACATGTCTCATTTATTTTCTTAACTATGCTTATGCAGTTTGTGTCATTTTTTTCCCATCTTCTATCTACTCTCTAATCGCAACTGTTCAAATGTCATCTCCACTATGAAGATGGCCCAGTTCTCCTGGTCAGTTCTCTCTTAATACTCTCATAGCCTTTAATGTACCTCTGTTAAAAAAATTTCAAAAACACATTATTTTATTCTTTCTTACAATTACTTTCTTATATATCTATCCTCCCATGTTCTTTGCACAAAATATATAGTTAATATAAAATGAACAAGTAGAAGGAATCAGTGAATGAGTACAGATGGAGTATTTAGTGGGAAAGACATATTTGCAAATTATCATAACTGTATTAGTAATTTATCATGGCTGACTTGTGAACCAGGTATAAGTAAGGGCACTTATTTAAAACAAAAGTTTTTCTTATGAGGTCTAACCCCGTTTATCATTCAAGATTCTGTTGAATCTTGGTCTTATTTCATGGTCCTCTATCCTGTGCCAGGGAAAGACATCTTGACCCTTTTGGGATGATGGGGTGGGTAGAAAAGTATGAGTTGGTAGCAAAGTGGTGAGAAAAACAGAGCCTGGAATAGGGGATGTAGTGTTTTGTTTAGTGGAAGCAGTAAAGAAATTTTTACTTAAGTCAAAAGTTCCCAAGTGTCAGCCAGCCACATTGATTATATTCAGAAAACCTTAAAGCAATTCCAAAAAGAAATGTTTTCTCAAATTTCATAGTTACTATGATAAATTTTCCTATGCTAGATGCTACATTCCATGCGGGAGCCATTCTTCTGAATTAATGAGTCATCATGTGAAAGGAATAATGTCTATGTATAATCCTTTCCAATCCACCTCAAAGAAAAAAAAATTCTGAGGGTCTCCTGTTTGGCCCATACACTAATGTGATTGTTAGATAACTTTCTGCAGACTATAATCTGAAGAATTTCCAAGACAATGTTTTCCCATCAAATGTTATGCAAACTGTAATGGATTATGATAATTAATTTCAAATGCAGATTTTTTGCTGAAGAAAAACTTTAATTCAAACAAATGTGTTTTCCATGCCATTGGAATTACAAGTTACAAACATGTCTAGTAATTTATTAAAAGCCTTTTATTCAGGTTCAAGTGTTTGAACACCAGCTGGTTGTCAGAAAGATTTATCAAATTCTTTCTATAGAAAAATCATAAAGTTTTAGGGCTATTATTAATGTACCAGTAAGTACTCATTATTATCTGAATAAGCAAATCTATGTCACTGAGAAATTGAAACACTGTTGGACCTAAAGCCTGTGTATAAAATATTATATCCTTAAGAGAATAATAAATCACATTCTTCTATGCAGCTCTTTTAATGTCTACAGCTAGAACTTCAGGTGAGGAGAATTTTGTTTTATGTTTACTCCAGAAAAATGCCAGGCTCTTTAAACACCGAGGCATGGGAACAGACTTTTTTTTTTTTTTCTTTATTTCCTTAGGGTAATGTATTGGCTAATTTTTGGTGGTTCTTTACCTCATCTTATTTGGGCTGTTGTTATGCACTCCTTACTTAAATATACAATCTCAAAAGTCTTACATAGATGAGAGAGGTACAAATTTAGGATGGAAGCAGAAAACATGGGCCCAAGAGAAGGTCCCAAACCTTAATGAGTTTAATTAATGAAAATAAATGTCATTTCTATCTGAGGCTGCATAAGTCAATCTACTCCAGTTTCCTAGAAGAAGGTGGTTTCAGGATGGTTCTCTCATACACAAAAGCCTATTTTGTGGATATTTTCTAGTACACACCTAATCTTATTAATAAATAACACTGAGGAATATTTATTTGTTTGATATGTTAAGACGGAAAAATAATCTCCTTATGGCAACTAATTTAAAACCAGTAAATACTCATTCACTCTAGCTTTGGTTACTCTTTATATTTAAAGAATACAAAATTTAAGAATGAAAAGAAAATGGCATTATACAAATTCACATGTACTTAGAACTACAAAAACTTACTGACTTATCAAATATTTATCCGCACCAAAGATTTTCTTAAAAAGGTTTTAAAAATGTTTCATTGGGGGAAAAAATGGTTAATAACAACATGGAAATAACTATCCCTTATTAAGTCATATTTTATAATGCTCTATAGATTTGTCAAAAAAAAAAAAAGAAAAATAACAACAGAGTACAAAAGAAACAAAGATAATCCACCAAGTGACTTCTGGGTAAAAGTTAAGAATATAAGATTTCAAAATAATTGCCTAAAATCTGAGTCATTCCTTTAGGCACAAGTATAATTTTAAATAATCCAGGAGAAAATAGTGTTTTAAATACATTTTAAAGCTTACGAGTCAAAGTCTAAATCCTGAAGTTTTCCAGAGCTGCTGTTGAAGAACAATTTCAGAGAATATTCATTGAGCACATTTGAGCTATAAAGATGAAGAAACAGTGAATTTACAGTCTAGTGGTGGAAGGCAGATAAATATACAAAAATAATAACACGAGTCAGAATGACAGTTGCCATAACAGAGTTCAGAACATATTGCTGTGGAACACGAAAGAGGAAGAGATTATATTCTTTGTAAGGAATCCAGAGAGTTTTCCCAGAAATGACAGTATTTGTGCTGGACTTTGAAGACCGGGTAAAAATTAAAGAAATTAGAAAGGCAGGAAACTTCATGAGCAGGGATAAGAGCTAAGGCACAGACACCAGAGTTGAGGTATCCTGCTTAGAAAAGAGCAAGACGAATTTCTGTTTGGATAAAATTCAGGCTCTATGCAGGGGGTGGTTGGCAAGTAGGCTGAAATGGGATACTGGAGTTCTGTTCTGAAGATCCTGAGATCCCATGCTGAGCTTTTTGCATTTAATTCAGTAGATGTTAACAACCTTAAAATTAGAAACTAGCATGCTCCAAACTCTAAAAGACAGTAGAAACTAAAAATTCATTATCTTGATGCAGGAATACGCCTTCCAGTCTTAAACTGAAAATCAGAATACAACCAGAGAAGTGTATCACTAAGAGACACATTAATGTTGTGTCACAAATGTACTGTTGAAGATTATTTGTATTAGAAACATACTTTATGTATACTCAGCCATCAAAAAGAATGAAATCTTGCCATTTGCCACGACGTAGATGGAGCTACAGAATG
>CM053573.1:112169869-112279087 GCA_028646485.1 Cryptoprocta ferox
GAGAACAAAGTGATGGTTACCGGGGGGAAGTGATGTGGGGGGGTGGCGGGGGGCTGGGTGAAATAAGTGATAGGGATTAAGGAATGAACATGTGATGAGCAGCTGGTGTTGTATGGGAGTGTTGAATCATTATATTGTACACCTGAAGCTAATATTACACTGTATGTTAACTAACTGGAATTTAAATAAAAGCTTTAAAAAAACATGCTCTAATCATTTTCCTGGCCATTCTAACCAGGGATGGAAGGGTATGTTTATGAACAACATAACAATATTTGTTGCAGTTTCTGAATATTTGTAGTTTCTGAATTTGAGTTATTAGTTCAGTGAATACAGCTTTTACTTCAGAAAAAAAATAAAAGTATGGGGAAGCTGGGGGGCTCAGTCGATTAAACGTCTGACTTCAGCTCGGGTCATGATCTCACGGTTCATGGGTTTGAGACCCACATTGGGCTCTGTGCTGAAAGCTCGGAGCCTGGTGCCTGCTTTGGATTCTGTGTCTCCCTCTCTCAGCCCCTCCCCCACTCATGCTCTGTCTCTCTCTCAAAAATAAAACAAACATTAAAAAATAGAAAAGTAGTTGGTAATATAATCTTTAAATTATTGAATGTCAAAAGATAGGACAAATCATATATTCACTCACGGCAAAGTATCCATTTTTGAAAATGCTGGTTTTAAAGAATTAAAAGTCTCCCCAGTCTCAATGTTAAATTAAAGATACAGATGGGACTGAGAATATTGTGAGCAGACAAAATCATTTTAGTCACTTAAGCAAAACTAAATCTAGTTTATTTCATGAACTTAAGTGAAACTTAACTTGGATTATTTCTTTTAAGTCCTTCTGACAATCAAAGAAGAAAGTTCAGTCATCTTCCTGAAAATGGTAAGAGATGATCACCTTTAGCCAATTGCCTGCCCTCTGGAAACTCCCACTGTGACAACCAGTAATTGTGAAGGTTGACAAGTCCCATGTTCATTGTGTGAGGTATACTGTAACTTCATGCCCCTGAGTCTCACTCACATCAGTCTTTGATTCTGAAAGCTCCCAGTTTGTGAATTGCTCTTTATATGCACAACAAACTAATACTATTTATTGATTTTGTGGTTTTGATTTTTCTATTTCTGAATTTTTGACAATAGTAAACTTTCAGTTAGAACACAAATAACTAAGTGCAGTCTAAAAGCAGAATACTGAGTTTGTGTCTTCCAAAGTAAAATTATTTGGAGGAAATACTTTGTGTCATTTAAATAAAATATAATTATGCTTATGTTGTTAAATACACAGGAAAAAGTCACATAGGGATTTTATTAACATCTTCAAATGTGAGCAAAAGAGTGAAAGATGAATTAATATTGTTAAACTTTATATATGTGTGTGTGTATTCATATAAATATGGAAAGAGACATGTATATAGAGGGAGAATTTTGTATTTTTATGTAAGGACTAAATACACTTTTGGGTCTTCAAAAATTCATCAAGACACAAATTTGCATATCATAATGTAATATGGAATGAAAACCTCTATAAACCATTGAATAATATGAGAACTGCTAAAGTATAATTAATGTTTTCTATCAGAACATAATCACATGATTTCACAGTAAATTATCTGTGAATGTTATATATTCTGTCCTTGAATTAAAATATCTCACAATTTCCAAGTTCTTAAGAACTTGATGTTCTCTTTCTCAGAAAAGACTTTGTTGACTGACTCCCTATAGTAGGTCCTACAGTGATACTCTATTGCAGAACTCTGCCTTTGATAATGATAGTCACAATGTTCCATTTATGTGTTGGCCTCTTCTCTCAGCAGGCTTCCCAAGGTCAAGGGCTTTACCTTACCATGCTCTATTATATCTCTGGTGGGGAGAATTCATTAACTTTTAATAAATGCTTATTGAATTAAAATATATTTTTCCAGAAGGCCAATTTAATAAAGGAAACATTTTAATTACTTGGATGCCTATATATTGCCAACATCTAAAACATTAAAATGATTCATTATTGAAACAAGTATTCCTTGTGTTTAAATAATAAGGAATTTAATATAAAATCAGGAACACTTGAAGAAAAAAAGATTTACATTTAACTTGATAATTGTTTGAAAACAAAATTGAAAATATAAAACAAACTTTATTTTCATATGTTCTGCAATTTGTACTGAATTCATACTATGTAAAAGGCACCATGTTAGCTCTTATGGGAGATATAAAAATAAATGAGATATGGTTCCTCCTTGGAATAATATAGGACAGATATGAAATAGTGATACTATAATTCAAGGCAGAAAATGACAATTGGCATTAGAGATTTGCTGCAGCAGTGTTTCTCAAACTTCTCTTTACTTCAACTCCCAGTAATAAATTCATTTTACACCATGTGTGTGTGTGTGTCTGGAACAAATGTGTCACAGAACAGTATTTTATTTTTGTCCTACGCAATACCCTCTAATATTTTCTATTGTATCATATTTCTTCTTGTTTAATACTGGGTGTTCATTCATTAAACTTTTTACAACACAAAATAATCAGTACATAGTTTAAAAACACTGAACTACTTGGCGAATCACCTTCTTTAATGGAATGGTATTTATGCTAAATGGTGAATTAAAAAACTATATAATATTTATACATGTAACTTTCAGAAAAGCAATCATTCTAGACAGAAATAACCTCACCAAAAAAAGTATAAAGAAAACATGGAAAGCATTAAGTAAAAGCAAGTAGTTTAGTTTGGGTCTTGTGGTAGGTAGAATTCTAAGATGGTCCCCATGACTCCTACCTCCTTATCTATATGCTGTGTGCAATATGTTCCTCTGGAGTGTGGCACACCTATGAACATGAGGGTATATAATTCCCACAATTATATTACTTTCTTTGCTTGCCCCCCGCCAAAAAAAATTGTAGATGTATTTAAACCCTCTATGTCAATTGAGTTAACCAAATATAGATTATCCTGGGTGGGTCTGACCTAATCAGATGATCTCTTCAAAGGGAGATTCAAACTCAGAGGTGTACTTTCCCGCTGGCCGTGAAGATCACCTTTTATGAACTCTATAGCCTCAAGGCAGTTAATTCTTCAAACACCACATGAACTTGGAAGAGGACCCTGAGCCAGCCCAGCCAGCATCTCAAGATTGTCAGACTCTGAACAGAGAACCCAGCAGACTTACCAGATTTCTAAGCTACTGAAGGGTAAGATAATAAATGAGTGTCATCTTAAACAACTAAGTCTGTGGTAGTTTCTTAACCAATAATAGAAAAATTCTGGAGTGTGGGTACACAAAGAAAAGTAGTGAGACAGATTCTCGGAAAAGCAACTGAAATTCCTATCATAAGGTGCCAAGAGAGCTGGCTAAAAGACTTCTTCTTTGGGAAATATAAAGCTTTAAATATTTGGGAAAAGGAAATTGCTTGGAATGGAAAGTAAATACTAGAAGAGATATCCCCGCAAGTATGCTATTTTCCACGTTCTTATTTAAAATGATTTTGTTTCAATAGTCAAGGGGTTCATTTATGAAAAAGATATAGAAGTATAGGCACTAGTTTAGAGATGGGAGCAGGTAAGTGTTCAGGTATGGGTGTTGCTGGTAAAAAATATACTAACAGACAAACGAACATGTCACCAAATTGCTGTATAGCCATGGGAACCCAGGCTGAACGTGCTGGGGCTGATTGTAACGAACTAGAACAAGAGATGTTCTGTTCCTCTCCACAAAGTACTGAATAACATCTGTCACCATAGAAATAGAAGCAAATTATACTTCTGCTAGACTAAAAATGCCACCCCCTTCAAAAGCAGCACCACAGCAGCAGAGAGCAGAGGATTTATTCCACATTCTGTTATATTATCTGAAAGTAGAAGTATTGTTTCCCCAATATAGAAACAAAGCCTTTTATGTACTAAAGGAGAATCTTTATATCAATTTTAATTTTAAAGATATCTAACTTAACTTTTTTTTTAATTTTTTTAAACATTCATTTATTTTTGAGAGACAGAGAGAGACAGATCATGAGCAGGGAAGGGGCAGAGAGAGAGGGACATACCGAATCGAAAGCAGGCTCCAGGCTTTGAGCCGTCAGCACAGAGCCCGACGTGGGGCTTGAACCCACGAACTGTGAGATCATGACCTGAGCTGAAGTCAGACACTCAATTGACTGAGCCACCCAGGCGCCCCAAACTTAACTTTTTATACTGAGACAATAAAGGAGAACATCGAGGTCACAGTATATTTGTACACATATGTTAACACCACAACTTCTAATGATTTCTAAATTATTACTAACCTTTAGTAGTCTAGATTTTGATTATTCAAAAATTAGAATATTTACAAGAGACATATAATTTCTGCCATTTTGAAAGTAAAAAAAATGGGTCATTGAATTTGCTCTCACTAATATTTTGCTTCTTTCCTTAATAAATAAAAGAGCATGGTATTATAATGATTCATCTTTTAATATCACATAATATATCTTTCATTATTAGAATATATTTTAATTATTACTAAATGACTGAATTGGGCAGTCATGAGGTATAGACGCCCTCTCACACTTAGAGAAAGCCAAGTGAGGATGCAAACAGCTACAACGATAACTTCCATCCATGAACAGTCTTGTCCATTTAGGACTGAATGCCATTTACATCTAATCATTTTCTCCGTGTCCTATGATGTGAAATGCTTGGGAAGTCCTGCCTTAAGGATTATTTTGCCTTTATAAATACAATTGTGGTTTCCACATCCCTCAGTGAGCGGCTTAGAGCAGGTGACATTTTCAGAGCTCTGTCAATCAGATAAGTAGTACACCAACTATATGACTCACACATTTGACTGTATGTACTGAGCCAAAATGTTTCCTAAAATGCACAGAGAATGATTTTCAGAACAAGTGCCTCTTGGGGTGTACTAGCATTTCACATGTCATTCTTTTAAGATTTGCAGATTTGTTGATGATGATCACCGCTTGTATTAAATGCTACTATCTTAAAATAGATTCCTTACCTCTGAACTGAATAAAAGGGAAAGAGTTTATAAGTTTTTACTTCACAACATGAAATGGTATAACGCCATTATTAAATGCAATATCTATTAAATATTTGGTTAAATGCAATCAAATTGTGTCCTTTACCAGCACAGTGAACTACTGTGTAACATTAAGTAGTTAAAATGCAAATATATATATTCTCCCCCCAACACCTACCTTTGTAGATTTTCTTATGATTAAGAATAGCATCATATGAGGAAATAAGGAAATGTGTCTTGGATTTTTTCATCTTCTCTGAAGTCTGAAAAAGACTGTATTTTTATACCAGCCTCTCTTCAATATGGCAATACTACCTTATATAGCCAGAGAAAGGAAGCGAAAGTATTAACCAAATGATAATGCCTGTTTTATGGGGTAAAGACTTTGATGTCTTCAAGATAGATTTTATTAGTAACTTTAGTGTCTCTCTCAAATAACCTTATAAATTTGTTAGGTTTATAACAACCAAATCAAATCTCCCTTACTCTTTGAAGTGTCAGAGGAACACTTCTCCCTTGTTAACTACAAGGCAGCTTCTGAAATGAGCCAAGAAGGGTTTGCAAAGCACATTGGTTGGTGATCTTGCACCTCTTTCCTTTATGTAACACAATGCTTAGGAAATGGCTTAGTACATTTTAAAATCTGAATACATGGTCTTAACAGCCACACCAATTCCCATTGCCTACAATTATGCTTAAAGCATGGTCAATTTTAAATGAATGAAAGAAATAATGTGATATAAGATCAAAATTGTAGGAGGCTTCAATAAAAAAGGAAGAAAGCTGAAAGTAATTCATGTAATTTTTACAAGGTGAATATAATTATAAAGTTGGTGGTACTCTTGTTTGATATGTTGAAAATGTCAACTACATAATGTCTCTATTGTTCCTACTAACGTATTTTATATACTTTACAAACAACAACCTTAGCCCCCAAAGTATCAAAACCTTACTTAAGACCCTCTATGGAGCACCTGGTGGCTCAGTTAGATGAGGGGCCGGCTCTTGATTTCGGTTCAGGTCATGATCTCACTGTTTGTGAGATGGGGCTCTATGTTGGGCTCTGTGCTGACATAGTGGAGCGTGCTTGGGATTCCCTTTCTCTCTCTCTCTCTCTGCCCCATCAACTGCTTGTGCACACATACTTCTCTCAAAAACAAATAAATAAACTTTTAAAAAAGACCCTCTAATCCATGCCAAAGTAATGGCACTTTGAGTGGGAAATTGTGTAGAAGGCTTTTTTGATTCTAGGTAGAAATTCTGTAACTATCTTTGATTATCCCTGACTACATTTTATTTATTCAGTCTGTCGTTAGGTCTTGTTGATTGTTTCATTAATTTCTTTTTGAATTCTATATTTTCATATTATTTCAACTGTTAACCCTAAGTCAAACTGTTGTCTCCTAAATGTATAGATGACTACCAAAGACCCTTAGCAATATTGGCTACTGGGTCTCCTTGTTAATCTTCATGAGTAATCTACTAAAATTTGCTTGTGTCAACAAGTAAGAATCAAGGTACCCAACAATATCTCCATGATGGGAAACGCTTTTTTTTTAATAACATTTTTTTTAAATGTTTATTTACTTTGAGAGAGAGAGAGAGTTCAAGCGGGGAAGGGGCAGAGAGAAATGGAGACACAGAATCTGAAGCAGTTTCCAGGCTCTGAGCTGTCAGCACAGAGCCAGACATGGGGCTCAAACTCATGAACTGCAAGATCATGGCCTGAACCGAACGAAGTCAGACACCTAACTGACTGAGCCACCAACGCGCCCCTCCCATGAGGGGAAATCTTAAAACCACTTTCTAGCTTTATAAAATCTCTATGCGACACAAACCTTACTTATTATTTCTTATTATTTATACTAGTAGACCTCCAAATGAATTCCAATATTGTCATACTGGATTCTTTATAGCTATGATTCTCAACAACAACATATATACACACAAGAGTATACTGAATAATTAGAAAAAAAAATTTACCAAAAAATTAAATAATCAAGGTTTGACTGATAACACAAAGACTCAGATTATCAAATCAAACTCAAAAGAATAGAGATACTTCTCAGTATAAAGCTTTGCAAATAATTCAAATGACAATGGTAATAAGATATAGGCAAAGCTTAGAGAAGTCTGAAAGTATCCACATAGCTCCCCAGATCCTTTCTCACCATATTAGAGCTGACTTTGGTCTACATATAACATATGAAATTCAAAATGATGCACATGGGGGATATTTGCACAAAAGCAGTCATTTCAGCTATGAAACAATTCTATTTTACATTCTAAAAATTATGTAGAAGATATGATATTCCTACCAGGTCATGACCCATCAATCTATAAATCTAGATTTACTTTCCATGAGCAGGCTACAGAATCTAGGAATTCCTGTGTAATGTAACTCATAGATAAAGACTCTTCATTTCCTTTCTAATATCAAAAATCTTCAGAGATTTGTTATGGCCATTTCTTTCCTTTACTCCCCAGGGCCATTAAGCCTCTGGAAAGTAAAGAGGGCTATTTGACCATCGACAACCCTTTGGTTCCACTGCAAAAAGTTTATCCTTATATTTTAATATGATCTTTTTTTTGTGACCATAAACCTTCATTAATTATAAAATAATTTATTCTGAGACTAATTAAAATAATTTATTCAGGTATAGAAAAATGAGTGAGACATGATCCCTTATGAGTATATAAAGAAATTATCACCCTCTTAGGAAAAGACTAATTGTTCCATGACCACGATAACAAGTAGTTACCAGAACTGCTTAATCAATAAATGACATTTTTATTCTGTTTGTCCTTTAGATTTGCTGTCAGTTCAGCAATAGTTTGAGCTTTGTTACTACTAAGCACTTGTTTCTGAATTTATTCTATCATCCTAGGACATGTAACCAAGTAAGTCTTTGCATAAATTGATTGTGTTAGTTCCCTGCCACTGCTGTAACAAATTACCACAAATATAGTGGTAGAAAACAACTGAAATGTGTTATCTCACAGTTCTGGAGTCCAGAAGTACAAAATTAAGATGTCAGCAAGAACAAACTGACAACTGGTCTAACCTTGACTTGGGTCCCCTACAAAATCTTCACAAGCGTGTATGTGTCAATTTGTGAAAAAGGAATCATTTTCTTTAGTCAGTATTTTGGGATCAATGATTGATGGGCTATTGATGATGTGACCCTTCTTAGCTCTTGCCTTGTTGAATAAGCTGAGATCACTCATAAGCATACACCTTTACCAAGTCTAATGATCTCTTTCTTGTTTATCATGGACTTATCAATATCCAAATGCCACATTCTCTTTTTTGGAAGAAATTCTGGTTCATGTTATAACCTCATACTATAGTCAAGACTTTTTACTTATTTTGGTAAAAGATAAGATTTTTGTCTTAATATAATGGTGGCCATTATGGGATATTTTGGACATGTGAAAAATCAACTAACTAATACATTAAAGAGGGAGTTCTAGGAAAATTAGGAGATAAATAGCAAAATAGTCATTTTTTAAGCCAAATCATAAGAGATGTCTAAGTTCAAAATAGTCTCTCTCAAATGTTGTATTTTTAATCTTCTGAAAACTGCCCTCTTTGCATTGCTTGCTATCTCAACACAACCCATCTATATTCCTTCTTTTGTTTATACTTCATCTGATCTCCAAATGCACTCTTTCTTTAGGATCCCCCAAGAAAATAGCAATCACTTTAAATTGTTAGGCCAAAAGACAAATCTTTAGAAGCTGAACTTAAACCCTGTTCTAGACCTGAGTGACGTGCTTCAATTAGGAGTTCTTCAAACTTCAGAAAAATGGATAGAAAATTATGAAAGAATTTAAGATTTTATTACCTACATAGTGTCCTGGACTATGAGTTCTTAACCAGTTGAATCACTTAATTAATAGCCCTTCAAATAAAAGAAAAACAGAGGGTGGAAGGGAGACAAACAGAAAGAGAGAGAGAGAGAGAGAAATTAAAATAAATGTTTAAAATTATTATGGCAGGATAACAGATTATAAACAAGTTGGTTATAATTTTTAAAACTGAATTGAGAAGGAAGCAAAAGGAAACATACTATCTAAGTCCACTTCAAAAGCTTTTCACTGAAGGGCATATTCCACAAAGACTGAAAATTGTAAATAAGATTAAGATGAGAAACTGACTATAGGAAACTTTTAAACAGCATTCTGGTATATTCTAGCATAGATTCAATAGCTGAAGTAAAGGCAGCTTTGGGCTCTGTTTTCAGAAATAGGGAAAGAATAGTCTAAACATAAAATTGCCAATTTAAAAAAAAACACTGACATGTAGCTGAACATTTTAAAAGAAGTCTTAGAAAGTAAACATGCTAGAAATCAAAACAAACTTATGGCACACTAGATAAAACAACTGGTTTCTGAAATAAAAATAAGAACAAAAAGCGTTCTGTTTTTTTAAGAGTTGAGAGCCTGTGGATAAGGGTCTCTGTAGATACTGCAAACAAAGGTCCATTGGAAGAAGCAAAGTCCCATGTTATATAAGAAACAAAAAGGCGACTGTACAGAATCTCCCCATTTATGCTCTGAGGGCAAGATGAGCACTGAAAATTTCCCTATTTTTCTCTAAATTTTCAAGAGAAGTTTATTTATATTTATAAATATGGGTAGACAAAAATTCAGCTTTCTTAGTGCCAGAGTACCACTCCCAGAGAATATGAGATCTCCTAAGTAAATTTTCAAGTATTTTAATAGAAGAGGGAGGTAAATTAACCAGTATTAAGAATAAGAGAGACAAAAAAAGGGGATATTCTTAAAAATAAAATTGTCTGTGCCAAAATGTGAAAGAACATGGCAAGTGATAAACTTGAAGGTGGATAGTAAGTTGTAGACAACTTGACAGGGAAATGCACTGTTTACCTTGGTTTGCTAGAACACCTCTAGTAGATAAGAAGGTCCAACATTTTAAGTCCTTGCCCAGATCCAACCTATAACTTACTTGGCGACCATTAACAAAAGATTAATCTTCATCTTGTGATATAACCCCTAAAATACAATAGGAAGAACCTACTTATCAACGAACAGTTGAAAGACAAAAACAGAATGAAATTAAGCTGATCATATTTGAGCATAAAATCAGTCCTTTACCAAAAAAAAACCACCCAATTATAACAAAAAACAAAACAAAAAATCTTATGTTGAAAGGGAATTAAAAACAATGATTAAAGTCTTGATGATGATGATGATAACGATATCTTTAGATAGTTCTTGATAGTCTCTCCTGCAGCTTTGGCTACAGAAATATGAAAAAGTAAGGAGTGAGATTAAAAGTTCCTATATCCCTGAAAAAAACTGATCGTTCTTTAGCCATAACAATAGTTAACCACTAGAACTAGTTAGACATGTATTTAATCAATAAATTAGAGTGCCATACCTATAAAACTACCAAAATCCAGTGTGAATCTATATTTAACCATTGATAATTTTTTCTCAGTGACCAAGCCTCTGGAAGTCAACAGCATCTAATTTTAATTATTTTTTTAATTGGCCAATGAGGAATGGTCATTCTAATGAATGGATTCCTCCTGCCAACCTATCAATAACTGTCTCCTGTCTCCCCCTTAGTAAGGGTGCTTCCACAGCTGACATTACTCACTAGTGACTCTGAAAATCTGCTGATCTCTAGACTTAAATGGCTTCAAAAGCCATTGGGTTTCTTTTGTAAGCCTCATGGAGTTAGCTTTTCCTTTTCTTTATATTTCTGCTAAAGGATGACAAGCATATTTACCATGAAAGGCATTTGTGAATCTAAGTCGTAACTCTAAAAGAGAAATGAGTTGGAAAAGATATGAAAAAAGGAGTTAAGAGGTTGTTAGAATATGAAAGTTTATTGAATTCTGAAGTCAAGCAGTAGAAATGTAGACAGAAAGGATGAGGTGCACGGTAGAGAGAAGATAATAACCTGAGTTTGTGGATAATTTGGAAAGTTTCTTTGATTCGGATTTTATCAACACAGAGCTAGGTAGATAAGAAGCACATAATTAATACTGTTTTATATCCTCTGCCAAGATTAGTTGCTGAGACGAGAGACAATTTGGGGTATTAATGATCACTTACTCTGTAAAAATATTCACTAGCCATTCATTTTAACTGCTTTTGAAAAATATTTCTTGCAGGAGTGGTACTTAAATCAAACTGTGAACTTAGTTTAAATGGGGGTCAAACCTTGGTATCAAATGAGATTTCATAACAGTTAAAAAATTTAAGTATTTTAAAAATAATAACTCCACTGGCTCTGTAGTCCCAGAGTAAAAATATGAAATAGTTCCCCTTTACTGGTGTGCTATATATGTTTTCTGAGGCCAAAAGGAAGATTGTAGATTAATTTCTAAAGACTGCAGGATTTGCATTGCTGTTTGTTTGTTTCTTCCACCTTCTAATTTTACTATGTTGTAAGATTACTCTCTGATTAACTGGATACATTAGAGGTAACACAACATTGGGTTATCAGTGAAAACTTGCATTCACATTACTTGATGAAGGCACAAGTAGATTAAATAACTCACCCTGAATAGCCAACACATCATAAGCCTTGTCAAATTTAGAATTAATTATATCTTTAAATAAAATTGTAATCCCTATCTAGATGACAAAAATCTCAACTCTTAGTGAGGGACTTAAAATAATTTAAAATGCCTGATGTTCTACATATGAAACCAATATATTATACTGTAACATTTAATTATTATGATAGATTTATAGATAATAGTGATATTAAGTAATTGAGAATGATACCACCTGGAAAAAGCTTATTAAAAAAGAAGCATTGGGTGTATAATACCTGTTTGGAGGTTTCCTTCATTAAAAAAATTATCTGCATC
The DNA here is from genome assembly GCA_028646485.1 of Cryptoprocta ferox. Classification (NCBI taxonomy): domain Eukaryota; kingdom Metazoa; phylum Chordata; class Mammalia; order Carnivora; family Eupleridae; genus Cryptoprocta; species Cryptoprocta ferox. The sequence goes on from CM053573.1 coordinate 112,181,745, forward strand.
TTCAATGATGGCATGGCTATTACATAATCATAAAACAAACCTGCCTGGGAAAAGCTTTGGGTTAAGTTCAATATGATACAAACAAGAATCAGTTGTGAGTCTCAATTTAAGGAACTCATAGTCTAGTTGGATACACAGTGACATGCAAAATTTACCCAAGTATAAAAGGATAAGTGCTGTAATAAAGCTATAAAAAATGGTGTCAGTTGGGGGAAAGGATTTATTTATTTCTTCTGGTTTATGCATTCTTACTTTGGTTTGCAACTGCAATGTCTGAATCAGTATATCTCAATGCTGACTGCCCAGTATAATCGCTTGGGGAAAATTTTTTAAAAAATGTATAGGCACCACAACTAGAATTATGAGGACAATTACCTCAATAAATGATGTTGGGAAAATTGGGCAACCACATGTAAAAGAATGAAACTGGACCACCATTTTACATCATATACAGAAATTAGCTCAAAATGGATTAAAAATTTGAATGGAAGAACTAAAGCCATTTCCTGGAAGACAAGGTAGGTGACAAGCTCCTTGACATTGATCTTGCTGATGAATTTTTGGATTTGATACCAAAAGCAAAGAGAAACAAGTGTGATTACATCATACTGAAAATAGTCTGCACAAGGAAACCATCAACAAAAGGAAAAGGCAACCTACCAAATGGGAGAAAATTTTTGCTAATTATATATCTGACGAGGTTAATATCCAAAGTATATAAAGAGCTCATACACCCTAAGAGCAAACAAACAAAAAAAGAAAAAATAACAAAAACAAAACAAAAATAAATAACCTGGTTAAAAAAAATGGGCAGAGGATTTGAAGAGATGTTTTTCCAAAGAAGACATACAGATGGCCAATAGTTCATGAAAAGGATTCCAACAACACTAATCATAAGGGAAATGCAAATAAAAATACAGTAAGATGTTACCTCACACCTGTTCGAATGGTTATTAGGGGAAAAAAAAAAGAAGAGGTAAGATAAATAGAATGTGGAGAAAAGGGAACCCCTGTGCACTCTTGGTGGGAATGGAAACTAGTGCAGTTATGGAAAAGAGTACAGTTTCCTCAAAGTATTACAAATGAAACTACCATGCAATTCAGCAACTCCACTTCTGGGTATTACTTGAAGGAAAAGAAAAGACTAACTTGAAAAGATATCTGCAGTTCCATGCTCATTGTAGCATTATTTTTAATCCTCAAGACACGGAAACAACCTAAGTGTTCATCCATGGATGAATAAATAAAGAATATGTGATACACACACAATCACACACACACACACAATGAAATATTATTCAGCCATAAAGAAGAAGAAAATCTTATCATACGTGACAGTAATGGATTTACTACATACTATTATGCTAACTGAAGTAAGTCAGAGAAAAGCAAATATCATATGATTTCATTTATGTGTGAAATCCAAAAAATAAAACAAAAGAAAAAAACCTCATAGAAACAGAAAACAGGCTGGAGGTTGCTAGAGGCAGTGTGAGGGATTGGGCAACAGGTGAAATGGGTGAAGTTTATCAAAAGGTACAAACATCCAATTGTAAGATAAATGTATAGCATGGCGACTACAGTTAATAATATTGTATGTATATTTGAAAGTTGGTAAGAGAGTAGCTCTCATTATAAGAAAAAAATCTGTAACTGTGTGTGATGATGAACATTAACTGGATTTATTTTGGTGATCATTTATCAGTATATACAATATTGAATCATTATGTAGTATACCCAAACCTAATATAATGTTATATGTCAATATATCTCAATTTTTTTAAATGCACACATACACACAAAAAAAGAAAATTCATCTAGTAATGGAATGACCCCAACTTCTAAGTCAACTTGCTAATCAACAAGACTTTAATAGCTTAGCTGTGATCCTGGCAATTCCCAGGCCCACCTAATGGCATGTGCTAACCAGTTCTAGGGGCTAATCCCTAATGGACTGGCATGGAGGGCAATAACAATAGACTCACCAGGTTGTCCAGCATCCTCACGAGGGCCTCCAACTAGTACTCCCTCAGCTGGCTCTTCTTCATTAGTGCAAAGGTGCTCCTTGCCCACTGCACTGTGCTTACCTTGTGGAGATTGTGCTTCTGCTCTTCAGGAGTATGAAGTTGTCTGTCCCCTCCAGCACTGGACATGGTAGACTCCTACAGCAAAGAGCAGGGAGGCCTGAGCTCAGGAGTGTGCACACACAAATATACCCATCCACTCACCTATGATCATGTGTGTAACAGGAGAGCAGGGACGAGGTAGGGTCATAAACAGAAATGTCTGAAAAACTGAGCTGTATCAGGTTTATTCCACCCAGAGGAGAAGTCTCATTGGGTATGTGCCCATTTTTCAGGGAAAGAGGTATTAGTAGTATCTTTCTTAATGTCAGTTCTTAGAGACTACAGAGAAGGAGATTAAGATTGTTAAACCTTATGAAGAGAAACAATACAAAGGACTGAAAGTGTACCTAGGATTAAATAAAGGAAAAAAGGTATATGCCTCATCACTAGAATTATGAGTCAGTGGTGAGAAATGAACCTAGGTATTTTGAAAAGATTTTCAAGTGATTCTACTATGAAGCCAAGATTAAAACCACTGGAACACATATTTATCAAACACCACACTAAGTGAATACATATCAAAAAATACCCTAAGGATCCCATCATACAGATTCATTTCAATGCCATAATAAGGATAAAGAATAATGAAAACAAATATTGCAAAATATATGCAAATTAACAAATCCTATTTCTTATGTAACAACGTCTTAAGATAACATTATATCTTTCTCAAAGCCCCGTCTCATCTCAAAGTAAAAGGCAAATTCCTTTCAATGGTGCAGTATTAGTTAGGTAATGTAATGCTAGAGGCTATAGCAAAGAGAGCCAGAAATGCATAATGGCTCAAAAGTGATAGACGTTTACTTTTTCTTCTCGTATGTTTATGATATGACATATGTTTATAAGTGGAAGCTGATTTCTTCTCCATGGTAGCTCAAGGACACAAACCCAATCTTGTGCCCCCACCTTCTTGAGCATGCGGCTTCCATGGTCACTGTGCTCATTTGTCTCAAGGAAGCAAATAGGGACAGAGAATGATGCCCAAACCGGGAGATATATTTTATTTTATTATTTCATTTCATTCCAATTCCAGGATAGTTAACATACAGTGTTATACTAGTTTCATGTGCGCAATATAGTGATTCAACATTTCCATACAACATCCAGTGTTGATCACAAGTGCACTCCTTAATCCCTATCATTTATTTCACCCATCCCCCCATGCACCCAACTCCCCTCTGGCAACCATCAGTTTATTCTCAAGTTAAGAGTCTGTTTCTTGACTCATTTCTCTCTTTTCTTCCCTTGCTCATTTGTTTTGTTTCTTAAATACCACATATGAGTGAAATCTTATGGTATTTGTCTTTCTTTGACTTATTTCACTTGGCATTATACTCTCTAGCTCCCTCTATGTTGTTGAAATGGCAAGATTTCATTCTTTTTTTGACTGAATAATATTCCAGTGTGTGTGTGTGTGTGTGTGTGTGTGTGTATACACCACATCTTCTTTATCCATTCATCTGCCCATTTTTTAATTTAATTATTTTGTTTTGAAGCACTGATTTGTATAAATTCTTAACATATTTTGGATACTAACCCTTTATCAGACATGTCATTTGCAAATATCTTCTCCCATTCGTAACATTACCTTTCAGTTTTGTTGATTGTTTCCTTCACTGTGCAGGAGTTTTTTATAACCTGAGAGATTTTTATAAGCTAGGGCTCACCTTACCTCACATTCTACTGAGTGTAAGTCAGTCACATGGCTACATCTGATGGCAAAGAAAACTGGGAATGTAGTCTTTGTGCCCAGTGAGGGGAGAAATTTACTTTGGTGAATAGTTTGTGACAAAGGTCCCAAGGCCTTATATGTTCTGGTTCAACCCCAACTCTCTGGCCTGTTTTCCTATCATTCTCCCCTTTAGATACTCAACCTCTCTGCATTGGCCTCCTTACCTTCCTCAAGTAATCTGAATGTTTGATGCATTGTGTTTAATGCTCCCTATACCCTGAATGCCCATCTCCAGGACCACCAACATGACATCCACCCTCGAGTTGTCACACATTACTCAGATGTCACTCAATTAGCAAGACTTTCTCTGATTGTTTAATATAAAATAGACATTACAACAACTAATACTTTCTATTATTCCTTATTATCCATTATTTTCCTCCACAGAACTAATATCTATTTGCTTATTTATTCTTTTGTCCATATTTTCTACTGCTTTATCCATAAGCCCTTAAGTATATAGTAATCATTCACTAAATTATTACTAAAATTATGAATAAAAGAATGGATTAATACATATATCTATTACCTGAGCCTACCAATGTCAACATTATTTTGGCGATTTCAATATTATAATTACTGAAAAAATAGGGATATATTACCAAATGGCCTCTGCCTCCTCCAAATACCCACCGACCAAACTGGAAGCTTCTCCTTCAGTAGTTCCTCCAACAGCTAGCAAGGTGGAAGAGTAGCTGAAACCTTATTTTGAATAAAATGGCCTAGGGTTGAGAGTAATGAGTCGATGGAGTTGAGGTTAGTATATGTGCTGCCAAAGCAAATACGATGGAGTTGAGGTTAAACAGATTAAATGCATAACTATGAAACAGTTCTTTATTTTAAATTAGAATTTGCCCCAAATTTCTTTGTAAACCGTTTGGGCTGGTTTCAAAAGCCTATTTACTAAAGCAGACAATCCCAGATCAATCAAAAGACTACATGCACAGTCCTCAAATGAGTGTCTCTGTGAAAGACTATGTGTATTGCAGTAGAGAAGTAGATTTGCATTCTTCTGATGGTTTATCTAATTTAAAATGAATACAAGATTTTAAGAGATGAAAATTTACTGTAGTACATGCACATCCACATTTTACATATCATGTGCTAAAATAATTAGACCATAATATATTGAGGGGAACACATATTTTTCAGCTTTGATTTACTATTCCTCAGAGCAATGAGAGATAAGTGAATGAAATCAGAATACCAGCACATTATGGTTTCTAACATTTAATATAATTCCTGGAAGAATTAGCTTCTAAATTAACCACAAAACACTGTATTTTTATATTGTCTTTTAAATAAATATGTTCATGTGATTATTATATTATTATTTCTCAAACTCTCAAATTTTTAGCTTGTCTGTTTTTATGGTAATACATAGTAATAACTGAATAATCTTTCTCCTTAGTCCACACTGACAGAATCCACAAGGAAGACATGCAGCTACCAACCTTCGTGAGCGTGACTCAAAAATCAGCTCTCTGAAGAGACCAAATTTTATTCCATACATTTTATAATTTTAAATATATTTTTTCTTTAATCATTTATTTGCTATCTTATTATTCCTCATGAAAAGAATACTTCTTAAGCCTTTTCTTATGCACATGATTTGTTTGGGAAGGCATAAATGAAATCTTGAAGGGATAGTCTCTGTCAACGACTTTTAATTTAGTCATAAAACCTTTCAAAGACCACTCTGTGCAAAGTAATGGGGAGTCATTGAGCAATTTTAGGAAGAAGGGTGACATGCATAGACCTGTATTTTTGAAAGTTCCTTCTTTCAGAATAGTGCCTATAGGGAAGGGAACTAGAAGAAAATAAGACCAGTATGGCCTTGGAATAACCTAGATTTTTTAAAGTGGACAGTTCCTGGACAATTCTCATTGTGATGTGAATTGAGAAGTAAATGGAATCAGAAGCTATATGTTTGTAAAGGAGAAATAGTGGGTGATTAATTGAGTAAGGCTTGTCATGGTATGTGCCTGGCTCCTGGTCAGCTTTCATGTGGCTGACTCAAACAGACTCCCACTCTCATTTAAAAACATTTCCATGGTTTTGATCTCAGGCACAGTTTGCCCAAAGGCCTAGAAAGAGAAGAGGCATTTTTTTCTTATCTGGTTTAAGAGTTACTTCATTTCCTACCACACAATTGCCCCTTTTCCAGGATTTGACAGTGGGAACATCTACTATCTTCAAGGGAAACTCTACCCACTCACATAAAGAGCTATTGAGTCCTATGGCCCTTGGGTGAAAGATAATCAGATTAATTGACCATATGCTTCCAAGAGTCCGGATTATGAAGTCTCAAATGAGAGCAGATGTGGCACGGCCGCAAACAGCTCCAGGTAGCACTGTGCCAAGCTCAGGACAGTTGTTTTTCATTCTTTCTGTTGGCAAGAGATGAAAAGATACTCTAGCCTGCACACAATCTGGACTGCCACATGATCTCCACTCAATCTCCTGTGACCAAGTGCTTACATAAGGACTCACATGTCCAAAGAGGAAATTTTTTCTTCCTTTTAGTTAAAGTCAATCTAAATATAGATGGGAAGAGAAGAAATTTGCTGCATTCATGGTATATAATTGTGCTAAAGAAACACCCAATTCATATTTCTACATAAATTTCACCACATGCACCATATCTCAGTCCAAAGTAACTGAATTTGGATTTGATCTGGGTCAGGTCTGGAGTGAAAATTTCCACCAAATGGTTGCACTCTTGCCTTATAAATGCAAACATAAAAGACATATTAATGAACTTAGATAATGCTAAGAGCACTTTGCCTCAAATATAATTTCAAGCCTGACCTCTGGGGGTAGAAACTGCTTGTTTCTTTCAAAATGTCCATTTTAAGTCCTAGGCTACACCAAGCATGCTGTTATATTAATTAACACATTCAGTTGGATATCTAAAATTAAGAGAGCTTGATAGAATCCATGCCACCCATCACAGATATTCTCACTTACAAACCAACCATTGTTTGTGGGGTTTGTATGTGTGCATGCTTTTTCCCTTTTAGGGGTTCTCTCAGTGATTGCATTTATTTTGTTCATTCTCAATATCCTAACAAAAAATCCTGTTTAGTCCACTCTTATATGTCTACTCCTAATGCCACTGGTCTAAAGCATGGCTTTTTAATTTTTTTAAGTCTTTTTCAACTTTATTTTGAGAGAGACAGAGAGGGAGCATGAGTGGGAAAGGGGCAGAGAGAGAGGTGAGAGAAAATCCCAGGCAGGCTCTGTGCTGACAGCTCCTAGCCTGACACAGGGCTCAATCCCATGAACCATGAGATCGTGACCTGAGCAGAAACCAAGAGTTGGACTCCTAAATGAGCCATCTAGGCACCCCAGCTTTTTAATTTTACTTTTTCATTTTTTAAATATTTTTAATGTTTATTCTTTTTTTTTTAGACAGAGAGAGAGAGAGAGAGAGAGAGAATAAACAGGGGAGGGGCAGAGAGAGAGGGCGACACAGAATCTGAAGTAGGCTCCAGGCTTGGAGCTGTCAGTTCAGAGCCCAATGCGGGGCTCAAACTCACAAACCATGAGATCATGACCTGAGCCAAAGTCTGATGCTTAACCAGCTGAGCCACCCAGGAGCCTCGGGCTTTTAAATTTTTTTTAATGAAACCCATATTCTAGCCTCCTAAATAACCTCCTCAATGTCATTTTATCCAGTAGCCCTCCTTATCCCTCATACTGCTACTTGAGTTATTTATGTAAAAGCAGTTGAGATTATGTCACTTGCATGTATCCCATACCCATTTTACAAAAGAATGTTGAGGGTCTTCAAGGGCCTTGTCAGGTCCCAGTCAGGGTTCTCTGTGATGAGTAAAGCTGTTTGGTGTCAGCTACAAAAGAGTAGTGGAGATTGTAGCTGAAGATTACAAACCATCACCGTAATGATGCAAATATTTTCAAGACATCTTTAGGTCACGTTAAACAACCATACAGACTAGATAGAGTCACTTGGCCTTCCATATGCAATCTCTGGACCTAGAAAACTTAGAAAATTCTTCCTTATCTCTCTTCTTACTATATATTTTCACCAGGCCAGACTGTCTTCATAAGTCTGTCCTCATACGCCTTCATGTATTAATTCACAAATGTTCTAGAGCTAAGAATGGCCTCTCCACCTCTATAACTATAGCAATTAAGTTAAATTGAGTTAAAATAAAGCTCTGTTCTTGAAACAGTCCATGATTTCAGAACTAGAACTCATTGTGTCTGATCAGGAATTCTCTATATCTTATCATTTACTAATTACTCAAGTAATTATTAGTATTATTTTTAATTTACTCATGCATCCCTTTTCCTCACTATGAATCGAATGCTCTGGCTCTCAGGAAATATATGTGGTCATCTTGGGTCATTCTCATTCTCAGACATAGGATCTTCAAAATAGCAGGCCCTCAGTAAATTTTTGTGAAAACAAATTTGTGGAATAGAAACATTTCAGTGGTTAAATTCATGACTTTTGAACCCAAAAGAATTTGGGCTTTATTTATAAGATTCCACTTAGATGAATAAATCTGACCTGTTATCAAAATTCTCAGTCTCAATTTGTTCAGCTCCGAAATAATGATAATAAAACAGACATTACATAGTTGATATAAGAAACTGTCATAATCTAGAACATATATATAATCCACGGCATGTAGTATATGCTTAGTAAATAGTGGCTTTTATTACTATTATTAACCTTTGTTCACATAAAACGACTTTTCTTTTGGATTTTTCACCGTTGTCTCTCCAAAATTCCTCTTGATAGCATGCCTCACATTGAGCTCTTACTCATTTGTTTTAAATTAAGCTACTGCTGTATCCAAAATAAATTAAGAAATGAAGCATTGTGGGACCGAAGCACTGGATATGACTGAAGGCTAACATTGCCTGACAGAATGGACAATGCCTGATGGAAAGCCAGCAATATAATGGAAACAATTTCTAGTTGTTTGATAGCTACAGATCCATATGACAAACCAGGGAGCTATTTTATAAACTTCCATTCATTTTATAATTTAAGATATTTTCGATAGCAACTAACAGAAAATCTAACTCCAACTGGCTTAAGTAATCAAGCATAGTTAGTCTAGTAGCTGAATAACCCCCAAGCATGCTCAGACACCAGATCCACTTTTTGGCAGTTTTATTTGTTCTGATCTTTCCTGTTTATCAGCTTCCTGCTCATGCTTTCTCAAGGAAGCAAATAACTTGAGGCAGCTTTAATTCTACATCTACAAAACGTGCATTTTTAGAGAAGACAGGGCATCCTTCACTGTTATCATCACTATTGAATGTTGTTTCTGGGCTCTACTCTGATTGGGGCAGGACAGATGATGACCCATCCTCTGAACCAATCAGTGAGGCTAGTGAGGCCATCTTAAGCTAATAGCCAATTAGCTTAGGTGAGCCAAGGCCAGTCCAGCAACTGGAGTTAGGTCAGTGTAATTAAAATAACTGGCTGTTACACAATGGTAAGAGTAAAATGGAGAATTCTGGGAAGATAATCACTATCTCATAAATGTGCGTGCATGTGTGTGTGTAAGATGCGTGTGTGTGTCCACCAAGACTGTCGTTTAATTTTTCACTAACCATCTGAGTCTGGTTTAGTTGTAATCAGTACCATATGATTTCAACTCTCCCTCTCAAATCTTATAAAGATTTCCTTTTATATAATATGGATCCAAAAACCAGTTCTCAGAACATTTTTCAGTGTAAAATTCTATCTTTAAAATTCACCATTCCAGTTTTATATACATTGACTTTTTTATTCTTTTATTTACCTGAATTTCATTAATAAAGAATCTAAAGTGTTTATGTGCTTTTTAATTAGTAAGTATTACAGACTTTACAAATAATATTTCATTGGAGAAACAAGTCACTAGCAATCAGTTATAAAACAAGAAGGTACAGAAAACTTTCCTTTTCTTAACATTAAAATCCAAATAAAGCAGACCTTAGTCAATGGTTCCTAACTGTGGGTTAGGAACTGTTGGTTAGAAATAGTTACAAACTGTTGACAGCATTAAAGCCAACTCAGAATGCCTGGGGGAAAAATGTGATATCTTTTTTATCATGAGAATATACTCAAACAGTCAGAAATCTAAGACTCAGTGGCTTAACCACTTAGTAAACCAGAATCTTTGGAACCCAAAGCGTATCATCTTGTTCATTTAGAAAAGTTGTACATTTAGAAAAGTAAATAATGGTTGATCTCAAGGTTCTGTGTTTGTTTACACATGTTTTGATCTCTTTTGACAGAATATAGTGGATCAATGTTGGTTTTAAAATTAACATTGTGGTCTCTCAGTACAGGTTTCTACATTTACATCATAATGATAAATAAATGAGGGGTAAACAACATGATATTGCTGCTTGTCTACACTATTCAACCATGACCCTAGTCAATCTATGAGTATTTTGACACATTGGTATAAATATTTTCAATTGTTAGGCACCTGGGTGGCTCAGTCAGTTAAGCATCTGACTTCAGCTCAGGTCATGATCTCACAGTTCGTGAGTTCAAGCCCTGCATCAGGGTGTGTGCTGACAGCTCAGAGCCTGGAGCCTGTTTCAGATTCTGTGTCTCCCTCTCCCTGCCCCTCCCCTGCTCACACTCTGTCTCTCTCTCAAAAATAAACATTTTTAAAAAGTTAAATCTTTTTTTCAATTGTTGTCATTTATGAAAGGTGTGCTGTTTCTGTTCATTTATTTTCCAGATATTAGAAAGATTTACTGACTTTGCAGATCTGGATTTCAGAAGTGAATCTCTACTAGCATCTTTTCCAAAACATATTATCACCATCAATTCCAAAGTAATATATACTTTTGTAAAGAAGATGGTCCCAATTGTAAGGAATAGTGCCAAAATCTGGAATATAGAGAATAGTGGGGAAATCGTTGCACACTGGTCAAAGAAAGATTGTTCACAGTCCCACAATGGGCCACTGAGTTCTTCAAAGGTAAATAAAATATCGTTTGAGTATGTTTTCCTGCTCAAATAATAGCTCATTTTTTTAGTGCCAAACTGCCTAAAGAGCTATGTTGTTATCATATTTTCCAAAATTCATGTTAATTAAACCAACAAACTAAGGCCATTGTAAATCAAAGCTCTGCTGGGGTAAGATTACATTCTTAAATATTTCAGTAGTTACATAAATTAAAATGTATTTAATTTTAAAATTTATCTTAAATATTTTAAATTTAAATATTTAAATTTTACTGAGATGTGTATTTAAAAATTTATGTGATCATCTTAAATTTAAAGAAAATAAATAAATGAATAAATAAATAAAGTTAGGGGGTATATTTAAAATTTTATGTGATCATCTGAAATTTGAGATTGTAAATGAACAGGGAGAAATCTAACCATAAAAGATCCTCATGACCTCTCAGAAAGGAGTCCCAAAAGCCTGATTATTGACACTGTATCAATTCATTCAGGTATAATATTAGAAGCTCTTCTTTAGAGAAAAGAAGATAGTAGGATGGATTAAGCACATTAAAATTGAAGAGAGAGATTTTAAATTCACTGTGCTTTAGGTAAAAGTACATTGCTTATTCATTTTTGGCAGAAATCTTCGGAAGATGAGTGTGTGTATGTGTGCGTGTGTGTGTGTTTGTGACTGTGTGTGTAAGCACATACACACAAATACTAAAAGATTGTTCTGGGAATCTTTTGCCTAAGACGGACCTACTAAATAATCATCCAGCATACAACTATGAACAATTTATATGCCATTTTTTTAGTAAATGAAAAGCAAAATAATACAGTAATATGACACTCCATGGGAGCCAAAGTTAGTCATTAACTGTTGCTCCAGCAATTTCTATTTAACAAGCTCCATTAGTATTATGTTTCTGATTTCTCTCAGATGAGCAGAACAAACCAAATCAGTTGTTTCCATTTGTGCTCATTTCAAAAGAGTGTACAAAATACAACTGCAGTTCTGTTAATCAGTGAACACAGTAAAATTTGGGGCTTCTGTTCCAGAGGGGGGAATAATTTTTTATTTAATTTACTGTCGATCATTCATTTTATGCAAACTTACTATGAATATATCTTGAGTCAGTGTGGCCTAGACATGAAAGTAGCAAACCGGCTTACAATAGATTCCTTGGATGCTAGGTGGGGAGAAAGAGAATATGTTTATAAATGCTGCAGGAGTTATCAGAAGTTCAGATATTTATAAACAGTGGGGGAAAAAAGTTTTCTAAACAGCATTCAAACTGGACAGACTCTTTCTGAAAGCCAGACTTACATAGACTGGAAAAAAAACTCCAAAACTTTGTATTCAATATATAAACTGGAAGTAGTCTTGCGATCACAAGCTACAGATTTGTACAATCCCACTTTACACCACTACCTTCACTTTGACCACAACAGCCTCTCTCTCCCTTCTCTGCCATCACCACCACGACAGGGGGATAGATAGTGAGGTATAGACGGGAGAGAATCAGAGCAGAAGTGAATCAGAGTCAAAGAGAACAGCCGTAGCTGAACATAGAACAAACACTGAGAGAAGGAATTTCTCAGGTCTCAGGAAGTAGACATTTTTTAGAACATGTATCACAGGAATATGAAGCTTCTTGAATCCCAGCATCTTGTGGATTGGAGTCATTAGGGATGAGAAAAGCCAGAGACAAAAATAATGCCGAGGAATCACCCCTTAACTAAATTCAGATGTTTGAATAATTGCATGTCAAAGGAACCGTTTCTGCAATTTCTGGAGAAAACAATGCATACAAGAAAACTGTCATTTGACACAAATGGACATGGAAGGTGGAAATTTGGGGGTCCTTTTGAGCAATGTTATAAATTGACATAATCAGGAAAGAAATCTTGACGAAGGTAAAAAGTTCCCATTTCTCTGAGGTTCCCATTTCTTAGAGAAAGAGGAGGGAAAATTGGTGAAGGAGAGAGAGCAAAACAATCAATAAGGAAACCAACCAGGATGGTGTGTCTCTGAGACTAAGAGAGGGCAGTATAAAAGAATCATGTACTTTTTAGGATGGCAGGGGTCACTACTGGTCACTCATCCCCACAAGTAGACCTTGTGAATACTCAAGACACAGACATTGTGAGAGGCTGTGAGGGCTTGATATTTCTCAGTAACTTGAGTAACAAAACGTCGTATTTGTTTTCACAAGATGAATGATTCAGTCGCTTTAGTGTCTCCTAAATACATTTCTGAGGATCCACAATAAATCAATCATCAAAAACAGCATATGCCCTTCTGAAGTACTCCTGAGTGCTGCTAACTGTGGACGGCATTACAAAGCCATGTGGTCATGAATTATGCTGCATTATATGTTCCAGAACCATCTTTTTGCGTTGCATAGCTGTCTAAATATAACGTAGTGCATCAGTGGGCAAACAATGATGTGAACCAAGATTAAACACGCAATGTGTTCCCTTCATTGTCTTGAACTACTTTTTAGATGTGCTGTAGCAACAAGCTGAGTCCAGGCATCTGATAGACAGGACAGCTGAGCAGGCCAGTCAGCAATTCTGGCACTATCATATTGCAGGTGCAGGAATGAAACTCAAATACTTGAGAACAGTTGCCTTTGGGCCAGCAATGAACTTGACCTCATTTCAGATAGCAGCTTTTCCTTCTCACCCACAGCACAGCTGAAGTTTAGAATAGAATTCATTTAGCTCAGCTTTCAAAAACAAATGGATTCAAAGCCTACTTTCCTAAGTTTCTTTTGAAGACAAAATGTCGGGAGTGTTTTCTTTGTTGTTTAAAAAGTTTATGAAGAATTAATTACCTAGATTTTCTCTTCAACAAGTGAGAATAAACTCTGTGTTTAAGTATAACCTTTATTTCCAGGTACATTAAGTGCTTTGTGAAATTTTAGAAGCATTTGCTTGGATGTTATTTTCTTTTTATTCTGATAAGATGTAGTCCTTGAACTGTTCAGTTCAAAAATGTGTCCTCAGCAACTGCAATCTTTTTTATTGAGATGTATCTGACATCTCCTCAAAATTGGAAATAAAATGCATAAATATTAACTATGTATTTAAGAGATCTGAAAAAAAAAAGGGAAAGTCACTTAACTCTGAAGATAACAACTTGCCGAAAATATATCTTACCCCATCATACGGTGAAGAAGTACTTGGTGAAGTACTTTATTAAACTGAAGATTTTACATCATTTACAGATGAAAATAATCGTGCGAGTACAAGCCACTCAGTTCAGATCCCAAAGTGTTTAAATGGAAATGGCGATGGGAAAACTGTGAAATACCACTCGAAGGGATGATTGATGGGCTAGGAGAAGACGTGACATGGTCCCCGTGAGTCTACGGAGGGAAGAAGTGACTTTGCATTCAAAAGCATTTGGACAACCCTCTGTTTTATCCCTCTAACCTTTAGTATACAGAGAACATTGGATTTGCCAGAGAAGAGAGACACCAACACCTTACTTTTTATTTTTAATTAATGTGGCATTGCTTCTTTATATGATTGCTACACCCTATGTCCATATATCCTCACGGTGACTCCCTCTTTCTTAGCAACCCCCACTCCTGATTCATATTTTTTACCACCAAACATGATTATCCTACACTGGGCCTGATCATGTTCTAAGTCTAGGTCATTAAATGAGGAAATAATTTTTGGTCCCTAATTTGTACAAAGAATAGGGCGAGGAGTTTCCTGTGATAGGTGGATAACTAAGCATGATCTCTGCTTCCAAAAAGATGGTCAACCGAAGAGAATATAATCTCTGCACAAAAAATATATAAAGACAAACCATTCAAAGGGACAATGAGATGGGGTAAGGGAGAATCACAATTCTAGGATGTCATCATGAAGAGCTCCTATGTGGGCTCTGAAGGACTGTATGAGACTGTCAAGCAGGAGTTGAAGTGGCAGCAAAGGTAAGACTTTTCCAAAAAAAAGAAAACAGAATGATCAAATGCTCAAAAGCAGAAAAAAGTGTAGGAAATTCTGACAGTGCATTAAAAGGAGAGGAACTTCTCTATGGGCTAATCTGTTTATGATATCTTTTTCCTCACTCTACTCATTCTTTAAGACTTAGCTCATAAATCATCTCCTCAAAGAAGTCTCAGACAATAGACACCACCTGTCCAACTACGTATTTCTGTAATATACATTTCTGTCGTATGTTGTGTTGTATACTCTCAGTACATAATTGATTTAGTAACTATATTGTAAATCCTGAAAGTGCAGAGTTTGTGGCTTCATCCTCTCTGTTTCTTGAACCTATAGTCCAGTGTCTGGTACTTTGTAAACATCTGTTCAGCTAATGGATGATTGAATGCTCAAATACTTTATATTAAGATCCATATCAATATCCATCATCATTTAACTCCTAGAGCATTTTTTCAAGAGACAGATTTTATGTGTCATATTCAGAAATACTTTTGTTCAAAGCAAGTCTTTACTCTCAAAGATAAAGAATTTGTTCTACATCTACAGCAAGCACTTATATAAGCATAGTTCTAGACTAAATACAATAGCATGTTAAGTTAAAACACTTAACTTTATGCTGAAAATTTTATTTTTAAGACATAATGCTCCATATTAAGGCTGCATTAAAATCTTGTGTGTGCGTACATATACTGTTTACTTATTTTTGAGAGAGAGAAAGAGCATACATGGGGGAGGGGCAGAGAGAGAGGAAGACACAGGATCCAAAGCAGGCTCCAGGCTCTGAGCTGTCAGCACAGAGCCCCACATGGGGCTCAAACTCACAACCTGTGAGAATGACCTGAGCCAACGTTGGATGGACACTTAACCAACTGAGCTACCTAGGCACCCATGGCTGCATTCAGTGCATCTATTCCCCCTTTGGGATTCTGAATGTTGCAACCCCTATCCAGTACCACTTATAGGACTATGATAACAGTAACTGACATCAGGAAAAATGCAACAAAACTAAGGCACAATGTGTTGAGAATAACAATATTTGGAATTAAAGGTGAAGGTGCTGACAGCTGATTTCTTCCTTGAATAAGATATACAGACTCTTCTGTTTCAATACTTAAAAATAATTAAAATTTTTATGACATCAATGCCTTATATTGCTAGTTGTAACGGTTAGAGACTTTTTTTTTCCTCTCCGGAGTTAAAGCAACCTAAAGTGCACTAATGACTCAGCCCTTAAATTTAAGTTTTAGTTTTTGGCTTTTTATTTTTAATCCTACCAATCTTGCATTAATTTTTAATTATACAGTATTAATATTCATTAACATACTCTAATATTAAAGCATTTAAACAATGCAGCCATAGTGAATATCCCCTTTGATTACCAATTCAGTCCCTTCCCCAGATATAACCACTAGCATCATTTTGCTGTATGTCCTCCAAGAATTTGTTTTTAATGCTTTAAATCCCTCCAAAGTACCCACAGAGCTCGCGTGTGTTCATGTATTTTACATAATGGTGTCATACTGTAGATATTATTCTGCCCTTGGTTGTTTTTTATTTAATGTCTTACAGCTCTTCTCATCAATACATATGGATCTATCTTCTGCTATTTACTCCTGTTTAGTATTCCATAGTGCGGCTCTCCTATACTTCACATAGCCATTTCCCTGTGATAGATATTCCCATCATTTTGATGAATGATGGATTAAATGGTATGTTTATTTATGCCAAATTACCCTCCGAAATCTTTATCAATTTTTAATCCCACTTGACAGTCTATGAAAGTATTCCATTAAAATATTAGTCAATTTTCTATTATAAGTATTATAATCATCCGCCTCACATACTTTCATTTGTCCTTTGATTCTATATATCAGAGTATTTTCTTATACCAAGTTTTAAAAATTTATGCAATTTAATGAATATTTTTTCCATTCATTCTGATATTTTGTAGCTTATTTAAGAATGCCTTAACTACTCCCAGATTCTATAGTCTCAATGATTCCTTTTAACATTTTTATGATTTTACTCCATTTAAAATCTTTTGAAAACATATTCAATTAATGATGTAATTATTTTTCTCAAATGATAAACAATTGCTACAGCAAACATAATAATCTCTTCTGTTAGAGTCTAAAATCATCATCTTAAATGAAACGGAAAAAAAGCATAGACAAAATTTTGTCTTAAGTGAAGGAAATTACATGAAATATCCCTCATTGTAGCAGTTCATGCTTTTTGGCTTGAGCTCTGTTTTGGGTGGTATTATGGTGCTTGTGTACCTGTTGTCTATTTTTTTTTTAACCACTCAAAAGACACCCACATCTCTTTTCCTTTCCTGAACTTCTTACATAAAAGATTTTTGTTTTGTTTGTTTTTTAATCTATCTCTTTGGAAACAAAGTTTACCTGATTGTTTTTAACTTACTCTAAGAAGTAACTAATAGGTTAAGTCATTCTGACATATTGTGAATATTCATCTGCGTGGCCTTAACCTTTTCTATTTTATTTTTTGTGTTATGCTGATCAGTACAGTTAAGTCTTACAGAATTTGGATGCAAAACTCACACCCATATTTTCTCTCTGTCCTAGGTTTCCCTCTCTCCAAATAAGACAAAAATGAAAATACTCATGTGCTTTTACCAATCTTCTCTTTTTTCACAAATGTTCTAAATTCCACAGAGTTCCAGCAACCTCGTTGTCATTGAAGTCTGGTATTTAATTCCAGGTTGCTATTAAGTTTACATTTGTTAAAAAGATAAATTAACACATGTTTCAGAATACTTTATTTTAAAATGAAATGTAAAACAAGGGCATCTATGCGGCTCAATGGGTTAAGTCCAACTCTTGATTTTGGCTCAGGTCACAATCGCACAGTTGGAGAGATGGAGCCCTGGTGGGGCTCCCCACTTACACCATGGAGCCTGGTTGGGATTCTCTTTCTCTCTCTCTCTGCTCCTCTCTAGTGTGCACACACACACACACACACACTCTCTCTCTCTCTCTCTCTCTCTAAAATAAATAAACATTTTTAAAAAATTAAAAATTAAAATTAAATGTAAAACAAAAGTGTTTAATGGTTTTTTTTGTACACTGTTACATATATCACATTTACTTTCTTTTTTTCTTTTTACTCAAGTATGACCTGTAGAAATTTTGCAATAAGTTTCCTCCCTCAGAACTTTTACTGTTTCTCTACCTTTCCTTCCAAATGAGATTACCAATGAGAAGTCTGAATAATCGGATTTTCATTTTTTAAAGGAAATCTGTTAATTCCCACTGGAGTGGATTGGAGTTCATATTTAATACTCAGTACTCTGAAATTTCCTCCAAAATATGTCTAGGGATGAATCTCTTTCAAATCCATTCTATTCAGTCCTTGGTAGAGCCTTTCAATCTAAGGATTTTGGCTTTATCATAAGCTGGAGGAATTTTTTATTACTTTTTTAAATGTTTCCTCCCTTCCAGTCCTTGATTATTTAAAGGACATTCTGTTTGATGAATATTGGTTCATCCAAATTATTCTGTGTCTTTTAAATTTCCTTTCATGCTTCTCATCTGAGCTAACTATTTTAGTTTACTGATTTATTTCTACTACTTTCTGTGATCATTCCAGGCTATCCAATGCCCTGTTGTTCCTAGTGTTCCCTCCATTCTAGCAGGTCCATATATTTCAGGGATCAGCCTCTTCAAATGTGCCACACTCTGCTGTCAATAACTGATTCATTCCTCACAACACTGAGTCCTGCCGGAATTGCTGTGATTCCATTACCCTGTTTTCCTGTGAGAACAGAATGTATAGGCAGAGTAAAAATGGAAAGTGAGATAATCATGCTCCCATTACATAAGTCATATCTTTTACTCTAATTTTAATCCTACTCAGCTCAACAGTGACCCTTTGATAATTCTAGAGGGTTGTGTGAATTTTGCAGAAATGTGCAGAAAGCAAGTGTGTGAGAGAAAAAAGTCATGCAATTGCAAGTGCAGGTGACAGCAAGTGACAGAAATTTGAAAGAATATTTGATTGTACTTGAGCTAATGGTGATATTGATTTCATGCTCCAATAGACCCTAAAGGACAAGGCGGCGTAATGGTATTTCATTTCCATTTAACATTATGGGTGTAATACAAGTCAAGGCACTTTTGCTTTTTAATGCCTTTTTTATAAGTAAGGTGAATTGAAGATATAGAAAAGGATCATATATAAATCATATTTAGTTGAGGTGCATGAGTGCTTCTTCATAGAAATACCATATAAATTGACTATCATTATTATTAAAAATACTTCACAAAATAACTTCGCAAACAACTTGATGCAAATTAAGAAAGGAGATATGAACAAAAATAAATACATGCATGGGCATAAAATACCAATAGTATAATAAGCCTAGACATTGTGGAGCTCTTTATCTTTAACAACAATATGACTAAAATATTTATTTAGGCTACTATGCTCTGGGTATGGTAGAAAGAGTCAGAACAAAAATAGTCACTCTTCTCAAGGAGCTTGAGGTGTACACATAGAAACAGACATTGTGCAAATAATCACAGAAAAAAAAAGGGCATAATTATAAACTGAAACTGAGTACAGTGTTAAGAAGGAAAGGAGCATTGCATGATAGTTTTTATTTTTAAAATGTTTATTTATTTTTGAGAGTGCCCATGGGTGGGAGAGGGGCAGAGAGAGAGGGAGAGAGAGAATCCCAAGCAGGCTCTGTGCCATCAACATGGAGCTCCATACAGGGCTCAAACTCAGGAACTGTGAGATAATGACCTGACCTGTAATCAAGAGTCAGATAATTAACCAACTGAGTCACCCTGTGCCCCAATAATAGTTTTTAATTCCAGAACCAGAACAGGCAGGAATATCAGAGAAAGCTTCCTTGCAGAAGTTATGTGAGCCAGTCTCAGAAAGAAGAGTAAGACATAAACAGGAGAGGGGAGGCTGGTGAGAATGCTCAAGACTAAGTACAGAATGTATAAAGGCTCCATGGCAGGAGAAAGTGGGAGGAAAACTTTAAGACTGGAGAGCAGTGAGACAGCAAGTGACACAAAAGGAGACTGGCAACTGGGCAAGAGTTCTGCAACATGCAGTACTTTGGACTTTTTCCTAGAACAATGAGGAAGAAGTGATTTCAATCAATCTGGGGAGGGGTGCGGCAGTATCTTATTTGTGCCCAGAAGACAGAACAGCAGTTAGTCTGAAGAACAAATGAGAGAAGATGCAGAGTGGATACTAGGAGACTTAACCAGGGGATACTGCAATGGTCTGGCTGAGTGAAAATTGCAGCTTGAACTCAGGGGGAATAGGGACAGAGAAGTAAATAAAAAATGTATTAAAGGTGTAAAATTGTCAGAACTTGATAATGGAGTAACTGGGAAGAGAGAGAAGCCAGTGTTGATAATTCCCAGGCTTTGGACTTGTGCAGAAGATTACAGGTGTTGAAATTCATCATCACGACAGGAAATGTTCAATTAGAAACAAGGAATAATGCTTTATCATTGCCTTGTTATTTTATTTTGGGAGAGATTATTTATAATATTGGGAATTCAGTCTCAGGACATATTGAATCTGAGATAAGACTGAAACATCCCAGAGGAGTGGAAATTTTGAAGGTGCTTTGATTCATAGGTCTGGTGCTCAGAGTGAAGATTTGGTCTGATTATGTACAATGATGAGTCATTATTTCATGGATGATAAATAATAACAAGGAAACGGATGAAATTCCCTTAAAGAGAGAGCAAAGTGAGAAGAAAGAGAGCCCCTGAAAACTGTATTCTCTGGGTCACTTACAATGACTCTTTTGAGAATGAGATGGTGTGACTCACAAAGTAGAAGAAAAACAGGAAAAGTGTGGTGTCATGGATGCTAATAGGAAGAAAGTGGGGAATGGATGATCACTTCAATCAAAAGCTGACAAGAGGTCAAATTTCCATAGAAGACTGGAAAACATCCTTTACATATAGACACATCCAGATTATTACTATCCTTGGCATGAGATGTTTTGATGGATTAATAAGGAGTATTTATATAAAAAATTAAAGAGTAGCTCAATGAGTAGCCAAGGCACACTTCACAGGAAATATTATTTCCTCCCATTTAATTACCATAAAACAAAGACTCAACTAGTTACAGCTTGGGGGTCCATAGCTAGTGTCTGAATCAATATTTGAATTCAGTCTTTCACTCAACATACTCCACATGCAAACCTTCCATATAAGTAATAGAGATTGATTTTTAAAATTATGGAGAAAACATACAAAATGGGGGACGTTACCCATACTGTCACGTTAACCATGGGTCATTCAGAGCAGAACAAAATGCATTTGTTAATATTTTTCTTGCCTGTTTTTCCATGTGTGTCTAATGCACCATCTCTCCATCTGGCTGGTTCAAGATAAGTCCTATCATTCCTCTACTGGTAAGCAGACCAAGGGAAATCAACTCTTTCAACTTGAAACCAAGTGAAACTTGAAGAGAACACCTGAGACACCTGCTTACTGGAGGAATTAGTAGTAATAACAACAAGAAGGAAACAAGATACTAATCTTGTAGGAAAAGAAAATAATTACCTGGGGAAAAAAACTTAAAAAGGAATCTAACCCTTGTATAGCAGGCCTCAGTTTACTCATGTTCCATGTTTTGTAGTTGGCCAAATGTCAACCAATTTCCTTGCTGTGAACAGCATCTGTGCAGACCTCATCTACATCAACTATATTCTCAGCATCACAATTCATATAGACACTCAAACATAGAAGGAAATATCTAAGAATTATTTATGCTTTTTGGCAACTCTAGAACAAGTATGCCTTATGGGATCTACTGTTTGCTGAATATGTTAACCTTCAATATATATTCTAATAATACCATTATTGAAAAAAATCTATATGTTCCATTTACATAATAATATCTAAGGGTTGAACTGGGTTTCATATTTGACAAAGTACTTTCATATACACTTTAGTTATGAGTAACATTTGTCCAGCAACACAATGAACTTTCACATTGTCTACTGTAAGCCTCCAAACAACTATGTGAAGTGGCTATTAGTATCTCAATTTTGCTGATAAAGAAATTGCAACTTGGAGATGTTAAATGACTTGTTGCTTTAACTCAGCCAGCAAGTATAAAATCAGGGACATAACTCATAACTCTTGACTTCAAGTTTAGTGTAATTTCCATATGCAGTACCTGCCTAAGAGAATTCTTGTTTATATTAATTATTTCATCATATATGGCTTTATTTTTTCCCAATACTTTTCAAGATTTAGTTAAATGAAAGTAGACTTCTCATGTGTCTTATGTAGTTCCCCAAACACACACAATTCAGATATTTATTATTATATGCTACTACATTCACTTTATGCAGCAGATATTGCTAATTTTACCAGCACCAAACACTTAGCACAACTCCTCCATAGCTGTTCAGCATTAAGCTTGGAAATTTGTTCTAGGTATATTCTATATACATATTGATAGAAAATAAACATACTAGAAAGCATTTACAGTTTAATTTTTAATTCCAAATAGATATATTCTTGGTTATTACCAATACTTACAGTTAATACCTACCCATAAAATTCAAAGATTACACCAAACTTATTACATATGCATTCAGACAAAAATAACTTAATTGCAATATAAAATGATTTTAAAATAATACACTTGACACCATGCAAAGACCAGAAAGATCAGAAAAGATGTACACCACTGAATAAGTTTTTGAAGTCTAGAATGCTAATGAGACTTTGCAATACAGAGAAACACCTTTTAAGAGCAGATTTAATCAAAGACTGATTTCTATAAAATTTCTGAGGTTCATTTTTAGCAGTTCATATAAGGCCATACAATGTGTCATTTAAAATAACTATTCAAATGCCTCTAATAAACATGTTGAAAATGTTCTCAGAAAAATTTTGAAAGTAGAATATCACCTAATATACAAGTTACAATCTTCATCATTCACAGATTTATGAGTTTTTCTTTAAAATTAATTTCAAACATTCTTCCCACAAAGGAGATCATCTCATAATTTCTATCTATAAGCACACTTTACTATAATAAGAGTAAATTAGACTGTGATTCTCTTAAAGAAATTTTAAGTGCAGTTTTTGGGGCAGAACAAAAGTTTTCTTATAAAATGAAAAGCGTTTGTATCCAGAGATATTTATTAAATTTCAGTAAAGGACTGGGATAGTTAAAAAAGGAATTAGTATTTATTGAGGGTCTACTATTAGCCAATAAATGTACTAAGCACATAAAATACAATATCCAATAGGCAGACTCTATTTCTGGTCTTTTATCAGCTTTCAGACTATATCATAATAAGCTTCAATATTACAAGAAATGAATTTACTAGATATTTTACTATGGATAACTTTAGAGGAATACTCAAGGATGATTATCCTTTTACCGTCTCTACTTGTCCAAAATAAACACACACACACATACACACACACACACACACACACACACACACACACATATAGACACCTACATACACACTCACACATGCTATCAGTTTTCTAGTTTGGATTTACAGTTATATATACATCACTTGTGGAACTGTTTGGCACTTTATTAATTATTAACACCATCTCATTGAATATTCAGTGACCCTGAGGGGTATGTACTGTTGTCCCAATTTACAGATGAGGAAAATGAGGCTCAAATATAATAAATAAGCCTGACGTGGTCACCCATCAAGTAAATTTACCCTGACAGTGTGAACTCAATATTCTGCACAATTTTCCCTTCTACACACTATAATGTACTGCCTGGTGCCAGATATTAGCAGGTTCTAGCAGTAAACCATGAACTGGTCAGTCCCTTCACCTATATATCAGCTCCCTTCTCCCTGATACTGAGGAACGCAGTCCTAAGGCTGCAGTGTATTTAGTTTGGCTTTTGGTATCTCTCTCAAAACTGCATTGCAAAAGCTCTCTATTTCTATCCTGCCAATTTTTTTAGACATCCCCAAATCATTTTTTTTAATTATCACCAATTTTCTAAATAGGGTAACAAAGTTTCATAAATCTAAAACATGCCAAGGAATATTCAGTAACTAGGATTCAAAATCTGGGAACCATGCTAGAAAACATATCTCTTCATTTACGTAATATGCTAGGCCCTGATTTAAATATTTAGTGTTTACCCAGAAAAAAAATGTGTACTTCTATTTGACTTCTATTGTTAACTTCAGTGAATAACTGCTACCTTGTGTATAAAATATTTGTCTTTGCCTATATTTTGTATTCAATGTCATTCTCAATAATGCAGGAGAATGTGAGTATGAATATTTTCTTATATAGCACAGTGTATACATTTCCTATTTATCTCAAAATGGGTAAGATCAATTTAAGTGCAATTTTCTCTTTTTTCTTGGGCTGATTCATTGGTAAATGACAGAGATAAATACTTAGATGAGAATTACCTAATATCTGTAGTGGTTTGGTTGAAAGATTTGAAAAGTATAGTTTGTGTCTGCATATGGTTCCAAAGCCAGGTGAGTTTCCTTGGGAAACAATACAGCTCAAAGAAATTGTTGCAAAATAAGATTCTGCAAATGGCCTTAGGTCAAGAAGTGTTAAAGGTAAGTGAAAACATATAATGGATAAGAGAAAAAAATTAAGTGTTTCAAGGAATTGTGGCATACAGACTCTGAGATGACCTCCATTTATCCATGCTTCCTCATACCCACATTTTGTACAGTCCCTTCCTGTCTTGTGTGAGTAGGACCTGTGACTGTCTTCTAACCCACAGAATACAGCAGAGGTGAGAGGATGTCACTTTGGTGATTATGGTACATAAAATGCCCACGTATGTATTGCTAGAAATGCTCTCTCTTGCTGGCTATGATGAAGTAAGTGGCCTTGTTGGGGAAGTCTACTAGTCGAGGTAAGGAAGAGGACCTCTGATCAACAACTGGCTAGAAAATGAGGGCAGCCTCTGGCTGAGAGCCAACAAAGAGCTGAGGTGTCACTTTAAAGGTCTCCAAGGAACTGAATACTGTAATGATCCATATTAGCTTGGAAGCATTCTCTCCCCAGTTAAACTTTGAGATTAGACCATAGCCCATACCTTCACCACAGCTTTCAGATGAGACCCTGAACCAGAAAACTTACCAAAACCATGTTCAGACTCCTGACCTACAGACTGTGAGATAATAAACGTATTTTGCTTGAATCCACTCATGTGTGATAATTTGTTACATAGTAATAGGTAGTTAAAATAAGGAGTGAATATATAGTGGGAAAAAAAAACTTTGACTTCCTTGGGATCGCCTATCAGACCTGCCATCTGGACAACAGGCAGATCTTATCTCCTCTACCTTATGATTTACAGTTGAACTCACCATAGACAATGGACACTCAACCTGGCAATCTGGCTTCTGAGCATAGTCTGGACATTTGAAATAAATAGCAATATTTTATACCAGGAGTAGGTATGACAGTATATACCAAAATGTTAAATAACTAGGCTCAAAAAAAAGAGTTATATTTTCTCATAAAAACAAATTCAGATATAGTCAATTCAGGGCTGGTTTCTGGGCTCCATTGTTGACTGGCTCATAACCATTTAAAACATCCCCTCATGTCAAATATGACTACTTAATCTCAAGGAAGCAAGTGGTAGAAATAAAGGGAGAGGGAGAATTATCCAGAGCCATAGACAGTTTTCTTCACATTATGGCAAATTTCTTTACGTTATGGCAAAACTCAGTTATGCAGCTACACCTAGCTGCTGGGAAGCTATAGAAATCTAGATTTTTAGCAAGGCTCATTGTTACCCCAAATAATATTACAGTTTTATTACTAAGGAGGAAAAGAAGGTTGGAATTCTGGGAGTCAATTAGCACTTTCTACCATATAATTAAATTTCTACAATTATTAAGTCTCAAAGAATGTTAACTACAAAATTAGCTGGCATAGATAAAAGTGTTCCTGAATTATATTTATATTTATCGTTATACAACCATAGTGTGAGTTAATGATGAAGGAAGATAAGTAGTAACTGACACCATTTAATTTATGAAAATTGTATTATAATAATTCATAACTGTACTCAAACCTCTGCTTTTAAGTTGTCAGATATGCAAAAACACTATTCTAATGACAAATAAAATCAATACCAACCACTCAAGATTTATAGATGGGCTTCAAATAATGTGGTATGAGAAAAGTGAGATTATACTTTCAAGATATAAGCATGGGCCTACTGTGTCATGTTTTAAATAAATCATCATTAATAACTGGGTCTGTTTCTTTACCACTCTCCCTAATTTTGAACTTGTCAACTTTGGAAAATCTCTGTACATTCGACCAGAGTAGGATAGCAACAACAAAAACAGAGAAAGAAAGGAAAAAGTAACAGATAAGAATACAATTAGATATGACTAGTTTTCAAGGAGACCAAGCAAATACAGATTATTGAATAAATGGCCCGTCCTGAATACTGTATACATCTCTGAGAGTTATTCTATCACTCTATCACAATTATTCTACTGCTTTAGTTGCTAATAATCTTAAAATGCAAATCTTTTTATATATAGCAATTCTATTTCTAGACATTTATTTTTTGGATAAAAAGTGCATTTTCATTGCTGCAGCATGCATGATAACATAAAAATGTAAATAAGGCAGCTGTTCAGCTATTTGGAATTAATAGTTTATGGTATAGACATATAATAAGCAGTATTAAAAGATGAGGTGGAGGGGCGCCTGGGTGGCTCAGTCAGTTAAGTAACTGACTTTGGCTCAGGTCATGATCTCACGGTTTGTGAGAGCCACATCAGGCTATGCACTAACAGAGCAGTATTCTCTCTCTCCGTCTCTCACTGTCCCTGTCCTACTTTCTGACTCTCTCAAAATAAATAAACTTAAAAAAAAGATAAAGTAGAAAATAATTAAATTATATTCAAGTGTATAATTAGTTCAACAAATATTTATCAAGTGGTTCTCTATGGATTATCTTTAGGGAAGTCTCCCATCATTGAACTTAAAACACTCAGTGTCCAATATGTAAATTAACAACCTATAAATAGAAAGGGTGCTGCTAATGTGAGATCACCTTTTCAACATATGTTATTTAGGATGAAGGAAATACTCATTAAGGAAGGGTTAGTAGTAAATACAAAAATCTCTGCTTAAATATGTATCTCTAATCTAATCAGAAATTGTAGTAAATCCAAATACAAAAAATATCGGCTGTAGTATGAACAAATTTAACAGAGTAACCTAATTTGTTTTGAGGCTAAGTAACATTAATGTAAAACTTCAAGCAATAGAAATTTGACAGGAGAAGTTTAAAAGAAAAAATATTCTAGGCTAAGGAGACAACATGTGGTAAGGTCTAAGTCATAGAAGCTTCGGTTAGCATAGCATGCATGCTCTGTGATCCCAATTCTGTAAAATTTGGTAGAAAAAGGTCTGAAAGATAACATCTTAGGGGATAGCTTTATAAAATTTCTGTTTGTTTTTCATTTGTCTTCAGTTTACATACCCAAATATGGGTATTTGGATGGTGTTTCATTGAATCTAAGTTACTTTTGTAGTAAGAAAAAACACTTCTTCAGGGATAAGAAAAAAATACTCAACATTAACATGCAGTCAACGCAGCCCTTTATGCTCTGACAGTGTTATGCTTCCTCCTGGAATAGCATTTATCAAACTATGTTTAAATGAACACTCTGTTCATCTGGTATCACTAGGAAAGAGTGAAGTCCCTGGGGACAGAAACCATTCATTTACCTGCCATATTTGCTGTCGATGGCCCATTCGCTGCTGATCCTTGATCCTGACGAATGTTTGTCCCTGGGGTCAGACGGTAATCAGGTTTGAATCCCACATGCACCATTTACTAGCTGGGTGTCTCTGGGCAAATTACACAATCTATACATGCCTTGTTTCTTTTTATGTAAATGGAGAGAACATTAAAACCTACAACATATGTATATTGTGAGTATTAAATGAGATGAAGCATAGAAAGGATGACTGACACATATTAGTCAATAAATATTTTCAACCATCACAACTGTCATCGTCAACATCAATCTAGAGTTTAAACATTCCCATCAACAGCTTCTGAGAGGGCACGCAGTGCTACTCCCACTACTGCTATCAGGGCCACTAAGGCACTAAAGTCTTGTGTCATCATTCTCCTATTAGATTTCTACATTTGTCTTCCAAGATGGACACATATTCCCACTGAGGAATTTCAAAGAAAGTATTGATTATTATATTATTATTATACCATTATTATAAGCATCCTAGAATTTTGTTTTAATTTTTTTAATGTTTTATTTATTTTTGAGAGAGAGAGAGAGACATCGTGAGCAGGGGAGGGTCAGAGAGAGAGGCAGACACAGAATCCAAAGACAGGCTTCAGGCTCTGAGCTGTCAGCACAGCTGACAGGGGCTCGAACCCATGAACGGCGAGATCATGACCTGACCCAAACCTGGACACTCAACCGACTGAGCCATCCCGGCGTCCCTAAGCATCCTAGAATTTTTATAGCATGGAAAATATTCAGCAGAAGAAGAAATAAAAGAAGAAAATAAGCACCATATGTAGAAGCACATATTCTGTGTACCAAATTCTGTGTTAACTGACTTAGCTTCTATGTATTTTTAACATTACAACCCCTATGGGTGTTAAATTTGGAAAGTTAGAAACACTAAATTTATAAAGAAGAAAATTCAACTTATCTATAGTTGTATCATCAAGTTTCTAACAATATTTTAGTATACTGCCTTCTAATCTCTTGCCACATAAAAGAGTGAAAACATAATTGAGAGATAGGAGAGGGTTGGTGGCAATTTTACAGAGCCACAACCTCTCTCCAGAATCCCTTTCCATAAAGGGGAAGATACGGAATAATACTAAATAAAATAATCAATTATTGATTAATACTGAAAGAACTTGCCACTTCCCAATAAAAATTAACACAATGTGAATGAATAATTAACAAGAAATTTCAGTAGAAAAAATATTAAAAATTGTACCACTTCATTAATTATAAAAACATAAAATGTGCCATATATTTGGCTATTAAATAATAAAGTCATTTAAATGAGATGATTCTGAATTGTCAAGGTCCTGTTAATAGTGGCAATTAATAAATAAACAGTAAACATTTATTGAATAAATGAATGACCAAATGATGGGAATGTAAACTGGCAATAATTTGTGAAGGAAAATTTGGTGATGTCTCAAGAACTTAAATATGTCTCAGACCCTTGGACCTAGCAATTCACTATTTCATACACATTTTAACTTAAGGATTTTACATACATACATATATATATAGTAGCTATATTGACATATATAAATATATACACATAATTTATTATGCATAACTATATTATATATAATTATATAGAAATATATACTCATAATTATATACATATAATTTATATAATATATATGATTTATAAAATTACATCTATCATAAATTACAAGTCAATAGATTATCAGTAAATACACTTGTATAGTCACTGCTCACATGAAGAAATTAAACATTACAAACATCTCGGAACCTGCTCTCATACTCTTTCTCCCTTCCCAAATTTAAATACTATCCTGACTTCAAAAACTAAAAACAGTCATCTAGATGGTCACTAGAGGTGAAATTTTAATCTAGTTTTGTCTGATGCTGCAATCCATGTTCTTTCCATTATGTCATTCTACTTTGTGTTGGGGCTGTGTAAATTAAAAAAAAAAAAAAAAGCTTCACTACAAAACTTGTAAAACAAGTTTTACATTGTAAAATGGATATTTGGTACCAGGAGTTGGATTTCTCATATTGTCGGTGAATGATCACATAGATCAGTAGTTCAATAAGTATTATTGAATACTTCCTGGTCAGCCACTAGCCTGGATGCAGAAGAAGATACAAAGGTGAACAAGAAAGGCAGGACATTGCCCTTAGGAACTTGTATTTTCCTGGGCACAGGGAGAAAATAAACACAAAATAAATAAATAAAACCCATTGTGTGCTGAATGCCATAAAGGCAATAAACACAGTGATGTGATGGGAAGTAATGAGAAGAAGCGAAAGAGTGGGGGATGGGCAAGGAGGCTAAGCATGCAATGGAGCCCAGCATTTGCCAGGCCCTGATGAATTACTCTGTGGAAGGGCAAAAGCACTCAGGAAAATCCATCCGTGTTTTTTTATCATAGAAAGTAGAACAGGGCAGCTGGGGCCCAACGAGAAAAGGGGAGAAGCTACAGATACACCCAAGAGACAGGCAGAAACTGGCTATGCGAACACTTCTCAGTCATGGGGAGATATATGGATTTAATTCCATGGATTCATTTAGCAATGTCTAAATGGATATTAGCCTTTACGAGATCAGTCTTGCTGCTGAGTGGAGAATGAGCAATTGCTGAGTGAGAATGGAAGTGAGAAGCCCAGCAAGGAGCACGCTGCAATGGCTTGGATAAGAGATAATGATGGCAAAGATGAGGGTGGTGGCCTTTGAGAGGGAAAGCTACATGTTGTAAGGAGAGCAAACAGCAAAGTGGATGAGCTGGAGGGAGATGAAGTGGGAGGAATTAAGGATGCTTTCAGGGGTTTGGGCCAGAGTAGCCAGATGCATCACTCTCAGGAGCCACACTGTCATCTAGTGACAAAGTTTACATCATTCAGGAGGCACTCCTACAATAGATTCAAGCTAAAATTTTCCAATAATTTGCTCTTTACAAATAAGACAGTCACTGAGGTTTCCCTGTTGACACCATCACTCCTTTTTTTTTAATGTTTTATTTATTTTTGAGACAGAGAGAGACAGAGCATGAGGGGGGAGGGACACAAAGACAGGGAGACACAGAATCCAAAGCAGGCTCCAGGTTCTGAGCTGTCAGCACAGAGCCTAACACGGGGCTCCAACCCACGAACATGAGATCATGACCTGAGCCGAAGTCAGAGGCTTAACCGACTGAGCCACCCAGGCACCCCTACACCATCACTCTTAATTCACATGAATGCTGATGTGTTGTCTTAAGTGAGAGTGGGGCCCAGGTCTCAAAGCAGCAGGAAGACTGTTCCATACGTGTGAATGCCATCCATTATGTGTGGTGCGCATGTGAGAGAGAGAAAGAGAGGGAGAGAAAGGATGGAGGGTAGAGAGGTACAGGGAGAGAGAAGGAAAGAGAGAGAGAGAAGGAAAGAGAGAGATCTATGGAGACAGCGTGTTTGCTGGAACAGGATGAATTAGTAGTGAACAGCTTGGCCTTGAGGTATCAAACAAAGTAATGTCGGTGGTTAAAGTTCTGAGCTTAATTTGAATGCAGCTTTACTAGACACAGCGTTTATGCTTTTCACCTGAAATGTGGTTTACAAAGAGGCAGAAGCACAATTCGGTCTCAATACAATATTGTGACTGATGCTTGAGGTCTTATTCTGAAGTTAGGAATAAGAGTTTATGGTTTAGAATCTAAAGTACAGATTGATAGAAACTTCCGTTTATATAGGAATTGAGAATTGAGACTGGAGACAGTCTTGAGTAAGAAAGACTGTGATCATTTTATTTATTTATTTATTTATTTATTTATTTATTTATATTTACTTATTTTGAGAGAAAGAGAGAGAGAGAGAGGGCATGGGTGGAGGAGGGGGTGTGAGAGAATCCACACTCAGCTCAGAGCCTGATACAGGGCTTGATCCCACAACCGTGAGATCACAATCTGAGCCATTATCAAGAATAAGACATTTAACCAACTGAAGCACCCAGGTGCCCCAAGATTGTGATCTTTTTATTTTTTTTTAAGTTTAATTACTTATTTTGAGAGAGAGAGGGAGCACACATGTAAGCCCAGGAGGGGCAGAGAACGAGAGACAATCTCAAGCAGGCTTCATGACATTAGAGTGGAACTCCATGCGGGCTAGATCTCACAAACCGCTATTGATAACCTGAGCTGAAAGCAAGAATCGGTCACTTAACTGACCCAGCCACCCAGGCGCCCCCAAGACTGTGATCATTTTAAATTTTTTCAGGATGTTGCTATTTCAGAAGATCATGAGGCTGCTTGCTCAGAACAGCTTGAGCATACTAGTATCTAAGCCAGTCAAAGTTGGTTACATTAGGGAAATTGAAATAAAGTTAGAGGGACTAGATAAGTGTTAAAGACAAGGTTTGTTCTTAGTTGTACTCAAGTTGGATCCAAAATTGCAATAGCTGTCAGAGAAGTGTTCAAACCAAGGATATCTCTGGAAATGAATAAAAATTTCAGCTTAACTTAAAATGATATACAAACTTTAAGCATTAAAGAGACCTTAGACATGATTTAGACCTAGTATCTTTTTATCCATATGAACGTATAATAAGGTCTATTATCTTGGTGTAAACAATTCTAGCTGGGTAACCCCTTGGATTATTTGAGTCCCAATTTACTTGTTTCCCCAAGACACCAAAACTATCACTTGATTTTATCAATTCAGCAAAACAATCCTTTTTTCTTGAAATGTTTTGAATGCTTCACTAAGTGAAATTAATCAGTTCGCTAAATTAAGCACCCACCTGTACTTGCCCTGAGAAGGTCACAAATGCCAAAGACAGTATCACAAAGAACTGGCAAGTCTTTTGCCCTTCCTCACCTCCAGGTCCAAAGCATTTATTAAAATTAATTAAGCAATCAATTACCTTTTAAAAAGGAAAAAAGGCAGCTAAATAACAGATGCCTTAGAGTATCCTTCAAGAAGTCAAATAGAAGTTTTTTGATAATGACTCATCAAAAAGGTAAAAGAGAACCCAAGCAGGTTTCTAAGAATGTTGGTGTTCCTCTGATAGTCTTAAGGTTAAGCCTCATTCATTTGATGTGACAGAGAATGGCCAGTAATTATCCCAAACCTCACAGTGCTGGAGCTAAAAGCCAATGTAATTAGCATTTTTATCTGGCCACTTGGATTTTTATTACTCTAGAACAAGAGTTTGAAACAGCAGAGCATTCTTTTAGAAGTTAAAAATAAATACTTTTATTCTTTCTGCATGCTGTATCGGTAAATTGATTTTTTTTTTTGCTTTTAGTTTTATTTTCTAAGTTTATATCCTATATTCTATACTGTCATCTGTTCAAGAGAAAGGTTTTGTTTTCTTCTTATAACACAAAAGCAAGGAAAAATAAAACCATGTGTATACA
Organism: Cryptoprocta ferox; assembly: GCA_028646485.1. Taxonomy (NCBI): domain Eukaryota; kingdom Metazoa; phylum Chordata; class Mammalia; order Carnivora; family Eupleridae; genus Cryptoprocta; species Cryptoprocta ferox. Next base: position 112,214,647 of record CM053573.1, read on the forward strand.
AATCTTACCCTAGATTCACTTCGGGCATGTTTTAGGTAAATTTCAGGGATTGCCCTACTACAGAAACAGAGGTGACTTTGGCCTAAAATGCAGAGCACAGCCTCTAAGAGGGGCACTGTGTGATGCTATTCCAGGTGAGCCAGAGGGAGGCATCATTCAATCTTTTTCTTTATGTCTAACTCCAGTTCGCCCATTGGCTATACATAATCAACACCAAGGCACTGCTTCTCAAACGAAACAACTTCTCTTAAGTTTCTCTACCAACATCCTCTCTCTGATCTCACTCACTCCAATAGGCCAACCATCACTTCCATATTGATGACTCAAAATACAGCTTTAGGTTACGTTTCACACACTTTGCCAATTCTATTGACCCAATGCCTAAAAGACTTAGATATAAAATTGTACTAAAATTCAACATAAATTATGCTGAACTCATTGTATTACCCCAAACTCAATACCATCCACCCATCCTGGCATATCACCACGATTTTCAATATCTAGGATGGATATAGAATTCTTCATTCTGTTGGCTTAAGAAGCAGTTCTCCCAGGTTCTTGGAAATGTATGCACCTTGTTTTTTGCAGAACATCTTTGTTCTTCCATGCCCCAGACAAGGAATTTTAATCATAGGCTCCCTGTTCTCTCCATGTGAGTTAGCTTTCGGAAGAGGGGGGAGGAAAAAAGATTAGTTCTGCTCCTGTGGCTGGCAACTGAGGTGGAGCTTCGGACATGTACTCAGCACCCTACAATTTCTACATTCTTACCAAGACTTATAGGAAGATAAGAAGTGAGTTTATCATTTGGTGACTAGTTGGCACAGAAACTAGGAGGTGTAATCCAGCCACTGAATGACAGGAGACATTGGCTCGCAGAAGTCACTATTCAGAAAAAATAAAATGATACATAATCTGAAAAAGCATAATCTCAAGGTGCAGATTTACAAGGTTAATTTCTTAAATATGTTGCAAATGATCTATCTTAACATATACTCCTGGGGTATTAAATTGTTCACAGCTCAAAATGCTAAGATAGTGGAATGTTCATATCAAGAATGATAGTGGTCTTGTTAAGTTATAAATTAATTAGTTCACTCTGGAGAATTGTATCCAGGTATAGCACTCTCCTTTCAAAGAGTGCCTACAAATAAATGCAATCCCAAGGAGGCCAGTCTGAATGCTTGGAGATTTGAAAAAGGTATCAAAGTAACTGATCAAGATAATAATGTATGCTTATTCTAGAACTTAGGATAATATGGGGAAGGCCTGTCGGACTTTTTCTTTTGAATATTTTTTTTAAATTTTTCATTGTTGAGAGACAGAGAGAGCATGAGCTGAGGAGGGGCAGAGAGAGAAGGAGACACAGAATCTGAAGCAGGCTTCAGACTCTGAGCTGTCAGGACAGAGCCCTACACAGGGCCCAAACTCACAAACTGAGATGTGACCTGAGCTGAAGTCAGATGCTCAACTGACTGAGCCACCCAGGCACCCCATTTTATTGAATATTTTTAAAGATTGGCTGTATTTACCTAGAGGGCAAAAAAAGAGATGGATAGATATTATAGGATGGCCCATTTTGTCTCATTATCAGATCGATATTTTTAATATTTAAGTGTTTTGAAAATTAAATGGGCTGCTTTACAATGACTGAGCTTCCTGAGCAGGAAGTGTGAAGGTGATAATCACATGTGAGAAATGGTATATATATGGTTCTTGAAAGAGTTTCATTTCTAAGCTCTCTATCATTTCTTAAGGTTTTCTGAAACATGAACAAGAGCCATTCTAATCTTTATCCTTCCACTTTTAGTCATTGCATAGTTAGAATGCCATTATTCCAAGTCTATAATTAGCCCCATTATTTTGGTGGCTTTACTTTCCCATGGAGGTTTTTCCCTGGGGGTGGGAGCATTTACAGATCACAGAGTGAAGCTATCTGTTTTTGTGCTTAACAGTGGCAACCATCTAGATAGCTATGGAATATCCACTGAACTATGTATAGGAATCAGGAGGCTACAGATAAGGTGCTAATCCCCAGCCATGTGCCTGGGGGCATGTGTTCAAGGATAAATAATAAGCTGAATTTGCCCCCAAGTGTTCAAGGATAAAATAATAAGCTGAATTTGCAACTCAGCCTTAAGTTCACAACTCTGCCTCTAAAAATATTCTCACATTTATTAAACAAATATGCTTAAATACCTAATATTGCCAGACACAGCCAAAGCAATAAAAAGCTGTAAGTTCTGTATGAAATTTCTTTGGTCTTCATTGTGAGGGCATATTTTTTATTCTTGCTGTCTCTTACCTTTTGGAATGTACATTGTATAAGGGGTCTTCATTTGCTGAAAAATGTCACCAATATTGATAAGGCCAGCTATTGCTTGCAAAATTCCTTCTTCCTTTGCACTGAAGAACAACAGTGTAGAAGGTTATCTCATCTAAACCATTTCATGGGTAGTAAGTTTATAAAAGCAATACAACTACAAAAAAATTTTTTTTAATGTTTATTTATCTTTGAGGGAGAGAGACAGAGTGCGAGCGGGAGAGGGGCAGAGAGAGAGGGAGACACAGAATTCAAAGCAGGCTCGAGGCTCTGAGCTCTCAGCACAGAGCCTGATGTGGGGCTCGAACTCACAGACCACGAGATCATGACCTGAGCCAAAGTTGGATGCTCAACGACTGAGCCACCCAGGTACCCCAGCAATATGAGGTACAAAAATTTAATAGATTTTTAAATATTTATATGGTAGAGGGATTTTAAGAAGTGATTCATGGTGAGTATCTCTAGCTACATGGTATTCTCTGTTTCTAAGGACTGAATCTACAAGTTAAGGAAACTGTGAGAGTTCTGTTTTCATTAATGTTGACCACCCAAACTACATCAAAAATATATGAGTCTACAAGATTGTACCATTTAGATTGAATATTTCCCTGAACTCTAATTCAGATCTTTCAATACACACACACACACACACACACACACACACAGCCATAATGCCTTAACTTGGTCTCTTCTATAGAAATTAAACTACTGTTGGATCCAGTTCTCATATTTATATTTGTCTAAATATGTGTATAGTGGAAATAAGTGGAGACCTCTAAAATGTAAACCGAGGCAATTCAAAGTTTATTATCATAAGAATGTGAGTCCTATCACCTGTGTTTGGTAGAGACTCAAGGCAGATAGGCAGTAGGAATGATTTATAGTGGGGGAAAAAAGGAAAAGCTTTTGGTATATCTGATTGGAAGTTGTTGACAGAAGGGAGCTGGAAGCTTGCTAACTACAAGCAAGGTCTCTTATGAGATTGGTCTGGGAAACACATTGGGATTTCACTGTTTGGTTCTGAGTTGGAAGCAGGGAGGCAAAATAGGAAAGCTAGCCATCACTGACCGAGTCCAGTCTGTTTGGGCCTGATTTATACAGAGGTTGTGGTTTGGCTTCCAGGGCTGGTTGCTGCAAAGGTTAGGGGCCACAGAGAGCTCAATTTTCACATATGGTCTGACCATGTCCATTTGAATATTTAGTCTCTCAGTGTTCTCTCTAAAAGTCTTAATTTGTCAAGAATACTTTTTCTCATTAAGTACCATAAAACATATATCTATAAGGCATAGTTGGGAGGAAATTCTTGTGAGTCTCCTGTTTTTCTGCACATCTTGCAAGCAGAGGTATGGATATTTTTTCAGTCCAGATTATTTTTCAAGGATGTTTGCATATGGAATGGCCTCGGAACACATAGTTAGTAACTTTCTCCGGAAAGGAGCACAGGTCTGTTTATATCCCAGTATAACAAAGATAATGTGTCCCTACAGGGAAAAGTTTCAGTAGTTGCTTTACAAAACATTCGAGTAATCTAAATTTAAACTTCCTCAACAGTAAACCAAAATCACTGTGTGTGCAACATCCATTCAGGGCATTCCATATATCTTTGTGGGACATGGGGGCAGGGCAACCAAAGCAAACAACCTGCTTGCTGTGTTATAAAAGATAAAATCCTTTGTCCCTGACCCAAGAGTGTCATGTATTCTCCAACATCCCAGAAGCTGTGGCAGGATAACTCATTAGCTTAAAAGTAGGATAAAATCTCAAATCTTCTGTTCTTTACAAGTACTAGGTATTAACACCCCAAAATAAACAATCAGCTAAGGGAACACTATGTGTTCTTCCCTGTGATTTGACAACATAACGAAGATTATAAGAGTAATGCACAAAAATGTAAAGGGCACCTTGGAAAACTCACGTAATTCAGATTGTCTTTGGTAAATGGAAACAATTTAATGCTTAAGGACAGGCAGGGCTAATGAAATAAGGGTTCTGATTGTAAATATCAAGATATATGTGCACTACTATTCCTCAGGTGGTTCATATTTAAATAAGGCCAATCATCAAAACTATAAGAATCCAAAAGATTATAGAAAATGCTTAGATTTAATTTATGTTTAATACTTACTACATCATCTTTCTCCAAATCACATAAAAAATAATTGCAGCAAAGGTAGCAAACATTGCTACTTCATGATAAAATATCAGCGCACCTGGTATATTGAAATCGTTTACTTATAAGCTGCCAACATTTTCATCTCAATGAAAATAGATCTAACTAGAAAAATTTGTGTGCTTGAAATAGATCTCAATAATCACCCTTGAGTTGGGAAAATAAATGATATTTTTCAAAATGCATTTATTCGAGTAAGATAAGCCTTTAAATCCCTGCTGGAAAATTGGAGCACCTATGACTACACAGCATTTTGTAGACTCTTATGGTGTACAGTGATGAGCCCTTCTGTATGTCAGGTTACTATTTGTAAGATGTTTGTTAGTCTAATGTTTTGTTGTCTGAGAATTTTTAAATAAATTCTTCTAAATTATCTAATAAAAAAAGTGAGACTGCATAGATTATGTACTTTCAAAAGAATAACCCAGGACTTGGATTAGAATATTTGGCTTCAGAGGTTATCATGTGCTGATAGACCACTGAGGCAAGGATGTTTCTAAATCTGCTTGAGCATTGCATTTTCTTTTTGAGAAGTAAGTTCCATACACTTTAAACTTCAAGGCAAGCTACTTTTAAAAATAAAAGCTAAGTACATGAGGAATGAATAAATCAACTTTAAAGTGTCCACCACATACCATTTTTACTTCTGTAGAGAATGTAATATGTTATCTGTGTGATAAGGATTATAATCTTCATTTTTGGGAATTGAGGACAAGTTCAGGCAAATATACATGCTGAATGCAATTACATACCCAAAGGGAAAGCTTGTGAATGTATTGGGACCCATATGTCTTCTGGTTCTAACCAAAACTCTATCATATTCAAATGCATGAGTTAAGAGTTGTACTGTCATAACATTTCTCATAGAATTTAAATGAAATCTAGAACACAAAACTTAAAAGATGGAGAATTAAATTGTTTCCTGTTGCTAGCAAAGAATTTTAATGGCTGATTCCCAGAGACCAATATTGGTTATTTCATCATGAACATTTTTAATATGAGTCAGAAGAAGTCATCCATGTCTGATAATTTGATAAAAATACTTGAGCACATCCAGCATCCCTTGTTCTGGTCCACTCTTATCATGCTACCTTCAGATTTGTAATTTAGCCTTTTGAGTGACAAAGAGAAGAGCTCTTTGCAGTGGAACAGCCCTAGTTCTTAAGCCAAGTGACCTACTAATATGTCATTTTGTCTATTACTTTGCTGTGAGTTTATCTCCCAGAGTCTGAAAAACTAAAATCATAGAATTACTTTTCTCAACCTGAAAAACTGAGGACTAGATCCTGGACCATAGGGATCCCACACAATTACTGGTGGGAGACAGTAAGTTCACCAGCTCACCTGTTTCTCCATATTGGCATAATAAACTTCCAAAAGAGGTTTTGTATAAAATATAGCACTTCATTTGAAACTCAGAAGAGAAGAGGGGGTTCCCCCCCAAAAAAACCCTCAGCTGAAAAGATAACCCCTCCATCTGAATAGGAGTGACTGTAATCCCCAAACAAATATATTTATAGGAGATTAATGATCTCTCAAATCTCATTCCAGACCACCTCCTGTTCCAGGAAGTAAGGTGATTAACAAAATTAAATAAAAAAGGGTAGCTTTGGATGCAAATTCAAGAGCCAAGGAGTGTCTGATAGGCTGTATCCTGGGAAAACCATTCAAGAAGAGGTGAAAAATCCTACAAACACTGTTCAATTCCAGACAAAGGTTGGAGAAGAGATCTTATAATATCACTAAGCAACTGAACTGTCTGGTCACCAGCATATGCACCTAGTCAGATGGCACTTTCTCCATCACATTACCAAATCGAATGGTTACCATGCAGTGGGACCCTAAGTCCTGATCCTTTTGATGGCATGTAAGTTTACATTTTAGTCTTGTTTTATTTCCCACTTCTTTAAGCTATCAAATCCACTTTAAATCATACTTGCTCTTGGGAACAAAGTTTCTTTTATGGCTAAGACTTTGTGTCTGGGACTAGCAGGTTAATCTGCAAATATTAACATCATCTTAATGGCCAATAAAGATCAGATTGGAAGAGGAGGTACTCCCAGCCGTGACTCTCACTCGACCATTTAAGAAGATGGGCATGGAACTTAGATGTATTATTACCAAGGTACAGGTGCTTAAAGGCAGATGTAGCATCCATTAATAATACATACAATACAGGCAAGGCTTGGATACCTTCAGAGAATCTCAGCAGGCGTTATATGTGGATGCTATTAGGTAGGTAAAACAAATCTTAGTAGAATCTGGCCAAAGAACATTTCAGGCAAATGGGGAGTGTTTGTCATTAATCTACTGCAGTTAATTATTAGGGTAAATTAGTCTGGGCCTCAAGTTACAGAATTCCAGTATCCTAAAGGACTGGACATATCTATGTAGGATCTCCAAATTAAAGAAGTGAGATCTCCAAATCAATGAAGAGGATTCTAGGTAGATATAAGCCTCAAGCTCACAGGTTTTACAAAATCCAGCCATGTCCTTTAATTTGTACCTACTTATTATGGTCAGACTAACTAAACAAAAAATGGCCACACCTTTCCATATATCTGCTGTCCCATCCTGATTGCTTCATATTTATTTATTTACCACATTGACTGTCTCTCAACTTCCTGCTTTGTTGCCCAATGTGCAGTTTCTCTTGTCCATGATAGTTCTTGGATATGTGTACTTAATGTTGATTGCCTGATTATTTTAGCTTCTCAGTTGACCATACTGGCTTTGGTAGCCTGTTCTCTATGTTTGTTTTCTGATTCATCCTCTAGATCCACTGGTTTTTCTTCATCGTATCTAGTCTCAGACCCCACCATATTGCCACCACTTCTTAGGAGAATCTTATTCCATTTGTTGTCCCAGAGTACTAACAATTAGGATTTATCAGGATTTACTCAGCTTTTTAGTCGAAAATATCATTAATACATAATATAATACATAATGAATAAAATAGAAACCAGGTTGCTAGACTTGGAATGCAAGTTAGTTACCATAGATATATAATAAAATTCTGTAGACTCATGATCTCCATCTGCTTGCCTTCATGATTCACAATCCTTTGTATTCCCTATTCTCCTCTATATGTATTTCTGGAAGGCTCTGAAAGGGTGACTGTTAGGTGCTCCTTTCCCATGGTTTTCATACTTGGCTGTCACAAATTTAAGTTCCCTCCTGAACAGTCTACAGAGTAGTTCTCTGCCAAGGAGCCATCTCAACTGGGATGGGCATGTTGGGCATGTCCACCATCCACCACTCCACTATTAAGGATGGTCATCTGTTTTCCTTGGCAGTCCTACTTTTTATGGTGAATACTGTAGCTCTTCTACATCAGCTTCTAGGCATTCAAGTTAGCATCTGGGAAGCAAAAGATGCAAGTATAGTTCATGGCAAAACTGAGATAATGTATTTTCCCCATTGAGTTTTTAGCGGATCCCAACATAAGAGTTTCTGTGTTACAAGATGTAGCACAGCAGCAGTAGTTTGCTATGTTTTGCTCTGTTTTTCATTTTTCTGCACAACTTTTTCCTTTCCTATGACTTAAAGAGCTGGCCTGAGAACACATTTAGTTTGCTGACACTGTACTGTGTCCAGATTGCACAGTCCCCTCCGGACAGTAAGAATTAGTTACAAACCTCAATGTGCTCCATCCCAGAGAATGTGCTTAACCAGGCAGACTCACACTTTGGCTACAAATGCTCCATCTCTGAACTGGTGACTTGAGAAAGCAGGTGCCCAGTTCTTGGAACTCGGTCTACTTTAAGTTAACAAAGAAAGACTGATTTGTTGGTAGGCTGCTGATTAGGGAGTAAATAGACATCTCTTTTTAAATTTTTTTAATGTTTATTTTTGAGAGACAGGGAGAGATAAAGCACGAGTGGGGGAGGGGCAGGAGCCCCTGATGCAGGGCTCAAACTCACGAACTGTGAGATCATGACCTGAGCTGAGGTTGGACACTTAACTAACTGAGCCACCCAGGCCCCCCCAATAGACATTTCTTAAATACACCACACTACAGAGGTTCTCAGGCCTAGCTATGCACCAAAATCACAGCGTAACAATTAAAGATGAGGCTCAGAGAGTTTACACAACTTGCTATTTGCTCAAATAGCAAATATATAATGGTCTGAGATGGGATTTAAAGTGACATTTATTCAAGTCCAAAGTTTACACTCTTTCTACAGTGCTACAGTACTTCCCTGTTAAACACACACACACACACACACACACACACACACACACACACACACACATTCCTACTAAGGAATTAATTTAGATCAAAAAAATATATAGAAGCAACCTTAAACTTGACTTGTCAGAATTTTTCTCCATATTGTGAACTGCATCATTTGAAATGTTTCCCAAGGGACATGATACCTAAATATCATCAGGACATGTGAATGTCATATATTATATATTTATGAATGTGAATTATAAAAATAAAAAGTTGACCATGAAAATATAGACATTATTTTGGATGATTTATCATGAAAATGGCTTTTAAACTGATGGAAAGTTGCTCAGAATATAAAACTGCATACATAATACAGTTTGATCTTGTACTGCTGATTAAGTTAATTCCTTCTGATGGGCTGAGAGAAAATGTAAGCAGACAGACAGCTTTGTGACACAGAGCACATCATAAGAGTTTAACTGAATTTTTCACCTGATTTGAGCTGCATAAATTACTAGATCACTCAGTTTTCCCTTTGAAACTCTCCCATTGGGGATTGCACAGACTCCCAATTAACCCTAACAAGAGAGCCAAGCTACTTAAATGCATGTCTGGAGTATGTTCACTGTTTTGTTACTTTAGTGCTTGGGGCTCAAACTGCTACTCATTCCTGTCTGTACTTCCTTCTTCCTTATTAACAAAACTGAGGAATCCCTCTAGGTAACAACTTTCATAGCTAAATAACTACATTTCCCAGTTTCCCATGCAGCTGGAGGCAACTAATAAGTGGAAGTTGGCAGGGAGGTTTGAGAGAAAGCTCTTTTAGAAGCAGTCAGAGCTATCAGGTACCACCTCCTTTATTCCTGCTGGTTCTCTGAACTGCAGATGTGATGACTAGAGCTCCATCAGCCATTTTGGATCAGGAGGCGACTTAAAAGATGGAAGACTCATGCAAAGAATGGTAAAATAGGAAAAGAGAAAAAAAAAGTGGGCCCTTTATTGAGTCACCGCATATCAGTCAAAATAGCTCAGCAATACATATTTCTAGTCTTCTAGTATGAGAGAGAGACTGCAAGAGAGAAACTTTTATCATATTGAAGCCAGTGTTATTTCTGGCCTGTGTTACTTGCAGCTGAATGCAATTCTAAGCTGATACATTGTCCATTCTGACTAGGGTCAAATGGTACACAATGAAAAAAAGAGTCTTCTAAGAAGCGGCTATACTGATATGTCTGGGATGCTGACTTTCTAATTTTTAAGCTCTCATTGTTTATCTGCTCTGTTATAATTCTTCATTACTTGAAAGTTGGAACTATGTTGATTAAATAGGGCACTACAGGGGTGCCTGGGTGGCTCAGTCCGTTGAGCGTCCAGCTTCGGCTCAGGTCATGACCTCGCAGTTCATAGGTTGGAGCCCCACGTCAGGTTCTGTGCTGACAGCTAGCTCAGAGCCTGGAGCCTGTCTTCAGATTCTGTGTCTCCCTCTCTCTCTGACCCTCCTCTGCTCACGCTGTCTCTCTCTCTCTCTCAAAAATAAATAAAACACCAAAAAATTAAAAAAATAAAATAAATAGGGCACTACATTGTTTAAAGAGGGAAAATTGACTTTGAGGTGATATTAGCAGTCAGCATGGTATAACAGAAGGGGCTTGGGATTTAGAATCAGTTGAGTTCTGAACTCAAATTCCAACTTTAACATCGATCAGCTGTATATCTCCTGCACAAGTTACTTGGTTGTCTCAGGGATAAAATGGGAACAATAAGTGCCACTTCACGAGATAGTTAACATAATGCTATTAAGTATCATAATACTCAATAACCGTAGATATTATATTTATTATTTAATTTCTATATCAAATCCTATCCAAAACTTAGAAATAAATGGTCATGGCCTCTGTAAAGTTCTCTAACATTATTATTAATATGACTTAATCATTATTTTAACCAATCCTGAGCACTACTGCCATTTATGTTTAACGTGTACTTGTTTTTTCTACAGATTCTAAATTCTATATACCTCAGATCACTACCAGAGGCCGTTTCGAACAGTGACCAGTCAAGGAGTATTTGAGGCCTCTGTTCTAACTATATCTGTTCTCAGAAATAGCAGGAAACATATGCAGGGTCACAGGGGTTGACTGTGGCAATCAAAATTCAGAGCTTTCTTTACTGCTGACATTATATGTATTATAAGCCACGAACTAGCAGCATAAGCAGTAACAAAGGCCATTTTGATAACCTGTATCATGTAAATAGGCCTTAATTATTATAGTTACACATTATACCTTATTCTCATTCTAAATCCAACTTATCTACACCTTCTGCATTCATTTTTAGGACACCTTAGCATCTGTACAGAGGCTGCTTCTATGCATACTCTGGTAGACACTGAACTCTTTTATTGCCAGTGGCATGGGTTCTTTCATGGATATTTTAAGATGGCTTTTGGTATCATATTAGAAAATAGACAAATCCAATTTTATATTGGTTGTGGGTGTCAGATTAAATTCAAGATGAATTACTAGCTACTAAACCAACTAAAAACATTTTCTGATTTTCTTATTCAATAATATGTGAAAATAACCCAGGAAGTAACTTCTAGTTAGTGTCATTATAATTTTAGCATGACTTCAGCATATGGAAACATGTAATTAATTTTAAATTTCTACTAGTACATATTAATTATCAATGAGGTTTTTTTGAATATTTATTTAGTTTTGAAAGAGAGAGAGAGTGAGCAGGGGAGGGGCAGAGAAAGAGGGAGACTGAGGATTCAAAGCAAGCTCTGTGCTAATAGCAGAGCGCCTGATGCAGGCCTCAAACTCACAAACCATAAGATCATTACCTGAACCAAAGTCACACAACCAACTGAGCCATCTGCGCGCCCCATCAATGAGGCTTTTTTAAATAACATTCAAATCAATCTGTCTTAGAAGAGATTCTTCTAGAAAGGTTATTAATGGTACTGTTAATAGACATATGCCCTTTATTAAGATATAGTTCCAAAGTACACTAGTCAAGTGGCATATTCACATTACACTTCATATTTAACATGTCCTCTTACTGAATGTTATCATGTTAAACAATTAGGCAAAAAATACACAATTATCTAAATAGGAAATAAATTTAGATACTTCATGATAACTCATATGTATGAAATTTACCTTACTTAGTTCAACTAATATACATTGAAATTATTCTATGTTCAGAAATTAAATAAGGTCTTGAGGATTCTAATATTACATATATACAGTATGCATGTATATGTATATATACATACATACACACACACACACACACACACACACACACAACCTCCCGGATGCTCACAGTCTAATAAGGGATAATTACATTGTAGTGTAGTAAATTCAGTTACATATACACATGCAAACACATACATATATATATACAAGCACACACACTCCTGTGTGTAAACTGATAAAGGATGCTTACCTAGCTGCCAACTTTAGGGAAAGCTTTCTAGAGCATTTGATACTTAAGGAATCAATTTTAGACTGACTTTCAACATCTCACTAATTTGCTTTCTGCACTCTGTTTGCTCTTCAATTTGATACAGTACTCTCCATCAAGGATAAGCAGAAGGTTTCAAGGCAAGAGGAGTAATGTGAGTGCAGACATCATTCCTATCCAAACCCTGCCAATTTTATCCCAAGCCATCATCAACAAAAGCTAAGGAAAGGACTGACAAAAACACAATTAAGAAAGAAACATCTGAATTAAGGGTAAAAAAACAAAAAAAGATGACACACGTATGCTACAAAAACTGAAGAATTTGTTCAGGCAAAATATATATGGGACTAAATAATTTTAAGACTATAAGCAAAGCAGTTTATTTACCTGGAAGTTGTTGCAGTGTAAGATGATTATATAAGAGGTACTGGCAAAAGCAACAATAACTCCCAAGATATTTTGAGAGCAAACTAAAGATTAGAGCGACTTATGGAAAAGAAAGGTATCCACTGCACTTGGAACATTTTTTTTTGTAGTCAAGGAAACAATTGTAAATCCATTGGCAACTGTGGCCAACTCCAAGTGTATTTATTGGGGGAAAAAAGACACTGTTTTTATGGATTGATAAATTCTGTGAACTATAAATACAAAATTTAGGGGAAGGTACAGAAATTTCCTGGTTACCCCTTGCCCCCTATATACATAGCATTTCCTTATTATCAATATCCCTCTCTGGAAATGGTATATTTGTACAGTTCATGAACCTATATTGATACATTATAACCATCCAAAGTCCATAGTTTACATTAAGGTTCACTCTTGGCATTGCACTTTCCATGGGTTTAGACAAATATGTAATGACGTGTATCTATCATAATAGTATCATCCAGAGTATCTTCACTGCCCTAAAAACCTCTGCATTTCACCTATATATCCCTCAACACCCACTCCCAAACTCTACACCAAACTATTGACAACCACTGTTTTTTTTTTTTTTAACCTACATCCTCAGTTGTGCCTTTTCTAGAGTGTTAGATAATTGGAATCATACAGTATATATAGCCTTTTCAGATTGGCTCCTTTCACTGTTCATGTCTTTTCATGGCTTGATAACTCATTCCTCTTTAGCACTGAATAATATGCCATTGGCCAGATGTATCAGTTTAATTATTTATTTACCTACTGAAAAATAGGTGCTTCGAAGTTTGGGCAGTTATACACAAAGCTACTCTAAATATTAATGTGCACATTTTTGCATGGAAATAAGGTTTTCAACTCCTCTGGGTAAATATGAAGGAGCACATTTGCTGGATCATATGGTAAGAGTATGTTTTGTTTTGTAAGAAATGATCTAACTGTCTTGCAAAATGGCTGCCTCATCTTGTATTCCCACCACCAATGAATGAGGGTTTCTGTAGCTCCACATTGTCACCAATGTTTGGTGTTGTGAGTGTTCTGGATTTTAGCCATTGTCATAGGTATATAGTGGTATCTCATTATTATTATTTTAATTTGCATTTCCCTGATGACTTTTGATATGGAGCATCTTTTCATATGCTTATTTTCCATCTGTGTATCTTCTTTCGTGAGGTGTCTGTTAAGGATTTTGGCCTATTTTTAATTTGAGTTGTTTGCTTTCTGACTCTTGGTTTTGTAATTTCTTTGTGTATTTTAGATAAGAGTCCTTTATCAGATGTATCTTTTGCAAATGTATTTTCCCAGTCTGTTGCTTGTCCTTTTACATTCACTTGACATTGTCTTTGATAGGGCAGAAGGTTTTTTGTTGTTGTTTTGTTTTTGTTTTTGTTTTTTTTTTTAGTGACGTTCAGGTTATCATTTAATTCTTTCAAGGATTGTATCTTTGGCAATGTACCTCATGGGACATCACCAAATCCAAGGTCATCTAGGTTTTCTCCTATGCTATCTTCTAGAAGTTTTACACTTTTGGATTTGACATCTTTTTACTTTCGGATTAATTTTTGTGAAGAGTGTGATGTCTGTATCCAGCTTCATTTCTCTTGCATTTGGATGTTCAGTTGTTCCAGCCCATTTGTTGAAAAGATTTTCTTTGCTCCATTGTATTGTCTTTTCTACATTATCCAAAACCAGTTGACTATTTATGAAGACCTATTTCTGGGTTCTCTATAATGTTTCATTGATCTCTTTGTCTTTTCTTTTGTTAATACCAGACTGTCTTGACTACTGTTGTTTTCTAAGAAGGAATTAACTTGTGCAGTATCTGTCCCCCAACTTTGTTCTTCAGTATTGTATAGGCTGTTTGAGGTCTTTGCCTCTCCATAAAAATTTTAGAATGATTTTTGTCAATGTCCACAATAAAGGTTACTGTTTTTTTGTTTTGTTTGTTTTTAATTGAAATTGCATTGACTCTGTTATTCAGGTTGGGAAGCACTGATATCTTAACAATATTGATGCCAATTTTGTTGACATTATTCCTACCCATGACCATGAAATCTCTCTCTGTTTAGTTTAACTTTGATTTCGTTCAGTTTTGTAGTTTTCCTGCATATAATTCTGGTATGCATTTTGTTAGATTTATATATATGTATTCCATTTTGGGGGATCTAATGTAAATAAGTTGTGATTTTAATTTTAAATTGCACTTGTTGATTGCTAGTTTATAGAACAGTGAAGATCTCTTGTATATTAACACTGGATCCTACAAACTTGCTATAACTGCTTATCAGTTATGGGACTTTGTCAGTTCTTCCAGATGTCCTACATTTTCTACAATTGATCATGTCTGTGAACAAAGATAGTTTTACAACTTCTCTCTCAATGTGTATACATTTTATTCCCTTCCCTTGTCTTACTGAGTTAGTTAGTACTTCCAGTATGATATTGAGCCTGGGTGGCCCAGTCAGTTAAGCGTACAACTTCGGCTCAGGTCATGATCTCGCGTTTGGTGGGTTCAAGTCCCGTGTCGGGCTCTGTGCTGACAGTTCAGAGCCTGGAACCTGTTTCAATTCTGTGTCTCCCTCTCTCTGTGCTCCTCCCGCGCTCATGCTTTCTCTTTCAAAAAATAAACATTAAAAAACTGTTAAAAAAAAAAAGAAAAGGAGTTATGACAGGGGACATCCTTGCTTTGTACTTGATTTAGTGGGAAATTTTCAGCTTACTCATCACTGTCTATGATGTTAGTGGTGGGATTTTGTAGTTATTCTAAATCAAGTTGCAGAAGGTTCACTCTATCCCTAGTTTACTGACAGTTTCTATCATGAATGGCAGCTGAATTTTGTCTGTGCTTTTTTGTATCTACTGATAGAATCAAATGATTTGTCTTTTTTAGCTTATTGACGTGATGGATTGCATTAATCCACTTTGGAATGTTGATCCAGTTTTGCCTACATGGAATAAATCCCACTTGGTCATAATATATAGTTCATTTTGTACATTGTTGGATTCAATTTGCTTGTATTTTGTGGAGGATTTTTACATCTATGTTCAGAAGAGATATTGGTCGTTTTCTTGTAATGCCTTTGGTTTTGGTAATAAGGTAATACTGGCCTCATAAGATAAGAAATACTTCCATTATTTCTATCCTCTGAAAGAGATTATAGACAATTGGTGTAGTTTCTTCCTTACATGTTTGATGGAATTCACCAGGGAACACAACTGGGACCAGTATTTTCTATTCTGTTTTAGGAGGTTATCATTTATTGACTCAATTTCCTTAAAAGATATAGGCTTATTCAGATCTCTAGTTCTTGTTGTGTGAAATTTGGCAGGTTATGTTTTTCAAGGACTTGGTCCATTCCCCTTTAAATTTATAGGCATAGAGCTGTTCACAGTATTCCTTGATTGCCCTTTAATGTGCCTCTCTATTGATCCAAAAAGAGTGTGGAGTTTTCAGTTTGTTCAGGTTTTTATTTGTTGTTAGGCAGCAGTGGTGAGTTCTAAGGTCCTTAAATGGGGAACAAGGAACCAGAAGTCCTACTGACCATTTTTTAAAATTTTAAATGGACTTTTTAGCATTTTTATGGGTTTTTTGTCTGTTATGTAGAATAACACAATTCTATACCTTTTTCAATGTTTTCAAAAAGAACTCATCCTTTTTTCCAGATTTCTGGTTTGGAAGATTCATTCATATTTATTCTAGGAGATATTTGCTTTTCTGACTTCATTCAGCTTTAAAAAATGTTAACATTTCCACCAATTATATCTTTTCTGAAAATTTATATTCAGACAATATAATTTTTGTCAGAAATAAAAGTTTTAAAATGTATTAAATATCAGAAAATTAATGTAGCATACAAAATTAAATGAAAATGAATATTAAAGTCTAAAAAATAAAATTATGAGAAAACATATATAATACAAGATTATATCTTACTGTACAACTTTAACAAAATTTCCTCAAAAGATAAAAACTAAACAAACACCAATGGCACAAAAGAACTGCAAATGCTCTTTTTTATTCACTGATTCTTTTGATTTATATTCTCTTTCAACCACTTTGATCCAAACAAGTTGTTTTAAAACAAATGATGCATTTCCAAAACAGCTACAGCAACAAGAAGCCTATGGAATTGTGGCTTTTTTTCATACTCAAGATTTTCCTAAAATAAAAGGCTACTTGCTTGATATCATAAGTTAGACCTGAGGGGTCTCAGGTAGATGTCAACAAAGGAAAAATTATGTGATATGGTGGTTTATGTATTGATGATTATATATTTTTTAAAAAATCAATGCTTATATTCCCTACTATACTTCATTTAAGCTGCTGGAAAGCAACTATCCTATCTGCTTTTGTATACATGAGAGTCTAACATAGTGTTTGAGATGAGGTAGGGACTTGTTATATATTTTTAAATGAATAGTCATTTCACATTGATGGCAGTTTTTTCTTTATGCATGAGTATATTATGTAAGAGTATAAGTATCCCATTCAGTTAATATCTGCTTTCTGCAGTATAATGTTGCTTTCAGGTCTGGGAGAAGGGAGACCAAGAGAGAGAATGTGAAAAGAAATTATCTCAGCAGGATGTCTCCCTCCTGTTGATAAAAAGATTTAGTAAGGCTTAGAGGAGCTCTACACAACATCATCTAATAGTACCCCCTGTTCTTTTGTCTTACACAATAGAGGACATTCCAAAAAGCCAACATATATATGAATGCACTAGCTAATTCCATATTATTTGTAGAGTTACAACCAGGAGAGAAATGCAAACCATCAAAATAATTTGAAGATTTCAACCCAAGTGCGGCGCTTTTTTTCTCAGGCTCTAAAGACTACATGGGGAAAACTCCATTACCAGGAAAACAGATACATTTTTCTGAACATAAATAGCATATAAAACTCAACACTTGAAATAAGACTTTGAATTGAAAATGTTCATCTTGACCCAATAGAAAAATGGAGGCAAAGTTGAATGTTTCAGGTATTTATTTCCCTAAAATTCATCCAAATCAGATAACCATTTGGAAAAATCATGCATAAAAAAATACCCCCTCCCAGTTTTCTATTTCATTCATTATAATCAGAAATTAGAGCTTTTGGGCAATAACATTGCAAATATACAACTTCTTCAGTGATTGAATCTAACCTCAGGAAGAGAAAATGTACTTTTTGCTTATAGAATCTAACTATAGATATAATCATTCATTGATATAAAAGAGGCATTAGTGCTTAACTGCTTGAATTTGGCATATTAAAGGGTTTGGGCAAGCATTTATGCTTATCCATTTATGATTAGATTATTATGAAAGAGACTGCTTTTGAGGAATAAATTTGAGTTTTATGATCGTTAGTAGGGAGTTTATCCCAGCATAATCTATATCAGCATTCCAAAGTCCCATAGGCACTCTGAATTCTACATGTCTAGTGCTAAACTTATTTTTACTTTATCCTTTTCCATACTTACTCTATCCTTATTTATATTATCTACATCTCAGGGAATGGCAACACCAATCATTCAGTTACCCAAGCCAAAAATATGAGAGACATTTTATCATTCCTCTCTCTCAACCTGCACATGAAATCTTTCAAAGTGACCGGATCCTCCATCCTTAATCTCTCTGAAGGGTACCCCTGTCTCTCCAGCCCTTCAAATAACACCTAAGTTTCAATATTCATCATTTTTTTCCTAAATTTTTGTAATCATCTCCTACCCAGTTTTCCTAATTTCAGTCACAGTCCTTTCTCACTGATTTTTCCCTTGAACCTGAAGAGATCTTTTTTAAAATGCCAAGGACAAGCCACTTTCCTGTTCAAATCAATTCATTACCCTCTATGAGTTTCAGAATAAAACCAGACTCTTCCCCATAACATGGTGGATCTTATGTGTCTTTCCTTAGACCACTAGGTTTTCATCTCTCTTAAGTTCACAACTTCAGCCTCTCATCCCTTGAACTGAAACACAGCTGCTTCTCTTTCTGGATTAGAGTCCTCCTATATGAAAATTTGGCCAACTCAACATTCCTGAAGGATTGAACTAAATAATTGCCACTGGGCCACTTACTGTAACTTCCTTCCTCCAAACTGCCCAACTTAACCACTAACCTGTATTGGTACCTAAGCTTTATTTTATTTTATTTTATTTTTTTACTTATACACCTATTTGTAAACACCTCAAAGGCAGATAAGTATATGTATCTCTTTGATTTCTGCTAATCTATTATGAGGCCATTTGTTAAGTGAATGAAGCGGAATACTTTTTCACTCTGAAGAAAACTAGGATATATCTCCTTTAAGTTACATACTGGGGCACCTGGGTGGCTCAGTTGGTTAAGCACCTGACTTTGGCTCAAGTCATGATCTCACAGTTTGTGGATTCGAGCCCCGTGTCAGGCTCTGTTCCTGACCCCTTGGAGCCTGGAGCCTGTTTCAGATTCTGTGTGCGTGTCTCTCTCTGCCCCTCCCCTGTTTGCACCTGTTTTTCTCTCTCTCTCCAAAATAAACAAACATTTTTTAAAAAAATTTTTAAAAAGAACATTTAAGTTACATACCAATACTCTGATGATTCAAAATATAATATAAGTAAAAGACACTACCCATAACTACTTTATTCTCCTTTAAAGTTTTACCTCATGGAACCATAAAAATCTTTAACATACCTAATATATTTTAGAAAAAATGAACTATTCCTAATACAGAATAAATATATATTTCCAGAGTAAATTTGATTGGAGAAAAACATTTTTAAAAAATTTTTAAGTCTATTTATTTTGAGAGAGACAGAGACAGTGTGAGTGGAGGAGGGGCAAGAGAGAGAGGGAAACAGAACCCCAAGCAGGCTCTGCACTGTTAGCGTGGAGCTGGATACAGAGTCCAAACCCACAAAACCCTGAGATCATGACCTGACCTGAAACCAAGAGTCGGGCACTTAACCAACTGAGCCACCCAAGAGCCCCAGGAAAAAAATTCTCTATGAGTAAAATCATTGTCAATTGTTTTTACAAATGTCAATGCTCTTTACATATCTTCACTTTCCATATCAAATACATGGATAACATGACCAAAATTTATGTAAAGTGTTTTCATTCTCACCAAATGTAAGAATTCACAGCATTTGCTAGGTACTTACATATGAAAATTAAAATTCTTATTTAAATGACAATAAACAAAGTCTATTGATAATTACTTTAAATGTAAATAGGCTAAATACCCTAATGAAAAAGCACAGAGGGCTGAATGAATTAAAAAAACAACAACTATATGCTATCTAAATAGACTCACTTTGGGGCACGTGGGTGGCTATTGATTTCAGCTCAGGTCATGATCCCAAGACCCTGGGATTGAACTCTGCATCAGGCTTGAGCATGGAACCTGCTTAAGATTCTCTCTCCCTTGCTCTGTCCTCTGTCCCTCTCTCCAGCTCACTTGCTCTCTAAATAAAAACTAAAAATTTAAAAATAATATACATAAAGTAGACTCACTTCAGATCTAAAGACACACACAGATTGAAAGTAGAAGGATGGAAGAAGAAAGAAGGGGTAGCAATGCATCCACCAGAAAAAACAGACTTTACAACAAATACTGTAGCAATAGACAAAGATATCCATGCCATAATGATAAAGGGATCAATTCGACAAGAAGATATAACACTTGTAAATATTTATGAATACAACAGAGGAGCACCTAAATATATAAATATTAAACAGACACAAAGGGGAAAATTGACAGTAATACAATAGTAACAGGGGACTTTATCAACCCACTGGCATCAATGGATAGATTAACCAGACAAAAAATTAACAGGGAAACATTGGCCTTAAGAGGCACATGGGATTAAATATAAATATGTACAGATTTCATATTAGACCACACTTAATATTTGTATACAGGATGTTCCATCCAAAATCAGTGTAATACACATTCTTATCAAGTGCACATGGAACATTCTCCAAGATAGATCACATGTTAGGCTGCAAAACAAGTCCCAATAAGTTTAAACTGAATGAAATCATATCAAGCATCTTTTCTGACCATAAAAGTATATGACACTAGAAATCAATTATAAGAAGAAAACTGGAAAAAATACAAATATATGGAGACTAAGTAGCATACTAGTAAATCATGAAGAAATCAAAGAGGATTTCAAAATATAACTTAAAACAGGGGCGCCTGGGTAGTTCAGCTGGTTAAGTGTCTGACTCTTGGTTTTGGCTCAGGTCTCAGGTTGTGATCTCATGGTTTTGTGAGTTAGAGCCCCGCATCAGGCTCTGTGCTGGCAGCGCAGAGCCTGCTTGGGATTTTTTCTCTCCCTCTCTCTCTACCACTCCCCAACTCGTGCTGTCTCTGTCTCACTCAAAAATAATAAATCAGCAAATAAATATACTTTGAAATTTTTTAAAAATAACTTAAAACAAATGAAAATAAAAACACAATGTTTCAAAATCTTTGGGACACAGCAAAAGCAGTTTATAGAGAGAAGTTTATAGTGATACAGGCCTATCTGAAGAAACAAGAAAAATCTCAAAGAAACAATCTGACTTTATACCTAAAGGAACTAGAAAAATAAGAACAAAGTCCAAAGTTAATAGAAGAAAGGAAAAAATAAAGATCACAGTGGACATAAATAAAGACTTAACAAAATAGAAATGATCAATGAGACTAAAATCTCATTTAGTCTCTAAATGAGTCACACTCATTTAGAAAAGGTGTGAAGAAAGAAATCTTTAGCCAGGTTTGGCAAGAAAAAAAAGAAAGAGGGCCCAAACAAATAAAATCAGAAATGAAAGAGAAGTTACAAATGATAACACAAAAATACAGAGGTTTATAAGAGACAATTATACACCAACAATCTGGACAAATCTAAAAAAAACAAAAACATAAACAAAAAAACAGAAATGGATAAATTTCTAGAAACATAACAATCTTCCGAGATAGAGTCAGGAAGAAACACAGAATATGAACAAATTGATTATTAGCAATTAAACTGAATCAATAATCAAAATATTCCCCCCAAAAAACAAAAGAGCAGGACCAGATGGCTTCACAGGTAAATACTACCCAAATTTAAAGAAGAGTTAATACCTATTCTTTTCAAACTATTCCAAATAATCAAAGAGGAAAGAATGCTTCCAAACTCATTCTATGAGGTCAGCATTATGCTGATATCAAAATCAGAGACAGGCACTACAAAAAAGGATATTATAGGAAAATACACCTGATAAATATGCAAAGATTCTCAATAAAATATTAATAAACTGAATTCAACAATACATTTAAAGGGTCTGACATCATGATAAAGTGGGATTTATAACAGGGATGCAAGGAGAGTTCAATATCTGCAAATCTATCAATGCAATCACTCCATTAACAAAGTAAAGGACAAAAATCATATGATCATCTTCACAGATGCAGAAATATCTGATAAAACTAAACATCCATTTGATAAAAATTCTTACCACCATGGGTATAGAGGGAATGCAGCTCTCCATAATAAAAGCCATATATGACAAACCCACTGCTAATACCATACTCAATGGTAAAAACTTGAAAGGTTTTCCTCTAAGATCAGAAACAAGAGAAGGATGTCTACTTTTGCCACTTTTATTCACATGTTGTTAGAAGTCATAGCTATAGCAATTGGGCAAGAAAAAGAAGTAAATGGGATACAAAGTGGAAAGGAAAAAAAGTAAAACAATATTTACTGGTAACATGATACTATATATAAAAAAAGACATAGAGTCTTCACAGAGGAAAAACCTATTAGAACTAATAAATGAATTCAGTAAAGTTACAAGATATAAAATCATCACATAAAAATGTGGCAATTCTATATACTAATAATGAAGTATCACAAAGATGAATTAAAGAAAATAATCCCATTTACAATTGAACCAAAAAGAATAAAATACCTAAGAATAAATTAATCATGAAGGTGAAAGACCTGCACGCTGAAAACTAAGACATTGATGAATTTGAGGACAACACAAATAAAGAAAAACATATAATGTGCTCATTAATTGGAAGAATTAATATTGTTAAAATTTCCAGGTGATTGAAAGCAATCTACAGATTCAATGCAGTCGTATTAAAATAACAATGGCATTTTTGCAGAACTAGGGCAGATAACCCTAAAATTTGTATGAAAGCACAAAAGCCCCAAATAGCCAAGAGAAAGAGCAAGAAATATGAAGATATCCTGCTCCCAGATTTCAAATTATACTACAAACTATGATCATCAAAATGGTGTAATACTGGCACAAAAACAGACATGTAGATGAGTGAAACAGAAATAAACCCACCTTCATATGGTCATTTAATCTATGACAAACAAGGCAAGAAAATACAAGAAGGAAAGATAGTCTCTTCAATATATGGTGATGAGAAAATTGGACAGCTACATGCAAAAGTATTAAACTGGACCACCATCTTACACCATACATAAAAATAAACTCAAAGTAGATTAAAGACTTAAATGTAAGACCTGAAACCACAAAACCCCTAAAAAAAATAGGCAGTATGCTCTTTGGCGTTGTTGTTAATTGTGTTTGTTACCTCAAGTAGGGCAATAAAAGTGAAAATAAAGTAATGGGACTACATCAAACTAAAAAGCTTTTGCACAGTGAAGGAAGCCATCAACAAAATAAAAAGGTAACCTACGGAATAGGGGAGGATATTCACAAATGATGTATCTGATAAGGGGATTACATCCAAAATACATAAAGAACCCATGCAATTCAATATCAAAAAACCAAAGATCCCAGTTAAAAAATGGACAGAGGACCTGAATAGACATTTTTCAATGAAGACATACCATTGACCGATAGATTGACCAATAGGCATATGAAAAGATGCTCAACATCACTATCAGAGAAATGCAAACTGAAAGATCACCTCACACTTGTTAGAATTATTACTATAGTAATAATGATCACACTGTAATCAAAATGACAAGATACAGTTGTTGGCAAGGATGTGGTAAAAAAAACTCTTGTGCTCTGTTGATAAGAATGCAAATTGGTGCAGCTACTATAGAAAAAATTAAGGAGTTTTCTTTAAAAAATTATAAATAAAACTACCATATGTTCCAGAAATCCCACTTGTAGGTATTTATCCAAAAAAAATGAAAACACTAATTCAAAAAGACATATGTATCCCTATATTCATTGTAGCATTATTTACAATAGCCAAGATAAAAAAGCAAGCTAAATGTCCATCGATACATGAGTGAATAACAAAATGTGATATGTACATACATACATGTGCCCCAAAATATTACTCAGCCATAAAAAATTTAAAATACTTGAAACAGATAAATATGGGGGAGGGAAGGGAAAATAAAATAAAATAAGATAAAAACAGAGAGGGAGGCAAACCATAAGAGACTCCTAAATACAGAGGACAAACTGAAGGTTTCTGGAGAGGAGGTGGGTGGGGGGATTGGCTAAGTGGATGATGGGCATTAAGGAGGGCACTTATTGTGATGAGCACTAGGTGTTACATGTAAGTGATGAATCACTGGGTTCTACTCCTGAAACCAATTCTACACTAATGTTAACTAACGTGAATTAAAATTAAAATAAATGAAAAATAATAAAGTACTTGTCATTTATGACAACATGGATCAACCTAGAGAGTATTATGCTAAGTGAAATAAGTCAGACAGAGAAGGGCAAATAACTAATACTATATGATTTCACATATATGTGAAATCTAAAAATCAAAACAAACAAAGTAAAATAGAAACAGACTCATAAACACAGAGAACTGATGGTTGTTTAAGGGGAAGGGAGTAACTCTACAAAAGAGACAAAAGAGGTGAATGGGGATTAAGAAGTACAATCTTCCAATTATAAAATATATAAGATACTGGGATGTGATGTACAGCATATAGTCAAAAATACTGTAACAACTTTGGATGGTTACAGACAGTAACTAGACTTACTGTAGTGACCATTTCATAATGTATACAAATATCACATCGGTGTGTTGTACACCTGAAACTAATACCATATTGTATGCCAATTATTCTTAAATAAAAATATAAAATAAAATACTTTGTTCTTTCGAGCAGTGAAAATTGACACATTATCTGCCAAAGTTTCTTTTCATAAAAAGTTCTCTCTTAATCTTGAAAATTTTAAACACTGTCTAGAAAAGAAAGTGTTTTTTTAGGTCAGTCAACATATATAGTTTGCTCTGGATGTTCTTATTTAGGCAAAAAACAAATTTTTGATAAAACAGTCAATATTTTCTAAGTTGTCTAATAGTTATGTATATATATATGCATATATATATACACATACACACATGTGTGTGTATATACATATATATACACACATATACATACACACACACACACACACACACACACACACACATACACTATGCTTTTTAACGCTCAGGAGAAGTGGTGGGGAAATAAAAGGAAAGGACATTGCTTCAACCTGTATTGTGTACCAGGCATTTTACATATATTTTATTTAGTCATAAATGTTTAGGAAATTGTATGTATCATATTTAATATTAAATAATAAAATGATATTTTTCCATTGACTCCTGAGAAGAAAGCATTACTGATACCAAATTAATGAAGTGAAATTCCATTAACAAAAAACGTAATTTGACAAATAGCACCAAGATTATGAAGTACTAAATTATAGATATTCATTGAAAATAGTCATTAAAGGGACACCTAGGTGGCTCAGTCAGTTGACTGTCCAACTTCAGCACAGGTCATGATCTCACAATTCGTGGGTTCAAGCCCCACACCTGGCTGTGTGCTAACAGCAGCCTGGATCCTGCTTTGGATTCTCTGTCACCCTCTCTCTCTGTCCCTCCCCTGCGCCATCCTCTCTCTTTCTGTCTCTCTCTCTCTCTCTCTCTCTCTGTCTCTCAAAAGTAAACATAAAAAAAAGAAAATAGTTATTAAAAAATAAAATGTTTTTATATGTTCAAGCCTCTGTATAAAATACTATCATATAAAAGTTTATCCCATATGATACCAATTCTGCTTATGTTTGTCATTCTGCCCAAAAGAGCCAACCAGATAACATCTGAATTTCTATCTCGATCAAGAGATGTACTGCTTGAGGGTATTTCCATTTATTCCTTATCATCTTCCTTCACTTATCTCTTCACTTTCTTGTTATCCTTTTTATATACAACCTTGTACTGAAATGTACAACCTTGTACTGAAGTGTTTGTTACTTTTCAAGTTATTCTTTTCTATTTCATTTTTAGGCAATAGTGGGTTGTAGAAACTTTTCTTGCTGAATGCAGTTGAACTAGATACTTTTTCTTCTCTCAGTAATAAGATAGCTGCATCTATATCCTGCACAATAATGGGAACCCAAAAGAGTGTCATTTTCTCTTATTTGGAGGAAAACAACCTGAAAGTCCAATTGTCTTTGCTATTCTCTAGCAACTGAATAACAGAGCAAATTCTGTAAATTCTGATGCATTTTACACTAGATTTCTATGAAAAATACTTCAAAGATCAAACTGATAGGTAAGTGTATATATTTCATGTAAAATGAATAGCGGGGTACCCTATAAGACATTTGGTATTGGTTTAGCAAAATAGTCTAAGTCGATGTTTCATTGTTTTGTCTTGTTTTGGTCATCTATTGCCATAAAATAAGAAAATTGAAAAACTGGTAAAATATAAAATCTAACTTCAAGATAAGTTTATAATACTTTCATATTAAATAACTTTATAAAATGATGATGTAAAATATTTGACTTACAAGAAACTAAAATAAGACTTTCATAAATATTTCACTTCTGAAACATATTTTTTTAGTGGCTGAGTTTCTTAGCACCACTTATGTAAATTATAATAAATAAATTTCTTTGATTTCTGTCAAAATGCCCAAGTTTCTTGGGGTGATTTGTTGTGATAACTAACAAAATACAAATGTGAAATTCTCTACTATAATCAAAAATAAATGTGAAAATAATATTGTCAAAAACAAAAATAAATTAATCCCTATGATAGCATAAAGTCTGTTGGCCATAATTATTATATTGTTTAAAACATTATATTTTTTTAAAATTATATATCTTTTAAAACAATTATATCTTTTAAAATTATATCTTTTAAATTTATATATTTTAAATTATATCTTTTAAAACAAATATGTTTATAAATTGTGGCAAACTTAATTGGAGTTAAAATATGATTCAAACTATTGTGAGGCTCTCTACAATATTTCTTTTTCCTTTTCCTGTGCTTTGTAATCAAATTATTTAAGTATGTTGCAATACAGATCTATATAGTATTTACATAAACTGGCAAAGTCATATTCTCCTTTGCTTCAGTTTATTCACAAGTGTGAAAAATATGATTTTTTTTCAAATAAACTATTAAGAAGCAAAATGATTATAATTAAAGTTGACCATGAGAATATATAATATATTAAATTTCAAATATTATTTTGGAAATAATTATGTCTAACCTGAAGAAAAACAAGATACTTGCCTTTCTAAAAAAGATACCATTTCTTCTACCTCAGTAATAATCTAAAAACAACAACAAAACAGAAAAACAGATAACACAGGTGAATAAACATTATTCACCTATTATAGGTCAGAATAATACCACTTGGAATAGTAAACATCTAACTCTTTTCCTAATTTGGCCATAGAAGTACAATACTATTCATAAACCTTTAGGGGAAGATCTACCAACATTAAAGTTATTAGCAAGAATATACCTCAGGCCCCAAAGAATATATCGTAGGTCACACAGCCATACTCCAGATTATAGGGACAGGGAAAAGAATACACAAAACTAGACTGGGCTTGAAATTAAGCAGTTTTGTGAAACTGGAGCAGCAATGGTGGTAGTATTACTCACTAGCTACAGTGAGATCCTACTTGGAAGCTTGAATGTAATAGAAACAGGAAACAACAAAAAAAGAGAGGTTAAATGCAAATGCAAATGCTTTGAATTTCCAGGCATTGCAGAGCAATTGCTATAGCTGTTGAGTCTAGGTAAGTCAAGGTAGTAATTAAATCATATCATTTCATGCCTCCCTGCCTCCTATATTATAATAACTTGTCAAAGTGCTGCTCATAGAAACCAACAGAACAGTTGGAAGTTCTCTCTTGCTGCAGTAAGGTGGCTCAGCCTCAGAGCAAAACAGCAATATTTTTCAACTCTAACCCACAGTAAGGAATCATTTAATGAATTACCAAGAGCCATCACCTACTGTCTGAACAACACCAATCTAGGTACTTTTCCAATATCCAATTTCTTCTAATGGTCATCATTCTGCTAAATCACTCCCTTGAAACTCTGAAGTCCTCTTGAGTTTCTAATACTCCACTGACAGTTGTGTCCAATCATTCCGGTTGCGTTGATTTCTGCCATTACAATCCAGTGTGAAAAACTCAGTATAGTTAAGGTGCTATAGGAGATAATGGAGAAAATGGAGAGAAAATATTAAAAGATTTTTCCAGGGGTACCTGGTGGCTAAGTCGGTTGAGTGTTCGACTTCGGCTCAGGTCATGGTCTCAAGGTTCATGGGTTCAAGCCCCGCATCAGGCTCGGTGCTGACACCTCAGAGCCTGGAGCCTGCTTCAGATTCTGTGTCTCCCCCTCTCTCTCTGCTCCTCCCCCACTAGGGCTCTGTGTCTCTCTGTCTTTCAAAAATAAATAAATGTTAAAATTTAAAAAAAAATAAAAAAGATTTTTTTCAATGCCAAAAGTATATTAATATATTATAATGGAATTTTAAGTGTTCTAGGACAAATTTGTCATTATAGTTGAACCCTACCATGAAAAATAGGTGGGGCTACTAACAAACTGTTTTCTAAAGAAAAGAAAAAATAATTCTTTATTTCTAGTTATGTAGTAAAGAATTTGGCTTAGCCCCAAGAGAAATCTGACTTTTACCTTTGGCTTCTGGGAAGTTATCTATGTTATACCTGATAGAAATGTCTGTTTAGGTTGGAGGCCAACCACACAGTGTCTAAGACTACCACATTTAATACTTAGGTTGAGGTGGACCATACAGAAATATTAACCATGCAATGTGGAGTGGAGGCTTTCAGTCACAGTGTATCAGTTACCTGAAAGCTGAGATCAATCATGTCTATGTAATGGAGTTTAATAAAAACTCTAGACACCAAAGCTTGGGTCTGATTAGCAATATTCCATGTGAGTTGTCACATCAATGTGAGACAGTATCCCGACTCTGGGAGAAGGCAAGAGAAGCTTTGCATTTGGAACCTTTCCAGACTCTTCCCCATTCACCTCTTCCTTTGGTTGATTTTGATTTTCCTGTAATAAATCATAATAATGCATATATAGCTTTCAATGAGTTCTAAGAATACTCTTAGTGAATCATTAAACTGACGGTGGTTCGGGGAATCCTTGAACTTGCAGTTGGTGTCAGAAGGGAAGACAGTCTTGGGAACTATGTCTTAAACCTTTGAGTTTTGGCTAATTCTGGGACAGCTTCTTCAAAAACCCAGCTGATAGAATTCTACAGAAGTCAGCTTCTCCTTGTTTATGAACCTTGCTTTCAGAAGTTTGTTAACAACAACAACACCCTTCATTTTCAGAGAACAGTATACAAATAGAGATTTGTAAAATTTCAAGTTGATTAAATATACCTGAACTCACAAGTGTGCCTTCTATTAAAAAAAAAAAAATAGTATGCCTGCTCAATTGTCTTCAGGGCCTTTCATATAAATTACTACTGAAAATATTAAAAGAATGAAAATGCCGTTATAAGATTTAGGAATGAAAGAAGCAAAAACCAAGAAAAGAGAAAAAACATTTAAAAATTGTCAATAACATGCCAAAGACTGCTAGTTGATTTACATGCATATTTCCTATAATTCATTCAATTGCTTATGAGGAATTATTATTACCCTATTTGTGCATTTGAGAAATTCAGGATCTGAAATATTGAATGTCATACTAGTTT
This sequence comes from Cryptoprocta ferox, assembly GCA_028646485.1. Classification (NCBI taxonomy): domain Eukaryota; kingdom Metazoa; phylum Chordata; class Mammalia; order Carnivora; family Eupleridae; genus Cryptoprocta; species Cryptoprocta ferox. The sequence goes on from CM053573.1 coordinate 112,244,137, forward strand.
CATATAAGATAAGTAGTAAAATTGGTAACTTAAATTTTCTTTGTCTAATTTGAAAGACTAAGTCCTTTCTACATTACTAATCTGCTTCCACTAGGTAACTATAAAATATCAAGGTATAGGAATTTTAAAATTACAAATAACATGGCTCTTCTCTGTGACACTGATAAAACCTTCCAAAATCTATTTGCATTCAGGCTCCTTCTTCTGTGGAAACAGAGCAAATAGTGTAAATGAAAAAAAAAAAATAGAGAAGGAATTCATGAAACAATGCTGTATAGCTACACATACAAGCCAAAAATGCACTACCTCTTCTCAAAGGGTCATAACATACTTTATCGTATTTACTTTTATAAGATCCATGAATATAAACCTAAGATTTCTACTTTTGGCTTTAATTTTAGAGCATGAGTAGAAGCAGCTGCATCAACAGCAGGGTGAATAGTCGTTACTGAGCTAAAAAAGGGATTCAACATAAAAAATGTCCTATTATTGGTGTACTTCGGTGGATCAGTCAGTTGAGCATCTGACTCTTGATTTTGGTTCAGGTCATGATCTCATGACTTGTGAGATTGGGCTCCACATCAGGCTTTATGGGAGTCTGCTTAGGATTCTCTCTCCCTGCCCCTGACCTGCTTACGTCCATGCATTCTCTCTCAAAATAAATGAATAAACATTTTTTAAGTCCTCTTATTCTTATAGGGAGTGTTGATATCTAAACATCAGAGAGAAAAAAATGCCTGGACTACTTCATTGCAATCCTTTCCATATAAAATCCTTTCCCCAACCCAAGTCTTAATCCATTTTAGAGTAACTGAGCTGGCATAAGATCTGCACTTGTGAACTAAAGATTATAGAAAAAGCCCTTGATTTCTACCTTGTTGAATGCAAACTGACCTAGAAGGGAGAAGAGCATTGACTAATGTATCTAAAAATGTGTCTTTTACTAAGCTCCTATCTCACTTTCCATATCCATTCTTCTTTATGGTACGTTAAAGTCATAATCATAGTTCTTGATATCTGTATTTGGCATGTAGATTCTCTTTTTCTTTTTCTTTTTCTTAATGTTTTATTTATTTTTGAGAGAGAGAGAGAGACAGCATGAGGAGGGGAGGGTCAGAGAGAGAGGGAGACACAGAATCCAAAGATAGGCTCCAGGCTCTGAGCTAACTGCCAGCACAGAGACCACCACGGGACTTGAACCCATGAACCATGGGATCATGACCTGAGCCAAAGTCAGAAACTTAACAAATGAGCCACCCAGGCGCCCCTAGATTCTCTTTTTGAAAGAAAAAATTCCACTCTACTATGGATCTATCCCAAGAATGTAAAGCATCATATAAAATATTTCAAACCCCAAACAAATTGCATTTGTGCAAAGACCAAGGAGTCAGCCAAGGATGCAAATATAGACCATCAAAGGCACTTCTGATACAATGATTTATTGATGTTAATAGGTCACACAAATCAATTCTTAGGGCTGACTTCAGACTTCAAGCTTCAAAATCCCTCAGGCAAAGAAATTGTTTATTATCTTTATCTAAAGACTAGTTTAGGCTTTGCAAACTTTATAAAGCAAATAATTCAGAAAAGGAGGATTCCTAGAGATGCCCTCAATATTGAAAAAATAAGAGATAACAGAATTTAAGAACTGGGAACAACCTGAATGAATACTCAATCCAATTCATCTTATAGATGTAGATATTGAGGCCTGGATAATTTAAATGATTTTTCTAGGATTGAGAGAAAATTAGTGTAATGAAGACTGCTGGTTTCTTCACTTTGCATTCATAGCTGTAAGAAATTTTCTTATTTAACAATTTCACTGAAAATAATCCAATACACTGATTCTATATGCAATGGCAGGATTCCTGGGAACTCAATTGCCATGGCATATTGTTCTAGATGGAAACTTGTTTCTAGATGGAAAAATGTTTCTAGATGGAAAAAAAACACTTCTTTTACTAAATAAGAGCATTCTAAAATATCATGGAGAAGAGAGAACTTTCTCTAGTATGTCCTAACAAGGGAAAAGAAATATGTGATAAACCATTTAAGTTCAACTGGGGAGACACAATATGGTGGACAGGCCATCCCTGAATAGAGATGATATATAAAGAGCCCATATGCATGAGCAATAACTGGTATCATTACTGCTAATATTGCTACTCACAGAACCAAAGACCCTGTTCTCAGAACCCCTGTTGAAGAAAGGCCCATCTCAGCCATCTTAGAACATGTGTAACTAAAGCCTGAGTTCTCCACCACTAATGCCTTTGATACCAAAAAGCATTTGACAAAATTCAACATCTATTCCTGATAAAAATTATGACCAAATGAGAAATAGAAAGAAATTATCTCAACCTGATAATGGGCACTTATGAGAAATCTATGAGAAGCTTTATAGTTAATGTTCTCCTTAACATTAGGAACAAGACAAGAATGTCCATTTTTTTAATTAAAAAAATTTTTTTAATCTTTATTTTTTGAGAGAGAAAGAGAGTGTGAATGGGGGAGGAACAGAGAGAAAGGGAGACAGAATCTGAAGCAGGCTCCAGGCTCTGAGCTGTCAGCACAGAGCCCGATGTGGGGCTCAAACTCACAAACCATGAGATCATGAGTGAGCCAAGTTGGACACTTAATTGACTGAGCCACCCAGGTGCTCTAAGGATGTCCATTCTTACCACTACCATTCAACACTCTTTTGAAGCTTAGAGCCATTATAATCAGTTAAGAAAATGAAATAAAATGAATACAGTTTAAAAAGGAAGAAGTTTTTATTCACAGATGACATGATTTTCTATGTAGAAAATCCATAGGAATCTACATGAAAAAAAAAGTTACTAAAGGTAATGTGATTAGCAAGGCTTCAGGATACAATATCAATATACTACAGAAAAATCTTATTTCTTGAATAAAAAAACAATAACACTTAAAACATCATCACAAATATACAATAATTAGGGATAAACAACCAAAAGATGTACAAGACCTGTACACTTAGTCCATAATGATAAAAGGTTAATTAGATAGTTTCTCAAAGTTGTCCCTTTCAAGGTACTTAGACTTTTCATGCCTCCTTTTGTTTCTTCCTCTGTGAAATGAGGATAAAAACTCATTTTATAACTGATATGTCAGGGCTACAATGCTGACTCAGTGATAAGACCAGAAGGCTCTTAAAACAGTATCTAGCACATAGTATTCCAACTATTAGTATTTAAATTTGAGAAGTTTTAATTAAAGGGGGATAAGAGTTAATAATCAATCTTCCATAAGTGAGAAGAAATGGCAAGGAAAGTACAATACCTTACTAAATTATTTTTACTTGCCCTAGATGTGGCATTTGTCTTATTGATCATTCCCTTCCGCAAACCATCCTTCGGTGCTTTTCGTTATACCACAGTGTTCTAATCTAACTCTCCTTCCATCCTTTTCAGTCTCCTTTTTGGGTTTTAATTCCTTTAATTAGCTTTTTGTATGGTGATGTTTCCCAAGGCTCTATCTACTCCCCTCCCCTCCCCACCCATTCCTTCCTTTACCCTCCTCTTCTCACTCTACTATGGACTGTTTGACTCATGTATTACACTTCTGTTTAAAAACCTCTCTTCTGAGCTATAGACTCATACATTCATCATCTTTTTGGATATCTCTACCTGAAATCTTGCCTCATTTCTCACTCTATTTATTTCTCACCCTAGTGGACTCAACAATAAAATCCTCTAACAAAATTACCCATTCTCCCTTTGTTGATGTTCAAGACTCAATTGATGAGGAAAGTCTTGATAGAGGAGCTAGTGCTTGAGCCAAAAATACACACACACACACACACACACACACACATATATATAAATCAGTTTGGCAGAAAGAAATGAGAAATAATTTAATTAATAATTAATAATAATGGAGGAAGAAAAGTTACAGACATGTAAACTACACCAAATGCCTATATGTAGGAGATAATGAAGTAAAGAGAGAAGTTTGTTGATAATAGTTCAATGAACAATTGTATACAACACACAACTACACAGAAAATGTGTTATAATGTTAAGTTAAAAAAGAATCAAGGTACAAAAATAAATATATATTTAAGGCATTATAACGTCAACTATAATGTCAAATATTTAAAAACAACCATGTAGAGATATTGCTCCCTGTGATGGAAGTAAACCAAAATGTTCACAGTGATTAAAATTTTAAACTATTTTTCTATTTTTCTCAAATTTTCTGGAGTACTGTTTTTACCCAATCTACATTAACATAAAAGATAAAACAAACAAAGATTTAAAAAAATCTATTCACTCTTAACAACTTTCCACCTTCATTCCTTTGTTCCACCTTTTATTCCAATTTAATTAAGACAATCCCTATACTATTTTATCAACATGCAACTCTTGTACTGTTGAGACATGGAATGGCATGGAATCTGCATCCATGGTTCTGAAAGTGTCTTATAATGCCTACAACAATAGCAACTGCGGTAGCAGTGCAAGTAATTAACATTTGCTATTTACTTATTCTGATACAAGCTTGATGCTAAACCCTTTAAATAATTTCAAAAAAAAGGGGCACCTCGGTGGCTTGGTCTGTTAACTTCAGCTCAGGTCATGAAGTCACAATTCATGAGTTCAAGCCACGTGTTAGGCTCTGTGCTAACAGCTCAGAGCCTGGAAACTGCTTCAGATTCTGTGTCTCCCTCTCTCTCTGCACCTCCCCCATTCACGCTCTGTCTCTGTGTCTCTCTCTCAAAAATAAAAAAAAATTAAAAAAGTTAAAGAAAAACCATTTCAAAAAATGTTTATTTATTTTTGAAAGAGAGAGACGGAGTGTGAGTGGGGGAGGGGCAGAGAGAGAGAGAGAGAGAGAGAGGGAGACACAGAATATGAAGCAGGCTCCAGGCTCTGAGCCCAGTGCAGGGCTTGAACTTGCAAACTGCAAGAACATGACCTGAGCTGAAATCAGTCGCCTAACTGACTGAGCCACCCAGGTACCCCGAGCCCTTTAAATCATTTCAATTAAACCTCAAAATAATATGAAGTGGGTGTGGTTATTTAAAGTATAGTTCATAATTTTAGAGGAAAAAATCTGTTTTTCACCATTATGACATTAGCTGTGGGTTTTACATATATGACCTTTACTACTGCGTTCAGGTATGTTCCCTCTAAACATATTTCGTTAAGAGTTTTTATCATTAAAATATGTTGTACTTTGTCAAAATTTTTTTCTGCATTTATTGAGATGATCATATGGTTTTTATCCTTTCTCTTGTTAAGGCAATTGATCAGTTTGATTGATTTGTAAATATTGAACCACACTTGCATCCCTATAATAAATCCCCTATTTGATCATGGTGAATGATATTTCTTAATGTATTGTTGGATTCAGTTTGCTAACATTTTGTTGAGAGGTTTTGCATCCATGTTTTTACTGGTCTGTAGTTTTCTTTTTTTGTAGTGTCTTTATCTGGTTTTGGTATCAGAATAATGCTGGTCTCATAAAATAAATTTGGAAGCTTTCTTCTTTCTTCTATTTTTTTGGAATAGTTTGAGAAGAATGGGTATTAATTCTTCTTTAAATGTTTGATAGAATTCATCTGTGAAGCTCTCTGGTCCTGAACTTTTGTTAGTTGGGAGCTTTCTTATTACTGATTCAGTTTTGTTGGTAGTGATCAGTCTGTTCAAATTTTCTATTTCTTCCTGAGTCAATTTTTGTATGTTCTCCATTTCTAGAAATTTATCCATTTTTTCTAGGTTGTCCAGTTTCTTGGCATATAATTTTTCATAATATTCCCTTACAATATTTTTTTTTAATTTCTGAGGTGTCAGTTGTTATTTTTTCTCCTTCATTTCTGATTTTACTGGGTCCTCTCATATTTTTAAGATAAATCTGGCTAAAGGTTATCAACTTTGTTGATCTTTTCAAAGAACTAGCTTCTGGTTTCATTGATCTGTTCTATTGTGGGTTTTTTTAAGTCTCTATTTCACTTCTTTCTGGTCTAATATTTATTATTCCCTTCCTTCTATTGGATGTGGACCTTGTGTGTTCTACTTTTAGCTCCTTTAGGTGTAAAGTTGGGTCTTTTATTTGAGATTTTTCTTGCTCTTTGACATAGGCAGATTATTGCTATAATCTTCCCTCTTAGAACAGTTTTTGCTGCATCCCAAAGATTTGGAACATTATTTTCACTTTCATTTGTCTCTGTGTATGCCCACTCTCACCACTTTTATTCAACATACCACTGGAAGTCCTAGCCTCAGCAGTTAGACAAGAAAAAAAAAAGATAAAAGGCATTCAAATTGGTAAGGAAGAAGTAAAACTTTCACTATTTGCATATGACATGATATTATACATGGAAAACCCTAAAGATTACACACACACACACACACACACACACACACTATTAGAATTGAGAAATAAATCCAGTAAAGTCACAGGACACAAAATTAATATATAGAAATCTTGCATTTTTCACACTAATAGTAAATTACCAGAAAAAGAAGAAAACAATCCCATTTCCAATAGCACCAAAATAATAAAATACCGAGGAATTAACTAAGAAGGTGAAACATCTGTATCTGAAAACTACATAAAATATTGATTAAAAAAATCAAGATGACATAAACAAATGGGAAGATAAATCATAGTCATGGATTAGAAGAACAAGTACTGTTAAAACAATAGCCAAATTATGGAAAGAGCCCAAATGTCCATCGACTGGTGAATGGATAAAGAATATGTGGGGGGTGTGTGTGTGTATGTGTGTGTATGTATATATACATATATATTGGAATATTACTCAGTCTTCAAAAAGAATGGAATCTTGCCATTTGCAACAACGTGGATGGAACTCGAGTGCACTATGCTAAGTGAAATGAGTCAATGAAAGACAAACATCATATGACTTCACTCATATGTGGAATTTAAGAAACACACAGATAAATATAGGAGAAGGGAAGGAAAAATAAGACAAAAACAGAGGGAAGCAAACCATAAGAGATTCTTAAAGACAGAAAACAAACTGATGGTTTCTGGAGGGGAGGTGGGTAGGAGGATGGGCTAAATGGGTTATGGGCATTAAGGAAGGCACTTGTTGGGATGATCACTCGGTACTACTCCTGAAACCAATACTACATTGTGTATTAACTAACTTGAATTTAAATAAATAAATTTTTTAAAAAGGAAAATAAATGTATATACTACCAAAGAAATCTACAGATTTAATGAAATCTCTATCAAAATACCCACAACACTTTTCAAAGAACTAAAACTCATAACCCTAAAATATGTATGGAAACACAAAAGACTCCAAATAGCAAAAGCAACTTGAAAAAGAAGAACAAAACCAGGCCTATCACATTTCAAGATTTCAAGATACATTACAAAACTGTAGTGATTAAAACAACATGATACTGACAGAAAAATAGAAACAGAGATCAATGGAACAAAATACTGAGCCCAGATACAAACCCACAATTTTATGGTCAATTAATCTACAAATAAGGCGGCAAGAATATCAGATGGGAAAAAGACAGTGTCTTCAACAAGTGGTGCTGGGAAAATTGGACAGCAACATGGAAAGTGGTCCACTTTCTTACACCACACACAGAAATACTCAAAATGGATTAAAGACCTAAATGTGAGACTCAAAACCATAACAATTCTAGAATAAAACATATGTAGTAGTCTCTTTGAGATCAGCCATAAGAAACCTTTTTCTAGACATGCCTCCTCTAGCCAGGGCAACAAAAGTAAAATTAAAGTCCTGACACTACACCAAAATAAAAAGCTTCTTCACAGTGATAGAAACCATAAACAACATCAAAATGCAAACTACTGAATGGGAGAAAATATTTGCAAATTATACATCTGATAAGGGGTTAATAACCAAAATATCTAACGTACTTCTACAAAAATGTAAAGAACTCATACAACTCAGCACCAAAAAAAAAAAAAAAAAAAAAAAATATAATTTAAATGAGCAGAGGACAGGGGCGTCTGGGTGACTCAGTTGTTTAAACATTTGACTTTGGCTCAGGTCATGATCTCAAGGTTTGAGAGTTGGAACCCCAAATCAGACTCCCTGCTGGCAATGCAGAGCCTGCTTGGGATTCTCGCTCTCTCCTCTCTCTCTGCCCCTCCCCTACTCATTCTCCCTGTCGCTCTCAAAAAATAAATAAATAAATAAATAAACAAACTTTTTAAAAAGATGGGCAAAGGACATGTACAGACATTTTTCCAAAAGAGACGTATAAGTGACCAACAGATACATGAAAAGATGCTCAACATCACTTATCATCAGGGAAACGTAAATCAAAACCACAATGAGATATCACCTCACACTCAAAATGGCTAAAATAGAAAACACAAGAAACAGTAACTGTTGACAAAGATGTGGAGAAAAAGATATCCTCAGCACTCTTGGTGGGAATGCAAACTGTTGCAGCCACTGTGGCAAACAGTGTGGAGTTTCTTTACAAAGTTAAACAAAGAATAGGGGCACCTGGGTGGCTCAGCTGATTAAGCGTCTGACTCTTGGTATTGGCTCAGGTCATGATCTCACAGTACTTGTGTTCAAACCCCACATTGGGCTCCATGCTGACAGCATGGAGTCTGCTTGGAATTCTCTCTCTCTCTGCCCCTCCACCCTGCTTGTGCTCTCTCTCTTAAAATAAATAAATAAACTTACAAAAATTAAAAAATAGAATTATCACATGATCCAGTAATTCCACTACTGGATATTGACCCAAAGAAAATGAAAACACGCATTCAAAAAGATATATGAAACCCTATGTTTCCTGAAGCCCAATTTACAATAGCCATGATATGGAAGCAACCCATCTGTCTATTGATAAATGAATAGGTAAAGAAATGGTGTGTATGTGTGTGTGTGTGTGTGTGTATAAATGAAATATCACCCAGTCATTAAAAAATGAAATCTTACCATTTGCAACATAGATTGACCTATAGGGTATAATCCTAAGTGAAATAAGTTAGTCAGAAAAAGACAATTATTATCTGATTTCACTCATATGTAGAATTGAAGAAATAAATAAACAAAGGGGGGAAAAGACAAATAAAAAAACACACTTAGAGAGAATTGGTGGTTACCAGAGGGGAGGTGGATGAAGGGAAATTTGAAATAAAGAAGAATAAGAATATCCTGATGACATACTCTGATGAGCACTGATAAATGTACAGAACTGTTGAATCACTATATTGTACACCTGAAACTAATAAACACTGTGTGTTAATTATACTTGAATTAAAAAAAAATACAGTTCTTCTCCTACTTGACCTACCCCAGATTTTTTTTGTATTTAACAGTTTACACTAAAATTATCACCCAATGCACATATTATTGTATACACTACTGGAATGTATGGCTACTTGAGATAGGATATAAATTCTACCTTATAAAATATGGAGTTAGTCCTTTCCTCCCTGTCTTCTTTCATTATTTCCTTTCCTCATTTCTCATTTGCTCTATCTTATAGCTTTTTTTCCTACTATTTGTCACCCTTTAGGCGTGTTTATTAATATAATTATTAGTGTAAAATTAAAATAAAATGTTGGATAAGGCCCAATTATATGCTTGAGAAACAAAACATTTATGTGTAGGGCATGCAAATGTAGCAGGTGTATAATGCAGATAGTATTTTTCTGGGCTGTAAAACATAAGCACATAAATCATAGAATACATTGAGTTCACAGATTTATTATTTTTTGTAGAAAAGAAAAGCCTTACAGATGATAATAATGACAGTTGCATTTGGACTCCATGATTTCCTTTACGTGAAATTATATTTATTTAAGAATATGAAACAACTGGATTTGGGAATAGCATTTTCAGATTCCTTTGAATACTTAGGATTGTCAAAATGGTTTCAGTGAAACGCAGTCATCAATGATGTTTGATTTCAATTCTATTTCACACTTGACCCTGTGTGAGAAAATAATGGAATCAATAAATGAGCAACCGCTGTCAAGTGATCTACCAACCAATCGTAGCCTGTAGATACTAAATTGTGGTAAGTTCAGCTAAAAACATTGAGTCATGACATTACTAGACAGGGAAAGGAAATAAAATGAGATCAAAATCTTGATGACTACACAATACGTAAGGGGAATACATTATATAGAAAACATTAATGATGTATGTAATGACCTTAGAGAACTCTAAGACAGTTAATGGTAAAAATAAGTAACTTGTGTGCATAGTTTTACAATTAAATTGTCCAAATACATGCTTAACTTTCAATTAAAATAACTTAAATTGAAAGAATGTACATAACATCAATCTTTAGAAATGTATATAGTTAAGTAGGAATATGGGTTGTCTGTACATAAAACTTGAGTCAGAGGGAGTCATTAAAAATTGGGCACTGTCTAGATAAATAAGATTTCATATGTGTAAGTTGTGAATATTTGTCTGTGAAAAGCTGCTTGTATTTAATGCTATCACCCCCCCTCGAAAAAAAACCCTGTACATTTTTAGAGAAGAGCATTTCAGTGTGACTTTGGACATTTTTGAAAAAGGGATCAATATTCATAGCTGTTTCTACAAAATAGTGTTTGTAGCCAAAAACAAAAACAGAAAAGACTGAGAGGCAAATAACATAAGCCCCAATTTTGACTGTCCATCAAAGAGTTGGAATGGGGTTATGATGACTGGACATTGTGGCCAATTTGTAAAGGGCTTGTGTGGGAATTGAAGCATTTATGTGTTATAAGCTAAGAATGAATATGTAGAATTTCTAGGTATCTACAGACAGCTAGGAGTTGTTAATCACATGAAACAAAAGGCACACATATTTTTTTAATCTGTCAGTTGGTTTCTGACAATCTTCTATAACATCATAGTTTTTATCAATACTTTAAAATAATTTAAAGAATTATTATAATGTTTGCATGAAAAGTTTTAGAGTTAGAAATTAAACTTGGCCAAAAATTTAAATATAGATAATTTTAATGTTTCTAAATTTTATTTGTCTACCTTTTGGTTCATCTTATGATTGAAAATGTAGATTAAGACAGTGGGTGATTGATCTGTTCAAAAATTATAAATAATTTTATTTAAGTTTAGGAGGAAACCTAAAACCATGTGCAGGAAAACAATGACAATGTTACATGATGCAGCTCAATTAAAGTATGTATTTTCATGTTGCACCTCCATGTACATTAGAAAAAAGTCTTTATATGCCAGCCTATGCACCTTGGTAATTTTAGTGCAATTGTCCATCACATAAAAAATATTATTAAGAAAACATATATGACGTTGAAATCTAATCCTAATAATTAGTGTAGCTTCTGTGTATTAATGTGGAATTACTCGAGTTTCAATATACTCTGACAATGATAAAATGTTTTGATAGTTAATGTATGGTTATCACCCTTTTCTATAGTTTAACACATTGTATATTGAAATTTAAGGGATCTTTCTCTTCTTTCAATCTTTGGACTTTCAGATATTATAAAAGGAATTTGATGGGTACTCAAATCAGTCAGTTTATAAAGATTTCCTGGAAAAAAAATTGATAGGAACATACTTGATGTTATGTGAGCTTCATGGAAACCTATTTCCATTTTTTCTAAACTGAACTAACAGCCTGTGTTATAATACACTCTAAGCTAGCACTGTGCTTCTGCATATAAACAACAGTTCAACTTTCTTTTCTTTTCTTTTTTCCTTTTATTTGAGGTAGGAATGGCCAGAGAGAGAGGGAAAGAAAGAATCCCAAGCAGACTCTGTGCTGGGATCCTGGGATCATGACATGAGCCAAAATCAACAGTCGGATGCTTAAATGACTGAGACACCCAGGCTCCTGATTCCAACTTTATTTTCTATAGATGTTCTCATTGTGCATTCTTTACCCGTATAAAGAAATATATTGTTTCTAATTTCTCCAAACATGGAAAGAAAATTATGGGACTCTAACATTAGCAGAAAAAAGGTTAAAAGACAAGAGACTATTGCCCCTATTAAGAGACTCCAAGCAATGCAACACATAGCTCTTTATCTTGTGTGAGAGACCAGCACTAAATGAACATGACTCAGCACAGATTCCTTCCTGTTCTTGCAAGGACTGGAGCCCAATGATAAAAACAGGTTCTGACTGCAAATATATATCGGTTGTGTCTCTCGAAATAGAGTGACTCTCAATGAGTTTCTTCTGTCAATTATTTGTTCAAATTACTAATGATGAAACATAAAAGTTAATAAAGATAATAGTGATGATAAATGTATTAGTTTTGTATTGCTACCATAACAAACTACCATGAACTGAGTGTTTTAAAAATACAAATTTATTATCTTACAGTTACACAGGTTGGAGTCTGACACAGGTCTCATGAGCTAAAATCAAGGTACTGTCACGGCTGTTTCTCCTGGAGATTTTTTTTATGTTTATTTATTTATTTTTGAGGAAGAGAGAGAGAGACAGAGAGAGAGAGAGAGAGAGAGAGAGAGAGAGAGAGAGATCAAGCAAGGGAGGAGCAGAGAGAGAGGGAGAGGGAGAATCCCAAGCAGGATCCACAATGTCAGTGCAGAGCTGACACACAAACCACATGATCATGACCTGAGAGAAAATTGAGAGTCCCACCTTTAACTGACTGGTGTCCCTCCTCCTGGAGATTTGAAGGGGGGAACTGTTTCCTTGCTTATTCAGATTGTTGGCATAATTCAGTTCCTTCAAGTTACAGGGTTTTTGAAGGCTGTCAGCTCAGTTCCAGTCCCAGCTTTTAGAGGTCACCTGCATTTCTTGGCTTCTGTCTCCCTTCTGCCATCTCCAAAGTCAGCAGTCATGGATAAGTTCTTCTTATGCTTCAAATTCCTCCTTGTGTTTCATCTCTCTGGCTTACTTTTCTGCCTCTATTTTTTCCTTTTAAAAGCTCCCATAATTATAATGGGCCCACTGGGAGATTCCGGGACAATCAGCCCATCTCAAAGTTTGCAACTTTAACCACCTTGCCAAGTCTTTGGCCATGTAAGGTAACGTATTCCCAAGATCCAGAGATCAGGATATGAATATCTCTGGGGGATGATTATTCTGCTCACCACAGTAATAATAGTAGTAGACATTAATACTATATATAACTGCTTTTTTAAGTGTCTTGCATATATGAAATAATTTAAACTTTACAGTAATTCTATGAGGAAGATAGTATTATTATTTCCATTTTACAGATGAGGAAAATGAGAGATCATGTGACTTGTGAGAAGTTTCTAAGCTAGAAAGTGAAATAGCCTTCCCGTACCCATACAGTTGTAAATCTGGAGTCCAAATCTGTCTTATCCACGTTCACAGGATGATCAGTTTTTTTGTTATGGCTTCTTTGTTGTTTTTTTTTACTTCCCCCTGCTTTGCCTTATAGGGAGTTAAGTCAGAGCTTTGAGCAGGAGCTATTAAGGTAGAAAGAAAGGTTTAAAATACTTCTATAATAATTCATCCTAGGATCCTGCCCAAAATCAATATGAGACTTACTAGCTCAGAATTTGTAAATATATTCTTTTCCCATTTAAAAAAAAAAAGGGAGATGGGAGTTTTCCATATCAAGTTTTCGAGTATTTACTATCTCCATTAATTCCTAAAAAGCACCATGCTAAGTTTGAAATTCTTTCAAAATGAAGATATTTAATGATGTAGGATCCTGAGTGAATGAAGAAACTCAAATTATTTTCAACTGAATGCCCTCTAGAAGTTGTAGAAGCTTCCTGGTAAAGTAACCATTGTTTTTGAAGGGGTTGTGATCCCAGAAGGCAAGAATGATGTAAAAATTCGATAGTTGCTGGGACTTGTGCTGTCAGAGTACACGAGTGTATATTTGTGGATGTGTGTGTGCACATGTGGTAATCCAGTAATCCAGTAGAGAATTATACACTGGCCATAATTCAGAGACAAAAGCCAAAGTAGCCTATTCGTAAGAAGTATTTTCTTTTATTTCACTAAAAGAAAAGTGTCTTTAAATAGACCCTACCATTCAGGGTTGTCACCATTAACCTTGAAATATAGAAATTGTCCTATATGAGTATGCATTAGCAAATAAATATATTACCTAATAGACATATTTAAATAATAGACAGTTGAAACACAAACCAATAAAACCCTATAGTTTCAAGGTTAATTGTGACATATTTCACCTTTAGCTTCTGTCACTACAGTAAGAAAAACATGCCCTGAAGTATTTCAACTGTTTACCTGTAAATTGCAATAAAAACTGCTTTATATAGAATAGAGTACACCCTTATGAAAATCAATGAAGTCAATATGACTTTAAAAATAATCTTGTTTGCAAATCCACTTACATCACAGTGTATGTATCCTATATTAGAGGTGGGATGTAACTAAATTTCAGTTATTATGTTACCAACAGAATAAAGTAAATAGTTTATAGGTGAATATACTTGCAACTATGAAATATTTTATTATTTTCTTAGCTAAAATAATGACTGTTTCTTTTTTTAAGTTTATTTATTTTGAGAGAGAGAGAGAGAGAGAGCGAGCAGGGGAGGGGCAGAGAGAAAAGGAGAGAGAGAATCCCAAGCAGGCTCCACACTGCCAGGGCAGAGCCCAATACAGGGCTCGAACCCACAAACTGTGAGATCATGACCTGAGCCTAAACCAGAGTCAGACATTTAACTGACTGAGTCACCCAGCCACTCATTAAATAATGACTGTTTCTTGATCCCCTTCTCCTTGCATTTATTCTAGAAACATTGACAGCAACGAATATCATTCTTGAGCAATTAAAGACTAAAGGGTGTGGCAAAGAAGTTGGGTTCAAGGAGGAAGAGAGGAAAGAAGAAAAGTTAATCACCAATATCTTGTACCGTAAGAATGGAAGATAGTATGGCCTCCTGGTAAATATGTCTCAATTTCTTTTAAACATAGTACTTTCCATACTGTTTCTTAAAAGAGAACAAGACCACATTTTATTAGCCAATGTTAAATTCTGTCCCCAAGAATTATTTTTCTAGGGCTTAGACAAATGATTTAAATGTTAGGGTAATATATTCCCAAGGGATATATTTTCATTTTAAAATTATTTTATCAGGAATTGCTTTAAGGTCTGTAAACATCAGAATTATATTTGTGTAAATAACAATGCTCTTTTATTCTATTCTACTTACTAAGACTATTCCAATGATCTCTTCTTTAAACCATTATTTTTAAAGTCTGTTTGCTTTAACAAATATTTTTAAAGTTTTTTTTCCTACTTGATCATTTCCCTAAATAAACAGAAAGTGATTTATAATTATGTATACAAAAGGAAAATGGCACTTATGATCCTTTCTGACTGTACACCATGGAAGTGAATAGGCTGGAATTTCTAACTAACAGAAAATGTAAACCTTTCACTATTTTCTTTTTCCTTTTTTTTCTTCCTTTCTTAAAGAAAGCTCATGTGATATCAGTATGAGCATCACTGAATTGAAAGGTCAAGTTATTAGCAGAAGCTGAGCACTGTAAGGTTACTTTGTCTCAAAAGAAAACTGAAATGACCACTGGCGCTACTCTGAGGGGATACAGTTATCCCAAAGAATTAAAAAACTGAAATTAAAAGGTCATAATGTCCTTTGGGAGAGTGAAAAGGCAATGTGGCATAAGGGGTCATCTTCTACTCAGGCTCAGACCTGTCTATAAATGCAGTTCTCTAAAGGAGAGGCTAAGACAGCATCAGAATCAAAAAGTCAGCACCAGTGTCAAAAATACTTCCAAAAATGAATGAATGAATGAATACATACATACATACATACATACATACATACATACATAAAACTTCCTGTTCTGGGTCCTACTTATAAGAATATGCACTTGGAATTCAAGACAAAAGAGCTAATTTAATGTCTATCACATCACTGTTGTATGACGGTAGACAATTTGCTGTATTTCTGGGCCTCAATTTCTTCCCCTAAACGAGGATTTGGTATCATTGAGTGTTTCTCCACTGGTAAACAGGGACGGTTCCATCTTCTGCCCTTAAAATCTATACTGTAGAATTTAGATGGGTTACCCACCCAGAGTGTCATTTCTTAGAAACACTAAGCGAGCTGATCTCTAAAATCCTTCCTGGTTTTTCCCTTATGATATTTGCCCACGTGAATGTCTCCCCAATTCAGATCTTTTATAATTAATTTTTAATAATCATGTGTCATCTGCCTTCTTTGTATCAGAGAATTTTACAGCAGAATTTGAAAATACAAAGCCATATAAGACACATACTCTCTGTAAGTATAGAGTCTGGTAAATGGAGAAAGACATGTAAATAAATAAGTGTAATAAAGAATTGCACATGCACTAAGTGAGCTCTTAGAATTAGGGAACCATGGAAGAAATCTAGTTTTACCCAGGACATTTTTAAGTGACTAATCCAAAAAGATTTTATATTAAAAAGTGTTATTTTTGAAAAAAATGACAAGGAATGGGTCAGGTGTTTAGAATGAAAGCATTCTCAGATGGATTGATCAATCAATCAATACAATAGCAAAAGCAGAAAGTCTCTATGAAATACCTGGGCTTGTTCATTTTAACTATTAACAACTCAGTTGGGTTGGGGTATAGAATACAAGGGCAGATACAGCAAGACAAAATGCTGGAGAAGTAGGCAGAGGGTAAACTTTGTAAACTAGAATTCTTTCTTAAATAGTATGGGTTTTATCTTACGGACAAAGGGCATTTAAGGCCTTTTAAGGCAGTGGCAACATGTATAAAGCTTCTGTTGTGGTTGTAGAGAAAACTGTTTAAGGAGATAGAATATTAAGGACGTATTAGTGATTTGATATATGGATTGAGGGTCTAAAGTAAATTTTTCAAAGGCAAAATTATGAAATTTATGCAAACAAGAAATGAATATAGCAAATATTTGGCTCAACTAATTAAGAAGAAAATGTTAACATTTGAGAAACTAGCAATTTAAAAAAAGAATGTTAGGTTAAGATTGCTGGGTTAGTTTTCAAACCTGTTAATGTCTAAAAGGTCAATAAACTATAACCTTTGAGTTATTTGTTCCACCCAGTAGAAATTGGATTTATATTCAGTAGAAATCCACAAGCTCACATTTAACTTCACTAAATGTGAGAACTTTAATTAACGGCATGCAGTGAATTGAAAGTATTTTTCCCTAAACTTGTGGAGGTGGAGGGTGGCATATTCCTGTATACATTGAAAATGCATGCCAGCTATCTTTCTGCCCTATTTCCAATTTTTGGACAATTACTTCTCACACAGGAAAACTACGCCATCAGTATTTTAGCATGCACTGTCCCCTTTGCTAAGTTTGTGTACCATGTAATTGAATGCTTTAAAATATGCATACATAAAAGGCTATTATACCCTATCATATTATATAACACATATTAAAATTTCAAACTAAATATACCAATGAGAATTATTTCTTGACTCTAGAAATATTTACGGAAAGCACTAACTGCTAGGCTCTTTTATTTTAAAAACCTGTTTCAGACATATCTGTTTTGAAAAGTCTATCACACTTTAAATGGGCATCTCTTTATTTCCCCCATTGTAATTAGTTCGGTCCCCATGCAAGTTTTCCACTGGATAAACTGTAATTCTGGACTTCGGTAGCCGATGTTCTTCTGAGAAGCAGGTTGGTCTTAGGCATTGCTATTCCATCATTCATATTGTTCTGTTCACCAATAATTCTTAATTATACTGAAGGTAACAAAGAATACTTGTGGCTTTTATTGGGTTTTCCTTGGAAATGGACTTGGTGGCTAGTAATCCAATAAGTGCCATGCTGAATAAACCCACTATTGTCCCTGGCTGGGGATGCTTATGCTGAATTTGTTTTACAAAACCAATTCTGTGAAATTAGCATTTTGACAATGTCTGATAGGATAATATTTTATAGAAAAAAAATACTTAGTATCCTTGATTCACTCCAACATCCCTCAACAGGAAATATGAAGATAAGCAATCCCTCCCTTTATATCCTGATATGATTTTACTCTTACAAATTAGGACTAGGTGGCCTTAATTTAAAATATGAATAATTCATTAAATACTATGGAGACAAAAGTCCAGATATCAATTAGCCTAAGCCCTATGTAATTGTGTTGGGCAAATGTCTTTTCAATATTTAACTGGCTTATATCTAGAGACCTTATGCAACAAGTCAATACATTCTTTATCTTCCTAGGTGTTTATTTTCTAACCAATTTGTCTTAAAGAGTAGGCTTGTGTTACACAGCTGCAAGTTAATTTCATTTATTCATACAACAAATATTTATTGAACCTTACTAAGCTCCAGGAATCTGAGAATCAAAAGTCCATGCTTTCAAAGATCTTACACTGCAGTGGGAAAAGTCAGATGATAAGTAAATACATATATGCATAAATAAACAAGAAAATTTCCTGTGGTGACAAGTGCTTTGCAGAGAAAATAAAATAGATTCATGTGATAGTGATAGAGTAAAACTCGAGATTAGAAATTCAAGATAAGATCTGCTCAAGGAAGTTAAGTTTAATATTAAAGTTGAACAACAAAAGGAAACCCACTATGACGAGATAAAAGGGAAGAACATTTAAGACCAAGGGAACAGACAAGGCAAAGAGGAGAATGGATGTGCATACTTAAAAAACCAGAAGAAAGTCATAATGCATGGAACACAAAGGCATAGGGGAGAGTATATGATGCTGTGGACCATAAATGCTACACCAAGATTTTGGTTAAAGGTAAAAATGGGTACTCTATGCCGCATAATTTGAGAATGTAATTTGCCCATTTCTGTTAAAGGAGGCCCCAAATTTCTACATGAACAAAATATCATGACACTCTTTATGATACTCAGTATATTTCTGCAGAGTGGCTGGTCTTGCTGATGCAGTTGGACTTCCTTAGTTGCACTGAGAGGGCTTCATGAGTCTGTGTGTGATTGTTGTTACATCAATAACCTGTGCACTGTGTTGTGCTAAGATATAAGTAACACCGTCTGGTTTACAAAGGTGTTGTCACATTATCTCTGAATAGAAAAGAACATCAACAAATGTGAATCTGTCTGTTTGCGGAGGTTGCATGGACCACCAAGGAAAACAATTTTATCTAAAATTACCTATCAGATGTCATGCTACCTGTTATGAGATATTACATGCAAAGTAATTGGCATAGTCGTAGGTAATAATCATATATTCTATATTATGGATTATTATTAGCAGTAACAATTTTATCATAGAATTACTAAAGAACATTTTATTTTTTATTATTATTTTAATGTTTGTTTTTGAGAGGGAGAGACAGAGCATGAGTGGGGGGGGGTGCAGAGAGAGAGAGGGAGACACAGAATCTGAAACAGGCTCCAGGCTCTGAGCTGTCAGCACAGAGCCCAACATGGAGCTCAAACCCATTAACCGTGAATCATGACCTGAGCCAAAGTCAGTTGCCCAACCGACTTAACCACCCAGGCGCCCCACTAGAGACTCATTTTAAACATGCTCCTTTTATTTACTTTATCAGAGTAATGCATAGATATGCATATAATCAAATGGTGTATAAATCTATAATTAAAAGCTATAGACCAACATTTTGAAAATATTTTTGCGTAAATAAAACTAATATGTTCTTATACTCATTATAAGAAATACAAGCAATCCAGAATGCTTCCAACTTAAAAAACATCATTCCAGCCATCTTTTTAATCATGCATAAAGACATGCAGAAGATACAGTTTTCTACTCTCTTAAATGAAAAGTAGTAGAGATATTGTTATTTGATATAGATAGAAAGAAACTAAAGCAACTGCTAAGATTCAAATAAATATATCTTCATGAAAAGACGTATTTCTTAAAAGAGTCTTATATGATTGAGAAAACAAATTTTGTATTAAGGGAAGGAGGTAGTTTTTAACTATAGATTTCAATTACAGACAGCAGTGTTGAATTTCTTTTATGAAATACTGAATAATAACCACTTACTTTTTGATCGTTACTACGAACAAACTACAATTTTGAAGAATCCAAGTTTATAATATTTATAGCCTGTTGTGCGATGAGATTCTTAGGATTAGGTAGAATTTCTTCAACATTCCAGAAGATTCAGTGGCCTATATGAACTTTTTTCATGCAGCATTTTTTCGTTTGTTGTTGTTTTATTAAAATGAATCCTACTTTTTTAGATTTTTTAAAAAATATATTTCATTTATTTTGAATGAGAGAGAGAGAGAGAGAGCGGGAGCATGAGCAAGCGATTAGGGTAGGGGCAGAGAGAGACAGAGAATCTCAGGCAGGCCCCATATGCAGGGCTCCACTTTATGAACAATGAGTTGGTCAGAGACGAAATCAACCGTTGGGCATGTCACTGCTTAATGATTGAGCCACCTAGGCTCCCAATAGCTTTTTTAAGATTTTTTAAACCTCTTCTTATTTTCTTAGATTTTTTAAAAATCTCTTCTTAGTGCAAGAAACTCCGGCTACTCTTGAGTTCTTCTGCTTTTGAAAATGCTTTATCATTGAACTTGCTGAATATGGTATTTGGATCACTTTTTGTTTCTTTCAGGAGTTAGTACATATTCCTGTAAGGTATCATGCATTGAAAGTTGCTGGAAAGATGTCTCGAGGCGGCCTGTCTTGACTTTTTTCTCTCGGAAGATTACCTTTTTTATATATAGATGTCCAAAATATTCTTTCTTCACGGACAAATTTTTATAGATGACTAAGTATTAATCTTTGTTTCCAATGTGCTATATGAAATTTTTCTAGAAGTAGATATACTTTTTCATACTGAAGATTAGTCCTTTCTTTATTTCAAAGAACTTTGCTCTTATTATATTCCTGCAAATTTTTGATAAATTTGCTAAGTTCTCTACTCTGAGGAAATTAATCATTTTCCAATTGGATCAATTTTTGTTTCTTTCATATGGCTTTGCTTCTCACTGATACTTTAATATCTTTGTCTTTTCCATACATCATCATTGCAGTTACCTCAAGCCTCATTGTCAGCAATTTAATTTTAGATGTGTATACGTTTCTTGTCATTCTAATTTTTTTCCGCATTTTTATGATGTGTTTTGGTGCAATTTTTTTTCTTCTGTCTGCAGTTTACCTCTACTTCTCTTACTGTTTTATCAATGCATCTTTTGGGTTTTTGTATTGAATAATTATTCACATTATTGTTTCACAGCACAAAGCAGTTCTGTATCCTGTGACTTTGCTGAATTCATTTATCAGTTCTAGCAGCTTTTTGGTGGAATTTCAGGTTTTCCATGTAGAGAATCATGTCATCTGCAAAAAGGGAAAGTCAAACTTCTTTTTTGCCAATTCTGATGCCTTTTATTTCATGTTGTTGTCTGATTGCTGGTGCTAGGACTTCTAACACTATGTTAAACAACAATGGTAAGAGTAGACATCCCTGTTATAGTCCTGATCTCAGGGGAAAAGCTGAGAACCCCACTGAGCATATTAGCTGTGAGCTTTTCATAAATGGCTTTTATGATGTTAAGGTATGTTCCCTCTATCCTGATTTTCTTGAGGGTTTTTATTGAGAGGATGCTGTATTTTGTCAAATGCTTTTTCTGCCTCTGTTGACAGGATCATATGTTTCTTATCCTTTCTTCTCTTAATGTGATGTGATGTATCTCACTGACAGATTTGCAAATATTGAAGCAGCTCTGCAGCCAAGAATGAATCCTACTTGATCATGGTGAATAATCCTTTTAATATACTGTTGAATTTGATTTGCTAGTATCTTGTTGAGAATTTTCAAATCCATGTTCATCGGGGATATTGGCCTGTAATTTTCCTTTTTATTGGCGTCTCTGTCTGGTTTAGGAATCAAGGTAATGCTGGCTTCATAGAATGAGTCCTGAAGCTTTCCTTCTGTTTCTATTTTTTTTGGAACATGTTGAGAAGAGTAGGTATTAACTCTTCTGTAAATGTCTGGTAGAATTCCCCAGGGAAGCCATCTGGCCCAAGACTCTTATTTGTTGGGAGATTTTTGATAATTGATTCAATGTCTTTGCTGGTTATGGGTCTGTTCAATTTTCTATTTCTTCTCATTTGAGGTTTGGTAGTGTGTGTGTGTGAGTTTTGGTAGTGTGTGTGTGTGTGTGTGTGTGTGTGTGTCTAGGAATTTGTCCATTTCTTTTAGTTGTCCAGTTTGTTGGCATATAATTTTTCATAGTATTCTCTGATAATTGTTTGTATTTCTGTGGTATTGGTTGTGACCTCTCCTCTTTCATTCATGACTTTATCTATTTGGGTTCTCTCTCTTTTCGAGAAGTCTGGCTAGAGGTTTAACAATTTTGGTTATTTTTCCAAAAAACCAACTCTTGGTTTCATTGATCTGTTCAACTGTTTTTTTGGATTCGATATTGTTTATTTCTGCCCTGATCTTTATGATTTTTCTTCCTCTGCTGGCTTTAGGCTTTCTTTGCTGTTCTGCTTCTAGTTCCTTTAGGTGTGTGGTTAGATTTTGTATTTGGGATTTTTCTCATTTCTTGAGATAGGCCTAGATTACAATGTATTTTCCCCTTAGGACTGGCTTTGCTGCATCCCAAAGGGTTTGGACCACTGTGTTTTCATTTTCATTTGCTTCCATATATTTTTACATTTCTCTTTAATTTCCTGGTTGATCCATTCATTCTTAAGTAGGATGTGCTTTAACCTCCATGCATTTGGAGGCTTTCCAAATTTTTTCTTGTGGTTGTTTTCAAGTTTCATAGCATTGTGATCTGAAAATATGCATGGTACAATCTCAACTCTTTTATATTTATATAAAAGAGGACTGTTTTGTGACCCAGTATGTGATCTATCTTGGGAATGTTCCATGTGCACTTGAGAAGAATGTGTATTCTGCTGCTTTTGAATGAAAAGTTCTCAATATAACTGTCAAGTCCCATCTGGTCCAGTGTATCATTCAAAACCATTGTTACTTTATTGGTTTTCTGCCTAGATGATCTGTCCATTGCTATAAAATGGAGTATTAAAATCCCCTGCAATTACCATATTTGTATCGATAAGATTGCTTATGTTTGTGATTAATTGATTTATAATTTGGGTGCTTCAATTTGAGGGCATAAATATTTACAATTTTTTAGCTCTTCTTGATGGATAGACCTTGTAATCATGATATAATGCCCTTCTTCATCCCTTATTATAGCCTTTAGTTTAAAATCTAGTTTGTCTGATATAAGTATGGCAACTCCAGTGGTCTTTTGATTTCCAGTAGCATGACAGATGGTTTTCTATCCCCTCACTTTAAATCTGAAGGTGTCTCCATGTCTAAAATGAGTCTCTGGTAGACAGCATATAGATGGATCTTGTTAGTTTTTTTTTAACCATTGTGATACCTTATGTCTTTTGATTGGAGCATTTAGTCCATTTACATTGAGTTTTTATTGAAAGAAAGAGAGTTAGTGTCATTGTGTTATCTGTAGGTTTCATACTTGGGGTGATGTCGCTGGTCCTTTACAGTCTTTGTAACATTCCACTCACAGAGTCCCCCTTAGGATCTCTTGCAGGGCTGGTTTAGTGGTCATGAACTCCTTTAGTTTTTCTTTGTCTGGTAAAGCCTTTACCTCTCCTTCTGTTCTGAATGACAGCTTTGCTGGATAAAGGATTCTTGGCTGCATATTTTTTTTCTATTTGGCACGTTTAATATTTCCTGCCAGTCCCTTCTGGCCTGCCATGTTCCAGTGGACAGGTCAGCTACTACCCTTATGTGTCTACCCTTATAAGTTAAGACCCATCTGTCCCTAGCTACTTTCAGAATTCTCTCTTTATCTTTGTATTTTACCAGTTTCACTATGATATGCCATGGAGAAGATCTATTCCTATTAAATCTGCAGGGAGTTCTCTGTGGCTCCTGGATTTGAATGTCTGCTTCCTTTCCCTGATTAGGAAAGTTCTCAGCTATAATTTGTTCAAGTAAACCTTCTGCCCCTTTCTGTCTCTCTTCTTCTTATGGAACTCCTGTGACAGGGATATTATTACCTTTCATTGAATCACTTAGTTCTCTAATTCTCCCCATGGTCTAGGATTTTCTTACCTTTTTCTGGGTTTCATCATTTTCCATTTTCCATATGGAAAATTTCATCAAATTTTCCATAATTTTATCTTCTTCTTCACTTATTCTCCTCTATAGTTCCTCCATCCTTGCTTTCACTGCATCTAGTTTATTTTGTACCTCATTACATCATTTCTTAATTCCTTATGACTATTTCTTAGTTCCTTGATCTTCACAGCAATAGATTCTTTGCTGTCTTCTCTGCTTTTTTCAAGTCCAGCAATTAATCTTATGACTATTATTCTAAATTCTTGCTCAGATATATTTTATGTATCTGTTTTGAACAATTCTCTAGCTGTCATTTATTCCTGGAATTTATTTTGAGGAGAATTCTTCTGTTTCACCATTTTGGCTAGTTTTCTGTCCCTTATGTGTTGTAATAGCTTATTATGTGTCCTGCACCTGTGAGCACTACTATATTAAAAAGAGGTCATACACTGCCCAAGGCCTGGCCCTTCAAAAGGTGTTTTTGGAGTATGTTGCATGCTCTCTGTTGTTGTGACTCTGGTTGCTTCATCTCCCTACTCAAGTGGTGGTTTGGGTCCTCCACCAGGTGTGCTTTGATTTGTTCATTGAAGTAACCCTGGAAAAAAATTATAAAAATGTGTGGTCATGGTTGAATAAGCCTTAATCCATATAAAGAGAGAAATGACAGGGTTGGGGGAAAAGAAAAGAAATTGACCAGGCAGAGAATCAGAGAAACTATATGGCTTAATCCAGGGAGACAGAGATAGGAAAATAAAGAGGAAGGAGATATAGAAGAGGTGTAAAAAGAATAGATTAAAAATGTCTATGGCCTGTCAAGTTGTCCCCATGGGCCCCTGGAAGTGTTTCTGTCACACTCTGTAGCTCGGATTCCTGGAATTCCAAATCTTCTGGCCTGAATACTGCTGTGTTTGAGGGATAAGGAAACTTTGGGTCCCCTTGCCTCTCTGCCATGTTGACTCCTCAAAGCACTCAGGATAATCAACTCCTGTCCCTGGGTTGTCTTTTTACCAGGCTGGCATAAATTTTTAGTGTGTTTTGCAAAATGTAGATTTTTCTTTCATCATTTTAAAAAATCCTGTCATTTGAAAAATCTTGCTCATGGATTTCCCTTTGCTTTGACATAGTGAGTACATTTTTTCCTTTATTTTTACCCTTATCCAGAATTATAGATTAGGTCCCCCTCAACCAATTTCCTCTCTCCTCTGCTTTCCCCTCTGTCTTCTAAGGACAGAGTCATGGAAGGAGAAAGAGAGGAAGGCAGCCTCTGTCATACTTCTCATCTCTCATGTCATAGATTTTGTTAAAATGACCTGCATTATGTTCCCACCGTCAATTGAGGGAATACCATTACTGTTGGAAGACATTTTTGAATTTCAGATTTTACAACTGGAAACATTTATTTCATTTTTACCCTACCTTACAACCTTTTCTACTACAGTTTAATCATAAGAGGCAACAGATGGGGATACTGTCTCAGTGTGCTTCATATATTCATAAAAATCAGTAAGAATTATCAGGGTTTTATTAACTTATTACCATGGCTTCTGAGGGATGTGGATGAATTTAGAAACACTGCCACTCAAAAATGGTTTTCTTCCTTCAAAATCCACTTACTGGCTCTGTGAATCCCTGTCAAATGTTTCCATGGTAAACACCTTGTTAAACAGTGGACAGACGTTTCCCAATAGAAACTAATTGTTAATGAAAAGAAATAAGAAAGTTAGGTGACTATGAGATAGGAAAATTGCTATGTATTTGATACTGGGTGGTAAATAACCTCATTCTATCAAGGGAGTATTTCTCTTAAAAATCACTTTCCATTTTTTGCCAGGATTCAGAAAATGTTCTTAATTCATCTCTTCAATTATAATCTGACCGAGGAGTTCTCAGCTCTGCCTGCACATTTGAATTACCTAGGGCACTTTAGAAAAGTGTCTCTGCTCAGGCACAAAACCCAGACCCCAGAAAAGAATTTCTGGGGTGAGGTCCAGGGATCTGCATGTGACTCTGATGAACACTGAGTGCTGGGAGCCACCAGTGTATACCAACACTAACGCTGTGGATTTGATTTTTTAAATATACCTCTGAACACTGCTTTGTTCCACTAAAATCAATGTTTTACTAAATACTAAAAACTTTCCATTAGTAGCAATATATTTTGGAAAGAAAATTGTTTTTTTCTAAGAGATGAAATAATACATAAAGTTAAGTTTAGCGGAATTTTCACATAAAGTAAATATGTGACAGTACTAATGATTCTTTTGAGAATTGAGCATATTCTTTCCCCATATAGTTATGCAGTCAGTTACCTAATGTCATATATTCTCCAGAATGTTATAGTGGAAATTTGCTGGTTTATCTCCCATCTCCCACAAATGAAATCAGTGTTATGTAGGAATATCAAGGGACCTGTCCCTGAAATAAATTGATAAGCATTATGTTAAGGTATTTGCTCCACCATCTCTTTATAAAAAAAAAAATCTAATAAATCAGTCTGCACTGAACAGATTTCACTAATAATATTGTTTTTTCTCTTGAACTTTTATTTAAAAAATAAATTTTTGATGTACTTCAGAGAGTATCTACCAATATTTTACTACATTTTCAATCTGAACATTGTGCACTGTAGTTATTTAAAATTTCAGGAGGTGTGCAGGGAACATATTCTATTAGTCACTCCTATTGTATCACTTGGAACTTGGAAATTGCATGACAAAATTACCTAATGCGGGCTCAGCCCAAGAGAGTTACTGATGAACAAGGATGGAGATTCAGTCATAAGTAATGGCACAAACTGAGCACCATGGTTAAAAATTAATGTTTGTTGAAGATTAATAAAGGATTATATTTGCTCTTTGGATCAATGGCTAGTACATTTCCTATTCTAAAGAATACTCTCAAATGTCCTCTTCAGATAGCCAAATTTAAGGGCTTAAATATCAAACTAGAGCATTCATAAAGCACGGTTGGAACTAAACCAATGAAGTCCTATAGTTTAGTTCTATTAAGTCTCTCAGAAGCAGAATTTCAAATAATTAAGGTATTGTGACAATTGCATTTTGTGAATTTTACAGGTCTGCATACCATTTTTGAAATGGAAGATAAAGACATTACTTCATGACTTTTGCTTTCATGAATTCTTTGATACAAGTAACCATTCTAGTATGGAAATCTCTTGCTTAGAGGTTTTTAGGTTTCTAATACTGGTAAAATCATGGGATTTGGCACCAGTCTTACCCAGTATTATACCCTAGATTAGAGACTTATTCATAGCTCAACACAGAATAACTTACTTTGTTTTTAGCCTTGGTGACCCTATGTATAAAATTATGAAGATTAAAAATACCTGCCTCACAGATATGTTTAGACACCTGTGTTTGAGGTAATGTTTATACATATGTTAAATATTATTTGTGACACAACAGTTGCATATATTAATACATTTTGAAAATAATGATAATAACTGTAGGATTACTACTAATAACAATTACAATTGCATGGTCCTCCAAAGTCACCAACTCCCTACATTAGAGTTTAAGTTCATTCTAATCACTTCCAAACTGGTCTGCTGGAAACAGAAATTCATATCTAGAAAGGGAAGGTACTTATTTTAAAAGTAGGCATGGGTTTGTGAAATGTGCACATTCCAGCAAGTATGGCATTTGGAATTTTGTCTGGCTATTTTTCTTATTGGTATCTTATGTATCTTTCCTTTTGCTTTCACAAGGTCTAGAATTCTATATGGTTGGTCCAGAAAATTCTCACTTCTTTAGATTAAGTTTAAGGAGAAGATAAGCCAATATTTTGAATATGATCAGTTTTAGGATGGATTGAGCAATTATATGGATCCTTTTGCCACCTGTTAGGAGTCCTTTAGTAGACTCCATGACTTAAAAATATCATTCTTCTGAAGTCTTCCAAAATATCTAAGTAAAATAAGCCAATATTGATCTTGTTCTGCAGGAATGCTAAACTTTATCTGAACGGAAGATCTCATTAAAGCTCTAGCAGCTGCCCTTTGCTGCTATTGTTATTTTAAAATGCCTTTGTACAATGCTTTTCTTCCCTATTAAATGGTCTCAAGTGTGGAAGAATCAATGCAGTTATCTGAGACTTACTTTTGGTAAATAAAAATTATTGTGTGGCAACAAAATGAACCTCATTGCCATACTTTTAGTGACTGGCAGGAAGGAATCTTTAATTTGTATTAAAGCATCAGAAAATCTATAAAATACAAACTGTATTTAGGATCCTTTTTTGTTTCTGAGTGGCAGTTTTTATGTTCGAAGTGTGTATTTTTTTTCTGCTCAATATAGATTCATTTAATGGTCATGAAGCATACTCAGAATAAAGTTAAAGACAATGAATTTTGATGGTAGGAACTTATTTTAAGAAATTGAATAAGCCTAACTTTTTATGCCAAATATGCTTTTAAAAAATCTATTAGCATAAGAGACAAGCAAAGCCTAAGAGACTACCGAGGCCTCATTTATCGATTTCTTTTATGGATATAATTGAAATTATAGCCCTCTATGCATTCAAATACTTTTCCTTAATTTTCATAGTCAAGACTGTTTAGCTATTTTATTTTCATACCATAAGGCAGCCCTCTGGAATAATTCATCTGGAGGAGAGGCACTACATAAAAACCCAAAGGAACAAACTTCTCATGTAGGGTTAAGAATATGATGGTGAGGCATTGGTTCTTTCCTGAGTTCGAGACTACTGTTAAAAAATAACTACATAAAACAAATAGACATTATAATTATACCTCTAGAGGCACAGCAACATTTAATCCGCACAGAGTTACCACTACCAGAAAGCATCACCTGGGACCACACAGAAGCAGCTACGAACATGCCCAAGTCTGCTGGTGCCAGATGGCAGGGCATTCTGCAGCCCAGGAGCTCCTAGCCGTGCTGGTGCTCTGTAGCTGCGCGTGCACCAATCACTGTCGTGTGATGACACGCTCGGGAAGTGGCAAAGTAATGACGGTCAGGAGTTTTCCTCTCTACACTGTACGCTTTTTGGATGAGGGATTGCATATTATAAATATTTACATTCACAGAGCCTAGCAGAGTGTTTAATAAATAATTTTATTAATCTCTTTAATAGCTGGGTATAGAACACGAATGACAATTTTCTGTTGCAGGCAAAACTGGGCATTCATGTCCGCGTGTACATAGGTGTACACCAAAGTGATAGAGAAGAGCAAATCCATACTTGCCGCCCTGCGTGTTCATATTTTGAATCGTTATTTTATGTAATTTTCTTCAGAACAATATTTAAGGTCTTATCCGTGGAAAGTATATATGACAAACATCACTAAGACGCTTTTGAACTATCATTTTATAAAGGAGTTGTCTTCAAAATTATTTATCTAAATACACAGAGATGTTCTAGTAGGTATGTAGACACAGCATAGAGAGCTTCTCTAGGAAATCAATTTCCAGACCCTCAACTTCAAAATGTGTCCTTACCATAAATCAATGTCAGAAAACATCCGTGATTGGCTAACTTTGGTTTTCACCTCTCCTTTCAACATTGCCCTTTTACCACCATGCAGAACAAAGGGGTATATCTCACCTACTTCATCTAAGCGGTGCATTGCCATAGGGTAAAAACACACTTAGGAACCAAAGGAGTATTTTAGATACTTTTTAGGAGAATATTGTGAGGGCAGAATAAAGAGAAAGATAATTGAAGAGGAAGCACTCTGTTTCATCCAGGCAAGAAACTAAGATCTAACCTATCCATCTTAGAATTCAGTAAAGATATTTCTGTCACAGGAGTACAAGTTGATTATATTTAAATCGAAAGGAAGGCAGATAGATATGTTTAGGGAAATCCAGTGTGGTTTTTGCTAATAAGAACTATTTTTGCCATTTAGGTTATATGATAGATATTTCCCAAATTTGAAGACTAAATCTGAAGCTTGATAGTGTTGACAAATAAAGTAAAATTCTATCCTACCACTGTAAGTGCAGTTCAAACATTTAAATGGAACTAACTGCAGGGCTGAATTATGGCAAGGTTAAGCAAATGACCAGAGTGAAGCAGTTGTGAAGGATGGAAATCAACAGCATTGTATCTGAGTTTGTAGTATAAATAGGTTTTATTGTGTGCTTAAAGCAGGATCCAATCAACGAAATGCCAGAATCCTTTATACCATATAAAATATCAATAATAACTTATTGATATGAAGTTTAAAATGTGCAAGGTCCTATAGAGTTTTTCTCTAAATTCTTTTAGAAGGTATAACATGAAAAAGTTTGAATATCACTGCGTAGTGTTCTGGTTGGTTTCCAATTTTATTCTTATATTTGTGTGATAGTTGTATGAGCACTTAGAACTGCATGTAATGTCTCAATTTAAGTAAAACATGACCTTCATCTCCCCCTTTCCATTCCTCCCCATCTTCTAGAATTCAAGCAGAGTAGAGAGGAGGGTAGGAAGATCTACATTTACAAGAGGATCTGTAAGAGTGCCGGTTCAAAATGTAGGACAAAGTATATGAGTTGGCCTACCTACTGTTTGGACTCCATTAATGTCATAATCATAAAAACAAAGCAGAATTCTTGCACATCCCCACATAACAGTGCTTCTTTCAGCACCTATTTGCTAATAATTTTTTTAAAAATATTTTTCTAATAGCTCTATATGGATTTAGTAAATCTTGTTCCTTGGTTATACATATTTACAATTAGTCTTAATGCTCAGATTGCTGACTCAATAAATATTTTAAGATTTACTTTATTTAAAAAATTTGTGACATTTATTCATTTTTTGACAGAGAGAGCGAGAAGAGAGAGAGAGAGACAGAGCACGAGTAGGGGAGGGGCAGAGAGAGAGGGAGTCACAGAATCCCAAGCAGGCTCCAGGCTCTGAGCTGTCAGGACAGAGCCCAATGCAGGGCTCGAATTTAGGAAGGGTGAGATCATGACCCGGGCCACAGTAGGATCCTTAACAAACTAAGCCACCCAGGCGCCCCTCTATAGTAAGATTTAAGTCTACTAACGTGTTATGTGCTTTCTAGTTGTCACATCTTTTGTTTTTCGTTTTTTGTTCTTTTTCAGTCCTCTTTTCATGTCTTCTACTGGGTTAGTTAATACTTTTCCATATGCTAATTTAATTCCTCTGTTGGCATTTTGCCCATATCTCTTTATTAGACTATTTAAATAGTTGTTCCTGGTTAGGGTTTCTCAGCATTAACACCATTGACATTTAAAGCTGGATAAATCTTTGTTGTGCGGAGGCTGCCCTTTGTAAAGCAGTGTATTTAGTGGCATCTTTGGCCTCTGCCCTCCAGATGCCAGTAAGACTGTGCCTTCACAGAATCACCAAAAGTGTTTTCCTGTTATTTCCAAATGTCTATGAGGAGGGGGAAAAATCACCATTTGTTTCATTTGTTTAGAATTAGTGCTATAGGGGTTATAATATACAGTGACAAATTATGATTATTAGCCTGAAGATAGCATTCTATGACTTCATGTAACATTTAAGAACCTTACATTGCAAAAATTCTTTTATTTTTTCCATATTTAGTACTGTAGGCACATGTATTTTGTACATATTTAAGTCTCATAATAAAAGGTGGTTATTTTTACCTCAAATATTCACTATTTAAAAAATTAATATATATGAAAGATGATTTTTACATTTACCCACACATTTAGCACTTCTGTTGTTCTTCATTTCTTCTTGAAAATATAAGCTTCCATGTGGTGTCATTTTCCTGAAGGATTTCATGTGAATTTTTTATACTGCAGATATGCTAACAAATTTCTTTCCATGTTTTAATTTGAAAACATCTTGACCATGCCTTCCTTTTTGAAGAATGCTTTTAGCTTTTTCCACCCTAATAGTATTCCACTGCCTCTCCTTTACCACTGGTCTGATGAAAAGTCAGTCATCACATGGGTGCATGGCCCCAAGTATTTCATATACTAAGGTTCTGGCTGCTTTAAAATTCTCTCTTAATCTTTATATTTTAGCAACTTGCTATAACATGCCAAGGTATATCTTTGTATTTATCCTGCCAATTATGGGTTTGCTGAGTTTCTTATACTTTTCACAAATATTTGGAAATTTTTAACATTATTTTCTCAAATATTTCAAACATATCTCTTTTCTTCTCCATTCTCTTGAAACTCTTCCCCTGAAATTCCAATTATAGTTATATTAAACTTCTCGATATTGTCTCACAAATCACTGAGACTCTGGTTTTTTTTTTTAAACATTCTTCTCATTTTTCTTTAGGCTGAATAATTTCTATTGCTCTTCCTTTATATGTATCAGTTCTACCTCTACAGTCTCAATGCTGAAATTTTCCTTTCAGGTCTAAAAATTCCATTTGATTATTTTCTTTTTAATAGTCACAAATTACCTGCTGAGATTCACCATCTATTCACATTTTATAATCATATTCTCTTCAACTATCTAAAAATACATTTCATAAGTGTTTCAAAGTTTTCATCTGAGAATAGCGATGCCTAGGCTGTCTCAAGGCCTTTTTCTTGATTATGGATCATATTTTACTATTTATTTTCATGTGTAGGAGTTTGATTGTATGTTGAACATTGTATATTATAATTATAAAGACTTAGATTATAACATTTTCCTTTAAAGACTACTGATTTTGTTCTATCGGGTAGTTAAATTACTGGCTAAAACCTTTGATCCTAATATGTTTGATTTTATTTTTGGTTAGAGAGGGTTGACTGTGGTATGGAACTTAGTCCTAGAAAGTGGCATTTA
This sequence comes from Cryptoprocta ferox, assembly GCA_028646485.1. Classification (NCBI taxonomy): domain Eukaryota; kingdom Metazoa; phylum Chordata; class Mammalia; order Carnivora; family Eupleridae; genus Cryptoprocta; species Cryptoprocta ferox. Next base: position 112,276,891 of record CM053573.1, read on the forward strand.
TTTTAGGGCTTGGTTCTCCCTCCTTAAACATGGCCTTTCATGAAACTCAAGCGGGTGCTGAGGTGCTAATCAATGTCTCTTTACTCAGGTATTGCATGATACTGGTATCATATTTCAGTTTCAACCCAACAGGTGAACTCTGCTTGGACTTTTGTACTTTGTTTTCTACATGTAGTCTAGCCTTCACTCAAGAACCTATGGTGAATACAACTCATAGAATTTTTGAGACCCCTTTTAGGAGCTCCCTCTTTCTTTTGACTGTGCTCTATAAAGCTAAGATGCTCCATTAGTTGGAGACCAAATCACTTTCTCCTCACATCAACAGGACTACCATAATTTGTGTAGGCTCCACCTCTCTGGGCCACGTCAGGACATGCTACCATGCTAGGAACTGAAATAATCACAGGGTTCACCTTTTGCATTTCCTTCTCCTAAGAAATACTGTGCTGTTTTCCTTATTTCCAATGTCTAAAACCATATGCCTCCTATATTTTAATCAGTCTTATAGTTGTTCCAGTAGGTCATCATGTATGGTAGTAGAAGTCAAATTTTCTATATCAATATTTAGCAGGATTCTCTATTTCTTAATGCAATATCAAATGTACTTTTTTTTTTAAAGTACCATTATAGATCAAATCATTTCCAGAATCAAATCTACATGGTAGAAAGATAGGTCACATGAAGTAGAAAATGCAAATTGTAAAACAAGTTCAAATCACAATATTGATAAACCACATTGGCTCACACCATTTGCTTTATGTACACCCAAAATTATTAGCCATGAGAAAATAGTACAGACCACTTCACTAGCTTTCATGGAATTATGGACTGAGTGAACACAACACCACATAGAACACTGAAAGCCATATATATCTATTGTACAATATAATGCTTTATTCATGCACATAAAAATGCACATATGGAAAATACAACCAAAAATATTAAAAATAATTTTAAAGGAGATGCTACTGATGATGATTATTTTTCAGTGTTTACTATGTGCTAAACATTTACTTGTATTGCCTACATTGATCTCTACAAGAAATTTATGAAATATACATGATCAATATCTCCATTCTCAAGCTGAGTAAAGGAAAGCACTGAGAGGTTTAATAAGTGCCCAAAGTTACAGAGCTAGAATCACTATAAACTATTGATTCTTATTAAAATAACCTACTTTTGTTATTGCCTACTCTCTTGAATTATTTATAATTTGTTTTGAGAATCTGTGAACTAATTCCCTGACTCCACTTTTTATTGTTTTTACAATTAACACCTTGTTAACTGTGGACAGGTGTTTCCCAATGGGGTACTGAGCTCCAACCAGGTGTTAATGAAAAGAAACAAGAAAGTTAGGTTAAAAAGACATGGGAAAATTGCCATGTATATGAAATAGGACTGTAAATTAGCTTGTTCTATCAAGGGAGTGATATATATTCTTTTAAAATCTTCTCCGGACTTCTGCCAAATTTTAAGAACCTTTAGTAATTCTTTGATTTTAATTCTAGTTTAACATAAAATGTCCTTCTTTGATGTATGTACATATAGCCTCCATTGTTGATTTGGTATCACAATGAATGCTTTGTGAGCCTCTTGTGAATACTGATTGTTAAATTTTATACTTCATAATAAAAAAGTTAAGTAGAACTAACAATGGAGGATGGAGCAACACATTAACATTATTTGTGGCAGAACTAACAACTTTTTCACAAACTAAACATCTTCTTTTAATCCTTTGATATATGTACTCATGTAATTAGGTAATGTCTTACGACTAACAGTGAAACCTAGTTCATATAATACTCAGAATTTCATAGAGGAACCATATTGGAATTTCTTTTATGTGTCCAAATACAATTACGTATGTTTAAGGGAAATTATTAGCCATCTTTTCACAAAGATGGTTACAGTAGGTAAATAGAATACTTTCCCCAAGACCATCTCTCTTAAGAATTTAGATACAGGGAGGAGGACAAGATGGCGGAAGAGCAGGGAGCACTGTAATCCGCGCACGCCCGTATGGATTGAACTGAGAAGGACTGAAGGGATAAAACTTGGATTTGCAAGTGGGGGAAAGAAGAAACAGACGCCAGAAAGAAGACAACCTCAAAGATGCCTGAGTGAGTGACTGTGATCTGGGAAATTAGGGGACGGGCGGTCCCGGTGGTGCAGGGGAAGGAGCCCCCGAGCCCAACAC
>CM053573.1:112279587-112323750 GCA_028646485.1 Cryptoprocta ferox
GCAAAGTGGATGGACCTCGAGGGTGTCATGCTCAGCGAAATAAGTCAGGCGGAGAAGGACAGATACCATATGTTCGCACTCATAGGTCTAACAGGAGAAACCCAACAGAGGACCATGGGGAGGGGAAGGAGGAAAAAGAGTTAGGGAGAGGGAGGGAGACAAAACACGAGAGACTCTTGAATCCTGAAAACAAACTGAGCGGGGAAGGGGAAGGGGAAAAGGTAAAGGGGGGTGATGGTCTTGGTGGAGGTCACTTGTGGGGAAGAGCACTGGGTGTTATATGGAAACCAACCTGACAATAAACTATAAAGTATAAAAATAAATAAATAAATAAATAAATAAATAAAAATAAAATAAAATAAAAGAATTTAGATATAATGGTTAGAATATCTGATTTAATATATGAATAGTAAGATAACATTTTTATACATATATGCTTAATATATATGAAAAGTATCCATCAATTCTCATGAGAAAAATAAGTTTTGTGTGTGTGTGTATATATATATATATATATACATATATATATATATGGTGAAAAATGAATTGGGAAAATATATCAAGGATGCTTAGGGTAAGATGTTGAAGAAAAGGCAGGTTGTGGTAACTCACCTTAATATGTATATATATATATAAAATCACACTTCTATATCTAGTATTTTTATTACATAAATATATGCTATTGAAGTACTTGGAGATGTTGGAAAGTTTACATTTTAATATAAGTGGTGGAGTTAATACTGTAAAATGAATGGAGGGGTGCTTGCAAGTTTAACCAGGGTGGTCATGGTAGATTCTCATGAAAAGATAACATTCTAGCAAAAGCTTGAGTGAGATAAATATTTTTAGATTTTCTTTTTTAACTCTTGATTTTTAGTCCATTTAAATTTTGGAAAAGGTGAGAGGTAGGATTCTTTTTCTATCTCCAAAAAAGGATGGACAATATTGGTAAACCCAAACCTGAATTTCATCCATTATGATGCTATGCCAATATTATCATATATCAAATACCCATTTTTCAGGGGTCTATTTCTGGGATCCTTTAAAAAGCCATTGATATATATTTTTTCCATTGCTAACTTAATAACACATGGTTTTAATTATAATTTTTACTTTATATGTAAATATGACATAACATATTTGTATTACAATGTAACTATAATTATATTTTGAGGTCTGATAAGATAATTCTTCTTTATGGGCTTTTGTTTTAATACAGCTTGGTGTAGGTTTTATAGGAAGGTATTATATTAAATGTAGAAATAGCTTTAGGGAGAAGTGGCATTATATATTTCAAATATATGATATACCTATCTATTTAATCTTTCTTTAATGTTTATAACTTACTTCATCACAGTTTTATGTTTTAAGTTTATTACTTGTTACTTTTAATTTTTGTTACAAAGTTAATCTTTCCTCCTGTTTCTTAATTAGTTATTGCAGGTTGATTACTATCTATATTGATGTGTGTCTAGTCATGTTGCTAAAACCTCTTATTAGTTATATTTTGTCCATTAAGTTTTTTCAGTTCTCTGGATAGATATTTTTATTGTCAATAAATAATGACAGCTTTCTTTTTTTTTAATGTTTTATTTATTTTTGAGAGAGAGAAAGACAGCTTGAGCAAGGGAGGGTCAGAGAGAGGGGGAGACAGAATCTGAACACAAGCTCCAGGCTCTGAGCTATCTGTCAGCACAGAGCCCAATGTGGGGTTCGAACCCAGGAACCTCGAGATCATCCTGAGCCGAAGCCGGATGCTCAACAGACTGAGCCACCCAGGCGCCCTGACAGCTTTCACTTTCTTTTCCTCTTTTCGAAATATTTTTTATTGACTAGAAATTGCAACAGTGATCAAATCTTGTGATGTTAATTTTAATGGGAATCTTAGTTAACTGTTAAGTATAATTGCCATAAGTTAAAATGAAAAGTTTTTATCAGATCAAAAAAGTTCCCATTTATTCAGTCTGCTAAGTTATTTTACCAAAAATGTGTGTAGAATTTTACCAAATGTTTTTTCTGCAATTATTGTGACGCTTTTATAATTTTATATGACATTAATGTATTTTTTTTAATATTACACAATCTTTTAACTACTGGTTGGTAATGATTTGTTTTTATCTAATGTATAAATTTGGTAACATTCATACAAACATTTTTTGTTTTTCTACTCATAAGAGCCACAACCCCTCCCCCCTTTTGTCCTAGTATTGGAGTACCGTTAACCTCTTAAAACAAATTCAGTCATTTTTCAACCTTTAATAGCCTGTAATAACTTTACAATTTAAGAAATTCCTTGAAAATTCAGTAAAATTTTCAATGGAACTATCTTAGGTTGGGTCTAATTGTGAAATTAAATATCAACTTAAAAATGTATAGCTCTTGGCAATTACAGGGTTTTCTAAATCTTAAGATGTATCTGCTAATCATATGTACTATAAATTGATCCATTTTTTTGTTTTTAAAAGTATTTCTTTAAATACATATATATTCATTAAATGTAATGTCATATTTACCTCTAACTAAACTCAATTATCAGATTAGTATATGGCTTATTTGAGCACTCTTACTTTTATTGTTATCCGTATTTGCAAAAAAAAGTTATCTCTTTTAATATTTTAGTCTTTTTGAATCATCAGATTTGAAGTGTGTTGATCAGCTCTATTACTGTGTTCATTTTAAAAAATGATGTCTTCTTTATTAACTTCTTTTCTTTTCATTCATAGAAACTTAAAGAGATGAGAAGAGAGATTCTGGTCAGAGATCTAAGATCCAGGTGGTCCAAACAACAAAAAGAAAATGCCTAAGTCTCAAAGGAAATCATAGGAGCCAGACATTCCTTATGGCAATCCAAGATGGAGCAAGAGTAACGTGATGAATGAGAGCCAAAATCAATATTTCATCCAGTAGACAATGGGGTACCTGAACCAGAGGGTTTTGGCCTATTGTTCATCCTATTTGGTCAGTTGTCTCTCATATCCATGTCAGAAAGATATGATCAGTATTTTTATTATCACTCCCACTCACAACACTGATGTGAAGAAGACTGGGGCATAATAAGGCAGTATAATGAATGTAGGAATTGCATTTTTAAATTGTTAGAAAATTTTTAAAGTTTAAATATATTCAAATGTATGTCTTGTAACTTTCACTCAATCTGGGCACAAGCTTGTGAGTGGGTCTTTGATGTTCTCCAAAAAAATAAACTATTTGAATCCAATTACCATATTGAAAATATTCCTCCAAAGTTTTAATTCCCTGTCATTTCTCCTCCATTTGTCTGAAGCTGCTATTCAGAATTTTAAATAACTCATTTACATAAGAATTCTTTTCTTAGCTTCAGACAGTGTGAATATTTTTGTGCAGATTAAAGTAAATGTACGCCTATGAAAACTTAAGGGGGGAAAAAACCCAAAAAACAAAAAACAAATTCCCAGAAGCCAAGATCAGATTATAGATCTAATAAGCTGCACTGAATTCATATGTGCTACAGCTGCTGCAGAAGTGTGAAAATGTCATCAGGTAGAATGAAATTTAGATAAAATGTTCTACTGTGTATGTGTTTATTATTTCTCTTTATCCTGGGAAAGGAATTTAATATTTTATATATCTCCCCAAATTTTTATGCATTGTGTAAAACTTCTCTAAGCTCAGATTTTACAAAGATCATTGTCTAAAAAATATGGATTATCAAGTATAGGAAAATGCAAGACAATTTCCTTCCTGCCTAATGTCCCACTAGCCATATATAAGGAGAAAGTGTAATGAATTTGAAAATAAAAAGCTAACATATTCTACTCCCTTAAGCACTGTAAATATTCTAATGAAAGAAACATCTTCTGCTGAGTTTCTCGTCAGAAAATCCAATAAAGTTTTTATTAAAATGAACAGTCACAGAAAAGGAACGTTTAAAGTAAATTTTCTGTATAGTTTAATAAGATCTTTTCCTCATAAACAGCACTGAAGTCCTTCATTTAAAAGATCAATAAGACACTCAAAAATATAGTGTAGTGCAACACCCATTAATTAGGCTTTGAAGAACACTGAATGGCTAGAAGAAATCATTAATATAAAACGAAAATGAAAATAGATGCCCCTTGAGAGTAACTTTAAAATGAATAATGGTTTCATTATACAGTGAAAGCACATGACTTTAGACTGAATATATGTGGAACCAGGAAGTTATTGAGCAACTATGTATGAGAAACTTCCTCAAGTGGCCTTACCTTCAGCCAGACACTCTTTAGCAGAAAACTATTTTATTCAGAAACTAATGAAAACTCTTCTACTATAACAAACATTAAGAGCCAACCCTGATTTTAAATAAACCAAATGTTTTTAGTTTTGAAACAGAAGGATCATGTCTTTACTGCAAGGCACTCAAAACCCCATCTCACAATACCCTAGGGCTTATAAGTCTTTGAAGAACACTTCTTTCTTTTTTTTTTTTTTTTGAGAAAAACAAAGGAACTCTGTAACTGATAGCCCTGCACAAAACTGTTAGCAATGATTAGCATTTTGCCTAAAAAATAAATGTGAAGCAAGTAAGCTAGCTAGCTAAACATGCACATTTTGCTTCTTTCTTTTATCAATGTTAGGGATTTTCCATAAAAAATAGAATCCTTCAATTAGTTAATATTTTAAATATTATAATTTTAAAAATACCTAAGCATTATATATGACCTATAGGGAAAAAATGGGCATGTTCTTAAACTATCTTTATGCATGACTTAAATATAATTAGATTTTTTAATTTAGGTTTTGGATTTTGAGTATTAAGTCATTTACCATAAGTAAAATATATTCCTCATACATCTGCAATGGGATCATGTCTCATACTTCTCTGTTACCAAACTGTTTCACAAAATGCCTTGACCTGAGCATTACTGGGTTTATTGATCACACCTTGAACTGATTAAATGTTTATAATGTCTCCTTTTTGACATATCCTTCAGTATTAACTTCTCTTAAAACTAAGGGAATATACACAGATAATGTCAACACTTAATGTGCAGCTCACAGTCACTAAAAAGCACACAGCAAAAGATCAATAACGTTTTGCTATGCACAGCACTGAATCAATTATTTGGGCTTAAAAGCTGAGTCTAAGAAATGTTCAATGCATCCCCCCAGTCCGCTTCCCAAACCTTCCCCTCCTTCTGCCTTAGTAATCTTGTATGGCATGATACTCTCAACTGTAGACAAATAACCAAACCAAACCAAAACAAAACAAAACCCATATTTCCTCCTTCCAGGGACTTCTCTTAGAATTTCCTTTGTTTCTTCTTGGCTTAGAACTTTTTGACTACAAGATCCTACAATCATCTTCTCTTCCCTTAAGAAAATCAAGATGGGAGGTGCCTGAGTGGCTCAGTCTGTTTGTTAAAGCATCCGACTTTGGCTTAGGTCATGGTCTCATGGTTCGTAAGTTCAAGCTCTGCATCGGGCTCTGTGCTGACAGCTCAGAGCCTGGAGCCTCCTTCTGATTCTGTGTCTCCCTCTCTCTTTCTGCCCCTCCTCCCTCCCTCCCTCCCTCCCTCTCTCTCTCTCTCTCTCTTTCTCAAAAATAAATAAAAAAAAAAAAGAAAAAAAATCAAGATGGATTTCTTTTTTTACATCCCTGAGCAGACCAGTACTGAGGTTCAACTCTCTGATAAAGTTTTCAGAAAATCATGGATAATTAACTGCTGGGAGGAACATTAGACATTATCAACCCTGATTACTTCATTAGTCTATGAAGATATCTAAATTTCATCATGGTTAGAAGCTCTCACAACTCCTCAGGGCAGAAAGGACTTAAGATCTAGGTGCAATTCCAAACTCAGAAACTTTTACACAGTGTGATTTTATTAAATAAATAAATAATCAATAAAAACATTATATATTAAAAAATTTAAGTTTATCAGTAACAACTGGGATCCATGTTTTTTGTTTTTGTTCTTGTTTTTGTTTTCACTGCTGTTTCTCAACCATTTATTGATAGATAAAACTTATCCTCAGAGAACTTGATGACTTGTCAGCAAGTCTACCCACTTTTCTTCACACCATTTTGGAATTCTCCACACCAACAATTATAACTTTAATTCATTTTATCTCAATTTTGTAGTGTAAAAAGAGATGTCAGAATTCTGGGACTTGGCTGGGTAAAGATTAAGAGGAATGTTAGTATGACTACCTTTAGATTAGGTTGTCAGTGAACCCACAGCCCAAGACGAAAAGAACATGTACTGGAAAACCACTAACTAACTCCCTGTCCTCATTATTGTGTCTAAGGAATACTCAAGATTAAATTTAAAAGAAAGAAAAATCCCCTTGCTATCCAGAAAACAAGCATTGTCATCATATTCGTATCCTCCTCAACTAAGTTTTAAAGGCTTTACTACGAAAGATATAACCCATCTCTACTTACATGGATCAAAATGTAATATATTCACATTGAATACTTGTATGTTTTACACTGCCATATTAGTAAAGCTGTTAGCTTGCCAATGAAATCAATTTGATAATCACAATAAAAAGCTTTTATCATGTTTAGGACTGAATGTGTCTCAACAAAATTCATATGTTGAAGCCCTAACCCCTAATTTGATGGCATTTGGGGATGGAGCCCTTGAGAAGTGATTAGTGATAGATGAGCTCATGAGGGTGGGGCTCCCATAAGAAGAAAGGTGGGACCCTTATAAGATTAGACACCAGAAACCCCCTCCCTTCTCTCCCATGCATACATAAAGAAGACATCAGTGAGTACTCAGTGGCATAGAGGATTCTTATAAGCCAAGAGAAGAGGCCTCATAATGAAACCTGTAATGGCATGTATTCTGATCTTGGACCTCCCCACCTCCAGAAATCTGAGAAATAAATTTCTATTCTTTAAGCCACCCAATCTGCGGTATTTTGTTATGACAGCCTGAGCTGACTACCACATAGTACAACATCAACTGTCAAGAACATATAAAAACTGATAATTGTAACTATTCTTGCTTTGCTTCCATATGAAGAAAAAAAATTTTTTAAGAAAAATATAAGTAAACTTGAGATTTTAATTATCTGCATTAATTTTTTCTCCTTTTAATTCTTGTATTAATTATGTACTTATTGCACAGTTACTTCTGTAACTTCCCCTTCTTGCCTCTTTAATGATTTCACATTCAATATTTTCATTATTAGATTGCATGAATCATATTAACTTAAAGAAGTAGGAAACTCTGCTGTGTGCTTTTTCTATTTACTTGTTCAATTGCAAATACATTTTATTTATTGTAATTTTTCCATTGTCATCTTATAACATGGTTTTGTGATAATTTCACGAGTATTTTTTATTTAAAACAAAACAAGGAATAAATAGGTAAATAGACTTATAGGTGAAATGCTGAATCTTAATTACATTTATCTTCTGTTATTTTTGTGCATGCCTCTTTCAAAATTCAAACTAAAGTTTTAGTCATTCTTTGGGGAAAATACTCATTGGTGGTCTTCTCTTTTACTTACCTCTTGCACAATTAATATATTTAAGCACTGAGAAAAATGCAACAAATTTTAATAATGAGTTTCAGAGTTTCTGAGTCTTTTACACTAAGACTCATAATATCTTCAAGTCAGTTATTGCATTTATACTTGATTTTCATTATATAATGGCCAAGGAGAAAAAGTGAGTTATGTTAATCAGTACCTAGAGGAAAGCCACTGATTTCTGCCTATTTTAAGAACTAAATATGTGTTATATATTGTTAGAAATGTATAGAACAAAAAAAATAAAATTAGTATTAATTAAGCCTAGTAGGGCTTCATTTTTTTCATAAAGTAAATACCTTATTGTAAGCATTTATTCAGTGAATCAAAAACATAAAACCCTAGGGATCTCTGATTCTCTAGCACTCCTCTAGTAAATGCAAAATGGCTGACTCATTTTCAAAGATCACAAATAATTTCCTGGCAGGAGGGAAACAAGAGGCAGAAAACAAAGAGAGGTCCCAGCCAAGTTTGTCTTCTTTCCTAGGAGCGTTCATATAAATAATACAAATAATTTCTAATTGCAGTGCATTGACCAGAACTGTGTCTAATAGTCATCTCTTGGCTTAAGGGAGGCTGATAAAATTAGTTTTGTAGCTGGGGACTTTGTTGTCCAACAAAATTGAACCAACAAAATTGAGGTTCTGTCAGTAAAGGAGAAGAAAATATTGGCAGTGAGACCCGCAATTCATATCATGTATCTTTGCAAGCCAAATGGTATGAAACTAGCAATCAACAAAAGAAATAATATTGTAAAATTCATAAATATGAATTTCACACACTCCTAAACAACCAATGGTCAGGGAAAAAAATAAAATGAAAGAAAGAAAGAAAAAAAGGGAAATTTAAAAATATCTTGAGTTAAATAAAAATAGAAACACAACATAGCATATGAGATGCAGCAAAAGCAATTTTAAGGGGAGGTTTATAGTGATAAATGCCTACATTAAGAAAAAAAAGAGAGACTTCTAAAAAACAACCAAATTTTATACCTAAAGAACTAGAAAAAGAAGAGCAAACTAAACCTAAAGTTAGCAGAAATAAGGAAATAATTAAGATCAGAGAAGAAATACATGAAATAAAGATAATAAAAACAATAAAAATATTAATAAACCCAAGTGTTTTTGAGAAGATAAAAAATTGGCACTTTTAGACTAATTACAAAAGAGACAATTCTCAAATAAATATAATCATAAATGAAAGAGCAGACATTACAAATGGTATCACAGAAATCTGAAAGATTGTAAGAAACTACTATGGATACTTATGTACCAACAAATTAAATAACCTAGAAGAAATGTGTAAATTCCCAGAAATATACACAGCCCTTCTAACAGGGGTAAGGAGGTACTTCCAGTTCATATGCTGTTTTGCCAAAATTTTTTTATAATTTCCTCACCACTTTTCCCACATCCTCAAGGTAATGCCACTTTGTTATGGCAGCACTCCTACTGTATGGACCAATTTCTGTATCAGTTAGCTTTTTCTGTATAATAGATTATCCCAAAATTTAGTGACTTATAATAATAACCATTTATCTGGCTCATGATTTTTGGATCTGCAATTTGGTCTGGGCCCAGCTGGACTGTTCTTCTGCTAGGATCATTCATATGTCTGTAGTCAGCTGTCAGTCAGCTAAGTGACTCTCCTTTGGAGGGTTGGATGGCTTTCAGCAAGCAGCTTGATTATTCTTCTTGTTTGGAGCAGACAGGTCTCAGCTGGGTTGTGACTAGCTGGGTTATTATGGCTTAAACAGTGACTTCACTCTTTGGAGTATCATATATGGCAACTAATCCATATGGCAATCATGGAGTACCAAGACCAACATGAGTGGAAGCTGCAAGATCTCTTTATGTTTCAATTTGGAACTGGCCCAATGGCACTTCCACTAAGTTCCATTAGTCAAAAGTCAGAAGCTTAGCCTAGACTCAAAGACTGATAAGATGGATCGAACCCTTGATATGAGGAAATGTAAATCAAGGTGGCCATGTTGAGAACTTATGTATAATTTTAAAATGGAATGGCTGACTTAGCCTGAATTTTCCAGAAATTCAGAACTTAAGCAAAGGACTTGTAATTAGATATTCTCAAAACGTCCATAATAAATAGCAATGAAAAAGATTTTATGGGGAAAAACAAAGGTAATCCAAGAGTAAATTAGCAAACTGGTCATTGCTACAGGCATATGGGGCCACCACTTGGTTAAGTTTACAGGGGTGTGCCATCATCTACTATGGCCAATATGAATTTTCCAGTGGCCATACAGCTAAAGTTTAAGAAGATATGGATATCATCACTTTCACATCCTGTGACTTTTTGAAACATGGTGCTTATCTAATTCCTGAGATGCACATTTGCTTCTGATTTACTATTTGGTATGTATAGAAGATTCATTGGACATTACTATAATAATGACTCTGATGCCTCTCATTGGGGAATCTATCCGAGGCATCTGGCAATTATAGTTGCCAATCAGGGAAGTCACCATAGGGTGAGTGTCTGAATCTACTGAGCCCATTGGCCAGGATTCCATGTACAACATGGGCCCCATAAACCTCTACTCCTACCCAGAACCATGGTGGCATTTTTTGTTCCCTGGTATCAGCATCAGCTCAAACTCTGTATTCAACAGCTCCAATGAGGTCTGAGTACTCCCTCTTCCTCAACGTACAGTTAGATTGGCAATTGGCCATTGGTTACATTCAGAAAACATTGGGTAAGAACTGTTTTGTGTATATGTCTGTTTTATCTCTTGCTGAGTTTTACTCTAAGGGGACCCTTCTCAACGTTAAATTGATGGACTTTGAGAATCAGAATAGGAACAAATCTGGACATTGAAGAGGGAATCAAGATTTTCCATTGTGATGACTAATATCAGACTTTTGCTAGACAGCTCTTTTTCTGGTTAAATAACCCAGTTTGTCATCCATCTTGTACTAAGAATGCAGTGGTAGATTAGACATCAAATAGACCCTTGCATGTTATAAAAAAAAACAACAACAAAAACTTGGTTATGACACTAATTTGCCCACTAGTATTATATCCTCTTTGTCACTGATGTTTAAGTGACTCCACACGGACTCTAATATTCCAGGATTACACCATCCTCATTGGTGCTGTTCTATGACAGCATGTCTTCCTCTTAACTTTGGTCTATTGTGCACCATCTCCATTAATCTTCTTAAATACGTGATTTATTGCATATTGCCTTATTGAATGAAATTTGAGTTCTTCTTGGGAGCACATCCAGGGTGTAGATTCTTTCGTCTGAAATATAAGGGAACTGCACCTTATATGTGTTATAAGACAAACATATGATGAAGTTATGTGCATTATTACTGTGAGAAATTCAAATTTGAAAATAAAAAAATAAATAACTAAAGGAAAAGGGGAATAAAGAGCACATCTTTACTGAAGTAAAGATCATGATATGGCTATAATCCCATAGAACCCATGTTCTATAATTTATCAGATTTCCAAAACAGCATCCTTTTCTTGGTAATGGAATCCACAGACATGGTAGTGTTGAAGAATCAAAGTGTACCATCTATGAAACATAACAGAGGGGTTTTACTCTCAACTATATTTAATAGGTGTGTGGCCTTGGGTAAATTAGTCTCTCAAACCTCAGTCTTCTCATCTGTAAAAAGGGGTCACAGAACTGATGTGAGGATTGAAAACAAAGATAACCCCTCCAAAACATTTACCATTCCTCCTAACATTTAATAGCTATATGAGAAAATGTATCTATTTACTATGCTCTGGGAATCGGGTTTTCTTTAATTATCATAAAAACAACCTATCAGTGAAGTTACTATGCTCATTGCATTCACTGAATTATAATGAAAAATCACAAATACAAGTCATTATGTTGAACTTTTCTGTTTTCATGATTTCCCAAACTGATATCAATCAGAGCCTTAGTCATCTTGATGGTTTTAGCTAAGTAAGACTTTCGTCCATGCACAAGACTAACAATAACAAATCTAATTATTCTGAGTAATTTTCTAAAGATAATGGAAAATCCAGGAAATTCCTTCAATTCATAGCAGAGAGAATAACTAAAGATTTCCCTAAATGAACTGATGTTTCCTTTGTGCCTTATCGTCACTCGATATGGGCACCATATGTCAACATTCAGCAAGTGTCAAATAGAAATACAGGTGTGGGCTTTGGACTTCTTCCATGTAACTGAGTGATAAGCAGGAAAAATGTGTTCAATGTCAGTGTTCCAATGTAAGTTAGAAGTTAGAAACATAAAAAAACTAGTGGGAAATGTAATATATGGAAACTGGTTTGCCTAACCCTACTTTCTGACAGAGAATGATGGTTCCCCTCCATTTATCTATTTGATATCATAAACTGCTTATCTCAGCTGCAGGGCTGATATTGCTTTCCATGAAGCAGATGGTGAATCATAGCTAACATCGAAACTGTGACTTTTTAAATACAGGAAAGTGCAGTTTGTTTGTCTCCCAACAAGGACATTCCAACAAACATGCATTTTCCTTTCCAGTAACATCTGAGTGAAGCTATTTTAAAATGTGTTTTATTCGAGAACAGATTTTCATTATTTATCAAAGTGTTCTCTATTATACTCAATTCAAAGAGAAATATGGATCTTAACTACACAAAGCAAATAACTGGGCATTTATACTGTACATCTATCAGATATCCCAATGTTATAAGCATTGGGGTATGTTGTAATAGTCTTTTTACTGAGAGCTCTTTAAAGGAATACAGGATTTTGAAGAAAACTATTTCTCTTTATGGTTATGTATCATCGAAGTAATTTTTCCAACATTATAAAAATATCGTCTTGAAGGATACCACAAGAGTAAGGAAATGCAATAATTTTTGGCTTAGGAAATTTATTTTTCTTAAGAAGTGGACACCAGAAATTCATTGTCAAGTATAAGAAATCACTGCAAGTGAATGAGAAGCAAAATTTTTGATGAGTGTTATAAAAATATAAATATGAAAGGAAACAAAGATGACAACTGTCAAATGAAATTAGCTAGCCCTTGAAAGGAGGTTGTTCAACAGTGCAGTAGTTGGGATGAGTATATTGAAATGTATTTTTCCATGTCTTTATTTATGAAGACACTGAAAATTATCAGAAAGAATGCCACACTATTAGTGCAAAGAAAATCTATGAATTTGAATCAAGTCCATCACAATTCTGTTTGATTGGGCCAGGTATTTAACATATTATCTGCAAAATGATAATGATTTAAGTTATAACTCAGGATTGTTTGGTTATAAAAAGACACAATTTATGTAAATAAAAATAGCACAGTATCTTCTAACATCTACGCCCCAAACGATCCTATTTCCCTTACTGCCCCCACTTTTATTACCTCCTAAAATTGCCATGAGAAAATGGCATATTCTGACTAAATGTTTTAAAATGTTTTAAAAATGTTTTAAATAAGAGAAAAGAACCCTGCCTTAGCAAACATACACTATGTTAACTTTCTTTCTATCTCAAACCTGGAGTGGTTCCTGCCCCAACCCCCCCCCCCCCACACACACAGAGGAATTTGAAATTATTGGAGCCATTTTTGGTTATCACAACCATGGAGATATTATTAGCATCCAGTGACTAGAGAATAGCAACACTGCCAAATATCATAAAATACACAAAATACACGGGAGAGCCCTACCCCACAGAAGAATTATCCATCTCAAAAACTCAACACTGTTGAGACTGAGAAGCCCTGGTTTATATAATAAGAATGGTTCCTCATATTTAATAAAATGTTTTCAATGAGTATAGAAGTAATCCATTTTTCTTGCAGAGTAAGAGTTGTCTTGTAAATTTGAGGACACAAGAAAATCAGAGTGGGCAGATATGCAGCACAAAGCAGTAAAAATGAGCTCAGATCTTTCTGAGTGAAAGACATACTTTTGCATAACTGATTCCAACAGGTAATTAAACAGAGCTAATTACTCTGTAATTAAACAGAGCTAATTACAAGATGGTCAGGCCATGTTTTCTTCTGAAGAAATCTTATGTGAAAATTGAAATCTCTGAGGTATTTTAGCACCTTTAAAGTTTCAAAGTGTTTCCACAGAATATGAGCCAGAGATAGGTATTAAGTCCTAAGGAATGAAATGGAACTGTGGGCTTTAATATATGAGGAAAGTTACCTCAATGTCTCTGAGTGTCTATTTCCTCACCTAAAAAATAGAGATAATAATATTTTCTTCTTATGGCCATGAAAATTTAATGAACATAAAATTTCTAGCAGAATGTATAGCACAAATAGATGCTCAAAGAATAAAGACTGATTATATAGAGTTAAGGCTAAAGATAAACCATACCCTAGAATAAGTTTATTCTCTTAACCAAAATGATTTGATTTAAACTTACTGTGGAAGTTTGCATTCTGAGCTCAGAAGCCAAATGTTGGCACACTTTTACATTATACAAAAGGGCAATGCAACCATATTGCTAACCACTCTCAATCTCTCACTGTCAACCACCCAACAGTGCTGGCATTTTCCTATGACCACTTTTAGTTCCTGTCCCCAACATTCCAAAATTTTAAAATCAATACCATGTAGAAACATGAGCATGAATAACTTTCTTCATTTCAATTTTCAATTACTATATTCATCTAAAATAAACTACTTGCTTATTGTCTATTAATATATTGATTTAAAAGAGCCAAGAAGAGAAATAGGAGAATTCACTATGGAACACCAGTCCATAGAGAAGAAGATCACTAAAAACTCAAATCTCAGTAAACAGAGCTAATTACAAGACGGTCAGGCCATGTTTTCTTCTGAAGAAATCTTATGTGAAAATTGAAATCTCTGAGATATTTTAGCACCTTTAAAGTTTCAAAGTGTTTCCACAGAATATGAGCCAGAGATAGGTATTAAGTCCTAAGGAATGAAATAGAACTGTGGGCTTTAAGGTATATTGCAGAGAATTTTCAATGACACATGATCACTAATAAGGAGAAAATATGGGCAAATTCTACTTCAGAATTCAAATACTAGTCAAAATTCTATATTATTATGCCTTCTTATATTAATATATTATATACCAAATAACAGATATATTGGAAAACATTTTATAAATCTGCCAAAGTAACTAAACTAAAATGGAGTTTTTCCTCTGTTTTTGGTTTTAATTTTAGAAACTATATTAGAAATGAATAAATATCTGGTTATTGGGAGCCTACATGAATGTGGAATAGAATGGAATACTCTTTTGGAAAATGACTTAAAATTGGCCTTTAAAGGAAACTTCAATGAAACTGTGAAGTATTAATAGCATGGAATTCTTATATTCCTTGATACAGTAGAAATAAAACTTAGGTCAACCTTAAAACTAGCTATAAACTAGAGTGAAAATATAACACATGGCAATATATTATAGTGCTTTAATATAATATTGCTTTGATAAATAATGACTGCTGCAGAATGTTTATTTACGAGAGAAAGAGAGAGAGAGAGAGAGAGGGAGGAAGAGAGGGAGGGAGAGAGGGAGGGAGGGAGGGGGAGAGAGAGAGAGAGAGACAGAGAGAGAGAGACAGAGAGAGAATGAATGTGTGCACATGACCAGGGCAGGGACAGAAATTCTTAGCAGTCTCAACTTGCTGACAGCAGTAAGCTGGATGCAGGGGCCAGAACTCAACTGCGAGATTATGACCTGACCTGAAGTCAGATGCTCAACCAACGGAGCCACCCAGGCACCCCAAGAAGTTTTGAAAAGAGAAAAATACCTCTACTAGAAAACTAAATAGAAATTAGTCTTTACATTTTGAATTTTGGTTTGTTTAAAATGATACCAGGGGGAGACAATGATTTATTCTTCTGACAGTAACATTCATAGATGATTCAGAGCTGGCTTTAAACCTTCCAGAGTTTTAGGATTGCAAACTACACACTGAAATTTCCAAACAAGTAAAATAGTCATGAGATTTTTTAAAAAGAAAGGGATCAGAATAACATCAAACACTGTTATCTTCAAACATATATGCTACTGGTAAACAGTGTAGTTTGTAAAGTTCTTGGAGATTATTTTGCATGTAAGATCATTTACTCTGGCAAAGTATCACTTAAATTTCAACCAAAATAAATACTGGCTCAAAAGTTCAAGAACTTAGAAAATTCAATTCCCAGACATTCTTTCAGAAAAAAAAAAAGACTTACAAGTGCATTGTAGCAAAGCAAACAAAGGCAAAGTATTAAATCTGAAAAAAGATGTGAGATAAAAGAAATAGACATGAAGAAAAAAATAAATTTTGATGATATGAATTTTTCTAATCTTTGAATTGAAAATGAATGAGCTTGTCACATAGAGCACAATAAACGTTATAGCACAGCACGATGTTAGACAAAACAAAATAAAAGCAACACTTAAAACAGACAACAAAACATAACCCTCAAAAGCCCACTGGATTTAGGATTTCTCCAGCACTACAAGAGATTGGTCCT
This sequence comes from Cryptoprocta ferox, assembly GCA_028646485.1. NCBI lineage: Eukaryota > Metazoa > Chordata > Mammalia > Carnivora > Eupleridae > Cryptoprocta > Cryptoprocta ferox. The sequence goes on from CM053573.1 coordinate 112,295,548, forward strand.
CCAGCTTCCACCTAATAATATGAAAAGCTAGAAGGAGCTCTGCTCCCCACCTTACAGTAAAAACAAGCTGAACTAATTTCAAATTTGTAACTTGTTTTGAACCATTTAGATTGCCAGGCAAAAAAAATGGCACCAGATCTCTGCATCTGGTACACGCACACAAGGGCACAGCAAGCACACAGGTCCAGGTGATGAAACTAGACACTAGTGAGAAGAGTTCAGCCAGAATAGCTGACAAATCAGTGAAGACTAAGTGCAGACTGTGGAACAGTGGGAAATCTCTACGAGGCCAAGAAATTGACGAATCCAGACCTTTTTGCAGGTTCTTATTCTATTAATGGCACCAGGTCATCACAGAAAAGACTGGAAACAGACCCAGGAAATGAGGCAGCCCGATGGGAAGAGAACAACAGCTAGGCGAGAGGGAAAGACACTCCAGGAAGATCCTCCTGTGCTGCATTACCTTCCTAGGACTGTCATAGCAAAGTGCCACAAAGTGGCTTAAACAACAGAAATTTTTTCTCACAGTTCTGGAGGTTAGAAGTCTGAGATCAAAGTATCAGTTCGTTGTTCTTTCTGTTGACTGTGGAGGAGGACTATCTTTTATGCCCTCCTCTTAGCTTCTGGCAACTTTGGCATTCCTTGGGCTGTAAACACATCACCCCAATATTTGCCTTCATGTTCACATGAGGTTCTCCCTTTGGGTACCTTTGTGTGTCTAAATTTTTCCTTTATAAAAGGACATGAGTCATATTGAATCAGGACCCACTCTAATAACCTCACTTTATTTTTTTTTTTTTTTACCTCTGTAAAGATCCTCCCTCCAAACAATATCACATTCTGAGATAGAGGGAGTTGGGATTCCAACATATGTTTTTGGAGGAACAAAATTCAACTCATAAATTTCTCTATCTACACTATAGAACACAAGTTTTAATTTGTGGTGAGGGCAAGAAGAATTGTTGTCCTTAGGGCACTAGCAAAACTTCATTACAGCTGGGAAAAGGAAGAACAAAACAATCCTACTTCTGGATGAGAGGGAGTACTATGTGCTGAGCCCACAACTGTGGCTGAGAGAGGGATAAGGGAACTGACAAGACCACATGCCTTGACCCAGTGATATGGTGCACGTGTGTGATATGGTGCACGTGCAAGACTGAGGTTTAGTCAGGAAATCAATGGGCACACCCCACCATGAGCCAACAAGCAGCAAATGACAAGTGACAACAGAAGAATGCTGAAAGAGTGTCAGGACAGGAACAACATGTACAGAGACTTTCGTTAAGGCACAGTGCAAACCACAGATCTAAACTGCAGAATCAAACATACATTTCTTCGGTAAACCATCCTCCACCCACACAGAAGCTATCTCTACAGAAACATAAAATCTGATATGCAATGAGAGTAACCATAGCAACAATAACATCAAACCTACTCCGACTCCTAAATATATTAAATGCAACCCTGCTTAAAAGATCTACAGAAGGAAAAGTGTACACATACTTGGATATGAAAATTCTCTCAGTCTCTGCTGACCCACAAAAAATATCTGTCTTTCATCCAAAAATTATGAGGCACAAAAACACAAGAAAAACAGAGCTTGAAGAGACAAATTGATCATAAGAATGAGACTCTGATATGACACAGATATCAAAGAATCTGATAAGAAATTTCCTATGATTAAAAAGTTTAATACTTAAGGCACCAATGGAAACGGTCAGCAACATATCATATCATTTGGTATGGAAAGTATAAAAAATCAATGGAATTCAAAATATTAGCAATGAACAATTGAAATTTAAATTTTCTTTTAAAAAAAAAATACCATTTACAATAGTACCAAAGGGATGGGGGTGAAGAAACAATGGAATGAATGCAGAAAGGAAGGCAAGAAGAAAGTTGTCCTGGCTGAATCATGTCTCTCCAAAAACTCATATGTTGAAGCCCTAACTTCCAGTACCTCAGGATGTGACTGTAGTTGGAATTAGGGACTCTGAAGAGGTTATTAAGTTAAAATGAGGTTATTGTGGGGGCAACGGGATGGTTCAGACAGTTAAGTGTCTGACTCAATCTTATGAACCATGAGATCATGACCTGAACTCATGGTTCATAAGATTGAGCTCTGCATCAGATTCTGCTGACAGCTCGGAATCTGCTTGGGATTCTCTCTCTCCTTTTCCCTTTGCTTCTCCTCCAAGTGCAAACACTGGTGTGCTCTCTCTGTTTATCTCTCAAATATAATATGTTTAAAAAGTGAGGTTATTAGGGTGGGTCCTATTCCAGTCTGACAGTGATTCTTACAAAAAAAGAGGATATTAGGACATGGAGATAGACACTAGGGAAGTGTGGTCAGAGGGAGGGTCATGTGAAGACAGAGAGAAGGCAGCCATCAGATAGCCCTAAGAATAAGCCAAACTTGCTGATAGCTTTGACCTTGGACATTTAGCCTCAAATCCACGAGAGAATAAATTTCTGTTATTTAACCCACCTTGTCTATGATATTTTTTTCTCTAACAAATTAGTACAGAAGAAAGAAAAGTAAAAGCAAAAGAAATGCCAAGATATAAACTTGACAAATTATCTGCAGAATCTGCACTCTAAAAGTGTGATGAAACACTGAGGAAGAACTCAAAGACTACTAAACTAATGGAGTAAGATACTATGTTCATAGACTGGAGGCTCAAATGTCCAAGTTAAGGCTTAATTATTTAACTAATTGATTAAAAGTATTATCAAGAGGCCAATTCTACCCAATTTGATCTATAGATTCAACACAATCCTAATCAAAGTTCCAGTTGTATTTTATAGATATGAACAGAAAATTCTAAAATTTTTATAGGAAAAAAATACTAAATAGCTAATATAATTTTGAAAAGAACAAATTTAGAGGATTCCATTACCTGATCAATGTAGGTCAATGTAATAGAACAGGAATCCAGAAAACATACACATACATGCACATACATACACACAATAAGAGTCAATGAATTTTTTTTTAACAAATTTCCAAAGACAATTGAAGAAAGGACAGTTTTTTAGAATGCTGGAACAATTAGACATCTATAGCAAAGAAAAATTAATCTGGACCCATTGTACATTATACAAAAATTAACTCAGAATGAATAATAGACCTAAATGTCAAACATAAAGCTATAAAACTTATAGAAGAAAACCTGTGTGATCTTAGCTTACACAAAGAGCTTTGAATATAGCACTAAGAACATAAACTGTAAAAGAAAAAAATGGTAAACCTAACTTATTAAAAATCAAAAGGGGCGCCTAGGTGGCTCAGTCGGTTAAGCGTCTGACTTCAGCTCAGGTCATGATCTCACAGTTAGTGGGTTCGAGTCCCGCATCAGACTCTGTGCTGACAGCTAGCTCAGAGCCTGGAGCCTGTCTTCAGGTTCTGTGTCTCCCTCTCTCTCTGACCTTCCCCTGCTCTCTCTCTCTCTCTCTCTCTCCCTCTCTTTCTCTCTCAAAAATAAATAAAACATTTTAAAAAATCAAAATCAAATCAAAAAATTTTCTGGTGTGAAAGATATTAATCAGTAAGTGAAAAGACATTCCACAGACTATGAGTAAATATTTGTATATTATATATGGGAAATAAATTGTATATGGAAATTATAAGGAACTCATAAAATCCAGCAATTAGAAAAAGAAAATAATTAAAAATTCAATAATTAAAATACTTTTTTAGGGGTGCCTAAGTGACTCAGTTGGTTGTGTGTCCAACTCTTGATTTCAGCTCAGTTCACGATCCCAGGGTCATGGGATTGAGCCCTGCATCAAGCTCCATGTTGAGCATAGAGTCTACTTGGGATTCTCTCTCTCCCTCTGCCTCTCTCCCCCACTCACACTTGCTCTCTAAAAATAAATTTAAAAAAACTTTTTTAAAAAAATAGGCAAAAGGTCTCAAAAGATACTTTACCAAGGAGGATATATGAATGCCCCCCCCCCAAAAAAAAACCCACACACACATTCATTAAAAAAAAATGTTTAATACCTTGTGTCATTTAGGAAATAAAAATTAAAACTATAATGAGATACTGCTATATACCCATTAGGATGCTAAAAATCTAGTAATAACAAGTGTTTGTGAGGATGCAAATCAATTGGAACTCTCACACATTTGTAGTAGGAATGTAGAGTGATAGCCACTTTGAAAAATACTTCAGCAGTTTCTCAGACAGTTTTCACTTTATAACCCAGCATTACACTCCCAGGTTTTTAAACCAAGAGAAATGAAAATTTATGTTCACATAAAAACCTGTATGCTAATGTTTACAGTAAGTTTATTCATAATTTCCAACACATCAAAGTGTTTTAACTGGTAAATAGATGAGCATACTGTGATACATCCATATAATAGGGTTCTACTCAATAATAAAGAATGAACTCTTGATGAATACAACAGCATTAAATGAAACTTAAATGCATCCTGCTAAGGAAAAAAGACAAATCCAAGAGGCTACATATTGCATGATTTGATTAATATGTTGTAGAAAAGAAAACTATTAGGAGGAGAAACAGAAAAGCAGTTGCCAATCTACTGGGTGAGGGGAAGGTTTGTTTCAAGGTAACACAGGGGGACATATAGGGTGATGGAATATCTATTTTGTGTGGAACTGCAATAGTGACTATATAAGTCTATGTATTTGTCAAAATACATAGAACTGTACTCCACAAAAAAAAATGAATTCTGTTACATGTATACTAATTTTTTTAAGTATATGGAGGAGCATCTGGCTGGCCCAGTTGGAAGAACATGCAACTCTTGATTTCAGATTCGTGAGTCTGAGACCCATCCTGAGTGTGGAAATTACTAAAAAAAAAAATAAACTTAAAAAAATAAACTCCTTTCAAAAACATAGCCTATGGAGTTAAGCTAGTATACAGACCTTTATAAATGAATCTAACTGAAAAACAAATCAATCACTTAACCACACTGAAAAGTATTAGGAAGAAAGGAGCTGTACTAACTAACTTTGGAAAACAGTGCTTTGGCAGGACAATGTAAAGCTAAGACAAAAAGAACTTTATATAAATACATTAGAGTTATAAAATTTGTTCTTACATGAGTATGGGTTAGGAGGAATTCTTTAACTATTGTATTTGAATATATATATATATTGTATTTGAATATAAATAAAGATATTGCAGATAATGACAGCTGGTTTTTTTATTACCAAACTTTTTTAAAGATATAAATAAAGAAATGAAGAGGGCTAGGATTAACTCTGTAATGTCAACCTGAGTTGAAGTATCAATACAGAGTCACATAAAGAGGTGGAGAAATACACAGACATAGAAATAAATTTAGGGACGTACACCCATGAATTAGCTCACTGTATGTTTGCCTGTGTATATAACTTAGCTCTATGTACTAAGAGGGGCTGAAAGCAGTGACCCTCCATTAGAAATGAGAAAACACAGAACTCATGACCTTGATTTTTAAAGACTATATTCCAATAATAAGTGCCAAGGCTCTTTGATTCCATGGTTGGGGTACGAATAATACAAGATAAATCTAAAGCATCTTCTGGTTTTCTGGTGCCAGAAAGTAAGGAAGTGCTTACAAACAAAAGGTGCAGAGGCATATCTGAAGAGCACAAGAGCCTAAGTGAAGAACTCCCTATGGACAAGCTTGTAATAATCTGAGCAATGAAATAAATAACCATTGTTTTGGGTTGTATGCCAAATAGTGAAATAACTATCCCCAAATTAGTACTAATATAACAACTGAGTAAATAAATGAATAAATAGAGCAATAGTGACAATTTTTCTTTATACAAGTCCAATTAATAAATGCAGGAGTATTTAAAGATATGGAAAAAATCACTATTAGAATATGACAATAATAATTGCTGAAGGCAAATCCCACCAGTGGATGCTGAAATTCATAGGAGAGAATTTAAGCAGAAACAAGATATGTATTTAGTCTCAGTATCTCCTATAAAATATTTAGCAATTAGGAAACAAAAAATAGAAAAATTACTGTGGAGAATGCTGGCAGGTCCCACCTTAGCCAAGTGATTAGTACCACTGGTAATATATAGGTATGTTATATAATCCCTGATATGATATCCTAAGAAAGGCACATATGTATTTTTTGTATTCTTCCCAACAGCTCATTATCTCAATGTAATCATAAGGAAATTATCAGCCAAACTCAAACTGAGAGACATTCTGCAAAATAATTAATCAGTTTTCTTCACTAATATCAAGGTCTTTTAAAGATGTGGACAGAATAAGGAACTGTCTCAGATTGGAGGAAGGTAAGGAGACATGACAAGTAAATGCAATTTGAGATCATGCAGTAGATCTTGGAAAAGAAAAAAAGACATTAGTGGGCACACTGAAAAAATTTAAATGATTCTGTAGTTACAATATTTTATCAGGGCTAATTATGTAGTTTAGATAAGCATTCTATAGTTATAGAAGATGTTGCCATAAGGAGAAGGTGGCTAAGTAAGGGTATATGGGAAATTTGTGGAATTTTCGAGATTCCTCTTTAAGTCTAAAATAATCTCAAAATTTTAAAAAAAGTAATAAGATATGGGCCTTTCCTTTTCCTTTTTCTTTTCCCTTCTCTTCTCTTGGGAGTGGCTACAGGGCCAGAAGCTAAGGAGTCAGCCAAACCTGCAAGGAAGTGAGGTGAGGAAATGGTAGCCACTGGGACTAAGGTGTGCTGCACCAGTGAGGTAGTGTCTGCTCTCTTCAACTCTCCTCCAGCTACACCAAACCTTACCGTTATTTATTCAGGCCTACCTTGATTTATTGTCCTTCACTGTATTGCACTTTGTAGATACTGTGTTTCTTTACAAATTGATGGTTTATGGTAACCCTGTGATAAGCAAGTCTATCGGTGCCATTTTTCCAACAGCATTTGCTCACTCCGTGTCTGTAACACATTTTAGTAAATCTCACAATATCTCAAACTTCTGTATTATTATTATATTTGTTATGGTGATCTCTGATCAGCGATCATGAGTCACTAAAAGCTTAGATGATGGCTAGCATTTTTTAGTAATAAGGAATTTTCTAATTCAGATCTATAGCTCTTTTTAGACATAATGCTATTTATTACACACTTAACAGACTAAAATATAGTGTAAACATGACTTATATGCACTGCATAACCAAAAATTCATTTGATTCATTCTATTGCAATATTCGCTTTATTGTGGTAGTCTGAAACCAAACTAGTAATACCTCCAAGGTATGCCTGTATTCAGATCTTCTGATGTTAGCTCTTTGAATTGAGTTTAGGATACCTGCTGGAATCCACCTATTATTGAAAACCTCCAAATTGAGAATCACACATGGTGACAATCTCCCAGTTCACTCTAGGGAAATGTGTGGGAATCTCTAATGATACCTCTCTAACTTCTAAAACTTTGATTTTAAACCTAGAATTTCCATTTTAACTTTCATTTTACACTCAGAGGATGGAGTTCCATGACCCTGTCAGTTAACAAGTGAAATATGTAGGTAAAATTAAAGTTTTAACTGACACACAATAATATTGCATATGCAAATGAGTTATGATCCTCCAGGGCCAACAGGAAATGGGTGGACAGGAACCAGTTAGACAAGTCTTGAACCTTACCTACATTTCATTTATAAGTATTTCCAAAGGGGAGAGAGAGAAGGCTATTATTTGTAGGGGGAGTTTTTGAAGGAATGACTGGTACATAAAAAGAATGTCTGCTCCTCACAACAAACCATGTGAGAGCACTTAAATGGATGCTCTGGGAGAAGCCAATATGTGTCCCTGTAGTTGAAGGACAGAGTGGATTGGTCCCTGTCAGCAAGAGATTTGGGGATGAATGCTCCTCATGAACCAGATGTGGCCAAGCATGAAAAAAAGTTATTATGGAGTCATTTTAGGTCCACATAAGCCACCTAGAGTCATAGGGTCATCAGCAGAAAGAAGCTAAAGGTATTGACAAATAGACAATAGACTGTGGAGCTATAGACTGTAAGTGACAATCTACAGTAGAAGTGCTTTCATGTGGGTCAAGGAAGCTGTAGATGAAAGAGCCCAGTGAAAGGAAATCTGTAAAGAACACAGCTACTAGAGCCATCTCTAACCACCACCCAGACTTACTGAAAATGACTCTCGCTCACAAGACAGCCATAACAACTTCTCATCTCCTCTCTGTTCATACTTCCCAAACTCTATCACCTGACCTGAGGGATCTGAAGCCATAGTAAGCAAGTTGGATAGGATGAACAAAAACTGACAGGTTTATGTGGGGATAAAAAAAAAAGAAAAAAAAAAGAAACCACATATGTCCTCATTCTCTGACTACCAGTTCTCTATTTTGACAGGCCATGGATAATGGAAGAAAGACGACACCATTAAACCAAGAGTTTTGCCTACTCCAAGAGACTGGACATTTTAATTATGGAATAGAGAACCTGTATCAATCAAGAATGGTCAGAAAAGACCTAAATCTTGCCCTAATTTTTAATCAAAGAGCAGAGAAAAATATCCTTACTGAATGAATTTAAAATATCAATGGAGATGAAAATACTATATTTTATTATTTATCCTGTGAGGTATGCTTGTTTAAATGATTAGTCTTTTAGTATTTATATAGATCCAAATATTGTTATTATTGAAATCTAAGCAAAGAAAAAATAAATATTAGTCATTGTTTATAACTGAAGATAAAAAATAATAACAAAGGAATTCCACAGAAAACATAGGATTTTTAAAAACATGTGATATATAGCAAATTTTATACCAGTAAAAATTAAGTTTAAGTTAAATACCTCTAAAATTAGCTCAATATCTGATGAACATTGATTAAGACATTGTTCATTAAATGACATACTATCTTTGGAAATACTGGGGACTCAAAGAATTCCTTGGAAGGTAACACGTATCTCCTTAGAAAAGATGACTTTGGTTTCCTCTTTAGTAACTCTCATGTAACTTATAATAAAAAAAAGATTCTACCACAGAAAGACGCAAAGGGAATCCCAGACCAACCCAAGGGTTCACTGAGGGTGCAATACACATAAGCATCCTTGGGGAATAGAAAATGATTCAGAGGCCTGGAGCTTGGGGAGTAAAGTTGGAAAGACTTAATCTTCAAAAAGTGAGCAATATGAAAAGAATGCCACAGACAGCAGGGATGAAATAATGATATCTATTTAGAAGACAACGGAATACTAAGGGCATATTGGTTTAGGGTAAAAATAGAGACTGAATGCCAGTCAAGGTTGACAAGCTGTCAAATTTTCCAAGATGATATAAAATCATGAAGAAAAGCAAAGTCTTTGGAAATAAAGAATGAAAATGTGGAATTGAGGTTCAAGATAAAGATCATAGGCCAGAAAAACAGTTATCAGTTATAACTGAAGTGATAAAAACGGCTGTTACCAGCCAGGACACGTGGATGTAAAAGAAGAGGAATATAAAGTAGAACTTTGGCAAATACGAGCCCATAAGGCACTGGCAGGAAAAAAAGAAGAGAGGGGAAAAAATAAGAACAAGAACTGAGAAAGACCAGTCAATACAAGCCAAATATGAGAATGTCAGGAAGGTCAGATTCAGCTGAAAGATCAAGCAAGAGGAAAGACTGAACAGGTCACTGGAATTGGCAATTCAAAGCTCACACATAATTTTAAGGGCAACATTTTCAGGGACTTAATTTCCTCAATTTAAACACTGGGACTAGTTGAAATAAACTTTAATGTTCTCTCTAGCAATAATAATTCTGTTCTCTGGGATCTAGGTTCTGAATATAATTTGCATTACAGAATGTCTTAATTACATGGTTTCCTTCAGTTGCACAAGTGATATATTTAAACAATATTACCACAACAATGACCATATGTACATTTCTATATGTACATACCCTCAAAGGGTTTAGTTTATATAAAGTTATTTAGCAGGGGGTGGCCTCAAGGGTAATGAAAATCACATCATCATTCTGTTTTTATTAAAGAGATCTCATCCCATAGTCTAGTCAAAATTTAGTATTAGTCATTTTTTATAAAACAGATATTGGTAAGAAATAAGAGATATAGTTAGTTAAACTTAAGATAATCTTTAATAATATGCTGTAAAGTTCTTCCTAACAGTGTCTGATCATAGAGAAATAAATAACATTTTAAAAATATGTGCTTAATTTTACAAATTACATTTATGTGGTTATCATGTTTTATAGATACTGGCACTATTTATTATTGAAGCCGTAATTCATTCTATTGAGTCAGGAACAGGTTTTACCATTTTGTATTAATAATAATCTGATGCTTCCTACTCAATTCATTTCAACAATAGTCATTTTTCATTATGAACTACTAACTATAATTGCTTATTAGTTCCCTTCATTACTCTCCTAAATATAATATTTGTGATATTTAGCATATCAAATGCAAGATGAATTTTAAATATTCCACATAGAAAGGCTCATAGTTGAGAAGTTTCTTTATTCTTGGAATGATTTATTATAGAGTTTATTCTGATACAATTCCTTTGGGTACTTTCTAATACAGTCCTCCTTTTTATGTGTAGATTTTTGATAGGTTATCCTACTATAAATAAATAAATGTTTTAAAAAAATTATAAAATACAATGGATGCATTTTTTTAAAAAACTCACATTGTGCTTATAAAATATTTAATTAAGATACTGGAGGGCATTATGCTAAGTGAGACAATCAAATAAGTCAGACAGAGAAAGATAAATACTGTATGGCATCACTTATTTGTGGAATCTAAAGAAAAAAAAAGAGTGGAATGGTTGCTGCCAAGAGCTGAAAGATTGGGGAAAGAAGGAGATATTGGCCAAAAGATATAAAGTTGGAGTTATCAGATGACTAGTTTCTAAGAATCTAATATAAAACATGATGACTTGCCAATATTGTATTGTATACTTGAAATTTGCTGAAAATAGATCTCCATAAAAGCACGCTCACACACAAAAAAAGAGGTAACCATGTGAGGTGACAAATGTGTTAATTAACTTGATTTTGGTAAATATGTATATCAAATCGTCACATTGTACATATTTAAAATACATATAATTTGACTATTAACAAGTATACCTCAATAAATCTTGGGGGATAAAAATATTTAATTAATTTAAAGCATTTAAAAATTGACTTTTATACAACATCTAAATTTGTAATTTATTCAAAAAATTGGAAGGTCTGGTATGGCCACAGGAAGGCTACACGCTCCTGGCTAATGGAGGGGAGAAGAGAAGGCAAGTGTTCTGAAGTTCAAAATCCCCACCTGGCTCTTTTTATTTTACCCATGTAAGCTGGCATATGGATTTTAAAATTCTAATCCCTGATTAAAAAGTGTACATTTACTTTCAATCCAGCTTTCTCTTTGAGTTTACTTATTTCAAGTTGAGTGAGAATTTGTAGTTTAAAAGTCTGTGACAATATATCTAATTGAGCCTGATATATGTTGCTACTTTAAAATTTTATCTAAATTCTGCAGTTCTCATAAACCCTATAATAAATGTCTCTTCCTTTGTTTGGTGAGCTGTCCCTGACATCTTCTGATGTCCTGACTTTCCTGTTGCAGCATATTGAAAGCCCTGTATTTAACTCACTTCCAAAGGTATTTATTAAGGACCTATTGAACAAGTGCATGGTAAAATGCCAGAGGAATGTTACTGGGCTGTAATCAAGGCAAACAATTTTACTATTAAAGTATATCAACACATGGAGTAGAAAAACTGCTTGGGAAACATCAAAGGAAACTGATAGAGCTTCATCATCTATTAAAATGTCCTGTAGTCCAGCATTAATTAATCTATATGCCAACCCTATCTATAGCTTATAGGTTGGTGAAAAAGTTCATGTAATTTCCAGAAAGCATTTTGCAGCAATGTCAGCAGAAAAGCTACATAATCATCACCATAATAACAAATTCTCAGTTGGCCAAGGGTTTCTTTATTATCTTAAAGTTTTATCACAAATATTTGTTTCCTGTGATTAAATGACTTCACGTATTAAAAAGCTTTTCAGTCAGAGTCGGTATGTCCCCCGAAGGGCATTTGGAAATGTGTGGAGGCATTTGGGAATGCTGTTCAGTGAACAACTGGCACAGATACATAACACATGCAATGAGTGGTCCAGTGTGCTAAAGACAGGATTATCACACTCGAAGGCCAAATGTGTCCCCATATGAAAACACAGAACTAACAAGGCATGGGCTTGGCTTCCAATAACAATTTTGCAACTTGGCAAAGGACTTTCTCTCTAAGTCATAGCTTTCTTATGTATTCCAAGGAGAGTACCTTCCTGTCCTAGTCCTTGATTGACTTATCTAGAAAATATTAATCTCTTCCTTATGTGTGTGTGTGTGTGTGTACACACGTATATATGTATGTGTGTGGGTGTATATATATACACACACATTTTATGTAAATAGCACATGTAGCAAACGTATATACATATATACAATATGTATATATTGTATATTTTTGCATAAATTATATTCTTTTGCATAAATTATAAACCCAAATTAGACTTTCAGTTTTTTTAAGACATAAACTTGGAGATATACAAATATATAAAATAATATGTTAGGGGCAAAAACTTCTGACAATTATTAAGTGCTTAAATACTCAAGGAATCTATGCATTCTCACTCGTATTTACTGTCCTAGGAGTACAATCTCTTCCTTCAATGGAGACGGTATTTATCATTTTCTATAAAATCACATTTTCATTACTACCTCATAGTTTTTTCTATATGTTAAAGTGATTATTGGAAAATAATTTATGTTTACAAATCTATGATTTCCATATAACAACGATGTATTGACAATGGGTAATTCACTGTTCTAAGATTAGTAAGACGGACAATTTTTCATTATTTATAATTGTTAGCTTACTGGCAGAAACTTTTGAAAAATTATTTCTGTCCGTGAGTTGTATAAATACAGAATCCATTTAGTCAACCTTTGAATATAATTTTATCATTATGGTATTCTCATTTTGAAAATATAGTCCAATATCCTAACAGATTAAATCCGTTGATATAAGCCTTCAAAAAACTTCTAATCTTCTGCCATCTGATTAAATTCCATATGAAATTTTCTCATAACTCAGACATACTCTTAGCTTACATAAACTACATTAATTTTAGATATGTGTGAGAAAATGAGAATAAAATATAGCTTAGATATGTTAATACTTACCAAAAAATACATTTTTTTAAAACTCCTAACTTTGATTCCTACTTATATTTATATTTCAGGGTTGTTGTTTTTTCTTCTTTTTCTTCGTCTTTGTTCATTAGGATCTTTTAGTCTTAAAGATTAACAACATTCTCAAATCATATGCTAGACTGTTCCTGTGAGGTAATAGACACATATATATTGATATCAGCACCAGGTTCCTATCATGGGACTCCTAAAACCCTTATAATTTCTAAGTGATAAGAGAACCTAGAGCCTCTCTTGTTCTAATTAGGGAACTCTGGTTGGGTTCCTGGATGGTAGCTGGTCCCCAGAAAAGCCAGGGCATGATTAGAAGTTCAGAATTTTCAGTCCTGGCTCCCAATCTCTTGAAAACGGAGAAGAGCTGAAAATGAAGTTAATAATTGGTCATGCAATGTGATGAATGAAGTCTCCATAAAATCCCAAAAGTATGAGCTTTGGAGAGCTTCCAGAATGGCAAACATATTCATACCAGGAGGGGATGCATCCCATGTCCAGGGGGACAGAAGCTCCTACATTTGGGACCTACCCAGACACCTCCCTATGTATCTCGTCGTCTGACTGTTCATCTGGATCCTTTATCATATTTTACAATAAGCTGGTAAATGTAAGCAAGCATTTCCCTGAGTTCTGTGAGCCACTCGCAAATGAATCAAATCTGAGGAGGGGGCAGCCAAATCAGATGGAAGTTGTGGGTTTCTGGGGACCTACTATTTGCTCTCTGCACTTGGCGTCTGAAGCAGTTTTATGGGACTGAGGTTGTAAACTGTTGGATCTGACATGATCTCTAGAGATAGTGTCAGAACTGAGTTAAATGACAGAACATTTGGCTTGTGTTGCAGAGAATTGCCTGTTATGGGGAAAAACTTCTACAAATTTGGTGACCAGAAGTGACATGAGTAGAGTGTTCTGTGTAAAAGTAAAGGAGACACTCACAGGGAAGAAACTCATAGTAGAAGAACTGAGTTTTTCCCTACACAGGAGGAGGAAATGTTGGGTTTTTCCTTTACAGATCCTAATGAACCTATTAAAATACGTCTTCATCCAAGAAGCATTAAACAATTAAACTCAGTCATTTGCTTTTGACGTGTCATTCAGAAGAATGTTAAAGCTGTTTAAAACAACATTCATTTGAGTTATCATTTAGCTTTCTGCTAAATTTGAGCAATGAACTGTGTAACAACACTGTAGGAATAAATAGAGAACAAATACATAATTTCTGATAAAGCCTATTTCGACACATACTTTAATTGTTAATTGGGCTTTCCTGGAAAGCACAGATAATTATGTTATTATTACATTTTTTCCATTTCTTAATATGTCTTCTTTCTTGAATGACCTGCCTGAAAGAACATAATATTCAAGCCAAGGAATGAGAAGTACAGAGATTAGGGGTGGCTGCAATATCAAACTGTGAAGCATTTCAAGAGAATTAAGAGTTACTGAGTACAGAGGTCCCTCTAGAAGCAACTCACATACTTTGAGTGGATTTTTTTTTATGGAATAAATCTAAAACAAGAAAATCATAGAAGCATTACTCTAACTGAATGGTTGGTACCAAAAAGATTCACTTCATGTGTGCCAGCAGGTAGGAAAAGTAATGACTTACTCTTTTAGTCAGCACCCAATGAGAGAAAATATTTCATGAATGCCCATAGTTTTAAAGAATGTCATTCTACCTTCAAGCATGAGCCTAAGGATAAAAACACAATGGAGACTAAGAATCTTCATACTCACAAATCCAGTAGAAACTTCTTGTCTCAATTTTATTTGAACATCCTGCTATATCTGATGCCTTTCATAAAACTCATCTGATAAAGCCCACCAAGGACTAATCTGTAGTATTACAAGTAATACTATTAAACTATTATCTGCTGAATACATTCTAAATGCCAAGGAGCTCATTTTTTCCTGACAACAGCCCTGAGATACATAATGTTCCCATATTATAGATTAAAAAGCCACCCCACAAAGTGAGTATGTGATAAATATATTTTTGTTGGTGAATTAACTGTTTATTTGCTTCGTGAAGGTAGACACATCAGAATTGGCCAGGAAGGTGAGCAAAACTGCCGGTCCCTGGACATTAGTGCAGAGCAAATGGGGTCATCCCCAGGTTTGGATTTACAAACGGCGGCTTAGTCAGCTGAACTAACAGTGATATATCTTCAGTGAAATCTAATGACTAAAAAAAACTCCACCTTAATATCGAATTATACGGTTGTCCATGAACTAAGGAATCATAAGGAAAAATGTCAAAGAGGAGCTTCTTAAAATTAGAGGAGTAAAAACTTGAATTTGTGGTTGTAAAAATCACTCATGTTGGACATTTAGTATTTAACAGGACATTTTTCACACATCATGCAATTTTACATGACATCAGAATAATAATCAGAAGACAAATGGGATAATTTAATATCATTCAAAAGTGTCTTGATAATTAACTAATAACAGCTTTTTACAGTCCATTGAGAATTGCATTACTAGATTTATTTCACAGAGTCTGCTATGGGTAACTTATTTAACAACTCTAATCAGCCTGAAAAGAACTGGATTAATCTGCATTCTCAGAAGCAAAAGGGGGAAAAAGGTAGCAAAAATTAGCTAAATCTTCAACCCAAGCATGTTGAAATATGTCAAATTAAACAGCCCCAATATATGTGACCATGTGCAACTATTTAGCATGATGCTCTGGTTATGAAAATCTCTCTCTCGGGGAATACACTTTAATTGTCTAAGGTTCAATGACAAAAAGGAATAAGCAAGAATTAAAGCATTACTATAAAACTCAAAAACAAAGTTAAGAGTTTATGTTTTACTTATCTCAATCACTCTTTCTGTTTTAAAAGATGATTTAACAATAATTATTGGGAGTAATATTTTCTTCTTTGATATAGGCACCAACATTACTATTCCTTCCTTATTTATACAAGTATAAAGCATCTCAAACTTTCATTGTATGTTGACAATACTTAAGTTTGCTTCTAATGGATCATTTATGATTAGGCAGCATTGCATAAGCTATCACAAGTTGTAATGTAACATTGGGGAAATTCAGAAGGAAATGACTCACATTTGAGTCTGGACCTCCAAGACTTGTGCTAAGTACCAGAGAAGACAAGAAAAACAGACACCATTTTGGCACTTAAGATTTTCCAAAAAGCTCAGGAAAGACTTCAATTCTTCTGGTAAGCGATTCACCTGAATCCAGTTATACACAAGTTCTGTACTGAAGTAGCACAGAACCCATAGAAGGGGTTGTTATAAGCTTTACCTGATGGGGTCAGAGAAGACTACAGAGGTAGTAACAAGAAAGCTCTGATTTTAGTCATGAATTGGGATTCTCCCGAGTAGTAATGATGTGAAAAAGGCAGATCATGCTTGGATAATGATAATTAAGTTGTTACTGGCGAACTACGAACCCAATATAATCAATGAGACTGGCTCTGTACTGCTTTATTTCTCCATATTCATCTGTTCTTAGATCTACTCTAATTTCTCCCCTTCATTCAGACTATTCTTCTTAGTCTCCTTCATGTACCATGTTCTTTCAAATCTCTAGGCCTTAGTTCCCTCTGCTCTCTCTGATTGGAATGCTCTCTACTCCAGCTCTACTGATGAACTCTACTCATCTTTCAAGACTCAACTTTAGAGCAAGCAATTCGGGGAACCTGGGTGGCTCAGTTGGTTAAGCATCTGACTTCAGCACAGGCCATGATCTCATGGTTAATAAGCTCAAACCCTATTATTGGACTCTCTGCTGTCAGCATAGAGCCACTTCAGATCCTCTGTCGCCCTCTCTCTCTGGCCCTCCAGTGCACTCTCTCTCTCTCTCTCTCTCTCTCTCTCTCAAAAATAAACAAACATTTAAAAATTTTAAAAAAATAAGCAAGGAATTTTATGACACTTTTCCTTCTTCTGGTCCTTTCAATTAGGAGTAAAAAAATTATTTTTTTCCCTAAGATTCTAATGGAATCTTATCTTTACCTCAATTATTCATTCTTCATTTATTCATCCAATCAATCATTCACTCCCTCATTCACTCCCTCAATTCATTGTTATGTGCCAGGCACTATGCTAAGCATTAGAGATACAATTAATGGGAAATGGAGACAGAAGTTTTGATATTAGGCTGAACTGAGAATTTTACATCCAAGAATAAATTGTAAGTTCATAAATATTTCCCCATATACAAGTAAACAAATGTAAAAATTGTTAAGAAACTCAGAGATAATAAGATAAAGAGTAACTCTGATGAGAGGGGATTATTTTTAAGAATTGTGATAAGGTATATTTTTCAGAGCCACATCTTTAGAAGTGATATCTGAGCTACCATCTTAAAGATGTAAATGAGTAGGGAAAAGCATTGCAGCTAAAGAGAAAAGCAAATATTAACGTAATGCTCTGAAGTGACAATATGTTTGGCTAGTTTAGGAATAGGATGTAAGCCCGTCATGTAGGAATTTTAATCTGTTTACTTCCTAGTGTTTAGAAAAATGCCTAACACATAGTAGGTACTGAGTATTTGTGGGTTAAATACATGGTGAGAAAGGGGATAAATGGTGCCTGGGTGGCTCAGTTAGTTGAGTGTAAGACCGTAGATTTCAGCTCAGGTCATGATCCCAGGGTCATGGAATTGAGCCCTACCTCAGATGCCACACTGGGCATGGAGCATACTTGATATTCTCTCTCCTCTCTCTCTCTCTCTCTCTCTCTCTCTCTCAAATAAAAAAATAAAATTTAAAACTTTAAAAAAAATTAAAAGGTACTGGAGACTAGGTAAACAGGAGAGTGATATAAGAGTGGAAAATTGGGTGGGGGTAATTTCATGGGAAGCTACACAGGTCATGATAAAAAATTGTATTTTATTACAAAGTTACAGGTAGTGTGCGGGAAAGTAAGTGTGTGCTAGACTAGTCAACCACAAATAACAAAAGTGAAATTAAACAATAAAATAAAATCTTGCCATGATCAAATTGGTCAATAGTTTTAAGGCTAACAAGATTGTCAAGCATGTGGGGTAGTTTGTATAGTTCTGACACATTTTAAAAAATACTGTTTCAACTCTATGACATTCAGGCAAAGCAAAAACTAGAGAGACAGTAAAAAGACCAGAGAGAGGTGTAGAGGTAGAGCACAGGGGATGGATTTTTAGGGCAGTGAAACTATTCTGTGTGGTATATAATGATGTATACGTAACATTATACATTTGCCAAAACACGTTGAAATACAACAGCAACCCTAAAGGAAACTATGAACTTTGGATGATACTGATACGGAAACATTGGTTCATTGATTAGAACAAATGTACTACCTGGGTGGGAGATTTAATGGTAAGGGAAGCTGTGCCTGCAGCAGATGGGGTCGAGTGGGGAGGCTGTGGGAATTCTATGTACTTTCAGCTCATTTTTGTTCTGAACCCAACTCCTCTAAAAAAGTCTATGTAAGAATAATTATGACATATTTATTATTTTTCATTTGGCATTGGGTATCTAAAACCATTAAAGTATTCATATATTTTTATTCAAGATATTTATTTCTACATTACCTTTCCACAAAATAACCAAAGATGTACACAGAATTTTTGTTTAAAACTTCTCATCCCATAACTGTTCTGAATAAAGATATTCTGGAAACACCTTCAATTTCCTATACTGGCACAACGTGGAAACTAATTATAGAATATACATAGACATTTTTGCCATTATAATAAGGTTTTAAAGAATGTTTACTAACTAATGAATATACTACTAATAAAATGTCAGGAAAAAATTGCTACAGGATAACATATGCAATACAAAACTAATGATAAAATGTGCCAGATACGTACATGTACCGTGGGAGGCAAAAACATTAATGAAAAGAAAGACAACAAAATGCTATCGTCAGGGTCTCTGGTGGGTAAGATTTCTAATGAATTTTATTTTCTTCTTAACACATAGCTGCACTTTCCAAATAAAATGTCAAAGATTAGAAGTGAAAATATTTATTACAGGTTGATTTTATTTATTTATTAAATAAGCAAAGAAATGTAATTGCTGGAGTATGAAGTTGAGAACTGATACAGGGGTAAGTTATAACAGCTTGTATGATTGCCTGAAGAGCTTTTAATGTGTTTATACATTAGCATTTACCCTAGTTGCATGAAATTCTCATGAGGAGGCAGAAACAAAAACAAAGTCAAGAAATACTAGATATTACATCGCCCTTTCTGAGACTAGCAACATATTTATTACATTTAAGGCTCTAAGAAGTTCTGCATTTAGGAAACTTGTTTAAATTTATTTAACCAACATTTCCCAAATGTATTTGGTTTAAAGCATTTTAAATGCAATTGGCAGGAACACCCTGAGTAATATACTTTAGGAAACGCCACCATAGGCAGTCAGAACAGTCAATAGTTTTTAAATTATTTTTTTTTACTTTGAAATATCCCCAAAGTAAAAGCCTCAAAAGAAAATTTATACATGACAAATAATTATTTTCTGAACAATTTGAGAGTCAGTTGCCAAACTCGCCTTCCATTATTGCTGATAAACTCCTGAAAACATTAGCATATATGTTCAATAAACATGGATATTCTCCAACATAACCATTATAGAACCTTCAGAATAAGTAAATGAAAATGGATACAATAATTGAATGTAATTTTCAGACTTCTTTCAAATGTTGCCACTAAGCCTAAAAATGTTCTTTGTGACAGAGGGTTTTAGTTCAGACTTATGTGATTCATTTAGCTGTCTTTAGTCACTGGTAGTCTGGAAAATTGCCTTGACTTTCATGACCTTGACCTCTTTGAAGATTACAGGCCAGGTATTTTTAAAAATCTTTTTAAACATTTATTTATTTTTGAGAGAGAGAGAGAGAGAGAGAGAGCGAGAGAGAGCATGGGTAGGGGAGGGATCAAGAGAGGACGAGACTCAGAATTTGAAGTAGGCTCCAGGCTTGAGCTGTAAACACAGAACCCAACATGAGGCTCAAACCCACGAACCATGAGATAATGACCTGAGCCAAAATTGGACGCTTAACCAACTGAGCCACCCAGGTGCCCCCAGGCCACATATTTTTAGAATACCCTTCAGTTTGGGCTTGTCTGAGTTAAATTCAGATTATACATCTTTGGCAGAAAAACTTGTAAAGTGATGCTGTGTTCTTTTCATTGTATTCTACAAGCTTTCACACAATTGCAGTTTGTTGCATTACAGGGTAAATTCACTTTGATCATTTGATCATTGGAGTCTGTGCCAGGCTTCACCTACTGTAATGTTCCTCTTTTCTCAGTTTCTAATGAAGAAGTCATTTGTGGGATGGTACTCTCAGCTGTGTAAATGCAGTGGAGCCTTGAACAACACAGGTTTGAACTGTATTGGGTCCACTTATATCTGGATTTTTTTCAATAAATACAGTATAGCACTGTAAATGTATTTTCTGTATGATTTTTTAAATAATATTTTCTTTTCTTTAGCTTACTTAATATAAGAATAGAGTACATAATACATATAACGTAAAAAAAGTGTGTTTATATTATGGGTAAGGCTTCCCAGTCAACAGTAGTTGTTGTAATTTAGTAGTTAAAATTTTGGGGAATTAAACTCTATGTATGGCCTTTTCACTGCCTGAGTGAAGTGTCAGAGCCCCTACCCCTGTGTTGCTCAAGGATCAACTGTATTCTGTTCCTTATATTGTAAACACACCCTAAGGTAATCCTTATGTTTCCCACTCCTACCGTTCATGCTCTAATACAGTATCCTCTATAGGAAAGCAAGCAAGCATATGACTTGGGTCTAATCAGAATATGATACAAGCAATGGAATATCATTCCCATGATCATGTTTTTCTTTTTTCTTTTTAATATATAAGACTTTGTGTTGCTAGCTGACTCATTCTAGTCATGCTCTCCATGGCTGGCCTCGGAGAACACTAAGCCAACACTTCTACAGCCATCAGGAAATGGATTCTTCCAACAACATGGAAACAGAATCTTCCCCACTTGAACCTCCAGATGAGAACCCACCCCTGGCTAACTTTGATTGCAGAGGACCTTACAGAGGACCCTGAATAACACCTTAACTGCAGCCTTGCAGAAAACCCAGTCATTCTGTGCTCAACTCCTGACCCACAGAAACTGTGAGATAATAAATTTATGTTGTTTAAAAATCTGCGACATTTGTGGCAATTTGTTACATAACATAGAAAACTAATATACTTACCAAAATTTCCATTAATTAATCAATTGATTAATTTCAATATAGACTAAGATATTTTATTTATTCCTATTTTATTCAATGGATTACAATCTGATACTATAAATATTTATTTTGATGTGTATATGCTTATAGATTTAGAAAATGGCATTTACTATCATTTTGATATGTCACCATCAGTCTTTGGTCATTTCCTTACTTTCTGGCACAAAATAATATTCTAGGCTTGTCTTCTATTATCCTGCCCCTGGTAATGAGCCATTTTTTCCATTGAGCACTGATTCATTAATAGGTAATATTTAAAGACAAGATCTGTTTTCTAGATGTGATTATTGTTATGTGGTATCCCTGCTACCAAGCAGAGTTAGAGATACACACACACACACACACACACACCCATCCCTACATAAAATAAACCTATATGTGTATTTTACTCATATACATATACAGCATATGTACATGTACATATATGTACATATACAGAAATATATGCACACCCCTATTCGATTATATTATCTATCTGTTGAAAACCATGAGTTTGCTCACATGCTTCCAGTTAAATCTAACACCACAGAGTTGATGCTAATTTTATCTCTTTCCGTATTTATAATTCCTTTCTTTGACAATAAGGAAACTGGCATCTATTATTCTTCATGTATTTACTTATTTGTTTAACTTCCTATAAGAGAACAATGTACTCAAGAGGTACTAAACACCTCCTCTTCTTTCACACAGATGCCCTCCTCATCTTACTTAGGCTAAGAAATTCCATGACAGGCTACTGTCACTACACCACTGTTTAATGGACATTCCTCATCATGCTTAGCCTTCAATACCCCATGCCTGGCAGCACTCCCATGTAGACACCCTGCACCCCCTGCTTGAGTTCTGACACCACACAGTGCTCTGCTCTTCTGTGAAGACACCTCTTCAATCTTATTGGACTTTAACATGACATGCCAGATGTCCCCCACCATGAACAACCTCCTCAACCAGCTTGAGCTCTGATGTCCCACATTGGGCTGTACTTCCAAGGGGACACCCTCCTTATTTAGCTCTGACTCTCCTGCCCTATGTTGGCTGTCTTCCAGTGTGACTACTTTCTTTACTACCCTTAGGCTCTGACACCTCATGCAGGGCTGCACATAATCTCTGAATCTTAAACTAAAATAGTCTATTATTCAAAATAAATTATACTGGGCCCACTATTCTAAAAGAAATAATCAGCAGACAAAAAAGACTGATAGAGACAAAAAAAGAAGAAGAAAAAGAAAGACACACTGATTTTTTTAAATGTACTGGTAGAAATAAGTACATTGTAGAATACAATACAGAGGAAGAAAAATGATCACAGCTTCAAATGTAATGTCATATAGTTTGCTTTAGCAAAGTAATGATTTTTAATGTAGTAAGTTAAAAATTTTCAAGTGCCTTATCTTTTACATTTTGTAATTGCAACATTTTATGTATGTACATATATATATTCAGTTCTCCTCATGTTAACAGCTTAAGCTTCTAACTAAATATTAAGTGATTTACTTTTGCTAAGCTTTAAGTATGTACGCTTGACTAACATTCTAAAGAGAAAAATCAACAAAAAGACACATGTGCACCATAATAATTTTATGTAAAAGAAGGTAGCTTTGCATAAGTCTACAAATATGAGTAAAGCCTTGTTAGACAGCATGTCATAATTTCAAAGGACATGTGGTCTTATTCTGTCATGTTAATGAATATATTAATTTGCTAAATACTTTTTAAAGTTTAAATTATGTATTTAAATCATTAGGAAAAAATGACAAAATGAATTTTTATGTAGTTTTAAAGCTGCAAATAAACTTAGAATTCACTTATATGTGTGACAGGAAGATAAATAAGTTAAAGACTATGTTTTCCAGAAATTTATATTCTGCTCAGCTAGGCAGAAAGTAAACAGATCATTATAAACAGAAGACTTTTTAAAGATTGTGATAAAATAAGGAGTTGAGAAGAAAACACAGAAGGAATAATTATGACCTTGAAAACAATATTTCTAATACTTACTTTTGAGTGAATTTAAGAATGAGCAAATCTAAATAACTTTCCCATTATCCCAAATATTCAGTGCTAAAAACTGAGACTGGAATGAATTCTTCTTCATATATCCTGGGTTCCTATTCCTGACTTTCTAATATATTATAGAAAGCTTAAGAGCACAGAGTTTTAGGTATGAAATATCTTGGAATATAGTTATTTTTATACCAAATAAAAACACTTCACAAACAAAATTATCAAAAGTTTAGTATATCATCCCAAACCTAATACTTTTACACTTTTTACGGTGGCTCAAATGAACTATGGAGATATAAACTATATGGACACCAGCAAAACATTTTACATATACAAATGTGTATGTATGTACATATATATACACATATTTTACATATATAAATACAAATACATACACAATAACACAATATGTACAACACACACACGCTGAGGACAATAAAGAGCTGGCTTGCAGCAAAGCATTTAATGATAAAGGGATACAACTTCTGCACACTCAGCATATCCCCATCTGAGATGTTAATGAGGTAGAAAATTAAAAGAAATAACAACACATGGTTCTTGCAATGTTTTCTAAGCCCTGAGTCCATTGGTACTTTCTTTCTCCCACTCTTGTTGGACTATGTTTATTATACTATTGATAGAAACATTTATCATTGAGCGAGAAAGAAAGTACACATTCCTATTGATGGCTGGGCTATACTGACACCCAACTGAAAAGATTTATGGAGATTAATTTTTCCTTTTATAAACATTTGCCATTCCAGACTTCAAATTGAATAGGGGGAAAGACCTCTCTAATATCCTTCTAAAGTTTTTTTATTTATTTATTAAGTGAGCGAGCACTCTATAAGCTTTTAGCTCAATGTCAGCTAGATAAAGAAAAATGGGGCAGAAAATGAAGTCAAATTAAGAAATTAAAAATGTTGGTAAGTGGGGTTAGGAGACTTAAGTGTTTTCTACTAAATTCAGTCTTTCTAAGACTACTATGTTACCATAAATTCCCAGGCCAAGTTCATAAGTGAAGCACTGTAAGTGGTTAGATTGTGCAAACCCAAACATAAATATCTACTGCAAAATTACGGTTATAGACAGCTATATTTTGAGCAGAGGATGATGATGCATGCAGATTAGCTCCAACAATTTAGAATCAGATTTCAGATTTATTAAAGCAAGTGCTACATTTGTACAGCTTTGTTGACTAACTTTCCAACATCGTAATTGCCTAAGTAGTTTGTGTAACCTAAAAGAGGTAATCATTTTTTGACGTAATCACAAAAATATAGGTCAGAGGAGCAACATTCAAAGAATAGAGAAATTTCCTTAAAAAACAGTAAAAAAATAAATTTCCTTTAAAATTTCAACAGATTGTTTTTTCAATTTCTACTGCAGAGCTGAATCAGAAAGACACACAAACATTCAATTTATGACCCTTTATCCCACATTACAAAGCAGCTGATAACGTATCATGGGGATTTCTGAAGCTGTTTACAAAGAGTATGCGCACACCCTCTGTGAGAGTATGGACAGTATATAGGTGTGCAGAAAAGATGTTCAGATAATATGTCATTGTATGGATAATATACATAAATGAACTATAATTTAGGAAAACTGAAGTTGACCACTGTTTGTTTCATTTGTTACTAATTTTAAACAGTCTTAAACTAAAAAGATTTTTATTTCTCCCTTCATTCCTACTTGGAATCAGGAGGGTTAAACATACATTTTTTCATGATACACTCTCATTCATGTATGACTACCGTCCCCTTTCCCTACCTTTCCTGTCCAAGATGACCATTATCCCAAATCCCATTATTATTGTTTCCTGTATTCCCTTTTGGAATATACAGTGTAAATTTCACATCTTTTTTGTAATCTTAGTTGTTTTTTTAATTCTATGAAAAGATCTAATTTATGTTATACATTATCTTTCAGGACTTAACTTTGGTCACGTAAATACACATTGCTGATGAGAAGCACTCTGTATGGTAAAATAAGAATGTCTGAAATCTAATCCTACATAAAAGTAATGAGAACACTGGAAAATTTTTCCAAAATTATTACCTTCTGAATTCTGAAATTTAACCATTCTGCAATAATCCACAAGGTGTTTATTTAAGAAAAGGAGATGAATCTTGGTAAAAACAGTGAAGTCGATGGCATTCAAATTACTACTGTTCCTACGCCCTTTACCCCAGCTCCTCAGTAGCCTTGAAACAGTCTTACCACAATGGTAGCTATGGGGGAAAGCAGACTAGTAGACATTGGAAAGGAAACAGTGGCTTTGGAGCTCCCTCAAACTGCCCCCCCCCACCTCCACCCCACAGAATGGGTATCATTATACTACCTGGCAGCTCTCTGGACAAATCTCGTTCTCAGAGCATGTCTGTTCTTTTGATTCCGAGCCAACTCAGTGAAACATGTTCCGTCCCCAGGGTATTTGCCAAATCAATCAGCAGCAATCAATTGCGATCACAGATGCATAATGTGGATATCGGTTGCTGCAAACAAGAAGCTGATCTACAAACTTAAAGTATCACTGAGGAATAATAGTTCTTTAGAGGAGTCTCAGTGTCTGATTTGGCATTTAAAAAGCTTGGAAGCTCCCACTACATCCTAAGAACAAGTAAAAGTTGAACAAACTGAAAAATCCATAACTCTTCCTAGATCTGTCAGAGAAATGTAGTCACAATACACATTCCTGCCTCTAAAACTGGAATCACCAACAGGAAAACATAGCAAATCACAACTTTTGAGAACAGAAACCCTCCAGCTGATACCTCCACGCGAACAAGTGCCAAGGGTAGGGAAAACTGAATCGCAGTTGATGAATTGTCAGAGGCTTAGTTTAGGACCAGTCTGAGATATAACAACCTCAGGGGGACTTCTCGTTAGAGGACCCACATGCTTTTGTGAGTGTTACCTCCTGGAGCTCTAGCAGGTCCTCACAATGAATATCAGGGGGAAAAAATCCCCTCATGCCTTCAGTAAGGGAAGAGGAAAAGGAACTATTTTGGAATACACAGGAGCATTCTGTTTTTCTTAACAAGGTCTAAACTTAGGCCTAATCTACTGGAATTTTACCAGAGCCTAACTGATTTAAGGGAATGACAATACCCACCTCAAGCTTAGTCTAGACATCCTGTCTCAACTGAGTGAAGGGGGTATGGTGAGAAATGCATGTGAAGTTCACAGTTCAATGGCATACAGACTGAGACCTAATTGTGGAACCATAGAATGCTTGCCTCACCCCCAACCCATGCCCATCACATTACTAAAGGCCTATTTGCAGCAGATCTTTTTACCTAGTACATCATGTCTGGCTATCAAGAAAAAACTGCAAGGCATTCTATCAGACAAACACACTAAAAACACAGTTTGAAAAAAAAAATTACAAGGCATGCTATCAGGCAAACAAACACAAAAAACACAGTTTGAAGAGACAGCAAGAAGCAACAGAACCAGACTAAAACATGGCAGGAATATTGGAATTATCAGGATTTTTAAAAAAATCATGAATGTTAATGGCTCTAACTGATAAAGTAGATGGCACTCAAGAACAGATGGACAAGGTCAAAAGAGAGGTGAAAATTCTTAGAAAGAATCAAGAAGAAAGGCTAGACATCAAAAACATGGTAACAGAGAGGAATAATGCCTTCGATTAACGTGATATATCACATTGATGGATTTGCGAATATTGAACCAGCCCTGTAACCCAGAAATGAATCCCACTTGATCATGATGGATAATTCTTTTTATATGCTGTTGAATTTGATTTGCTAGTATCTTGTTGAGTATTTCTGCATCTGTATTCATTAAGGATATTGGCCTGTAGTTCTCTTTTTTTGTTGGGTCTCTGGTTTGGGAATCAAAGTGATGCTGGCTTCGTAGAATGAGTTCAAAAGTTTTCCTTCTATTTCTATTTTTTGGAATAGCTTGAGAAGGATGGGTGTTAACTCTGCTTTAAATGTCTGGTAGAATTCCCCTAGGAAGACTTCCGGCCCTGGGATCTTATTCGTTGGGAGATTTTTGATCACTGATTCGATTTCTTCACTGGTTATGGGTCTGTTCAGATTTTCTATCTCTTCCTGTTTGAATTTTGGTAGTGCGTGTGTGTTTAGGAATTTGTCCATTTCTTCTAGATTGTCCAGTTTGTTGGCATATAATTTTTCATAGTAATCTCTGATGATTGCTTGTATTTCTGAGGGATCAGTTGTAATGGATCCATTTTCATTCAAGATTTTGTGTATTTGGGCATTCTCTCTTTTCTTCCTGAGGAGCCTGGCTAGAGGTTTATCAATTTTGTTTATTTTTTCAAAAAACAAACTCTTGGTTTCATTGATCTGTTCGATTGTTTTTTTTTTATTATCTATATTGTTTTATTATCTATATTATCTATATTGTTTATTTCTGCTCTGATCTTTATTATTTCTCTAGATGCTGGTGAGGATGTGGAAAAATGGGCACCCTCCTACACTGTTGGTGGGAATGTAAACTGGTACAGCTGCTCTGGAAAACAGTGTGGAAGTTCCTCAAAAAACTATCAATAGAACTCCCCTATGACCCAGCAATAGCACTGATGGGGATCTACCCAAGGGATACAGAAGTGCTGATGCACAGGGGCACAGGTACCCCAATGTTCATAGCAACACTTTCAACAATAGCCAAATCATGGAAAAAGCCTAAATGTCCATCAACTGATGAATGGATAAAGAAGATGTGGTATATATATATAATGGAATACTACATG
>CM053573.1:112323850-112388289 GCA_028646485.1 Cryptoprocta ferox
GGAGAGGGAGGGAGGCAAATCATGAGAGACTCTTGAATACTGAAAACAAACTGAGGGCTGAAGAGGGAGGGGGAAATGGAAGGGGGGTGATGGTCATGGAGGGGGGCACTTGTGGGGAAGAGGACTGGGTGTTATATGGAAACCAACTTGGCAATAAACTATTAAAAAAATAATGCCTTCAATATGCTTATCAGTAAATCAGACATAGCTAAGGAAAGAATTTCTAAACTTGAGGATATCTCAATGGAAACCTCCAAAACTGAAATATAAAAACAAAAACACTATCCCTTTGCATATGATTTGCAACCTATAGAAAATCATAAGTAAAGGAAAATCCTGAAAGAAGCCAACGGAGGAAGAAAATGACAATTTATAATGGAGCAAAGATTTAAAAAATATATATATGACTTATTCTCAGAAAACATGTAAGCAAAAATAGTGAAATAGGGTTGTCTGGGTGGCTCAGTTGGTTAAGCATCTGACTTCGGCTCAGGTCATGATCTCATGGTCCCTTTGTTCAAGCCCCACTTCAGGCTCTGTGCTGACAGCTCAGAGCCTAAAGCCTGCTTGAGTGTCTCTGTTTCCCTCTCTTTCTCTTCCCCTCCCTTGCTCCTGCTCTCTCTTTCAAAGTTAAGCAAACATTAAAAAATTTAAAAAGAATAGAGTGAAATATTTAGTCGTGAAAAGGAGCAAAACAAACAAACATATAAGCAAAAACTCACCAACCTTGAATTCTGTACCCTGGAAATTACTCTTCAAAAGTGAAGAAGAAATAAAGACTTTCTCAGATGAAAGAAACGAAATTGAGAAATTTGTTGCCAGTAGCAAGAATCTTGCCTTGCAAGAAATCTTAAAAGAAATTCCTTGAGTGAAGGAAAATGATATAGGTCAGAAAGTTGGATCTACATAAAGAAAGGAAGAACACTAAAATAGAAAAGTAAAGGTAGAATAAGTTTTTAAATTTTTTATTCTTTTTAAGTTTATTTTAATTTATTTTGAGAGAGAGATAAAGCCAGTGGGGGAGGGGCAGAGAGAGAGGGAGACAGAATCCGGAGCAGGCCCTGCACTGTCAGCACAGAGCCTGGTGCGGGGCTGGAACTCATGAACCATGAGATCATGACCTGAGCCAAAATCAAGAGTCAGATGCTTAACTGACCGAGTCACCCAGGTGCCCCCAATTTTTTATTCTTAATTGATCTAACATATAACAATTTGTTGAAATAATAACACTAACAATGTATTTGATCATGTATTCTTATGTATAAATGAAATAAATGTCACAATGTTATGATGGACAGAAGAGAAGAACTGGGATTATTATCATAAGGTACCTACAATACCTGTGAAGCAGCATATTTTTGTGTTATTTCAAATTGGACTAGATCAATTGTAAATGTATATTGAAACTCTAGGGCAACCACTTGGTAAAAAGAAAAACAAAAGATAATTGATATGCTAAGGAAGGAATGAAATCAGAATAAGACACTCAATTGAAATCACAAAAGTTAAAAGAAAAAAAGAGTGGAAACAAAACCAGGAACAAAGAATAAGGGTGGCAAATAGAAAACAGTAATAAACATAGTAGATATTAACCCAATATTATCAATAATCACTTTGAGAATGACGGTTCTAAATACAGCAGTTAAAAAACAGATTATCAGTGTGGGTCAAAAAAACAAGATCCAACTACATGTTACCTACAAGAAACCCACTGTAAATATGAAAACACATAGATTAAAAAGTAAATGAATGGAGAAAAATATTCCATGATAACAGATATCAAAAGAAAGTATGTGTAGCTATACTAATTTTGGACCAAGTAGACTTCAGATGAAGGAAACTTGTTAGGAATAAAGAGAGGCATTACAGAATGATAAACATGTGAATTTCCAAAGATGACGTAACAATCATTAACATGTGTCTAACAATAAAGCATCAACATACATGAAGCAAATACTGATAAAAGTACAAAGAGAAATAAATGAATACACTATTATATTTGGAGACTTCAAAAATCCTATATCAGATCCAGCAGGCAGAAAATCCAGTGAGGATGTAATTGAACTCAATGACACCATCAATCAACTAAATGTAATTGACATCTACAGACTACTTTATCCATCAACAATAAAATACACATTTTTCTGAAATTCACATGGAACATTCACCAAGTGAGACAAAATTCTGGTCATATAACACACCTTAACAAATTTATAAAAATAGAAGTCATACAATATATGTTCTTAGACTACAGTGGAATTAAACTGGAAATCAATATCAAAAATATAACTGGAAAATACCCAAATAATTGGAGATGAAACACATTTCTTAATAACACATGTGTCAAAAAAGCAACTCCAGAGAGATTAAAAATTATTTTGAAATAAATTAAAACATAATTTATAAAAATTTGTCAGATGCAACAAAGGCAGTGTTTAGGAGGAAATTTATAGCATCCCTAATTTATAGCATCCCTAATTTTTTTGATGGTTTGAAAAGTTACAATTTCTCAACTTTAAAATAGTGCAAAAGCAATACACATTAAGTAGAAACCATTCCTCAAATTTTGAATTTTGATCATTTCTCAGGCTAGCAACATGCTGTATGACACTCTATTGTGATGTTGGGCAGCAGCAGTGAGCCACAGCTCTCAGTAAGCCACACAATCCTGAAGAGAAACAACTGTTACACTTACAACTGTTCTGTACCCACACAACCATATGGAATACCCCATATGAGTGTTCTGCACATGTTTCAGGTAGGCTAGGCTAAGCTATAATGTTCAGTGTGTTAGTTGTTTTAAATACATTTTCAATTATGACATTTTCAATTTACAATGTGTTTATCATGATGTGAAAAAAAGAATTATAAAGAACAGAAATGACAAAAGAGCTGAAATCAATCACCTAATCATCTAAGCTCCCATTTTAAGAAACTATAAAACAAAAAAACAAGAAACAAACAAAAATCAAATTAAAACCAAAATAAGGAGAAGAAAAGAATAATAAAAATTAGAGCAGAAATCAATGAAATTAAAAACAAGCAATCAATATAGATATAAAATTGATAAGTCTCCAGCCAGGCAAGAAAAAAGAGATAAAACACAATGACTAATATCAGAAATGAAAGAACAGACATGACCACAGACTCCATGAATGTTAAAGAATAATTAAGGAATACTATGAATACTATACCCACAAATTTGGTAGTCTAGATTAAACTCACCAATTCCTTGGAAAACACAATCTGTGGAAACTCATCCAGGAAGAAATAGATAGCTAAATAGACTTAATTTTTATTAAAGAAATTGAATCAATAATTAAGAACCTCCAGAAAGCACTAGGCATAGATAGATTCACTGGTAATTCTAGCAAACATTTAAGAAATAAATTATAAAAATTCTCTACAATCTCTTTCAGGGACAGAAGCCAACGAAAAATGTCAGAACTGCTTTTATGAGATCAGTATTACTCTAATACCAAAACAAAAGATATTACAAGAAAAGAAGACTACAGACCAATATCTCCCATGAACCTGTAAAAATCCTCATTAAAATGTCAGAAAACTGAATTCCACAGTATATTAAGAGGATTATATATCATGATCAAATGGCATTTGTCCCTGGGAGACAAGAATGATTCAACATACAGAAATCAATAAATGTGACATACCATATTAATAGAATGAAGGATAAAAAACATATCATCAGCTTAATAGGTGTGGAAAAGGATTGATAAAATCCAACATCTTTTCATGATAAAAACTTTCAACAAATTAGTTAAATAAAGAATGTATCTCACATAATAAAGACAATATATGACCAGCCTACAGTTAACATCATGCTCAATGGTGAAAAATTGAAAGCTTTTAAGGTAAGGAACAAGACAAGAGTGCATACTTTTGCCACTTTTATACGACATAATACTGCAATCCTAGCTAGAGTGATTAGGTAAGAAAAATAAATAAAAGGCATTCCCTTCATCTGCAGATGACATTATCTTATATATAGAAAACCCTAAAGATTCTACCAACTTTTTTCAAACTGTTAAGCCAACTCAGTAAAGTTTCAAAATGTAGAATCAGCATACAAAAATTGATTGTGTTTCTATAAACTAACAATAGACTATGTAAAAAAAATTAAGAAAACAATTCAGTTTACAACAGTATCGTGTACACACACACACATGCACACACTTAGGAATAAATTTAAGAAGGTGAGAGATCTTACACAGAAAACTATGAAACATTGATGAAAGAATTTGAAGACACAAATTGATGGAAGGATGTCTCATGTTCATAAATAGGAAGAATTAATATTGTTAAAATGTCCATACTCCCCAAAGAAATATAAAGATTCAAAGAAATATAAAGATTCAATGCAATCTCTATCAAAATTCCAATAGCATTTTTCACAGAAACAGAAAACAAGGCTGAAATTTGTGTAAACCACACACACACACACACACACACACACACCAAAAAAACAGATATCCAAGCAATCTTGAACGAGATGATCAAAGTTGGAAGTATCATACTTCCTGATTTCAAATTATGCTATAAAGTTATAGAAATCAAACCAGTATAGAACTGGCATAAAAAGAGACTCATAAACCAATGGACCAGAATAAGGAGCCTTAGAAAAAAAAAAAAACTCATGCATGTATGGTCAACTAATCTTTGAGAAAGACATCAAAAATATACAATGGGAAAAGGACATTCTCTTCAATAGGTGGTGCTGGGAAAACTAGGTAGCCACATGCAAAAGAATGAAGTTGGAACCTTGTTTTACACCATACACTAAAAAATGACCTCAAAAATGATTAAAGAGTTAAATATAAAGCCTAAAAGCATAAAACTTTCAGGAAGAAATTCCCTGGCTATTGGTCTTGGTCATGATTTTTTGGGGTTTAACACCAAAACCTCAGGTAACAAAAGCTAAAATAAACAGACTAAAATGTTTCTGTATAGCAAAAGAAACAATCAGCAACTGATAGAGGCAACTTATAAAGTAGAATAAAATACTTAAAATCACATATCTGATAAGGGACTAATGTCCAAAGTATATTAAAAAACTCATACAGCCCAATAGCAACAACAAACAAAAAACACACAAAAACAACAACAAAACACCCTGATTAAAAAATGGGTGAAGGACTTGAACAAACATTTTATCAAATAGGACATGCATAGAACAAGAGGTATATGAAAAGATACTCAAGATCACTAATCATTAGAGACATGCCAATCAAACCATGAGATATCACCTTACACTTGTTAGGACAGTTATCTATTATGAAAAATTCTAAAGATAGTAAATGTTGACATGGATGTGAATAAAAAGAATTACTTGTGCCTTTTTGATAGGAATGTAAAGTGGTATAGCCACTATGAAAAACCATATAGAGTAACTCAAAAAATTAAAAATAGAACAGAACTACCATGTGATACAGCAATTTCACTTCTGAGTATATATTCAAAGGAAGTAAAATCATCATCTCAAAGAAATATCTGCACTCTCATGTTTGCTGCAGTATTCATAGTAGCCAAACGTGACACACACACACACACACACACACACACACACTGGAACATCACTCAGAAGGAAGATACTGCCATTTACAACATGAATTAACCTAGATGCTGTAAGTGAAACAAGCTAGACAGAGAAAGATAAATATTGCATAATCTTAGTTATACATGGAATCTAAAAAAGTTGAACTTATAGTAATGGAGAATAGAATGATAGTCACCCGGGGCTGGATATGGTGGGGGGAATGGAAGGGAATGGGGAGATGTGGCCAAAGGGTACAAATTCTCAGTTCTAGGATAAATAAGTTCTAGAATAAACAAATTCTAATGTACGGCATGGTGACTGTAGTTAATAACAACATACTGTAAACATTTCTTTCAAAATGTAATTGCACGATTAAATGAAGGAACAATAGTTTCCTAACAGTGCTGAGACAACTGGGTATGTATATGCAAAAAAAGGAAATTGGATCTCTCCCTCACATCATACACAAAAATGAACTCAATGTGGATCACATACCTAAATATAAGAGTTATCAGTATAAATCTATTAGAAAAAACAGACATAAATCTCTGCTACTTTAGATTAAGTGATTTTTTTAGATAACATACCAAAGGCATAAGTGACAAAATAAAAAAAGATGCTTTGTCTTCATCAAAATTAAGTACTTGTATATTTCAAAAAGCACTGTCAAGAAAATGAAAAGACAGCCCACATAAAGGGAAAAAATAATTGCAAACCATATATCTGATAAGAGATTTGAATAAAGATATCTAGAATATATAAAGAACATTTACAACTTGACAGTAAAGTCAAATTGCCAAAATAAAAATTGGCAAAGGACTTGAATAGCCATGTTTCCAAATATGATATACAAGTAACCAACAAACACATGAAAAGATAGTTAACATTATTAGTCATTAGGGTAATGTGAACCAAAACCATAATGAGATACCAATTCGCAACTACTAGGACTGAAAACACACAAAAGACAAGGCTGCGTGATGATATGGAGAAATTGGATCTTACACATTTCTAGACAGGTTATAAAGTGGTGAAGCCACTGAGAAAAACAAGTTGTCAATTCCTCAAAATACTAACATAGAGTTACCATATAGCTCAGCAATTTCGCTAATAAGTATATGCCCAAGAAAATTAAAACATATGTCTGTACTAAAATTTATATATGAATTCTCATAACAGCATTATTCGTTATGATTAAAAAGGGAAACAGCCTAAATATCCATCCACTGATGAATGGATAAACAAAATGTGGCATATCCATACAGAAGAGTATTATTTGGAGATAAAAGGACTGATGTGCTGATATATGCTACAATATGGATGAACGTTAAGACATTACATGAAAGAAGCCAATCACAAAAGAAAACGTCCTGGATGCGTCAATTCATACAAAATCTGCAGAATAGAAACAGACAGAAAGTAGGTTAGTGGCTGCCTCGTGCTGGAAAGATGGAATGGGCTATGGAATCTTAAGTAACTACTGAAGAGAATGGAGCTTCTTTTGAGGGAAGTGAAAATGTTCTAAAATAAGATCATGATGTTCATTGTACAACTCCGTGAATATACTAAAAACACTGAAATGTATACTTTAAAACAGGGAATTTTATGATATAATTATATTTAATGAGTGTTATAAAAACACGTTGTTGATATTCATATTACTGTATGTATATACATTCATTTATTTTGATATCTGTATAATGTTCCATTGTTTTTTCCACCAAACTTCTCTGATAAGCTTTTGAACTATTTACAGGTCTTTGCTGATATGAATAGTGTTGCTTTGAGCATTTTTGGGCCTATGCTCAGCTATGCATATATAAGATTTTCTCTTTTGGGTACATACTTAAAGTCAGAGTCCAATTAGAAAAAAATAAAACAGCCTCAGTTATTTCAAATAAAGAGGGCATTTAGTAGTGAGAATTAAGTTAAAAAGTTGTGGGTTTGTTGTTGTTGTTTTATAAAGACTTTGAAATGGCTGGAGGAACAAAAAGGGATTATGCAGTGTTACACAAAAATTAGTTACTGCAGAAGTTTCCACATCCCTGGGAAGAAACAAAAGGACCATGCGACTTTGAGCCCCTGCTGTCACTGTGCCCCCTCTTATGGGGACATAGGTGCTAAGAAAGAGTCCAGGAGCCCATATTCACTGAATGCTGCTGCTTTCTGAACTGTAAGCAGGGTGCTGTCACCATTACTACTATCACCCCTGTTTCTATTACCACTGTTATTAATAATGCCACTGCCATGTCCTTGGTAGCATCCTGCCAGAGGGGAAGCAGTAAGCACAAAAGAAAAAAAAAAAAAAAAAAGAAAAAGAAAAGGCATTTTTTCTTCTTCTGCCAGCCATTGGCAGAACTGAGCAGGAAGTCAGCTGGTAAGGGCACCTGGGAAACGTAGTTCGCAGAATTCCTACATGGCCGAAAAAAAGGAAGAAAAAGAAGGGCAAGTGTGGAAATGAAAAGCAAATTATGTTTTCCAGCACAAACTCTTGAACACTTAGCACCCTTCTATATCTTGCTATCCATATCTAATCTTCTATATAATAATAATATAATTACATCATGCTTTTGAATAACAGAAAGCAATCAGTCTTCATACAAAGATGCACACTCCCAAAATTGTCCCAAGGGTCCATGACTCATCTAGAAATGTTCATTCCTTTAGTAATATGGTCATAATCATATCTACCTAGTCTGCAACATAAGGACAAAATTATAAAGTTAACTATAAACAACTTTATTTAAAATAACAGGGAAAAGGTAGAGAAATAAAATGGCTAATATACAAAAAATATATAATATGCAAGAAAAAATATCTATAGTTATTGTAGTCTTTGTTTCTGTAATTGATTACATGGCCACCATTTTTATTCATCACTTTAATCTTTTATTCTAAGTTCTACACTTTCTTCTCCCTCAACTGGCATTTCAGTTTGTCAAAGTCCTTAATGAAATGAATCAAATGTTCTCTGACAAAAGAGCTAAATCATTAACAGAACTGGGTTCCAGACTTGATTTTCCTCTCAGTTTTGTATAAATTAGGATCAAACTCACCAAGGCAGTAACCTCTTCATATGAGTGCTCATTAAATGGCAAGTGAAATCTTTACTTTTAGTTCTAAGGAACCATACTTGTGTCCTCTAGTGAAAGTAAAACTTTTTGGAAATCAATGCCTTAGAGACTCAAATATTTGAGGAAACAGAAGCAAAATATTTGTAACTGGGTTGTGACATGTAAAAGTGAGAATAGCCCTTTCTGTATTCACTCTTTAATTATCAGAACTGACTGAGTATTCATTCTCCCAGGAAGAAGTGGCATTTGGTGGGGACATTCTTTCAAATATAAAAGAAGCCCAGAGATTTGGTAGGAGAGGACTGGAAAGGGAACTGTCTGATATGTCCCCACAAATTTTACTTTCTACTATAGTTTCTTCTCAGAGTAGGACTTCTTGCTGCCAAGGTTTTATTTATGAGGACTCCTAAGTTGCTGCTAATTGTCCCAAGGCAATAGAAGTAGAAGAATCAAGGGAAGATTTCAGTTTCCTTCCAATTTTATTATCCCACAGCTGCAACAGCCCTGCCCTGCTCCCAGCAAAAGCAAATCCCTGCCCCACTTCACATGGCTTCATACCCACTCATTTAGAACAAATTTATCATCCCAGTGGATTCTTAGAGTTTTTTCCCATGTCAGTGTTTTGTCTCAGCTGTTTTTCGAGGGCTTTCTTGGGGAAGGCTATAGCAGTTTGTGCCAATACAGTAGAAACATGTGATCAGTCTATAGTAGCCGTTTAACCACTGGTTCATGGTTTCTTCCCTGCTGATATGAGGAATGGCCAATAAAAAATGAGGTATTTAAATCCCATCATCAAACACCCCTAAGTAAATATTCCAGAAAGAAAGCATCCACATACCTTGGCTTGGGAATCTGTATATACACACTTTATGTCACTACATTAAAAGCATATTTAAAACCTTGTTGGAAACTGACTAGAGAGATAGTTTTAATATCACAAATAAAATCAGTTCATTTTCTGAATTTATCTTGTTTTAAAATTTTTCTTATATTTATTTATTTTTGAGTGGGGAAGGGGCAGAGAGTGAGGGAGACAGAGAGTCCGAAGTAGGCTCCAGTTTCCAAGCTGTCAGCACAGACCCCAATACAGGGCTCGAACTCACAGATCGTGAGATCGTGACCTGAGCCGAAGTCAGATGCTTAATCTACTGAGCCAGCCAGGCGCCCCTAATTGTATCTTTTTTTATTAACCAAAAGAATTGTTACCCTGGGTTCAATGTTGTTCCATTCACTAGATCTGGGTTGTAAATTATTTAATAGTATTTCCAAAAACTAAATCTAATCTCAAAATATGAACACCTGCAATCACTGATGATAGGCCAGAAGAAGGAAAAAATAATAATAATACCCAATACAAGCAATGAATAAAACCAGGACATTTGTAAAAGAAAAAAAAATCAATAAAGGTATGATTCAAGGAAATGTATACTAAGATTAGAATTTCCAGAAAAGGTTTCCAAACATTTTATTTTTAAAAAAGCACATAGGATTCTAAAGTCACTTTGAAATTGACAACAATATTTTAGTGGTATTGTTTATGGTTTTCCTAGGATTTTTTAATTATTTTTTTTGAAATTTAGTTATAAGAAAGAATACAGATGGGACCCCTATGTACTCTTTACCCAGTTTACCGCAGGTAACTGAGTAACAACTTCAAAGCAATAGCACAATACAACAACCAGGAAATTGACATTGGTATAGTCGAGATGCAGAACATTTCCCTTACTACAAGGATCAATCATGTTGACCATTTACAACCACACCCACTTCCCTCCTTCCTTAACCCAAGAAGAGAATGTAAATAGAATCATACAATATGTAATCTTTTGAAATTGGATTTTTTTTTCAGTCAACTTTGGTAGTCCCTATTAGTTGAGGACAGATCATTGATGTGACATTTGGAAGTCCCTATTATGGAAGTTAGAGGATAGATGTACTTACTTTGTAAATAGGCGGGCACAACAGCATTTGCTTCCTCTGTCACAACTATAGGGACTAGGAAATGGAAGGCAGGAGGTTTAAGTATCTTATCAAACTCTTACTACTGATAAGCAGAGGATCTTCTATTTGAAGCTAATCTAACAGACTATGTCAGCTGGATGCAAACTCCACCGCCAGGTACCTAACCACTATGATATCCTGACTCACCACCAATAAATGGACATTTAGGTCTACCAATCAATCCGTCAACAACCGCAACAAAAGTGACCCAAATGATTCCCACAGAAAGTAAAACACATTTTTATAAACTCAGAGTACGTGTTTTCTATCACTCTTGTAACAAATCACCAAAAACCTTAATGTCTTGACAATACAAGTCTATTGTCTTATAGTTCTGTAGGTCAGAAGGCTAGCGTGGATCTCATTGGGCTAAAATCAAGGGGTCAACAGAGTTGCATTCCTTTCTAGAGGATAAAGTTATATAAATAAGGCCAGATTTGACAGAAAGTACAATTTTGGTTTAAGAAATGGATTTGGGTCTCACTCTTATGGCTGTGAGATTTAACTGTTAATAATTTTAGTGACATCTTCAAATAGAAGTCAGTAAGCAATCTCCACCAGGTTCACAAAACAAAACAAAACCTTATTATTTGATAAAAAATTATGTTTTATAAACATAAATTTTTGACACAAAAGTATGCTATGTGATTAATCAGGAATATCAAAAGACTTTATAAAGCAGAATCTAGGGGCTTTTCAGGCAGTAATTTAAGTTACAGTTCTTCACATTTCATTTTGTCAATATAATATCAACAGACTTTGACAGTTGTTTGTACATAGGTATGGCATTCCCCTTTTTTTCACCCTAGAAAGCATCAATAAAGTAATATGTGGATCCATGAAAGATGAAATCTAAAATTTAGTACATGATTTCTTTAATTTTCATTAAAAACAACAGAAATTAGAGAATCAAGCATATGAGATATTTCTATTAAAATCATTTGCATCTAA
This sequence comes from Cryptoprocta ferox, assembly GCA_028646485.1. Taxonomy (NCBI): domain Eukaryota; kingdom Metazoa; phylum Chordata; class Mammalia; order Carnivora; family Eupleridae; genus Cryptoprocta; species Cryptoprocta ferox. The sequence goes on from CM053573.1 coordinate 112,335,431, forward strand.
AAGTCTCACAGATAAAGTACAAATAATGATCCTATTTCTATTTTCTCCTGTGAGTCATTATGATCACCTTGGAAGTGACACTAAGAGACATTTCCATTGAATCCTTGCCTATTCAGAGAGAGCCTTAATGGTACCAGGACGTTTCTACCTTTTAACACTGGAGTATATTTGAAGTGTACCCTGTCAGTATCCCCTTCACTAAATTTTGCACTATTGCCCTCTTCACATAAACTATTCATTCTTGGTATCCTTTTATACATGAGGCAAGGATTCATAAAGCTGTCATTTAAAAAGCATAGTGCAAAGATTGCTAAATGAAACAAGTTTGAAGGACAAACAGAATAGCTTCCTTCCTACGAAATGCCATGGACAAATAAAAATGACTGAACATACATTATATAATTGTGTAAAAATAGGCACACAATACAAATAATAATCAAGTATAAATCAAGTATAAATTTCACTACAAAGTAATTAAATGATTAGGCAGAAAGGGTGGGAAGAGATGTGGTCTGGCCATAAAAAGAGAGAGTTCATGTCCTAAAAAAATCCATTCTAGAATATGAACTTGGAAGAATCTTTATCTCCTAAGACATTGAAACAACACTTAGAGGATATTTCAGAATTGAAAAAAAGAAAGAAAATAACAATAGACACAAGCAATTGTCCAAAAAAAGGAAAGTTAAAAGACAATTTAAAGCAGTAATAACAAGAAAACAAAGTATTTCCATGAATAATATATAGAATAAAGCAAAAAAATATATAATACATGTTGTGGCTCTTTACCAGAGAAATAATTAAATACATGTGAAACAGTTTTAACACATTATCTACTACATTGTAAAAGCTTGATAATTTTAGTAATTAATGAAACCATCTGAGGTGAGTTTCTTAAAATTTCAACCCCTAGATCTACAAACTTGATCTGTTATTTTCCTTTCCTTCATAAAAAACAAAACAAGACAAAAAGCAAACAAACAAACCTCCACACACACCAATGGCTGTGCCCTCCCTCCTACTTGGAAAGGCATAACTACCTTATTCTCTAGCCCTAACCCTAATTCCAGCTCAAAACCTGACTCTGACCATCTTTTTCCTATGTAATCAATCATTCATGCTCTGCTGGATTTTTGGCATTACATGTCAAAATGCTCTCCTAATCTCCCATCTTAAATTTTATTCTTTTAAACTAATACCTCTAGATAGCAATAAGTTGGAAAGACTGGTCCAATTTGTTACCACTCAATCTTACAATAAATCAAAATTCTCTTCTCTTTCCATGTATCGCTAAAACTAAACTTGCCTGGTTCTAAATCAATTAGATATTGTTTTTTTCTCCAAAGGTACTTATTGCCATTTATTTAATCAGACAATTAGGTGCTTCTTCATGTACAAGACTTTCAACTGATTGCAGCCTTCTCACCATACACTTGTCTGATGTCATGCCACTTCTAGAGCACATTTTTGGGGTTTTTTTTTTTTTAAGTTCATTTATTTATTTATTTTTGAGAGACAGAGAGGGTGCAAGCAGGGGAGGGGCAGAGAGAGCAAAAACAAGCAGGCTCCACGCTGTCAGTACAAGCCTTGATGTGGGCTCAAACACAGGAACAGTGAGATCATGACCTAAGCCAAAATCAAGAGTCCACCTCTTAACCAACTGAGCCACCCAGACACCCCTGCAGCACATTTTTTTTTTTTATTAATTCTGAAGTCAAAGCTCCAGCTTACTTCTCCAGAACTCTCAACAATTCTCAGAGAAGTCTAAATTCAGAACAGGGATATAGGTCCACAAATAGAATTTACATACTGTTTAGCTGGGCTGGTAAAATCAGGAACAAAGGAAATCTGAGAACTCTGGGATCTCAGGACAGAATGGAAGGTGATCATTCTATAGGTGTAAATAGATAACAACCAAGGTTTTACTGTGTGGTAAGGTACCTGATAAATTTTGGAACTCACATATGTAGCTTCCTCAGGAAAGTCGTATACCACAAAGAAAAAAGGTAAAGTTTTGCATTTTTAACAGTTAGTAACTGCCTCAACATGAAAAAATTAATCTTTGTTTTTATGGACCTCTCTTACAAAAGGAATTGTTACCCTAGAGATTTATGATTTCTGCAAGATAACTGAGTGGGGAAAAAAATGATGCTCAGAGGACAAGTGCTTAGAAATTACTTTTGTTAATTGGAATAATCACCCCATGAATATAAAAGGTAAAACTGCTAAAGCAAAATTTCCATTGTAAAAATATTGAAAGGAAATTTCATTTTGAAACATCCTTTTCTTTGGATTTACTAAAGTACAATTTATGTAATATGAAATATAGCTATTGCAAATGCACACAGTACAGTGATTTTCAGAGGATTTCTAATATCATTCAATGATCATCATTGTTCAGCTTTACAGTATTTTCATCACACCCAAATGTTCCCTAATGACATAGTTAGTGGTCAGGCAATGAATGGGCAAAGACTGTTCTTAATCACTACATCCCATAATCCTTCCCTCTAGAGACTGATCTGTGTGTGAGTTGAGGAGCATATTCAAAGTTTGGGAACTTTGACCTTTTAGTATCTGCCTCAGATTTTACTGTCAGGTTTCTCTGGTCCCCCATCCCACATTCACAGAGCCATGGGCCTACAGAGGGCTTATCTAGTCCTGATATGGATCCTTCAGTCCTGGGATCTCCTCATTAAATTTCTGTCTGGTCTTCTAGTTGCCTCAAAGGGTACAACAATCTCAAACAAGTTAAGCTGTATCTGTCCCTTGCTTCCTACTAAATTTGCTACATTTAATGAAATTTTTACTAGACACAGATGTTTGCCTTCTCCAAAGCATGTTGGTTCCCTCTGAAAGCAAATCTACTAGTATTCATGGTTAACCTGGTCCTGATAAAATTACCTTAGCCAAGAGCTGGGGTGCTGATCCAAACAAATTGCATTGTTTTTACATGCAATTTATGAAGAAGCACTTCTCATTCTATTGCTGGCCTTGGGTCAACTCCCCAAATCCGGAAATGGTTGTTTGTAACAATTTGTCCTGCTTTATGCTTGTTTTTGTGGAAGGGTTTATATGCCAACTTCTTAATTCCTCCACAAATCCCCCCAAATTTCTTTTTTTAACAAGTTGAGGTTATGTATGTGATCTTCTGTAAAGAATAAATGTATGTCTAAAATATAAAAAGCTATAAATATGAATAATCCCAGGATAACTTATGATGCTTGTACATTCTATATTCCAATGGTCCCAAGAGTTTAAGAAAAATATTAGTCAATTTCTATATTGCAGACATGACTTTAGGGAAGATACCAGCTGAGATAAAAAGAAAAATATGCTTTATTTTTCCAAATTTAAAAATCATCTGAAATAACATATTTTTCTTATAGTGTTACTTCAGGGAAAGAATGATAAGACCTTACCAAATAGTGAGACTGAACTCATGTTCCACAACTCAGCTCTCAAATAACTGTAACAAATCTCCCAGTCCCCAGGCAAAAGTTTGAAGGATTACTCCTCCCTAGGGAAACTGAGAAGTCTCAAATAAACATTATACAAATTCTGACATTTCAGTGTCCCCATAAAGTGATCAGATTATGGGTAGAATAGCCCAGTTATTCAAAAAAAGATCCATTAGGATCTTAATATGTCAGTTTTAAATACTCAGTTTTAAATATTGTATTAAATAAACAAATGGAGAAAAAGGAATAACAGATTATTTAAGTCTCTAAGCATACAATTGAGAAATCAAAAATAAACTGGAAAAAGGCACAAAAAACCAAAACAACCAACTAAAAATGTAATTGAAAATATATGAGCACATAATATTGAGAGAAGAGAATTTAAAAATCAATAATTATGATTAATAGCCTCATGCAAATAAAAGAATGCACCATACCCATGAAATTAGAACAGAACATTCTGGCTATCCTGTAGGAGCCTACACAGCCCCTTTGAAGGGGGAGCATCACCAAGGCCAAGCTTACTGCTGCTAATCAGAAGACTACTGTTAAAACAAGGTGTGCTGTTAGTCTGTGGTAGTGGATGACTCATCGTGATGTTTGCTCCATCCCCCTGAATTCCAGCTATTAGGAGGCCCCCTCTATTTTTTTCCTTCATACTATACTGCATTTTATTTTCTCTCTTCCATTATCTTTCTGTTTGTTGCTGTTATTTCATCCAAGAGGAAAACGTAAGTCGATAATAATAGAACTAAAGGGACAGTCTTCTTAATACTGATCTACTTCTCACTAAACGACATACAATTTGAGGTTTAGAGATCTTTTTGTCACTTTGTTGTAATCTTTACCATTGAGTATAAATCAAAACAGGTCAATACGACATGCTGGCCTATTTGGTGGAGATGTCAACATTAATTTTTTGAACTATATTGTGCCTTAATGTAGTTGCCTATATTTATATATACTATCTCTTAAAAGTTTCTCTATAGCAATATAGAACATATTTCTTGAGTTCTCTAAACGTGAAAACATACTTCCTATTGCAGCTACATTGCCAATCACAGAATAGTTAGTAAAATAGGAACCAGCAAGCATTATTTCCAAGCGAGTTGATATAAAATAATTTAAGCCATAAGACAGAATTGTAGTAACCAAAAAATAGATACTACTTTTTAGTTTAAAATTTATTTTCATGCATATTAAATGAAAACCACTAGTTAATCTCAGCAAATATAAAAACCCAATTATGTTAGATATTATTATTCTCATCTGAAAAATTAACAAATTAGATGCAAAAAGTTTGAGCGAAGCACCGTGTACACATTGTTGAAAATAGCAGCAATGGGGCAACCAGGTTTTTTAAAGTCAATTCCATATTCCTTCTACTACATGCTATTATTTCCCCATTTGGATCCAAACTATAAAATTATAACGATGCCATATTCATATAAACACACAGTGATGCATAAACAAAACACCGGCTGCACTGAGGAACTAATTTTCATGTGTTCAGCAGTTTCATACATTCATTAGAGATTAATGTCAACTCTAAGCAATAGCAGAAAAGACGCTTTTCCTAGTCTCTTAGCTCGTAATGTTCATTAATATTGAGATTTTAACACCTCACACTTCATTTACCAATGCAGTGAAATATCTGCTTTCCATACCCTGATGCATAAAGCATGCTAAATGCTACTGGGTTTAAAATTTACATAAGGTTACATACATCAAAATGTTTTAAAATGTAATTTAATGTTACTACAAATATAGTTCATTAGTTACTACTTAGTTTACACCTTCCTTCCTTTAATCCTTCTACAATTTCTTAAACCCTTCCTTGAATTGATTACTTTAACTTTCCTTCTAATTAACCTTGACACCTTTCCCTCACCCAAAACAATGCTTTCCTTGAACATATATACAGATTATCTATGTGTAGCAAGGAATTCGCAGGAAGATAAAAAGATCTGAGATTTTCAGTCTCTCTCTGAGAGTGTAATCTTTGAGATCATACCAGCTTCAGCACAGCTGTGTCCCTTAAACTCCTGTCCTTGTAATAGTAGGTAATACTAGGTAACAGCAACAGCTCAGTCACATGGCACCAAGGCTGAGTCCCACCTACCCCTGAGCTCTGCAATCACAGGAGGCCATAAGGCCAGTGGTCACAGGATGTATAACAAAAGGAAACTTTCTAATCCTTTGTAGTTTTAAATTTACATATTTTTCATTGTTGGAGTAAAGCTGCCGGCCTATTGTATGATTATTACTCACTTTTCAATTCAATATCCTATGTGGTCAAGGATTGACAATTTTGAGATACTCCATCTTTGCTTCTTTGGCCGATTTTTAAGAGCAGATCATATAAAGTCTCAGGATATATTTCTTACACTAGTTCAAATAAACTGCCAGCAAATGGCTACTTTGGTCCTTAACTTTATCAATAACATCTTAGCAGAAAATTGCTTGCTGAAAGCAAAATGCACTTAGATGTTGCCTTTCAGTTGCATTAACATCGTTTAAACTCTTAAAATTTTTTCTTTCCTGTATTTTCTTGCCAACAAACAACTATAACTCTAAATGCCTTTTCCTTCCAGTTTATCTCTTCTTTATTTTATGCCACTCCAACATCTTTTGTGTGTGTGTATGTGTTTTCTTTCCTTCTTTTTCAAGACTTTTCCGAATTCATCAGAAGATTATGGTTCACATTGTTTTTTAACATTGTTTTGGAAATCAAGAAAAAGCAACCAGAAGGACCATGATTTGTTAAAGTAATCTTTCTCACTGACCTAAATTGGCAATCTGTTTGAGCGTTCATACACATACATTATGTAGGGAGTGTAGAAAATATACATTAATAAAATTGCCCATCATTTTAGAGTTAAATGAATAACATAGAACATTTGGAACTTAATACTTTGATTTCTAGCTTCAAGATGTCTGCCATTGAAACCAAATCTGTAGAGATCCAGGATACGAAATTCTAGGTCTATATTAAAATGACAGATCTATACTGTATGACATTATATTTGGCTAGACAACAAGACTAATGCCTTCAGAGTCAAACTACTCCTAAGAGAGAGCAAAAGGGACTATAAATTCAGAGTAAAAGCAAAGGTTGGTGACAATAAGTCAGATATTATAATGATATATTATTGAATGAAAATTTTTCAAGGCTTCTTTCTAAATTCCTAACAGTTTCAGATATGAAGAGAAATTTCAGGAAAAGGAATATTATTGTATAGTTAAATCATGAAGAGGTTTATGTTTTCTTTTCTTGGCACATTAAGATATTTTTCAACATATCTTTCAAGTAATCACTTAACTTTTCTTTATACAAAACATAAAGTTTATTAAAAAATGGCTATAAATCCATTCTTTTTTTCTCGAGTTCAGAATCTTTTGTACCTAAAAGCAACAAAGTAGGAGTACTACTTTAATAAGATTTTCCACTGGCTTGGTACCTACTTTTGAAATGAAGGGACAAGGTACCTTATGGAGTCAAAGCAAAGCCATGTTGCCACATAGTCCCTTGAAGTTAAAGGGGTGCCTGAGTGGCTCAGTCGGTTAAGCGTCCAACTTCAGTTCAGGTCATGATCTCACAGTCTGTGAGTTTGAGCTCCGCGTCGGGCTCTGTGCTAACAGCTCAAAGCCTGGAGCCTGCTTCCGATTCTGTGTCTCCCTCTGTCTCTGCCCCTCCCCTGCTCGTACTCTGTCTCTTTCTCAAAGATAAATAAACTTAAAAAAAAAAAAAAGATGAAGTTAAGAATGAGTAAATAAGGGTGGATGAAGAGCACTAGATATTGGACTTCGAGTAAGATACCAGATTTCAAATCCTAACAAGCTTAGATATTAGTATTGAAAACGTTAATCTTCCAAACAGATTCACGGTAAAGAGAGATAAAACTAATAGAATGTTATGATGAATAAAATGACTATGGAAAATATTTAACCTATATTTTTACTTCAGTTATAGCCCACAAAGACTAGAAATCAAGTAGCAAACTCACTGTACCATATTTCTCCTGATATGTTGGGTTTTTTTTTTCCCCCACTATATTGAATGTGGAAGAGCGGAGGATCAGAAGACTAGGCAGTATGCGCTCTATAGTGACTAAGGCACAGACGCTGTAGTCAAACATCTCAGCTTTACCACACCGTGCCTGAATTTGGACAGATTATATATCATTTAAGCTTCAGTTTTCCCTTCTGTAAGAAAAGCATACTAATAGCCCCCTGCACCTGGTGGTTAACAGAATAAACATGATCATTTGTATCTAATATACACTTGAGATCGCAAGTGGAGGGCACATTGTTAGGTTCTAAAATAAGAAGATGACACCTTCCACCAAGGATCCTATACTTTCACATGGAAATTGCCAATATACATGAATCAAGGGTTTATAAGAAGCACTGGAGAGGGCTAAGTGGGAGAGGGTAAATGGTGGAAATGGAGGATGCCAAACAGGTCCCCAAAGAGGGTATCTAATAATAGGACAGGAGAACACCTCCATGGAGCCACCACACAGAGATAAGCCAGTATTGCAGCCACAGTCTCTCCTTTCATGTGTCTCAACCTTGAAGCCCTTGGGCTAATTTTAACTCAGATTTGGTTTCCTCCCCACCCCCAAAAGATTTTACAAACTGGCCATTTAACTTAAACATTCTAATTTGTGGCTTCTATTGAAAAATAGGAAGATCTGGCATCTCTGGGCCTATAATTCTACATGGTGACCATCATCTAAAGTTGCATGATTAGGACACCTTGAGATATTCCTTTTGTACTGTTCTATTTTCTGTCACTTTACAAACAGACTTTATTAAATACGACTCAATCTCAATCCCCTAATGAAGGGATTTTATTCATCACAAAACAGTTTCCATACCACTGCAAGTTAAGATGTTGGAATGATACTCTGATAACAAAATACGTGAGAAATACCTGACCAAGGAAAAACATACAAGAACTCTCCAGAATCAACTTTTTCAGAACTCTACAGAGGAAATCTGCTTCATTTCCTTTAAATAAAGCCAAGCAGTGACAGTACACTCTGTGTCACCACATTGCGGGACTCCAAGTCTCCTTTCTTGGGTCAGGAGGGACTGGACCAGTGGCAGGTTGTGAGGACTAGAAAGGCCCTGCCAACAGTCTTTGGAAGGAAAAGGAGCAATGAGCCGAGAGGCAGGCCAAGTGTTCTCATCACTCTAGGGAGTTGCAGATGAAGGGGGATATTTGCGAGGAATAATCTGAAGAATTTGGCTTACTTTCTCAGCTTTCATTTATATTTTGTGCTTTAAAAGCCTAGAGATTTAAGCTTTTACTCAAATTCCAGAGTATGGTAATATCTCTAATGAAGGAAGGCTTAGGGCAGGTAATTTCCCTGTCAGATTTCTGGGAAAGACAAAGGGAAGAGTAAGGATTATACCTTAGTTTTATTTTAGGAAATATTCTTTTTCCTAGGATGTAACTAAAGTCTGTAGCAATGCAAAAGGCACATATAAAAGAGAAAAATATACAGAACACACTACTATATCTATGTGCAACAAAACAAAACAAAAAAAAGAATTCAAGTCATAATTCTTACCACTCCCATAATTAACTCACATCATAGACGACAAAGTTCATTTATTTCTGTGAAAGTTCAGAAATGACATAATGAAGCAATGATTAGACAAAGGTTAGAATATACTGTGACCATGATATAGCAGAAGGCTATGCTTAGTCTGTATATTTTTTTATTTATAGTTGTCAAAACTTTGGCCTTTTAAATATATTAGACTGATAAGGGGTTTGTTTCATAATTTTTATATATTTCAAAAAATATACAAAACTGCCCATCCAACGTAGATGATAAGCTTCTTTTTTTTTTGTCACCTGTATTAGTAAGAATATTTTGCATGTTGTATGCACTGTTCTGCTTTTCTAGAGCCTTCTTTAGCTTTGGCTTCTCTAATTTCATCAGAAATTGCTTATGTTTTGCTTTCAGTAGCAATGCAAAGCCATTGATAATACTTCCTAACATTTCAAGAAGTTCAATACCATAGAAATGTTCTGTTTCATATATCAACCTAAGGAAAATGTTGCTAATTTATTTTCTGATGAATGTTCTTTATCCAAAAAATGTCTTATAAATCTGATGCAAAACATCTTTTCGTGCTGTTTTTGACCATGGTCCCCACAAGTCCTCACTAACTCACAGAAGGAAACTGGTGGGAGCTGGGAGCTGTTGGGAGCTGGTGACCCTGAGAATTGTGTGTGTGGGAGGAGGGGGGAGTTGAGTGGAACAGGTGGAACCTCGTGCCATTCCCCTAACCTCAACTATCAAAAACGTGCTGGGGCACCACACCCAAGATCCCATAGAAAAACTCCAAACACTCATTAAAAACTATTCGGGAATGAAGGAGTAAGTTTTACAAGAGTTGTAATTTTCTAGGAGCTCAGCGGGGGGGTATTTCTTTTCTTTTGTTTTGTTTTAACCTAACCGCAGTTATGAGGACTTCATTAATTTTCACTTTGTAACATTATCTGAGAGAAAGTATTTTCAGATTCTTGCAGGAGCTCGAGTAATTATCATAAAACACAATCTGGCAACTCCTTTTTAATGCTTTTGCCACCTGCCATGCTCTAGATCTTCATTCTCACATACAATCAAAACAGCCTCTTTCTTCTTTCCATGTTCTCCTCACTCAATCTGTCCTACACACCAGTGCCAGAGCTCCATCCTCAAACAGACCATAGTGAGGCAGAAGCCAGGTGGGCCATTTGATTCCGCTATATTTTGCCTGTGTTTGGAGACAGGGGAAGAGCGTTTAATATGGATTTGCATGGAGCTTTGTTCCTGAATCTTTAAGTCAAGATCTTATAAATAATTTCAGAGCAGGACCTCCGAAATAATTATCATAAAAAAAGTTCAAATGTCACATGTTATATATATATTGTATGACTTAAATTATTTTGTTGATGATTTCCAATCAGAGCAATGGTGTTCAAGCCTGTTCTCATGATCACACAACTGGGGGAACTCTACAAAAATATAATGTGTGGGTCCCACCCTAGACAGATGAAGTAAGTCTTTCAGGGATTGAGGCCCTAAAATTATTAGTTTTCTAAAATGATACCAAGATGATTCTAATGTGAAAAGAGATGGACAGACACTGATTTAGCACTCTATTATTATATATGGTTAAAATTATTTAATTTACTTTAAAATGCACTGTGGTAACAACATAGTGAGTCAGGGATATGTCTTAGAGGAGAAAGGGACAGAAGGACTTGGGATGGCCAATCAGCTCAGAAAGTTATAAAGCAACCATTGCTTTCTGTCTTCCAATTAAGAAATGCTTTGTTCTTTTTTCCTACTCTTACCTACTCCCTAATTTTGACCACAGCAGGAGGGATGACTTACCTTATTGTGAATCTTAGAGATGATTGGCTATAGGGGCACCTGAGTGGCTCAGTCAGTTAAGTGTCTGACTTAGGCTCAGGTCATGATCTCACTGTTCGTGGGTTTGATCCCTTCGTCCAGCTCTGTGCTAACAGCAGTGAGTCTGGAGCCTGCTTCAGATTTGTGTCTCCCTCTCTCCCTCTGCCCCTCCCTCCCTCACGGTCTGTCTGTCTGTCTCTCTCTCTCAAAAATAAATAAAGCATTAAAAAAATTAAAAAAAAGAGAGATGATTGGCTATATCCATGTGGCTTAAGCTCTTTGGGGCTCATTCTTTCAGAGATGCTTGACCACAAATCAAGCAGCCTCTTTTCTCTCCTGAGTCCATATGATAAGAATACCTGAGTTGAGGCCCAAGACAGGATTAGAGGCTACCAAACCCATCCCAAGGCCTTAGCACTAGGGATCAAGGCAAAATATGAGGCTTCCTGGAAATCTCCTTGAAGGTATGTGGGGACTACGTGTACTTAGTTCTCTCCTCTCCCTTCAGTGCATCGAGGAATGGATGGAGACAATTAAACCTTAGATCATTCTCTATTTCACCACTAATGATTTTTATCTATCTCTGCTTCCTGTATAGGATTCATAATTGATAAATAAAGGGTTCTATTACTTTTTGAAATCTCAATAAAAATATTCTCTCAGAAAAAAAGCAAAAGAATTAGAAGGAGGGAAGGAGAGGAGAAAAGAAGGAAGGGAGGGAGAAAGAGAAAGAGAAAGGAGAGTGGGAAGGAAAGGTTCATAAGCCCTTTGGCTATGGGGTCTATGCCTTTATCACTTCCCTCCTCCACACAATTCAATAATCTTTATTGTACTGAGTTGTGAGTAAATCTGAAATATATGGTTTAAATTATCTCCAAAACCTTCAACCAGTTTAAAAATAAGGATAGAAGGATCTATCACAATACCTTTACTATTTTTCCCCTAGGGTTTACACATAATGGATTTTTTAAAAATCAGATAAGTTCCCTATCTATAAATGGACTCTCTTTTCAAAAAAAAAAAAAAAAAGTCCCTATGTAAAAACAGACTTAACTATTATGGTCTTTTATCAAAGGTTTCCAAAGCTTTTAACCAGGGCCTACATTAAAATTTAGAAAAATCAACCTTCCTTCTGAGCCCAAAGTTCAAGTGAGGTTAGTGCCATGGTAAACATATTCCTTCTTGATTCATTAAGCAGAGTTATCACTCAAAAATTATAGAATTAAAAATAAATCCTGTAACAGTGAATATAGAGAATTGACATGTATGCATGCCTACATACGCCCACACCCCTGTGTGGCTGAAATAGACAATAATTCAAATACTCTGCTGGTAACAGCATGTGTTTGGATCTTGAAAATTAATAAAGGGAAACTTCACCAAAATGGAATAGGGGAGCTAGAAGGGGAGGCTAGACTCAACATTAATTATCAGAAGAACTGTCCATTACACACCCCAACAGAGCCATCATCAAGTGAGAAGAGATCATCAATTACAGCCCCCAATGGGGAAAGATACACATTGCATCTCCTACAAGAAATTGACTACCCCTCTAACGCATCCAGTGAGTGATCCTCATGGACACGTGTTTTTTTCCATCAAATTTTCATTCACAACAACCCCTTCCAATCTCCCCCTTCTTCCCCACAAAACCACCTTCCTCTCCTTTGTTTGTTGGGCTTGCCTGTGGTTTTGCCATAACTTGCATGTCCCCAAACTCAATTTTCATTATTCTCAGATAAATCCATTTTTGCCAGTAAAATAACTCTCATTTTTAAAGTTAACAAATCCATTTCCTGAGTTTAATAAGCATAAGCTACCATTTGCTCTTCATTTTAATTCTGCCTGCTGCTGACTTCACTGATGACCCTGGAAAAACCATTTAACCTCCCTTCATCTTAGTTTTCATTATATTTAAAATAAGGCTTATAAACAGTGCTGGCACCACAGAGGCATTTCCATTGCATTTAGGAACTATTTTACTAATAATGAAAATGTTCTCTACACTGAAATGTCACTTGTGGTAAAATGAAAATGTAGAGAGGATATACCGCAATACCCTATCAAACTGAATTTAACATAATAATCAGCGAAAATATTGGAAAACACTAAGTATAATCCAATACGTTTATATGTTTGCTTTACTTTTCAATGGAGAATTAATCCCTTTTTTGTTTGTGAAATATGTTTCTCTAGATTTCCACATTTCATTGGGGTACACATTACATTATACTTGCTCGAAATTTCTGCCAGTCAGCATTCTGTTTTGACATAATGGACTTAATCACAGATGAAATTTATTGTGCCCTTTGGGACCCTCTGGTTGTGTACTGGTTTCTTAAAATTAGTCATATCCTTCAAAATTTCCGGTACAAATATTAATGCACAACCAAACTGATTTATGATAATCATAACATGATGGCACCTGTAGTCTCACAGATTTAAGTTTATAGATTAAAATTACAAGAGGATTATCCCCCAGTCAAGGCATTTGAACCTATTACTTAATAAATCATTTTTTTCTCAATTACACATGGTTATGTTAAATATGGAGTTGAACCTCGTGGTTCCTAAATATTACTATACAATAAAAATTTAGGAAGTTCTAAACATGCAGATTTATCAGCATCAACTCTCTGTAATTTTATTTAATATGTATGAATTGGGACCCAGCTATATGCATTTGGCAATCATCCTTAGATTTTTAAAGCAGATATATCATGTATCACAAACTGAGAAATATAGCTGTAAACTACACTCCAAATTACCAGTGAAAATTATTGGCATGAGATAAATATTTCCATGAAAATAATTTAAGTGACAATAATTAGTAAAATCAGTTATATTATCAAATAGTGATGCACTTACATAAAATCTACTAACTTTCTCATTAATCTTTAATTGTAATCATTCAAACATTCAGTTAATCATGGATTCATACTTTAAACTGACCTTGATCTCCTAGTTTTATTTACAATGTTCCTCTATAAGTGACCCTTCATTAGGGTAAGCCGTAACTCTGGGACTTCGAATCTACTTGTCATCAAATCCCTTATACTTCTCAATGCTGCCACTTTCATTTACTCAGGTAAAGGAATCTGTCCTGTCACTTCCTTATTACCAGTTTCTGAAATAAATCTCACAGGTGTTCTCATTAAAGTCAATAGGGTCATCAGACTACCAACAGCAGATTGGGATCCCCAAAATCTACTATGATTCCTCCAGGTATAAGGTTGTCTCCATTCAGCTAATTTTGTCACTAGTATTCAAACTTTTGGAAAATGGTAACTTTTTCAAGAAGTTCAGAAATGCAGCTCCCTGGTATTGAATATCCACCTGAGCAGTCTGGTAGACCTTTTACCCTTTTGACACTTTTTCCCCAAATGAAGGGCTATATTTTACTATTCTGATCATAAAGAAATAAAATATATTCCCAAATCTTTACTCACACCATAGTTCCTCCCCCCCCCCACAATGAAGTCTGAGATTGATACTTCAGGAAATCCTAAAAGACCCAAGCATGTTTCATAAATTTTCCATTACACATATCTTTAGAATTTTGATAAATACTAGATTATGGCTGAACATATTTTTTCTATAAATCACTCATATTTAGATATTTAAAATGTTCTCACAACATTAAGAATAATAGAGGACTCTGTTATTAAGAACTTTGAATATAAAATAATTTTCTATACAATGTGGCTCTGGCATTGGAAATATGACTAAAAAGAATAACTTCTTAACTTCTTTCACAATATGGGAGATACATCTGGTTCCTTTGTGAAAATGAGGTTACAATTCGCCATTGGCTTCAAATGGAAAATAAGACTAATGATGTCAAATGTAGGTCTAATATACAACAAGAAGTAGAAGTTTGTTCAAGATTTTTAAGCCTAGATTCATGGTCAGATTATTCATTATTACTCAAGGTTATAATAGTGTTTCTCCTTTTTCTGTTTGTAGTTCCTCTACCTTACGGCTTGGTCAGCTGTTCTAAAACACTTATCATCTACATTAATTTTGGAGCAATGCATTCATTTGTGGAAAAGGAAAGAAACAGATTAAAAACTGCTAAGTTACAAAAAGATGTCCTAAATAACCAAACTATAAATAAATTGGAAGACAATTAGAATAGTGAAACAGTTCTACAATAGGAAACAGTGTTTTATAAAGAAGGAAGAAGGGTAACTATGGCTTTGGAAAATTCCTTTCTGTAAGCAAAGTGGTAAAATCAGAAACATCTATCTGAAAGTTGCTTTCATTTATTGAATGAAAGGACTATCAGAAGTGCTTCAAATCATACACAAATAAATTATCCTGAGAAGCTTAAAAACACATGTGTAATAGAAAACAAAAATTCAGGAACTTCACTAAATCCAGCCAAATGAAACCAAATTCTGAACTCTCATTGGACAAATGATAGCGTATAAACCATTATTTTTACAGCTTTTTTATAAATCTTCTTGAACATCGTACTCAAAATTGGTACTAAAATATATTCTAATGATCACTGCTTTGTATTTACTTTTTACCCATGAACTGGTTCAGTCTTACAAACATTGTGTAAGCCTTCAAGATTACTGAATGGATTTAAATATGAAAACACAATTTTGTGTTTTTTTTAAAAGCACCAATCAATTTCACAGTAGTGAAGTATAGATAGCTATTTGTAATTACATGATGAATCAACTAGTTTAAGTAGATAAACAACTAGTTTAAGTAGAAAAAGATGGAGTACATTAAAACTAATTTGGAAAAAAATAGCTAACTAATATTCAAAGTGACTTTATTTTTTTATTTTTTTTAAATGTTTTTACTTATTTTTGAGAGAGAGACAGCATGCGTTGGGGAGGAACAGAGAGAGAGAGAGAGAGGGAAACACAGAATCTGAAGCAGGCTCCAGGCAACCAGCTGTCAGCACAGAGCCTGACATGGGGCTTGAACTCACAAACCGTGAGATGATGACCTGAGCTAAAGTCGGGCTTAACCAACTGAGCCACCCAGGCACCCCTCAAAGTGACTTTAAACATGGGTACTCTCCCTCTTTGTGTGGATCTGTCCCTGAGATTCTGAGCCTGAACGTCTCTCAGGTTCCACAGAAGGTACCTTGCCACCATGGTACCTTACCATCGTGAGAGAAAGTTGAGGACATCGTCTGTGCCTGCCATTGGGGTGAACATTTTATATACACTGTTTCAATGTCAATAAATAGAAGATACCCACTATGACAGATAATATCTGTGTTTTACAACTTCAGAAACTGAGGAGATGAGAAGTAAGCATGTTGTCAAAGATCAGAAGCTGGTCGAGTAAAAAATCAAAACTTGAACCAGACTGAGAGACTACACTCCTGCACCATTCTGTTAGAGTAATGTAATATTAACACCTCCTTTTCTTATCATTACTATTCTTCACGGTTTACAGAATGCTCTCATGGGCAAGTCTGTGTTAGCCATTATTTCACAAAAACAAGAGACGTCAGAAGCCCAGGCAGCTTGCCAAGGGATGTCCAACTGGCAAGGACTGCCATCTGACTGCCACCCAGCTCTCCTCCACTAGAGCAGCACTGCTCAGACACAACATGACCTCTTACTCCAGGCTGTCATTCCCATTCTGTCACAGCCAGCAAGGGCTCAGCCTGAGATGTCACCCAATTTAATCTCCCAAGCCCCGGGCTCACTACTCAATGTGTTTCTTTCATAACAGTGAGGTAAAAAACACCACATAGTATAACAGAAAAATAAAAGTTACAGACACAAAACAATTTCCATGCACATTACCTGTTTTTCTAAACAGGGATATCACAACGTACCTGGAGAAGATAATCCT
Source organism: Cryptoprocta ferox (assembly GCA_028646485.1). NCBI lineage: Eukaryota > Metazoa > Chordata > Mammalia > Carnivora > Eupleridae > Cryptoprocta > Cryptoprocta ferox. Next base: position 112,352,142 of record CM053573.1, read on the forward strand.
AAAGACACAGTTTTTCTTTTCAGAATGTTCTATTTCTTACATTGTGTCTTTCTATGCTAAAACTAGTGATTCTGCTTCAGACAGCATCCCTCCCACAATACACAGAATTATTCTTTTCCATTTTTTTGCCATTGATTTTGAAATACAAAGAGTGTGTTTATACTAACACGGCATGATGCAAAATTTAAAATTACATGCAAACACTTAATGAATACATGTCAAATTCTAACTATGTATTTGTACATTTAACAAAATTCCCTCTGTTGTTAAAAAAGCTTATATGTCAACTACATGTTTTTTTTAACTTGTTCACTTATTTATTTACTTAGCAAAGTCTCTTCTCTCCCTCTTGAAGAAATCTTTCTCTTTTTACTTGAATTTGCTCTCATGTGACCTCCAACATGAGCAACGTGATAACTCAAAATATCGAGTGGCTCTAGCATTTTAATGGTGGCTCATCAAATTTTAAATTGTTTTTTAATAATCTATTCACTTTTGTCATTTATGATTGTATTGCTAAGTGTGTGTCACTGAAGAAGTCAAGGCCCTCAGTCTATTTCCTTCTAAGTTATTAGCTTCCTATATTAAAAAAATCAATTTTCTGACACACGTTGCCCCACTAAGTCCACCCAATCAGTCATCTTTACAATTTTGCTGTCTCAAGGGGGCATGACAAATGTTATGCCTATGTCAGCTAAACATATTAATATCCTCAAAGGTTGTTGAATTACCGTATATTTCTGCATCGCACAAATAGATCTTTTCAAACATACTTTTGTATTACACTCTCTTCCATCTGGTTCTCTGTTTTGATAATATAAGGTAGGCACCCCATTCTTTCTCTACAATTCCAAAACAAAAAAAGCTCTGAAAAAAAAATCTGTTTTTGTGAAGTATGCCACAAACTCATTTTGGCTGCAAAACCTGATCTGTTGGAAAGCTACTTATCCCACCTAATATGAACTTTTTTTTTTCTACAGAAATTATATATTTGATGACAGGCACTTCTGCAGGTGATACATAATATACAATATATGCAAAAATCACTTTCTAAAATATAAAATAGTTTGAATTATGAAACTAAGAGATTTACATAAAAAATTCTAGACCCTATATAAGATTTTTAAGGAGTCTTAGCAAAGCTCTGGAATGTTCAAGTAGATTTTGTTAGACTGATGAACATTTAAAATCTCTATGTACCTTGCATTCTCAGTTACCTTCCCTTTAAAATCAGTTCAGCAAACAATGCAAAAGATGAACTAAATATTATGATGGATACTAAAAATATAAATATGATTTCCACTTGATTCTTACCTTCAGTTAAACTCATGCTAACGTTTTTGAGTTGTCTTGATTCTTTGAAAACACAGTATCTGTAAATTAGAGAAATCTATCTCAAGGCTTCAATTATATAATTAAGCAAAATAAAGCATTTTGTACATACCTGACACTAAGCACATTATCAAAATAAAAGTAACTATCACTGTATGATTTCCTAAATTTCAAAAATGTTTCTGAAGGAAGAAGAAAATCAAATTTGTGGAGTGGTTTTCCCCTGCCTTTCAAGCAAATGAGTGCTTTCCCAACATCCCTCTATATCCACAAAACACAAGTCACTGAATGGAAGACCTCCATGAAATTTGATGACATAATGACTCTGCTTATTAGCATTCTATGCACTCTTTTTTTATGTTCAAGGTTAAAATAAAAACTAAGCAGGGGATCCAAGTGATTTTCAAATTTGAAAGTTGAACACATAATATTGTACTTTTCAACTACCCAGATGAGATATTCTTTTACAGAACAAAAAATTGAACTCTTCAGCAACTGAACTAGTGTATGACTATGGCTATGTTCTTTTCTGTTTTGATTTATTTTTCTACCTATGCGTTATTGCCAGTTATTTTTCTTTATAAATCCAAATGCCTCATTTAGAATCTATTATCTTTATAGTTCTGGCCTATATAAAGGTTGCTTCTACTCTGATTAAAGCAATTTGCAAATTTTAGACATCATAGGCATAAAGTAAATTAGATTATCAGTAAATTCAGAAGCATAAAGTAAATTAGAATATCAAGATCATATATTAGAGACAGAAAAAAATCTTAGAAGTTCTGTATCCCAACATTTTAATTTTATAAATGACATGGCAAAGGTTCAGAAAACCTTCAGAGAAGGTCCCAAATCTTTTAACCTCTTTCACCTGTTTGCGATAAAAGCCCAGAATAGATTCTATCTCCTAACTTAAAGCCCAATGTTCTCAATATTCCACACTATCATCCCTTTACTCTCTCCCCTGTATAAAATGCCACATTTCCTTATATAATATTTGCCTATAATACTTAGTTATTACTTCAAGTAGTACCTTAAGTCACATTTTAGTCAAATGTCTTCATTTTACTGTCTACATACAAAATAAAGAATTTGAGAAACTATAATTCCAAATCTTCAAATTTTCAATTTTGAAAAATTTAATTTATAAAGCATTATAACAGTTGAAATTTTCCCAGAGTGATGCTACATGATAATGAGTACATGGACAAGAATCCACAACATTAGCAACAAAAAGAGACAAGTAATCAGTCATAGACTTCCAGTTAAAATGGCAAAATGAGGGGTGCCTGGGTGACTCAGTTGGTTAAGCATTCGACTTCAGCTCAGGTCATGATCTCATGGTTCCTGGGTTCAAGCCCTGTACCAGGCTCTATGCAGACAGCTTGGAGCCTCAAGCCTGCTTTGGATTCTGTGTCTCCCTCTTTCTCTGCCCCTCACCCACTTGCACTCTGCCTCTCTCTGTCTCTCAAAAATGAATACACATTTAAAAAAATTTATTTTAAATGGCAAAATGAGTCCAGGATTTGATCCAACATTTGTACTACAAATACATGGAGAGACAAGATTGAAAACTAGAAAAACAAAATAAAATTGCCACACATAAAAATCAGACAAACATCTCTAATAGGCCAAACATGGAATAGAAATGCTGAGCAATGATCAATGCTATCATTGTGGAGACAATGGATCCAGAGGTCATTATATCTAATTCTGGACATCTTCTCCCTTATATCTTCTGATATTTCCCCCCTGAGTGAGACAGATTGAGGCAACCCATAATAGATGGGGAAAAGCAATGGGTCTGGGAGAAAATAAATGAATAAATTTATAAATGAATCAATTACACTGAGTTAACCAATGCAAATTATAAATCACATGGGACAAAGTAAGGCTAAGAAGGATATCCAAACTACATGTAACACATTTATTACAGATTCAATTAATTTTATGGAATAAGTGACAAAGTATGGTATACAAATACTTGTAAAATGCATAAAGAATAGTGAAAATCTAAAGCACAAATTGTGGTAACAAAATTAGCTTAACTATAAAAAGAACAGGTGGTGTGGGGAAGAAAAACTTATTAGAAATCTTGGAAAAGAAAAATATTACTTAATAGAATGTCACTAGAATAGCCACAGTGTCTTAGAAAGTTGCTGAACTGGAAAATACAGATGGATTTACTATACAGTAATAGTTTAAAGAGTCTCCATCATATATCTTCAAACAGGCTTTTCAGAAGATGTCAACTGAGCAAGTGTCTGAAATTTTACTTTGAAAGCATATTCCTAGCAGAGAAGAGAATAAAGATAAGCTCATATCTAGACACAGCACGGTGAACTGTAAAATGTCAGGAATCAAAACAAAAAACGTGTAAATCAACAAAAATAAAAATAGCCTACCAAAAAGTAACTACAGGGAGTGCAAAGGTTCATCAGCAAAAGTGCTAAATGATGCAAAAGATAATGAAGCAATGTTTTCCCATTGCTTTGATAAAGTAACTGTCAACCTAAAATATTATAATTTGCCTAACTATCATTCAAGCATGAAGACTTATGAAATAAAAAACCAGAAAGCATGTCTAGGACAAAATATAACAAAATTAATAAAATATATTGATAAAAATACTTTATTGACTATAAGACAACTAATTCTTATGTTAAAAAAAAACTCAAAATAAATTTCAAAGTGAAGATGACAATATGCTAGGATATACCTAGGGCTATGCAGTGGAGGGTCGTAGTGCAATAAGAGCTATCAGATTTAGGAAGAGATATTTATGCAGCAGAATAAATTGAGACTTAATGAAAAATTAGCATTACTTATATGGAGTAAAATATATGCATAGTCTATAGCTTGTAAATAACAGACTAAAAGGGAAAAAAGGGAAGAAGAGAGGAAAGAATGAAGAAAAAAATGAACAGAGTAATAGAAAACCTGATGAATCTCACAGAAGTTAGAAAGGGGGCTAAAAAGGAAAATGATGGAACTTAGTAAAAAACAAAGATACATGATTTAAAAATAAGTCTAAATATTCCACCAATATAGATGTCCACCCCTAAGAAATGACACAAGTATTTAGATTATATATTTTTAAATCAAGCTATATACCACTTTAACAAAACACACATAATGCAAAACTGTACATGAAGGTACAAAATAAAGCAGTATAAACAGATATGGGACAGATATAATGTTACTATCAAAAATCTAATGAAGAGAAAAAGCAATAATGATAAGGCAGGACACTACATATTATTTGATATAACAATGATATTATAATGATGCAAATAAGAACTTATGATACAGATATTTAAAATATAAAATAAATATCTATAATTATACAAATTTAGAAGATATAAAGGTTATAAAAATAATAAAAAATCACACAACCACCCACCAAGTACACATACCCATGATATAATACATAAAATAAGAATGGGCTTACAAAGAGTTAAAATGATAACACAAATAAGTGCAGAAAAATGTGCAAAGAAATTAGCAAATTCTGATCTTCAAGACTTTAATATTCCTACTTCTATCACATAAAGATAAATTAAGCAGGCCAAAGTTTTAGTAAGAATAAGAAAACTTTAAATATTTACACATGTTTTACACACATACACATGTATATACACACTATACCAATTGTAGAAAGAAAAGATTTTTCATGTACCTGTGCTACATTTACAAAAAAAAACAAAAACAAATCATGAGCATGTCAAAGACTCAAAGTCTCATCAAATTTCAAATAATTGCAATCCTACCAACAAAAAGCATTAACCAAAATAAAATTCAGTAGTGCATCAACAATAAAATTATAGCTAAAACTCATAGCACATTTACAAATACACTGTAGAAACCATATGTTTAGAAATTTGAACATGCAATCCTAAATAATTTATAGGTTAAAGAGGAAAGAGCTAGAGAAATTAGATAGTAAACAACAATGAAAAAATCATATATTAAAAACTTTAAGAAGGCAGTAAAAATTATACCTAGAAGGAAATTTGTACCCTTGAGAGAAAAATTTTAAACAAGAAAGGCAGAAAATAGGTTTAAGAAAACTGCAAAAACAAAGTGAGAAGGAAGGTGGATGGACAAATATTACTAAAATATGAAGAGCGAACCAAAATCTCTCCTTCAAAAATTCACCAGTTCTAGTCAGGTTTTTAAGTGTTTTTTACCAAACTAAGGAGTGGATTTTTATAATTATTATAAATTATTTTGGGAAATAGGAGAATAGATTAAGTTAATTAATGCCTCTGGAACAATAATTTTATACGAAAAATAAAACAATATACACAGGTATTCCACGTTTTTAAAAAAGAAGAAGAAATTAGCACATCAAATTCAGCAGTCCATAAAAAATATAAAAAAACACCGTGGCTAAATACAGCTCTTAAATCAGAGATATTTCAATATTAGGAAATTTTATCAACATATTAGACCACAGTGATAGATTAAAGGTGAAACTATGTGATCATTACAATAGCTTCAGTAGAAAAATCAATCATTACAAAATAAACAGCACTGAACAAATTTCCTTACCCCAATAACCACTTCCAGTATCACTTTAATGGGGAAACTTTAGACACGGGTCCTTCAAATGTAATAACCAGATAATGATTCTCCAATCTCCATACTGACCAACTTCATACAGATTATCATAGCCAAGGCAGTGTAAGAAGTCAAATAAATAAAAGCTATCAGAAATGAAAGGAAAATGATAAAAAATTGTCTCTAATGGCAGAGAGTATGAGTGTCTCCAAAGAAAATCTAAAAGATTACATAAATGTATAGGTCCTATAAAGATTTAAGCAAAAATCTTGGTTAAAACATGAACATTTAAAACTTGAGATAATTTCTCTAAATGTATATTAATCAAAGAGATATTGTTATCAAATTCAGAGAAACAAAATAGAATAATATGTAAATTCTCTGATTATACCCAATAAGATTATTGGAATTTTTAATTTTTTTTAACATTTACTTATTTATTTATTTACTTACTTACTTAGAGAGGGCAAGCAGGGGAGGGCCAGAAAGAGGGAGACCGAGAACCCAAAGTAGGCTCCACACAATGAGGGCAGAGTCCAATGCAGGGCTCCAGTGGACCTCCCCAACCATGGCATCAGACCTGAGCCAGTATCAAGGGTAGCCACTTAACTGACTGAGCCACCCAGGTACCCCAGGTTTATGAATATTTTAAAGACACTTTTAAAACACCACTGAAGGACGAAAATAAGATATGAATAAATGGAGAGTTGTAGTCTATTCATGAATTGGAAAACTCAATTTTGTATAAAGGTCATTTTGCCCATGAGGCACCTGGAAGGCTCAGTTGGTTAAGTGTTGACTCTTGATTTCAGCTCAGGTCATTGATCCCATGGTTGGTGAGCTTAGAGTGGAGAGCCTGCTTGGGATTCTCTCTCCCTCTTTCTCCACCCCTTCCCCACTCATGCTCGCTCTATGTCAAAAATAAACTTTAAACAAACAAACATAAACAAAATAAACAAATAAGGTCATTTGCCTCAAATTAATTCATAATTCATTAAAATTCAAATGGTTCACCGATGGAAACTGTCAAGCTCATTTCATTATTTATATAAAAGCCAAAAGGCCAAGAATGGTTAAAATAACTTTAAGAATAGCGAATGTAAGAAGTGACCTTTAAAAAATAATAAAAATTTTAAAAATTTAAAAAAGAATTGACCTATCAGATATGTAAATTATAGAAGAAAACGTATTTTTTTGTGTCAGAGTAGAAAAGATTTCTTAAACATGGTATAAATACATATTCCATAAATGATAACCTTTAGGTCATCAAAAGTTACTAAATAAAAGAAGAACAACAAACAACCAATGGAAAAAATATTTTCAAATCATATAACTGATAAAGGATTAGTATGCATAACTTTTAAGAACTCCAAAACATCAATAAGAAAAAAGACAAACAACTCATTAGAAAATCGGCAAAGTACATAAACTGGCAGCAAAGAAGTGGAAACCCAAATGACCAAAAAACATGAATAGAAAATCGATCTCAATGGTAATCAGGTAAAAGCAAATAAATAAATATAGTGACCCACAAGATATATTTTTAATTTCATCAGTGTGGAAACAATTAAAAATCTGACAATCTCAGGTATTGGAAAGGAAAAGAAAGGAAAATCTCATTATTGATACAGAAAGATAAGTACAATCATTGGAAAACAAATTGAGAGGTATCTAGTGGAGCTAAAGATCTGATTCCTTTTGATCCAGGCATCCCCAGGCCAGACTTCTTTTCACATACTATTTAAAAAAAAAAAAAAAAAAAAAAAAAAAAAAGGCACATGGGTGGCCCAGTCAGTTAAGCATCTTGATTTTGGCTCAGGTCATGATCTCATGGCTCATGGGTTTGAGCACCATGTCAGGATCTGGTACGGCAGCACAGAGCCTGCTTGGGTTTCTCTCTCTCTGCCCCTCCCATGCTCGTGTTCTCTCTCTCTCTCTCTCTCTCTCTCTCAAAATAAATAAATACCCTTAAAAGAAAAGAGAACTTGTGGAAATGGTAACCTCTACAATAATGGTCATTGTGGCATGTTTTATAATAGCGAAAACTGTAAAACATCTTAATGCACTTCAATAAAAATAGACAAATGATTTCTGATATAATCAACAATGGAATACAGAATAGCCATTAAAATGAAGTATGTATCTATATGTGTATGCATGTGTATACTCACATATTACAAATCACATATGAATTCTATATTTACATATTGTATATCAACAAGCAAAATATGATGACACAATTTTATATTGATAATAGTTTAAATATATGTAAAACAACGTGACTTATTGTTTATAAATACTGTAGTAATATTGCAAATACTTACATAGAAATGATAATCACATTATTTAGGTGTCACCAAGAAAGGAGAATGGAAGACGGATTTAAAAAGTTTATATAAGGGGCCTCAACTGTATCTGTACTGTATGATTTATCTTAAAAATCTGAGGATATGCCAAAATGATGAGATTTGCTGAGGCTGGATAATGAGTGTGTGAATTTTGTTATATTATTCTCTATACACTATTTTGTATTTGAAATATTTCACGGAAAGAAACAATCGCACAGCAGTATCTGAAAGATCAGTCACTTTAACACAATGAAAATAATGCCTTACTATTGGAGTAGAAGGAGGCTGATGAGATTGGACAGCTGGCACAATTCCAGTCACTGTAGACAAAGGGATTTTTCATTGAAAAGAAGCATTATTTTGTCCGGCATGCCATGTGCACAGGTTAAATTACACATTGTCTAAGACTGGCTATTTTGAGATTATGCAGTATTCCTGTTTAATAGCTGGGCTTATGTTTGTACAAAGCTTTAGAGCTGTTTCATTATTTAATTTTTCATAGTACCAGAACTTTCACTGATATAACGTATCTTGTCTTATTGAAATTTCTTGTTTAGATTCCTTCCTTCCCACTAGACTGTTAGCTTCAAGAATGAAAAGATGATATCTGTATTTCCACTGTGCTCACTTCAGAGCCTATTAGAGTTTCTGGAACATAGCAGGGTGTTTTGGAAAATAAATAAGAAGAAGGAAGAAAAGGAAGAAAGGAGGAAGAACAAGTTTGAGCAAGTTTATGCCAGAGCAGCGAAAAACAATGTTACCCTGATTTTATACATGTGAATATTGAAAGAAAATATAGACATTAAACCCAGGGTCTTAACTAAGGTCCAGTGACTCAAGGCACATGTTCATTCTACTGTAACTTATCAAAAAGGCAAACATTTTATTCTTTGGGGGAAATTTTTACATGTCTTAAAAGTTTTTTCCAAATGTTAGTATTAGAATGATCACTTCTGCTTTTTTAAGTTCCTGTATTAAATTTTGCGTTTATGTGGCTATTTTTGTGAACTACTGCTACTCAAGTATTTAATTATATTACTGAATTGCTCTAGAGGTGGAAAGGACTACTTGAATCATTGCAAATTATATTCAGTATTCTGACTACTTTTGCACAATGTAAAATAAAGGCATTATTCTTCAATAAATCACTAGCTTAAGCCAGTTAGTATGTGCTTTGCACTCTACATGAATTGTCTCCTTTAGTATACAAAACCTAGAAGAAGGTCTAGTATTTAGTCATTTTGTAAATAAAACCGAAACAAAAACTGCCAAATAATGTCTAGTTAGAAAAGTGCAGTAAGGAAAACAAAGAAAGAAAACTGCATAATTAGTATTAACAACCAAGTGATCTAAAAGGGGAGCCCACATTCCTCAATATGTGCTTTTTGTTTTCAGTCAAAAATTTTTAACATAAAAGAACAAAAACAAAACTTTCAGAGTGCCCACTCTTTTTTCTTTTTCTTTCTCTCTTTCTTTTTTCTTTTTTTTTTTTTTTTTTAAAGAAAGCCATTGGGGAGTCTGGCTGGCTCAGTCAGTTAAGTGTCCGACTTCAGCTCAGGTCATGATCTCACCATTCATGGGTTCAAGCCCTGCATCGGGCTCTGGCTGACAGCTCAGAGCCTGAAGCCTGCTTCATATTCTGTGTCTCACTCTCTCTCTGCCCCACCCCTGCTCACGTTCTGTCTCTCTTTCTCAAAAATAAACAAACATTAAAAAAATAACAATAAAGAAGTGCAGACTCCCACACAGAACACCTCATGTGGATGCGTGTGGAGTCTTGGAAGCTTGACTACCCAGCAAATGGACCTTGAGAACTTGTTTGGACGTTCTAGCAGGAGAGCACATCTACTCCCATACCCTTGACCAAAGAAAGGTCACCCTCCCTCTGGAAGGTAGCCCTCTTCCGAGGAAGCAGGCAGCTTCAGGAGTGATGTACATGGAGCCATAAAGGAGGAAGGGGACACCCACTTTAACCAGTCAGATCAGCAGAATCACCCCCAATCCTTTTTGACTAGAGTGTTCTTGCAAAGTTATAAAATTACAATTGATGACTTGATTATAAGGTTTGCTAAAGGGATGAAAGGAAAAAAGGTAGCAGAATCAAGGGTGAAGGCAGTGTCAAATTCCAGAGAAAGGAAGACAGAATATTATATAAGTAACTCATGGTACTGAAGCCGTATGAGAAAAAATATGGTAAAGAAAAAAGAAAAGAGTGCACAGTGTTGATAAACTATGTTAAGAGAAACACTTTCCTGGGCATGTGAATTTTTTTTAACAGCAATTTAAAATATTCAGATTTTAATAGTAACCAAAAAATGTATGATTTTAGAAATCATGGAAAAGAATGAAAAAATTCCCCATACACCCTAAGAATATTGGTATATTTGCAACATGGTGAAACTGTCCACACTATATGGGGCTTTCTCCTGTCTCCCACTGTTGCCTATATTTTCAAGGGCAGAAAATTTTCTATATTGTACCCTGCATGAGCTCTAACCACCTGCCTAAAACTATGTTCTACAATAGCTTTTGACATCAATTGGTAGGCATATGAATAGGATGACTTATAGAGTATCTCATTTCCATTGATAAAATTTTCTATATTAATTCATTTTTTAAAATATGACAGAAAATAAAAATTGGCTCCTAAATGATCTGGTGAATCAAATATTTCTACTTTTCCACAATGGGGTATATATATTTTGAGGAAAAAAAAGTGGGACAAGGGAATTTTAAAACATCATACTTCTCAACCATCATTAACTCACACACAAAAATGATTACCTCGTATGGTGATACTTGATTAAAATTTTGGTCAGATGACTATGGCTCTTCCTAGGCAATTTGGAAACAAATAAATAATGTCCTTTTTTAGCTTGATTTGTTTTATACTATGTACTAGTAAAATATGTTAGCTGTCAAAATGTTACTTTTCATTGTTGTGACATCAAAATAAATCTATTTTTTTATTTCTCATAGGCACTGTAATGCATTTTTCTCACCCTTTGGAATATTTAGTACACTTTTATTATTAAAATAATAAAAATCAAACAACCAAACAAAAACAAAAAACATGAGCTACCACTAAGAACAATATATAAAATACCAAAGGGTAGAGAAGATGATGTTATAATCTACAATCTGAATGATCTGTAGATTTTCAACATATTCAAACACCTTATAAGCATTAGTCTTTGTAATATTTTAAAAAAATTTTTTTAACGTTTACTTATTTTTGAGAGAGAGTCAGAGAGATAGAGTGTGAGCGGAAAAGGGGCAGAGAGAGAGGGAGACACAGAATCCTAAGCAGGCTCATGGCTCTGAGCTGTTAGCACAGAACCCAACATGGGGCTTAAACTCACAGATGATGAGACCATGACCTGAGCCGAAGTCAGAAACTTAACCAATGAGCCACCTAGGCACCCCTGTAATCTTAACAATTCTATGAGTAATTGACTATTTGTGTGTCCTTTATACCAAAGAAAGTAAAACTAAAAACAATACATATCAATTCATACAACCAGTAAATGATATTATCAGAATTTCAACTCAGAAAAAAAAAATTGACACTGTAATATAGTCTCTCTCTCTTCACATTCTCTGAATTTGGCTTGGAAATCTGTGTAGTTTCAGAAGCCTGCTCCAGATATTTAGGGGTATACAGTCATTTGCAAGTCCTATACCCTGAAACCAAGATTCAGTAGCTCTCATGAGGTTCACAGAAATTACATATTTTTGGTAAGTAGCCCATGAAAACTGATGAATGTGATTCTCAATCATACTTTGAGAATCCATGTGTGTGAAGAATAAAATTCAAATTGCTTATCCAGACCCTTAAGGCCTTTCCTAATTTTTCTACAGAATACTTTTGCTGAAAACGTGTCTGACAATCAGGCAACAAGCTCGCCTGATTGCTTCTATCTGTACATATAGTCTCTGACCAGGATGCCAGCATCCTCCACTATCAAGCATCCATTCAAGACTTGAATTAAAAAGCCATCTCTTTGCCCTCCCGATGCCTAAAAGTGGATTTGATTTACTTTCTAAATTCCTATGATACTTATATGACCCTTCTCAGATCCTGCCTTTATTTTTAGCCATTTGTGTTCAAATTCTGTCTCCCCTATGTAATAATAAAGTTTTGGAAACCAAAAACCAAATTTTATTGTTTTATTACAGATAATGAGAGGCAGACTGATTTCCACAGAGAAGGCTTTCACTAAACACTTGGCCATGAAGTCTCCTTTTCATGCCTTGTGCTATTGCTAATCCCATTCTGTATCATGTCTTTGTAATTTTAAAGTGACTATGATCACTTGGATTCTTTTATTTTTTGTATCTATTGTGGCTTTGGTGTGAGATTGGTTGAAACAGGAACATAATGGAAAGGACAGAGCTACATTCAGCTACATTCTTGGATACTGTGTTAAACAGTGGCATAAAACAATAAGTATTATAGTGTCCATAGAGGGGAATGGCACCAAAAACAATAATACGAGATTTACCTCCTTCTTCGGCCAAGTATGAGCACAGAAACTCTGTAAATTCTAGGCTAGGAAAGAAGAGAAACTCTTCACTCCCAGAAGAGCCCATTGCTAATACTAAAGGGAAATGGAAGTTGATCTAACTTGTGGCTTCTCTATCACTTCACCAAAGAGAGAAAGGGAATTTTAGAGCACTGGAACTCATGAAGAGCAAGCAAGTTTCATGTATCAAAGTATACTTAAAAACAACAACAACAACAGCAATGTAAAAATCACTTTATAATGAGCAGATCAGGCTTTTGTTAGAAGAGAAAGCAGAAAGGCAGAGACAGAACACAGGTTCCCCTAAACCCCTGCTGGCTATACTAGCTAAGGATGTGACAGTCATGCACAGAGCTTTCCAGTCATTTGTGGCACAGTGGAAGACAAATACTCAGAGCCCTAGTATTTAACAATGCAGAAGCTTCCTGAGTACAAATAGCAGAAACAAATACAGTAAAGCAATTGATTAATTCCTTGTTATAATAAATGTCATTCCAATTTTTTTTTAAATCAAGCAAACAAAAAAAAACTTTACCTAACAAAAACATTTACTTTCTAGCCAAAATACCACATAATTCATAGCAAGTTTATTACAGTAAAAAATTATAGCCACTCCTTAAGGATTGTTTTAGTCCATTAAGAATCACAGATCATTTAAGTATTTTATCTATATGGAATCAAGGACTTAAAAATCTAGAATTAATTTAGCTGATACAAGAGAAAAGGCTTTTTGCCCCAACCTTTTATTTGTAAAGTTATCAAAGCTACAGAAAAAAAAATGGTTTGATATATAACTGTTTCTCTTTAGCTGTCACCAGTTGTTCATATTTTGCCACATTTGCTTCATTTCTTTCTACAATATAGTCTTTATTTTTTCTGATTTATTTGAAAGTAAGTTACAGGCACAATGACTCTTTTTCAGCATATGTCTACTAAAAATAAGGACATACTCTTTATATAAATTCAATCCTAAAAATGTACCTAAGAAAATTACAGCAATCCTATCATGTTCTCTAACAGACTGTCTATATTCAGATTTTTTATATGTCCCAATGTCTTTTATACCTGTTTATTTTTCCTGTAATCCAGATTTATACATTGCATTCAATTATTATGACTCTGTCTCTTTCTTGTTATCTCTCTCTCTCTCTCTCTCTCTCTCTCTTAGAATAAGCCAGGTCACTTGTCTTACAGAATTTCAACATCCTAGATTTATCTACTTTTTGTGGCATCATTTAAGTTTTTCTTCTTATTTCAAAATCCTGTAAATGGGAATTAAGTTCTGAAAGCTTTGTTAGATGCAGGTTACACATTAATGGAAAACTATTTCAAGACTGATTCTCTGTGTTTCATATTGCATCACATCAAAAGGCATATAACAATTAAGTTGCCCCAGTATCAGTATGTTAAGTTTGGTCCTATGGTTTAAATGGCTACAGTGATGAGTGCTAATTTTCTGCATTATATTTCCTCTATTATAATTAGTAAGTCTCCTTAGCTAAGCAATCTGTGGGGTTATATCTAGCACTATACGAATATCCTGTTCTGCAATAACCTTTCATCCAATGATTTATCCTCCGTTGATGATTCATGACTGATTATATTATACTGCAGGTTAGAAAATAACTATTTTTATAATTCTGTATTATTTTTAGACACAATACCCAGCATTCTTCTACAATGAAAAGCTTTCTTTTTTCAACCTAGACAGGCTTCCTTTTTATGTTATATGCTAAATTTGTCTCCCTGTCTCCCTCACAGAAACTTTAAAGCTGGGATTCCTTCTTCAGTTAAATACTGTGATTAAATATGTGGCCCAGTGCAGGTCAAGAGTTACACAATCCCAACTATCACTCTGTGATTTTAGACTTAACATGAGTCTAAAAAACCTGCTGTTAAGTAAAATCTTAAGTTTAATTGAATTGGTGTTTAAACATTAAGTAAAAAATTTTTTTAAATAAATAAACCTTAAGTCATGTATGGGTGATGTGTGATGCCGTGCTTTTGGGTTATGACTCATCAAATAATATTCATTGAGTTCTCAAAATCTTATAACTTATATCTATAATCACATTTGGAAGAATCTAGAAAACCTGAACATTTCCAGCTTTTTCATCAGGCAGATAATGTAATTTCTTTACTTCAGACATCGATATAAGCAAATTCATTTTAAGAGGACATGGAAGAATGATTCCGATTTGAGATCCAAGCTAAATATTTAAATATATCTTTCAATAGTGTTATAACTATCAGTATATTTTTATTGTTAATTCAGATTAAGTGAGCATAAACTTTCAAGCACATACGAACCACCTAACAAAATGAATCATCATCCTAATATTTAGAAGAGAATATGTGGTTCCTATTTCTCTCAAAAAACTTCTACCTTCCCATTCTGTAACCAAAATAATTCAGTTGGAGTAGAAAGTTGAAATAATAATAATTAGTGTCCTATAATTAATTTTATTATTCAAGGGCAACTAATCAAACTACTGTCTTTATTATAGTGTTACAAAATGCATCTCTTAAATTATGTATTCCTAATAACTAAAACAAGAATTTAAACATTTTGAAGTTTGGAAATAAGTCCCTACCCATCACCTATTACGTTGCAGGCTCTTTGGTTTTGCTCAAGTCTTCATAAAGACACTCTTAAAAATATACAAAGGACTTATTGAGAAAAACATTGCATCATTTATGTCCTTATTAGTAAAAATAACAGGTGGGTTTTGGTAATTTAGAAGAAAATGCATAATGGAGTTATTCCTTCATTCATTTATTCAAATAATTTTTGCCTGATTTTGAAGACCTATTAGGTCTCCTGTGCCATTAGATAGGCCATCTTTCTACCTTTCTATCATACAGTTCAATCACTGATCGTGTTTTTCTATGGGGCAAAGTCTCTACTCTCCAGATTACATCATTTCACTTCTACTGCATGTTAGCAAATGTGCTAACTCAATTATGAGCACTGTGTCTCCCTTAAGAAACACTCTTTTAAGATCCTACTTATTTTTTTAAATTATATCTCTACTCTCACATTTCTTACCTTCAAGCTATTTCCTTATGATTTACTCTCTCCTTCATACACATTCAAGCCTCAAGCAAACCAGATCAGTGAAAGAGTGTTTATGGAATACTGTATGTTAATAAGTACTCTGCTCAAAATATATGCCACTCCTTTTTTCTATTCTGCTTTTCTTTATCCTCAAATTCACACTACCCATATAAAACCTTAGTCATGTATCCCCTAATTTTGCTCAACAAAACATCCTGCAGCTATGAGAGTGAAGAAATCTTAAAGTACTATTCTTATGCCTTTATTATAAAATTAAGGGTAGAGGGGAAAATATATTTCCATTTTCCTTTCACTTTGTAGTTTTCAAACTATGTTCCCAGAGTTCTCCCTATACTCCAAGAGGAGAAAAATCATGAAATTTGGAGTCACACAAAATTGGTTTGGAATTTCTGTTTTGCCAAGTAAAGGAATGTTACGGGATGAATTGTGCCCCCCACCAAAATAGGTTGAAATCCTACTGCCCAGTACCTCAGAGTGTGACTTTATTTGGAAACAGGATAATTGCGGATACAATTAATTAAGATCAGATCATACTCAAGAATGGTAGGCCCTTACTGGTGTCCTTATAAGAGAATGGTCATGTGAAGACTCAGAGACACAGGGAGGATGGCCATGTGAAAATGGGGGTAGACACCTTAATAGAATGTCTGCAAGTCAAGAAAGACCAAGGCTTATCAGCTGTCACCAGATGCTAGAAGAAAATAATGGAATAGATTTTCTCTTAGTGCCCTTAGAAGGAACCAACTCTATCTTAGTTTTAGACTTTTAGCCTCCAGAACCATGAGAAAATATATTTCTGTTGTTGTAACCCACTCAATTTGTGGTACTTTGCTTTGGCAACCCTAGGAAGTTAATACACAGAGAAAGTTATGAATTTTATCAGTTACTAAAATCCTCCATCTGTAAACTCAAGGTAAGAAAACCAATCTTCCTGTACTGAAATGTAATTATTAACAATATTTGATGCATGCTATCTGTATACATAGCATACACATAAACAAACACACACAGTACTTTAATTAATAATAATCTAAAAAGTTGCCAAATATTTTATTTTAAGTAAAATATAGATGGTCAGAGTTATAAACTTGTTATAGTACAACATTGATAACAGAACTTAACCGCCATTTGATGTTCAAGAGGCAAAGACACCTTTGATTTTCCTGGGCTAAGGTGTCATATCACCTGCCCTAAGAGAATCTGTGTTTCCAGAAAAGGAAAGAACTATGGGAAAAGATCAGCCTTGGGTGAACCAACATGTGTACTGTAGGATTTCCATCCTAATGAGCCCATCTGTAAATTGACTATATTTTATTATTGGCCAGCACAGTAGTTTAGCAGCTTTAGCAATGGAAATGAGTGAATTATGGTCTGTGCACAGCAAGAATCACTAGCAAAGAATGAAATAGAAACTAGGGCTATAATGACATAGAATAACCACCTCCCATTTCCTTGGGACCTCAAGCAAACAGAAAACTTTGCCTAAATCCAACTGATAGTTGTGAAGTGGAGAATAATCAGATGGCTGTATGTGAACACAGCTAGTAATGCTGGGAAATATTTGTAAAGTGGAACACTCTCCCCATCTTAATACACGAAGAAGAGTGTCGAGTGTTACTTTCAATGTGACATTTTTGTATTCACTAACAGGTGAAGGGCTGGGCGCATTAATAAGAAACTTATCAAATGAAATATACTAGTACTTTGATGTCTACATCTAAACAAGTATTTTCTTTCAGTCATCACTGATGCTGATATATTTTCATTTTTGTTTTGTCTTTTTGTTTGTAAGAAAAAAAACTTTGAGAACTGAATTTGATAAATAATGTAAGGAAGAAATATAAACTAGTGTAGTAAGATCAGGAACCAATGACCTAAGATCTACCCCTTGAATTCATTTAGCATTTCTTTGAGCCCATCCTCTCCTGTTTTGTGTAATTTCCTTCTGAGTTTGACACCTGTCTATGACTGTGAGAATTTAAGTTTCCCAGGGTGGCTCTTTACAGGTAAATGCAGAAGTACTAAAGTCCTACTTTCTTGCCTCACCTTGGAATACAGCTCAATGTGTATTTCACATTCCAGGGCTAACTTGCAAGATTAAGCTGAGGTCAGGACTGGCTGTATTCACACCCATTCTTAGGAAATAGGTACTTCCATTTCCTGTTCTACTTCCTGACTGACCACTTTCCCCAGCAAACTTTTCCCTAGTAGTGCCCGCCTCCCTGGATCTTCTTCAGAAGAATCTAACCTGAGACAGTTACATGGGTTGCAGTAAAATGACTAGATCATAAACTGGCTGTCACTACAACTCACTAATAGGAGTTCTAGCAATATCTGAACAGGAAGAATGGTGTCTGGCTTCTTGTATAATAGTAGGGAACTAATTTCAGTAGGAAAGAGTCAAAAGTGGTTGAGGCGATTAGGCTTCAAAGTCAAAAGCTAAGTTCAATTTCAGTTTGTCAACTAACTAATGTTAAGACTTTGGATAAGTATCTTATTCCCTCGAGGCTTTAATTTCTTCCTCTGTAACAAGGAGATAATAAGATCACCTAAGGGGTATTAAGATCATCAGAGAAAGAGTTTATCACAGGGCTCAGCACATGGTAAACATTCAAGAAATGTACCCATTATTAATACTGTAAGTTTAGGATCATATATAAGAACTAAATATTTTAAAATCATGTTACAAACACAAGGGAATCTGAGATCAATCAAATTTTATATGCTGAGGTTTTACAAGTTGTATATTTCCGACCGTAATCCATCTTCTATAGATTGCCTATAATTTTGAGGTTGAAAACTTGTAACTTAGGAATGTTGTCTCTTAATCACTAGCACTTTATAGTTTGCAAAGTATAATCAGGTATTTCTCCATTCTGTTATTTCCATTAAATTTCAGTTCTGTAAAGTGGTATGTGTATATTATATATTAAATGGATCCATGCAAAGCCAAACTCTTACGTAAAGAAATTTTCATGTAGAAATTTTATGTGAATTTCAAAGAGCTACTTTAAATTTCTCAAACCTATAAAGCTATTTCAATATCTGGTGACTCCAAGTGTGCAATGTTGACAGTTGTTTACAATTCAAAATATTTCCAAATGTATAAAACAGACCAAAATGTATTTTGGCAAGATTATTTTCCCTTGACTTTTAAAACAATGCGTATGTGTTTGTGGAAGGAATTCTGTCCACAGTAATAGACATTCAGGATATACTACATTTATGTTAATAGCATTTCATGTAACATTTGGTAGTGAAGACCTTACATTATACAGTTGTAAGATATAACTAATATAATAAACTCATCCCAGCTGGCCAGGCCAATAGATAATTTAACAGAGATACTCTTTTATCAGGATTTTAAAAACTAAATTGCATGGGAACAGAATTAGAAAAGTCTGATATGGCAATATATAACATAGAAAACAAAATTCTGAGTACTTTAATAAATCCCCAAATCCTGAAATGAACAGTATCACGTGATAAAATGAAATCTTAAGTATATTCAAAGAAGTATGGTATGGTGACTACAAGAAATTCTTTTAAACACCCTTCTAGAGAGAGTAATATATATTAATATATATAATTTTTTCACTATTGAGGTTTTATTGTACTATAAAACTGAATTTATTATATAGAAAACTGGCTTAGAGTAGTTGCTTCAGATGACAGTTGATTTAAGAGATCACTAAAATATCCAGGAAACTACTTGTTTTTCCCTTTTCCCATTGTCTTCCTCTGCCTGAGCTACATAGTGTGGGTTTTAGGGTTACATGTCTGTGTTCATCAAGGATTTCTGTGTGAGAGGAAGCACAGTGCATGAAAATCAGCATACCTTGGTAGACTCTGGAGGTAGATTCCCTGCATTAAAAACCTTTTCTCGTATATGAATGAAAATGATAATGGTACCTAAACCATAGATTTGATAAGAGGATTGAATGTGTCAACTTTTGTAAGGCACTAAAAACAAATTCTAGAACAGAGAAAGTGCTATGTAAAATGTTGTTACATAAATATGTTCCCTAAAATCTAACCCAATATAGGACACATAGCAGGTACCAAATAAATGGATGATAATGGAATAAGAAGAGGGATGCCTAGCAAAATTGAGCATAATCATAGGATTATTATCATGACTATGCCATATTGAGAAGGTTTGAATGAGGATATTCACATTAGGCAAGAAATTACTCACTGAACTTACAAGAACAAATCTCTTTCATAGACAAGCAAGAGTGAACTTTTTTGTTTCCCTACAGGTCAGAACTAGGACCATTGGACAGAGGATAATTGGGTAATTCTGGTAATCGGGTCTACCCAAAAATGTAGAATAAGCTGTTAAGTAGCAATTCCTATCACTAGAAACATCTAAGCAGAACATAATACAAATGGTCACTGAAATGTGAAGTAGTCTAGGAAAAATTACTAGAAAAATACATAAATCCCTAAATAGAATTTATCTACATATTTGGTGGTATAGACTAAAACACAGAATGGTTTTGTAAAACCTGCTTCTCTTTTATCTCTGCCTAGACTCCTGAATGACACGCTGATTTTGCCATTCTTGTTTTTGTTATGTAAAAGTTAAGGAAGAAAATTATTAGGTACTGACAATGACCAATAGACCAATGTAAGTGTCAATGCAATGCAATTAGGTTAAGAAAGGATAAATGTGTTTTACAACCAGTGGTAGAAGACCCTGGCAAACTGATTTCTTTCAACAAAAAATAAAATTAAAGAATAGAAAAGAAGTGTTGGCAATATAATAATTATAGTATATGTATGGTTATGTGGCCAGAGCCCCGGGTATATCTGAAATCTACATTACCATAGTTTCTCCCAACAGGAGGAGTGAACTCTATACCCTTGGAGGAATACTAGTAATTGAATACATGGAGGTCAGCCTGGAATAGAAGGGGGGATAGAAATGCTACTCTGCAATTTATGCAAATTCTATAATGAAATTCAACGAGTCATAGGGATCTAGAGGTTCTACATTCTCCTTGGGACACAATTCTATTCTCTCACAGTATTCTCAGATACAGTCATCTCTGATGCTCGCTTAGTCATGCCATACACACGCACACGTTAGATACAGGGAAAAAACTACACCATTAAGGCAATGTAAACAAAACTTGCAACTCCCTTGTCCTATGACAACTCCCTACTGTCTGAAAAATCTCTGCATAGAAAATCTTATTTTTAATTTGACTTCCAAAATATGTCACTGAAAATATACTATACACAAACCAGTTCACCATTTCATCTTTCAGCTTTGGGAAGAAAAGGGAGGGCTCAGGAAAACAACTTTGAATTCATCTCCCAAGTAAAAGCACCAAAAGGATGATTTTCATTTGCTAACGTGTGCTAGCTTGCTCTGATTTTTGTGTACTTCCTTTGGGAGACTGCTAATCATTTGTAAATTGCCTCTTATAAAATTGCTTTCTATATTTAATCTTGATTTTTTTTCATAAATGTGCAGGTATTAAGCACATTTGAAAGCAGCATAAAATGATGCTGACTTGATCAACTAAACAACTTTTTAATAAGTCGTGCAATGTAACAAAATATTGCACCAATCCCAAGTTGACATACTTGTTGGATATATTTAATTTCCTTTTATATGTTCTGGCTATATCTACTCAGAAAATTGTAAAAATAATTTAAGTATTATTCAATTACTCCAGAAATACTATTTAAAAAACAAAAGCCAAAATATATTTTTGTTATATTTCTATTTTGCAAGGGAAATCCAGATATTTGCTTAACTGTCTATGTGTAGCTATGGCTATTTTTCTTCAAAAGAGCTGTTTTATTTAGCATGAATTTTCTACTTAAAAGCACTATTGAAAGGTGAACTTCCTAATGCATGCATATACCAGTGGGCCTGAAAAACAGCAACAATAATAAAAGGTAAATTTATTAAGTAAATATTATCCACTAGGCAACTGGGGTTTGCAAATACTTTGTCCAAAACAGCATGCCTACTCTGAGATATATTCCTCCATCTCAAATACAGACGAGCTTCTTTCTAAAAGTTTCATTATAAACAAGTTGTTCAAAAATAAAAACGTATTTTCTCAATATTATATTGAAAATAGTCAACATCATGAAAAAGAAAAAAGTCACCAGGTATATTTTCAAATACAACATCAAGAAGCACACAAAATTAACTGCATTTCTACTAACAATGATTATGCAGAAACCAAAATTAAACACAATACCGTTTATAACAGCTACAAAGAAAATAAGATACTTAAGCATGCAGTTCATGTCATATACAAAGAATCTGTATTCTGAAAATTACAAAATGCTGAAAGAAATCAAAGGTGACCTAAATCAGCATGACCTGCCAATGTACTAAAAACCTCAACATAATTAAAATGTCAATTCTCTCATATTGATTTGTAGTTTTAACACAATTCCTATAAAAATTCTGACAAGATTTACTTTGAACATACAGCCAAAATTATTCTGAAACTTATATAAAAAGGCAAAGAAACCATTAAAACTTTAATTATTTAGAATAACTAAATAATTTGGGGGGAGGGCGGGCAGGGAGAATGAACGGGTAGGAATCAGTTTACCTGATTTCAAGACTTACTATTTACCTACAGAAATCAGGATTATGTTGAAAGATAGGTGTATAGATCAATGGAACACAACAGAGAACACAAAAATAGACCTATATGAAAATGCTTACCTGATTTTTAACAAAAAGGCAAAAACAATTCAATGGAAGAAGGATAGCCTTTTCAACAAATGCTGCTAGAACACTGAACATCCATAGGCAAAGAAAATGAATGTTAGCCTCAGTCTCATACCTTATACAAAATTTAACTGAAAATGGGTAACAAATATAAAATGTGAAACTATAAAAATACTGTTGGGAGAAAAAAGAAACATAGAAAATTGTCAAGATCCAGTGCTAGGCACATAATTTTGGGCATTACAAAAAAAGTCTGGTTCATAAAATAAAAATTTGACAAATCGGATTTCATCAAAATTAAAAATATTTGGTTGGTGAAAGACTCTGCTAAGAGGATATAAAGACAATCTCCCTACTGGGGAAATATTTACAAGCCACGTTGTGCACGGAATGTTATAACCAGAGGAAGATATCATTACATACCTATCAAAATGGTCAACAAAAACCACAACACTGACAACACCTAAGGCTGATGACTATGCTAATAAACTGGAATACTCATATGTCATCACTACATAATTATTAGTAGCACTCCCTTTCACTCTCAATTATAGTAAATTATATGATCTTCTAACTAAGAGAGTAATAGTGAAGGTCCTGTGAAGTGGCCAGTGTCTGAGTGTAATTTGAAGGTAGATCCAGGAAAACTCTGATAGATAATGTGTAAAGTGGGAAGAAAAAGAAATCAAGCATGATGACAAGGTCTGAGGGCTGAGAAACCAGATTTAATGGTGATGCTGTTGAGCGGGAAGGGCTGGTGAAGGAGCCCTTGGGAGAGGAAAAGGTTTTGGGGGGTGTCTGGGATTTGAAGCCACTCTTGAAATTGAGATGCATGTGCAAGTGATTTGCTAAGGAAATCACAAGAGTGACTGATAAGAGAATGGGAGAAGTAGGAAAGGGGAGCAGAGAAAGTCAAGTAAGGATGCCATGGCAGGCTAAGTCCCAGAGTATTGTGTGATCCAAAGGGATCTCTGGAGCATAAATTGCATCTCAGGGCTTTTCCTGCCTTAGGACTGTTTGGGTATGATCTGCTGAGGTTAAGGGAGTGGAACATAAACTCACAGGCATTTCTGGTTCCCTGTGACATCTGGGCAGCTCCAGTAGCCCAAAGACTATCCTTTTAAAGAAGGTCCTAAGAACTGAATTTTGCTTCCCCCACCCAAATTCATATGTTGAAACTCTAACCCCTAATGTGAGGGTATTTGAAGATAGGTCTTTGGGAGATAGAGTTAGATGAGTTCATTAGAGTGGAACCATCTTGATGGGATTAATGGTTTTATAAGAAGGAGAGAAAGAGTTCACTGTCTCCACTATGTGAGGACACCGAGAAAAGGCAGCCATCTGCAAACCAGGAAGAGGGTCTTCACTAGGAACCGAATCAGATGGTATCTTGATCTTAAACTTTTCAGCCTCTAGAAGTGAGAGAAAATAAATTCATGTTATTGGAGCCACCCAACCTCTGGTATTTTGTTATAGCACCCTGAGCAGCCAAAACAGAAGGTTACAGGTACAATATATTAGACTCAAAGCATGTCGAAGCTGGGGGGATAGGCACAGAAAACAAGAAAGAGGGCTCTTAGGGTTACTGGCTAGAGCACCAACTTCAGCGGACCTTGAAGTCCACTATAGAGCTTAAAGTCAGGAGTTCACTTGAGCATGTTCTGAGGCATATTAGGTCATCAAAGAAGTAGGCAGCTGGATATATAAGACTCAAGTTAGGAGAGAGAACAGGAATATAGAAGTGTTTGAATCAAATAGAAGGCATTTTTAAGACTAGACCAGTTGTGATCATGCAGTGAATGAATACAGGTGAAGAGAGGTGCAGTACTGTGCTAGCCACTGAGCGAGGCACAAAAGAAGTATGACGTACCCTAGAGCAATCTTAATCTTATCTGAAAAATAAGAACAGGCCAAGACAGTATGGCTCTCAGGGAATAACCTCTGTGGTAGATCTTTATAGTGCTGTTAATTTGTTTGGTTGTTTTATCTTAGGTCATGACTCAATTTTACATCTCTGTCTTCTGCCCCTTTGCATGGGAAAAGGTATACTTAGCATATTTTTCTTCTTCCTTAATGAGGAAGCATCATAAAAATCACACCAGTTTGGCAATAGGTCATTTCAGACCAAAGATACAAATATTCAGTGCTGTGACGTCTTTGAAATTCCCTTGGGTTCTCAAGTTACCTCATGTTAGTAATAGAATTCTCATAGAAAATGAATTCCAATAATTCTAAATGAAACAGACAAAACCCAAACAAGCAGATCCCATGCCTTTGAAGGCAGGGAGTGTTAACTAAATAAAATAGGAAGTTAAAAACCCCAGCAGAGTTGGGATTTTCTGTTGGAGGGATTAACTCGTAAGTAGCCCATAATCCCTCTTCTTTTTTTTTTTTTTAAAGTATAAGTCTTTATTATTCTAACTCTTTGCTTTGAAGGAGACAAACAGGCTCTTTTGGCCAACCTCTAGTGCTCATTTCATCTCCATAAGGCATCAACTAACCTTTGCTTGAATGCTAACTATAGGAAACTTACAACTTCCTAAAGCCACACTTCTCATATCAGTGATAGAAAATCCTTTCTTAAAGGAGACACTGATGTCTCCTGTCCTTAGCCGAGTCTGGACTGTACCACCCCATTTTGTTTTTCATTTTTTCTTTTGTGTTTATCAGCCCCGTTATTCAGATAGTGGTTAGAGGGTTTGGGAACGTAATAGCTGGTAACATTAGCTACTTTCTGAGGCCCTTTTTAATGCACTTACTATATTAATCCTCAGGACTCTGTCAGGATTTTACTATTACTATACCCACTCTACAAATGAGAGATGCTAAGAAACTGCCCAAGGTTCTTGAGTTAGTAGGTGATGGAGCCAGAATTCAAACCCCAGCAATCTGGCTCTGGAGTCCAACTTTGTATCCACCAGGATATACTGCTCCTCTGGTAGTGATGTTGTCTGTAGGACTTCCTCCCCCACCCTTGCTCAGCTAAGGCCTCACAGAATAACTTTACCTCACAACAGCTTAGGCCACTTGTGGTGGTCTTTTACGTGCTTGGCTTCAAAAGAGCTCAAGCCATTGCCTTTCAGGACACAGGAAATTTATGAGGCAGCTTAGAGTCTCCATGCTAGAAACTGATGAAATTCTATTAATCTCTCCTCCACTAATTTGATTTGGTGTGTTCCTTTCATGGAAGACACCATCTGATCATAAATCTGACAGGCCTTGTGCTCACGCTGCATTGCTTTTATTATTATTGTATTACAGGGTTTCAGTAACTTGGATTTAGGATTACAGACATAACTGCCAGACAAATTTACAGCGAGCTGCCAGCCCCACATTTTTATGGTGTGGCTTGTTGCACAGTTTCTTTTAAAAATCTCAACACTTATCCCTTGACTTCAGTTTAAAGATACAATTTGTGTTCTTTCTATCTATAAAAATTGTTTGTATTCTGAGATAACTGAAGCAATTCTTAGTTCTTTGTATTTTTGTATCTTCAGTAGACTTTGGAAATACTCCTAATAGGAATGTTTCCCAGGTTAGTCAATAACAATTAGCCATTACTCTTAATTTGTTGGCATTTCATTATTGCCTCTTTAAAAATGCACTTTGAGGACATGCAATGTCACCTCAAATAAAATTCAAGTATAATCTGAATCCCTGTAATGTGACTCTTAATTAGTTTTGAAAAAAGGCAAAGCTTGTTCATTATTATGCTGAGGAGGACATCTAAGTTTTTAAAAGGACAAAGATAATTATTAATTATATGCTTAGGATTTTATTTTTTAGGCAAAAAGTATGAAATGTATGGTAATTACCTAAATTAATTAATTTTCACATTAATGATGGGAATAACCAGGCTCTATTCATATGCCACTCAGAATAATAAGTGTTATTTGTATTATCTCATTAAAATGTATCTATGATGTTTTAAAGTAATAAAAATATATTGTCTTAGATTTCCCAGAATACAGTTTGTACTGTATCATGTATAAAATTCCTACATACCGTAAGGTCTGCTGTGAGTCCTTTTTGTTCCTGGATCTGTCTTTTCTGCTTTGATTGTGTGTCAGGGACACTTGGACAAATTTGTGGAGGAGAGAGCTTGTCTGTACATTTTCCATGGAATGATATTTTATATCAGTGAATATTTGAGTACCACCTCTGGGTGCGCCTGAAACATTCTAGCACAGATGGACAAGAGTGTGAAGTCAGGTTCTGTCTATTTCTGTGGTACCTAAGCTACTTCATCCTTAGAAGAGTATTTATTTAAATTTTGATAAATAAAACAAGCATTTGGAATGGAGAGGGTGGAGGGTTTTTGTTTTGTTTTTTCTCTTTCCATTAATTTCTTCATTGTTTAATAGTGTTAGAGCTTTCTTTGGACCTGTCTCTTTGTCACCTGTTTTATGATGGAGGAATCTCTTAAGTCTCTGCTTGGACCTCTCCAATGATTGATGTGGAAGCTTCACCAGCATGGGACTGAGAAACCAGTGGCAGTAAAACCTGATACTTAACAGAAAATAAAAGGACTTTAATGAAAAACACTTCTGATGAAAGCTAATCTTTTTAAGACTTGAACTTTTTGCTCACTTTCCCAATGGTATAAAAAAAAGGAAAAAAAAGAATCAAAGGAATCAAGACTAGTCAGAAGATTGGGGGCCTATTAGATACCCAGGTGAAGATGTTTACTAGTTAGGGAAATATAAATGTCTCAGTTTAGGAGAAAAGTCAGGGCTGGGAGGCTCATTTAATGTATATAGATACAGATATATTTTCTTTTGACTCTGCATCTATTTATTTAAATATATTAGCACAAGGGCTGAGAGTATATATTCTTAAGCTTATAAAATAGTTGCATCTAGAGGATTTGAATTGGGGGTCCAGTCAACAGGGTCTTTGAATCTTTTCAATTGAGAATGTATTAATGAATGCTATGCAATAGAAAAATTAATACAATTTGTAAAGAGAAGGAAATGTGCTAAGTCAGCCACATGCTTGGGTCAGGCTCTGATGAAACAGAATGCTGTCAGATGTCACTGGAAAAGATTATTATCTGTTCTCTTCAAATTTTTTTTTAATGTTTTTAAATTTATTTTTTGAGAGACAGAGAGAGACAGCGCGAGCAGGGGGAGGGTCAGAGAGAGAGGGAGACACAGAATCCGAAGACAGGCTCCAGGCTCTGAGCTGTCAGTCAGCACAGAGCCCGACGCGGGGCTCGAACCCACGAACCGTGAGATCATGACCTGAGCCGAAGCCGGACGCTCAACCGACGAGTCACCCAGGCGCCCCTATCTGTTCTCTTCAAATTGGATGTGGTGGACTAAGCATGACTCTACCTTCTTATTGCCTTATAAATATTTACTCAGGAATTAAGAAATTACCAATATTCCTACCTTTGGGACCTCTTACTTGACCCCCAAGATAAAGCTTATTGCACTCCCTTTACTGATTATCTTCCATCTGCCCCCACCCCCACCCCCATCCCCTGTCAGAACCACTCTAACCTCTTCCTTTTTCTGCTCACCCATGTTCCCTAGCTAATTAGCATTTTAGTGGATTTGGCAACAGGGACTATAGGTAGATTAGAAAGCGGAAAGAAAGTAAGTTGTGATATTTCTTCCCTTCTCCTTCTTCAGCCACATTTTCCACAGTGGTCCTAAAGCACTATAATGGAAGCTTCTATAAAAGGAGGAAAAGGAGAATGGGGATCCTTCTCCATGGCTTCAATTCTCACCGGCAGCTTTCTTTGGTAACATTGTTTCTTTCTCTTAATCTGACCCAGAGACCCAGATCTGGCAACAGCTTGTTACTGGTGTTGGTTTCCAGTTCTTCAGTAGCCCTGATCAGTTTCGTAAGGAATGACTTCTCTTCATTAAAGTCTGCCAGTTAAACTTGCAGAATAGATTGATATTTCTTGAGAGGACCTTGACCAATACACTCCCTTTTTTGTGCTCACTAGATTGAGTTGCATAAACTTTTATCATAGTATCTATTTATATGGTCATCTTTTTTTTTTTCTCATAAAGGAGCATAAACTCTATCTCTTATTACCTTTGAAATATATACAGATTCTCATAAATTTTTGCTACATCTGTGGCTGCCATTCTAGGGCAGGCTGATATCTCCTGCTCTGATTAACACATTTCCCCCTTACAGGTACCTGAAGAAGGTACTCTTGCTCCATTGCAGTCTATTTTCAGCATAGCCTCCAGAATCATCCTTGTGGAAAAATGGCAGATCTCTCCTCTGCTCAAAGCCTTTTAGTGACTTCTCATTGCACTAAGAATAAAATAAAACTTTCTTATCACAGCCTAGTGGCTCTACAATATCTACCCCCTATTACCTCTTTGATTTCACCTTCTCCCACTAATCCCACATTCCATTCCAGGCTCAGTGACCTCTTGTTTTTGTTTGCATCTGGGGCACTTTACTGCTGCAGGCTTTCACAGATTTTCCTTTACCTGGAGCACTGTCCCCAGATAATCTGCACTGTCCCCCCCACAGGTGTTTCAGTCTCTACGTAAGAACCATACTAAGATAGTCACCCTCTTTCAGAAGTCCCTTCACTCTGCTTTATCTCTTCTGGCTCTTAACAGCTTGTCTATACTTACGGCATTTTTTTTCTCCTCTCCCTACACTATAAAGTCAACTCTCTGAGAGCAAAGATGTTCTTCATTTTAATCACTGCTTTCTCAATAAGTGTGTTTTTACTTACCTCAGAATTTAATAATACATGTACTAATGCAGATTTTTTTGTGTGACACATATTGATGTTAGAGAATAAAGATATTGGTCATGTATCTTCTTTTTAATTGTTTTATATTTTAATAAATTATTTCTATCTTTTATTCAGACACTATGAGTGTATATATAGTTGCATAGATATTAGTTACACGTGTTTTCCCCAAATTAAAGAGAATTAACATGAATAATCAACATGTTTATTCTTGTCAGTAACTTGAAAACATCAGTGATCATGGAAAACCATACCAATTAATTTATAAATGGAGACACAGAAAGGCGCTGGTTGGGTAGTTACTTTATGAATATTGTATGCATTTATGAGCATATGATATTTATTATCTCATTTGGTATATATGTTTACTTATAGTGCTAGGTATTGCTGGTTGTTTAGTTAAACTTTATTCCACTTAAAAAACTAATATAACCCTAATTTGGATGTGATAGCAATGTGTCTGTTTAAAAATACCTATCTTTCCAGAACCTAAGGATGGCCCTATGATGCCATTCTGACAGGTGAGATGAGTAAGTGAGATGCATAACTCTGAGTGAGTTTTTGGGAGATTTATTATATTTCATGGTGGGAGGGAGGAAGAGACAAAGTCATGCACACTTTCTAGCTTTTCCAATCTTGTCCGGAAAGAATATGTGGTACCTAGAATGGTACATTGAATACTTTTTTGTTGTTGCTCTTCTCCCCATCTCCACTAGGAAACTAATGTCAATCACCTGATGTATTATTTTGAAAGCTTTTTTATCCTCATATAGTCAGTTACATGTTTATATATATGTTATTGTTTTATGAATATGGAACTGTTGTATCCATTAATTTATGTTTTTTTATACTTAGCAATGTTTCATGAAATTTCACTAAATCACTTGGAGAAAGACCTCTAACTCATTCTTTTTAATTACAACATAATCATTCATGATATATATAGATGTCAAATTAGACATTATTATTCTATGATTGGAAGACATTCAACTGGTTTACAGTTTTCTTTTCCCTTGAGGTTTTAAACTAGAATTTTTATGAGGCTAATTATAGATTCATCTATGGTTACACAGAATAATACAGAGAGATGTCATGTACATTTTATCCTGTTTCCTCAGTGATGTATTTTATAAAACTAATATTGAAGTCAGGATATTGATATTGATACAGTCCATTGATGTTATTCAGATTTCTCTGGTTTTACCTATACTCATTTGTGTGTGTGTGTGTGTGTGTGTGTGTGTGTGTGTGTGTTTCATTTTAGAAAATCGTATTTCAGAGGAAGGGCAAGATGGCGGAGAAGTAAGGAGCTCTGTAATCTTTGCCCGCCCGCATCTATTAAACTGAGAAGGACTGAAGAGACAATACACTGATCTGCAAGAGTGTAGAACACACAGACTCCAGAAAGAAGACAACCTCAAAGATGCCTAAGTGAGTGATGCGAACTGGGGAAATTAAAAAAAGGGGCTGGGCCCCAGAGGTGCAGAGGGGTGGGAGCCACAGCCCAACACAGGGAGAGCGCACAGTGCCCCGAGAGACAAGGGGAAGAGAGAGAATGAAAACGCTCATAGAATTGTCTCTAAAGAAGAGAGATATTCCTCCCCTTTCCTACTTCTCCCATTCTCTTATCAGTCACTCTTGTGATTTCCTTAGCAAATCACTTGCACATGCATCTCAATTTCAAGAATGGCTTCAAATCACAGACACCCCCCAAAACCTTTTCCTCTCCCAAGGGCTCCTTCACCAGCCCTTTCCGCTCAACAGCACCACCATTAAATCTGGTTTCTCAGCCCTCAGACCTTGTCATCATGCTTGATTTCTTTTTCTTCCCACTTTACACATTATCTATCAGAGTTTTCCTGGCTCTACCTTCAAATTACACTCAGACACTGGCCACTTCACAGGACCTTCACTATTACTCTCTTAGTTAGAAGATCATATAATTTACTATAATTGAGAGTGAAAGGGAGTGCTACTAATAATTATGTAGTGATGACAGGTACAAACTAGGATGCTTCCCAGCAAATTGGGACATACAGTTCCCCTAACCTTAGTCCTATCTACTATCTCTCCCCTTTGGACAACTGCAAAACCTATTTGTCTACAGACTTGACCTATATCTATTCTCTAAATAGTAGCAAAAGTGATATTTTAAAAACGCAAATTGAGTCATGCCACTCGCCTGCTCAAAAATCCTCCAATGTATTCGCATCACATTAGAATAAAATCCAAACTCTTTACCAATGTGTAAAATGCCCCATATGATTTAGCATCTACTATTTTACTAAGATCCAACCACACTGAACTTTTATATTGTTTTTAATTGAATAATGGTTGATATACAATGTTACATTAGTTTCAGGTGTACAACATAGTGAGTCCACAAGTCTATAGGTTACACAATGCCCACAAGTGTAGCTACCATCTGTCACCATACAACGCTATTACAAAACCATGGACTACATTCTCTATCATATACTTTTTATTCGTACGACTTGTTCATTCCAAACTGGAAGCCTGTACCTCCCAATCCCCTCATCCATTTTGCCCATTTCTCCCACCTCTCACCTCTCTGGGGAAGATGTGGAGAAAAAGGAACCCTGGTGCACTGTTGGTGGGAATGTAACTTGGTACAGCCACTGTGGAAAACAGTATGGAGGTTCCTCAAAAAATTAAGAATAGAAATACCATAAGATCCAGTAATTCCACTATTGGGCATTTACCCAAATAAATGAAAATAATTTGAAAAGATATATGCACTTCTATATTTAATGCAGCATTATTTACAGTAGCCAAGATATGGAAACAACCCAAATGTCCATCAATGTATAAATGGATAAAGAAGATATGATATACATATATATGTATATACATATACATACATACACACTCACAATGAAATATTAGTCTTTGATGTTCTTTTAATACTCCAGGCACATTCCAGGCCCAAATAATCTCATGTCTTGATTATTTATTCCTCTCAGGTTTCTATTAGGCTGTATAAGATATCACCGATGCACTTCACACACTGATCCGCTTCTCTGCTCTGTATGACTTAGTAGCAGGTTTTTTGTTAAAGTTTTTTTAATTTATTTTGAGAGAGGGAGAGAGAGAGACCCACAAGTTGGGGAAGAGAAGAAAGAGGGAGAGAGAGATAATCCCAAGCAGGCTCCCTACAGCCAGTGAAGAGCCCAATGCAGGGCTCGAACTCATGAACCATGTGATCATGACCTAAGTATAAACCAAGAGCTGGACGCTCAACCAATTGAGCCACCCAGGCACCCCACAAGTTATTTTTTTTAAGTTCATCTATTTATTTTTGAGAGAGACTGAGCATGAGCAGGGGAGGGGCAGAGAAAGAAGGAGAGAGAGAATTCCAACTAGGCTCTGCACTGTTGACACAGAGCCTGACACAGAGTTCAATCTCACAAACCACAAGATCACAACCTGAGCTGAAATCAAGAGTCAGATGCTTACCCAGCTGAGTCATCCAGGTGCCCTACCTTTGTAGCTATTATAACAACATGATGTATTACCTTTCTCTGTTTTTTCTTATAAGTGTCATTACCCCTCACTTAGGATGAGAGTCCAGTTCAAAGACTTGCCCCTGGTTCCAGGGCTGAAACAGAACTGGTATTCAGAAATATTTAAGTTATACTAAGTCCCCATTAAGTTCTAAATTCCCTTTTTAACATTAATTTTTGTTCCCTGCTTTAGCTAAGTTTTTTAGTTTTCTAAAAAAAAATATAGAGTCTAAAGTTTACATCCAACCTCTAATCTCTTTTTTAGACTTAATTATAGGATTCAATTTCTTATGGATTTGATGGTTAATTTTAGGTACAAATGAATTATTCACAGTTAAATGAATAATAAGAGTAATTGAGAATGAGAATGTAAATATGTGCATTATGTAATGAAACATATACATTTATCAAAAACACAATAGAAACATTCTTTTTATTTTTTTAATGTTTATTTTTTGAGAGAGGGAGAGAGAGAGACGGAACACAAGTCAGGGAGGGGCAGAGAGAGGGAGACACAGAATTTGAAGTAGGCCTTAGGTTCCCAGCCATCAGCACAGAGTCCTACATGGGGCTCACATCTGAGAACTGCGAGATCATGACATCAGCTGAAGTCAGACGCTCAACCAAGTAAGCCACCCAGGCACCCTGAAACATATTCTTGACCTTTGAAAATTTCTACATCTTGTCACCTTTTTTTAAACACAATTTGAAAGCCTGCTTCTTTTATTCGTAATGAGCATGTTTGTAACATCTAATATCTTTTAAATATTATGTTTTAGAGTATAATTTGGGCATGCATAATTCCAGTGAAATGAGTTTTGGAAAGGTAACCCAAAGCATTCTCTGCCCAAATCCTGAGAACTTACAGAAAATATTGAGAACAACTTTTGTTAATTCCCTCTCCCATTTATTCAACCTTTCTTACCTCTTCAGAACCTCTCTGCCACAACTGAAAAGTTTACTTCCCCTAAATTTTTATTTTAAGCATATTGAGATGACATATTTAAAAAAAAAAAAAAAACTTTCTCTTGCCCAAGATACTGCTGTTAGCCACTAACCTATCTTTTTTTTATTTATTTTGAGAGGGAGAGAGTGTGTGCAAGTGGGGGAGGGGCAGACAGAGAGGGAGACAGAATCTCAAATAGGCTCTGCACTGTCAGCAAAGAGCCTGACCCAGGGCTCGAATTCATGAAATGTGAGATCATGACGTGAGCTGAAGTTGGAGACTGAACCCACTGAGCCACCCAGGCACCAACCTATCTTTCTAAACAGGCATATAAATATTTCAAAGGGTGGAAGCTGAATCCCTAAGTTATTAGACATTGATGTAAGTATATCCATCCCATAGTTTAGATGCTATATTCTACTAAGATGTACCCAGATGAGATCTGTTTGTTAAACACCCATTCCATCTTGACTTTTCTTCAATTTTAAGCAATACATAAACATAAAGAACAAAGAAACACTAAATAACAAAAGAGACTCTCACTTTAGTGAAAACAATCTAGATACATATAGAGTAAAATATGAAAATCTTGATTTATGTCCAAAACCTCCAAACACCCTAAGGAAGAAGCCTCTGTGGATAGTTTGGGTATATCCTTGTCTCTTCTATATTTGTGTGTCCATGTGTATACATGAATATATTTGTTTGCTTAAATGACTTCATACTGGGGCACCTAGGTGGCTCAGTTGGTTAAACCTCACACCCTTGATTTCGGCTCAGGTCATGATCTCACGGTCCTGAAAACGAGCCCCACATTGGGCTCTAAGCTCAACGTGGAGCCTGCTTGGGATTCTCTCTCTGCCCCTCTGTTGCTCGCACTCTCTCTCTCTCAAAATAAATATTTTTAACAAATAAGTAAATAGTAAACAACATACCATATGTTTATCTATGCCAGCCTTTTTTATATATTCCATAGCATATATGTACTAAAATTTTCCCTAGCTCTCTTTGATTGGCTTTATGTAATTTCCAATTTATAACTATTGTAAGAAATTTTTGCAAATATCCATGTAGATAAGTCTCTGCACACATGTGTCTGCATGCGTAAGGTTCATAAAAGAATAAGTTCTGAGAGAACTGCTATATTCAATTCTTCTTTTGATATATTCTGCCCAATTACTCTCCAGGATAGCTTCAATTTACACTCCCACTAAGAGTGCATAAGTATAATACCTATTTCTTCAGTGGAGGATACTAACAATATTTTGTATTTTTGTTTATATAGTGCTTAAAAACCAATCTTTTATGGCTGTTTTAATTTGCATTACTCGAAAAGTCCTTAGTCTTTAATAGCGCAATATGATTAATTCATATTATTGTGATACTAATTTAAAATTAGCCCCCTCCCTTTTTTATACTACTTGCCTTCTTGCTTTCTTGTTTTCCTTTTCACCTGACACTTTCTTGCCTATAGTAGTTTTCGAAGCATTTTCTTACTTCTACTTCAAAGTTTTAGTTGTATATTAGATATATAATATCTATGCTAAATATTAAACTATTAGGTATTTAATATGCACATATACACTTGACTTGCAATGTCTAGAATTAATCAATACTAACCACTCTTTCCCATAAAAGGTGATGCACTTAATTACTATTTTCCCCACCCATCTCCTCCATGGCGAAGTCATCTAACTTTGAAATACTTTATTTCAGAGGAGATGAAGTATTCAAGTTAAGGTAAACTGGAAAACAGTTAAATGAGTAGATCTTAAATGTACAATTTAATAAGTATTTTTTTAAGTTTATTTATTTTGAGAGAGAGAGAGCACGCACACATGAGCAGGGGAGGGGCAGAGAGAGAGGCAGAGAGAGAGAATCCCAAGCAGGGTCTGTGCTCACAGTGGGGCTTGATCACGACCTGAACTGAAACCAAGAGTCAGAAGCTTAACCAACTGAGCCACCCAGGTGCCCCTAATAAGTTTTGATAAATACAAACAGATATATAACCACCACCTTAGTCAAAGCGCAGACCATTTTTATCACTTCAGAAAGTTCCCTCATACTCCACTTCAGTCAACCACAAAATGCTTAGGCAACCACTATTCTCATTTCTGTCACCAAAGATCAGTTGTTTTTTTTGTTTTTATTTTTTTATTTTTTTATTTTTTTTATGCAAATTTTCTTTTTTTTTTTTTTTTAAACTTTATAGTTTATTGTCAGGTTAGTTTCCATATAACACCCAGTGCTCTTCCCCACAAGTGACCTCCACCAAGACCATCACCCCGCTTTACCTTTTCCCCTTCCCCTTCCCCCCTCAGTTTGTTTTCAGGATTCAAGAGTCTCTTGTGTTTTTTCTCCCTCCCTCTCCCTAACTCTTTT